>CM036658.1:65421619-66021619 GCA_020746105.1 Trogon surrucura
GTTAAAATCTCAGTTCTGTGAGCATTCTTAAGTCAGTGAGGCTGCTCACATGGATAAAGTAGTGCAGATGTGTAGATGATTGCAGAGGCCGTTTTCTGCCCACTTACTAGTTTTGCAACACTCCTGGAAAAAGTTTTTAGTGGCATCTGCATGTCACAGCAAAATGTTAACACCAAACATCATTAGCTAACGTTACAAATGCATTTAGAGAGTAATTAATTCAAAGCAAAAAATTTTATGATGAATCATTTTGCTTTTGTAAGAAACCAATAAAATCCTTGGGCATGTATTGAATCTGATGCAGTGTCCAGACTGTAGACTTTGCCAAAGAAGTGAGAAATGGTGTCAGGGTTTCTTTGCACTGCACCTGTTTTAAAACCTTGACAGTGTAATGAATAAGCAGTCCTAGATTTACTGATTTCAATATGATTGTATATTGCTGATCTCTGGAAGGGAAACTGGAATGATCACAAGCTTGTTTGGGAGCGAAACAGGAGACTGAGAGTGCATGCTGTCTTTGTTTCATAGTAGCATTTGTAATTTCCCCCTCCTGCCCCCCCCACATTTAATATAATCTTTGTGTAAAAGAAAGCAACAGTTTATTACAGTATAAAGTCCTTAAGGACTTAATGAGTCTTTGAGCTATTCTGAAAGTGTAATAAATTAAAGAAGTTTCAGGTCCTTAAGGACTAAAAGGATGTCTGCATATGTTGCTTGGAAGCTTGCAGACTGAAGCTAAATGTGTAGTTCTGACTATGAAAAGGAAGCAGACAAGTTTACCTATAGCGCTTCTTTTTTAAGCTGTGATTTTTAAAATGTTTATATTGGTAAGTACTATTTCAGGAAGGGTCTTTGTGACATGTGTTTTTTAGTTGCTTTATGTGGCCTTGGTTAAAATGTTGACGTGTAGGAGGACAACACTTTTTAAAATACTAGATTTGTGTGGGAAATTTGATAAAATAGGCACTAGTAATTGTACGTCCTTTAATGTGCATCACAAAAACATAGCATGAATCATAACAGATGGCAAATACGAGATGGTGACAGTAAAAGAATATTCTTGGGAAGGAGAGTTTTGAGTAAACTGTGTGTGTACAGATAGTTTCGGTGTACTAAAGTTATGCTAGTGATAACGGAATTCGGTCTGTAATATCTAGTCTACACAAAGTAGAATGCCCTGATCTGTATCTCGCTCATTTTCACTACATGTTGCTTTTTTGTAAAGTATAGTGGCAATGTTTCTCTTAATATGGTAGTATCTTATTTTTTTTATAATACTTTTGCTTTAGGTCCTGTTTTCCACTGATCTTTGCAGCACGGGGCAAGGAAATTCTTGTAAATAAGATGTTTCAGTCTAGACTTGAGAATCCTAGTCAAGAAACTGTTCCTTTTCTTAAGACTAACTGGACTCCTACTGTTCAAGCATGGAAGTGGTCTTGCATTATCGACCACATCAGAGAGATCTAATAAAGCTGCAGAAGTTTGCAGAAGCAGCAGTGAAGGAAGTTCCGATTCGTCAGTTACCAAGATTTGCACCTTGGTTTCCAAATGATTTATACAGACTTCCCCTCAAACCAAAAAAACAGCCACCTGTTATTTCTTGTGAGGAAGCAGAAGAACTGAAAGAACTTTCTACACCTTCAGAATATATTTCAGGATCTCCTGATTATGACTGCACAAAAAACCTCCTTGAGTTTCAGTGTAATGTGAAACATGGGCAGACTTTAATCGAAGCACAAACTGTTCACAGACCAATTAACTTGGAGAATCAAGGAGAACCACCACCTAATGGAAAACAAAAATTGCAGAGGTCTTGGAGTGTTTCTGTCCCTAGCCCTAAGCTGAAAGAAAAGATTCTTCCTTTATCTCAAGAACTGCAAAATAATTTGGAAAGACTAAAACTTCATGCATTTTATAGAGCAAAGTGGACAATTGAACAGTCTATTTGTAATAATCAGAATTTGGAGGACATCTGGATAAAATTGAATAGACTTATCAAGCAGAATGAATTGCCATCTTGCAATGCCACTATCCAAAGATCTGTGGGACAGATATGGATTTTCTGTGACATATTATACTGTGAATATGTTAGGAATATTCTTAGGGAGAAGCTAAGCCTTACTGATAAAATGAATTTGCTTGTACATAAATTTGGAATTATATTTAGTTTATAGTCGTAAGATAGTTTCCTAGTAAAAATGTTGGCTGAAGTACTAGAAGCTTAGAATATACAAACTTTAGAACAACTGATGAATTAACTACTCTGTAGTACTTTGCTACATTTTTTTAACTGTAATAATACATTTATTTAACTTTGTTTTGCAAGGACAGTTATGAATGGTTCTATTAAGATTAGTAAGTTTGCTTGGCTTATTACTGCATTTTGTAGCTTTGTTCTACCTCAGTGATCTAAAGGAAAAAAGTTAAAATAAAAATTCCAGAGTCTTGTGGCCAGCTGTGTCAGATAATAGAACTCATACTTTCAGTCAGGCAAAGTACATCCTCACTGTGCTACTTTGAAATTATGAGAATGAAAAGTATTTTTGAGTTGTTAGAATTGTTACAAGAATCTGTAATTATTTTTGTCACCGAGACTTTCAAGATCTGATTATTTCCTGAAAGCACTGAACAGGGGGTGAGTTTAATGAAGCCATAGCCCTTGCATGAAATACAACTTACTTTCTGTTGCATGTATATGCTGTCTTAATAATGTAATATTTTCACAGAAATACGATTTAAAGTTTATGAAGTCTGGTGCTGAAAAATAATTAACAACTTAGCATTTGTTGGTTTATGACTTTGGTGATAAGATTTATCTTTGTCCTCATGTTTCTGGTCTTTTGTCTGTAATTATACTTGGGAACAAGAAAGTACTTTCAGTTACAGGTCAAGACATGAAGAAATCAAACTTTTCTCTGTAAATATCTATTTGTTGTCATTGTGGAAGGTAAAGTCTTTAAGCATTAGAATGCATTTTATGGTGATAAAAGGCTGAATTCAGCATGGCTTTTTGTCACCTGAAAGAATAAAGTGTTTCAACGTCATGCTGTCCCTGCTGGATTCAGTGTCTGCTCAGTGGACAATTCATTTAACTGCTCAGTAGAGCAGTTAAACTGTTATTGATATGACTACAAGGGTATGTGTTCTGGGGTAGGCACCACAGCTAGCTCCAGGTGATTTTGCTGTAGCTGAAGGTGAAAGTCTGTGGCATCTGGAATAGAAGGCAGTAAAAATGAATGGATTTTGTGCACATAAGCATAATAGAGATCCCTCAGTGTAAAAAAAAAAAAAAAAGTAAAATCCCCTTGGACTCTTACTTAATTTTTTTTATGACATCCTTACACTGGAATAATTATGTTTTGTTATACACACTACATACCTTTTTGTAGTTTAAAGTTAAGGGTATTTCTAATTTCAGGTCATTGAGATGTATTTTTAAACTTTGAATGCTAAGGGGGTCTTACTAACATTTGGGGTGTTTGTGACATTTAATATTACCACTTAGCAGAATTAATGTAAGATGCTGCCTAGACTAACTGAGAGTCATTATTAGTTCTACTTGTATAGCCAGGTCATTTCACTAAAATTATTTTTTCTGAGTTAGACACTATTGTAGATTGTATTGTAGATTTTGGGGAGTTAGAAGGAAACTTTAAAGGCCATCTGATCCAACTGCAGTGAGCAGGGACGTCTTTAACTGGATCATGTTGCTCAGAGCCCCATCAAGCCTGACCTTGAATGTTTCTGGAGGTGAGACATCTGCAGCCTCTCTGGGCAACCTGTTGCAGTGTTTCACCACCCTCATTGCAAAAAATGTATTCCTTCTATCTAGTTTACATCTACTCTGTTCTAGTTTAAAACCATTACCTCTTGTCCTATTGCAACACCTTGCTTAAAAGTCTGTCCTCATCTTTCTTATAAGACCCTTTAAAGTATTGAAAGGCTGCAGTAATGTGTCCCCAGAGCCTTCTCCTCTCCGGGTTGAACAACCTCAACACTCTAGCCTTTTTTCAGATGTGTTCCATCCCTTGGATCATATTTGTGGCCCTCCTCAGGACTTGCTCCAGCAGATCATTGTCTTGTTCTGAGGACTTCAGAGCAGAATACAGAACTGTAGGTGGGGTCTCGAAGAGTAAAATAAATTGAGAGAATTGTTCCCCTTGATCCGTTGGCCACGCTTCTTTTAATGCAACCCAGGATACAGTTGACCACCTGGGATGCAAGCACACATTGCTGACTCATGTCCGGCTTTTCATCCACCAGTACCTTCAAGTCCATCTCAGCAGGGCTGCTCTCAATCCCCTCATCCCACAGCCTGCATTGATACTGGGGATTGCCCCAACCCACGTGCGCAGTCTTGCACTTGTTCTTGTTGAACCTCACGAGGTTTGCACAGACTCATTTCTCCAGCTTTTTCAGGTCCCTCTGGATGGCATCCTGTCCCTCTGGCCTGTCAGCCGCACCACTCAGCTTGGTGTCATCTGCAAAACTGCTGAGGGTGCACACACACTGTCTGTGTCATTGATGAAGGTACTCAACAATGCCAGTCTCAATACAGATCTCTGAGGGACACCACTTGTTACTGATCTCCATCTGGACGTTGAGCTGTTGACCACTACCCTCTCAGTGCAACCCTCCAACCGGTTCCTCAGCCACCAGACAGTCCACCTGTCAAATCTGTATCTCTCCAATTTAGAGAAAAGGATGTTGTTGGCAACTCTGTCAAAGGCCTTTCAGAAGTCCAGAGAGATGACATCTGTAGCTCTTCCCTTGTCCACTGGTTTAGTCACTCCATTGCACAAAGCCACTAGGTTGGTCAGGCAGGACTTGCCCTTGGTGAAGCCATGCTGGCTGTCTTGAATCACCTCCCTGTCCTCCATGTGCCTTAGCAGAGCTTCTGGGAGGATCTGTTCCATGATCTTCCCAGGCACAGAGGTGAGGCTGACTGGTCAGTAGTTCCCAGGGTTTTCCTTTCTACCTTTTTGAAAAATGGATACAGTAATAGTAACAAAGTTTCTTTGTGCATCAGCATTTTTGAATCTAGTGAGTAGAATGCAGCATGATTTGAATTTTATTTAATGTTGTATTTTTTCTAGGATCTTAGAAGAAAAAAAGATGTAGAGTAGTCCTGCAAAGATACAATAATTTCTAATTAATTTAGTAGTCCTATCAAACATGATAATCTACGTATCTTTATTTGTGTTTTGACTTCATTCTATTATCTATTTATTTACCTACTGTCTTAAATTTGACTAAACTTGATCTATAAGTGTTCCTTTAGAAACAGTCAGTAAGCAGTAGTTTATATGGTGTTACTGTAGATCGGGATAAAATTAGGTAACTGCCAATAATACATCCCACTGTGTTTATTTAATATACTGGCAACAGAGCTAAACAAGCATTTTTTTAAACAGAAGTAAACATTTGTGTCACTGTTCAATGGTAGCTGCCAGCTTTCCGCTGCTTTGAATTGGCTTGTATGCAAATAACGATACACACACACTCTAGGTATGAGCTCCTCAGCTGATAACTGTTGTGTAATAATAAGTGAACACCACCTTGAGTTTCTTCACAGAATTATTACAGTCCTGCACAGCAACAATGTACAGGCTGAAATCCACACTCGCATTTGGAACTGTTCAGAAATGCTTAGTTCATATGCATGTATGTCAGTATTTGTCTTTTTCGTTTCCAGTGTCGAATCTGGTTCTCCATTTGTCTGTTTTGTATGTTTTGGGATGTCTTATTTACCTTGTGGTTATAAGCCTTCAGAGATCACATTTTTTCGACGTTTCACTGTAATGAAGAGAATGTATTACTTTTTTTTATGTGAAAACTGAGATTGGTTTGTGTCGAGGTTAACTTGCATAGTTCTGCTGTGTGGTAGTGTCAGTTCTTGTGACCCAATATTGCTCACTATGCTCAGGTGTAAATCAAAATAATTTGAGTACTTTACACTAATGGAAATAGTGAATGCTGACCAGACATACAAGATGCACAAAATATGATAAAGATAAAAGCACAATATGCGTGTCAGTGCAAGGGTATTGATTAAGTTGTCGCAGTCAAAAGGAATCTTTTTATTTTAGTTTTAGTTTTCAGAAGTTATGTGGGTTTATGTTTGTTAAGTTTTGAAGAAAAACAGATTGGCAATTTTTACGTATTCAATTCAACACCGAAGATTACAAATACTCAGCTCTTTTTCATGTCAATGCTTTCATGAGAAGTGGTATGCAAGATTAGGGCCATTGTTTTATATGAATAGGGAGGAATTCTTTTAAGAAGCAACATCTTAAATCTGTAGTACAAATAAAAGTATAATTTTGAGTAATCTAAGTTAAAGTAGCCTTTGAAAATACTACTTTCTTGAAGTAGAGGAAGATCTCAATGATTTTGATTTTCTCGGTATTGATAAAATATGGTTTTTGTAAGAGCGTTCCTGAGGTTAGTGTGATGGTTTTGATGGTTTGAGTTAAAGGTTTGTGACTGAAAGAAATAGCAGTCATGTAAAGCATGTAGGCTTGTAGATTTGTAACTCTGTCTTGTGTATGTGTTGGAGATCAGGGTGTTAATACAATTCCTTATAGTCTGGAGTTTGTCTGAAAGTGTCTGTACTAGTCATCATGTCCCGTTCTAGAGCAACCAGGATCACAGGGCAGGTGCTTGGCCTAGAAGAGTCCACAAAAAAAAAGGGACTAGTACACTCCTGAAATCCATGAAGCACTTCACCCTCTAACAGGTGTAAGACTTTAGCACATACCAGTGAAAGCAGTAGATGTTAGTGCACGGAGGGAATAAAGCAAGAGGGCGCAGTGGCATCACCAGTACTCTTGGATCTCAGAGGAGCAGGGAAATTTTTTTATTGAAAAAGGCCAGGTGACCCAAAAAGATGCTACACTTTTTCAGCATAGGTAGGACTTGGTGAGTTTTTGTTTTTTTTTGGTGGAAGGAGAGCAAGACAAAATTGTACTTTGAAAAAAAAAATTAAAAGTTCTTGTTTCATTGACCTACAGTTTATTTTCTGTTTTTTTTCAGTGATGAGGCTAACCAAACCTACTTTATTCACTAATATTCCAGTGACTTGTGAAGAAAGAGATTTGCCAGGTATGACTGATTGTTGTGTATGTATTACGAGGTGTAAGCAATGTGAGAATCTGAGGCTTAGATGTCAGAGGAATCTTATGACCTCCCATAGGTGGTAATCTGAAAGAACAATATATTTTATGTTTGGCAATGACCTTAGAAAAGAACCAAGATGCACTCTACAGCTCTTGACCTACAGCTTTGAGAACTTGTTGATGATATCGCAAACAATTGACCTCAAAGTCTGAGCAATTATTGCACAAGATGGAAGGCCATTGTGAGAGAGAAATGTGTAACTACAGAAAAGTTTGTCATTACTACCTTCTTCATCTGGAGAAAATCCGCTGGTAATTAGAACCAGCACATGAATTTTATATGGAAAATTATTTTGGAAGAGTCACTGCTTTTGAATTGTGTTAAATACTTGGTGTACAGTCATAAATTGGAAACCCTTGGGTTGTCCCCCAGTAGTAATTGCAGTGTAGAAGTCAAGTATAAGAAAAAAGCAAAGGAATGATTCCAGAAAAGAGAATTGTGTGGAAACACAGGGCAAGCAGGGAGGAAAGTGAGTGAGGTTGATTAGTTCTGTTATGTAGCGTGCTTTACTCGAGCAGAATTTCCCTAAAAGTTTAATGTTAATTTGAGCAATGCCTTTGAGATTGTGATCCTCAGTATGCATACTGAATGATTTGTTAGACAGAAGTACCTGAAAGTAGGTTATGATTTATAGGCAGGCCTGTAGATATGTATTTCATTCTTTTAAAAAGTTGGTTGTGAAATAAATATGTCTGAAATAAATTACATCTAAATAAATGATTAAGTGTCGTTACTTAAATGTAGGTAAAGCTTTAGACTTAGCAAATATTTAGATACTAGCAATTTGGTATTTCTGCAGGTAATCTATTTAACCAGCTCATGAAAGATGATCCTTCTACTGTAAAGGGAGCAGAAACTTTGATGCTAGGAGAAATGCTGACTTTGCCTCAGAATTTTGGGTAAGAAGAAACTATTGTAATCGTAACATGCTGGGTTTAGGATTTGTTTAATGATAATGTGTTTATTACTTTTCTTTCTTTTTGAACATCATTGTTATGCAATGAGACATTCAATCATTTTAAAAGTAATCTGTGGCTTGATCTGTGATGTGGTAAGATATATAAGTCTATGCTGCCTGATGTTCCTTGTCTGTAGCCTCACTCTGAATGTAATAAGGATTAAAAAAAAAATTTAGCTATAGGTGAATTTCTAATGTAATGCACCACTATAAACGACACAGAGTTTACTGCAGTGATTTCTGTGGGTACTGTAACCTCTCTTCTTATTCTTCACAGATTTTTATGTAGAAGAGGACTCTGATTTGTTTATTATATTTTGAAGTTGTTTGTCATAGAAGGATGACATTTAGCACTATGGGTGTGAAAATGCCAGTGTACTTTTAGGATTTGACTTAACAAGAATTTGTGTGCACACATGTGCATATATGGATTTTGATTAAAACTTAAAGGGGTTTCAGTAGAATGTCCTGTTTATGTTGTTTCTTTTTTTTTTTTTTAAATAACTGTTACCAAGCGTATTTATTTATTTTTTTTAAACAGGAATATATTTCTGGGAGAGACATTTTCCAGTTACATTAGTGTACACAATGATAGTAACCAAATTGTCAAGGACATACTGGTGAAGGTATGTGAAGATAAGTCTACCTACTGGAGTTTTAAAAGAATAAGACATGTTGAATATGTTTTTTGACAATATCTTATATGCTTAATGTTAGTATACATACTTTAGGAAATACCTGTCACTTTCTCCGATACAGAAAATACACTTAAAAATTGGAAACAGTAAGACAAAGAATAGAAATTATGATAGAAATGTTTAAAGATTAATATGAAAACCTAGAGTTTTATAAAAAAATTATATATTAAAAAGCTTCTCCCGAGAACTGGTGTAGCAAAATTTCCACAGCTGAAAAATTGGAGTTATATTTGCTTACTTGCACTTTCAGTGAGATCTTTGTAAAGCATACATTGGGTTGTATTTTGCTTGTATTTCAAATGACTTCTTTTCTAGTGCTTTTTTTGGGGGTTGTGTTTTCTGCTGAACAAATAATACATTGATAATAGAAATTCCAGAAGTCATTGTAGAACTCAATGTAAAAAGTAAGTAGATACTTTATAAGCTGGATGTTAAAGGATGGGACCATTTTTGTATGTATTAGAACTTGTCTTTGGCTTTGAGATGTAATCTCATCAATATTTTAGTTATATGTATAAAGCATGTAGGGTACAAATGCTTGGTGAAACCTAGTACTTTATAGTGTAAGTTACTTTTTTTTCAGATTGCTTTAGGCAGCTGCAGTTCTACTCAATGCTTTGTTTTTCTGTCCCCAGGCTGATCTTCAGACAAGTTCTCAGCGGTTGAACCTTTCAGCTTCTAGTGCTGCAGTGGCAGAACTTAAACCTGACTGTTGCATTGATGATGTGATCCATCACGAAGTAAAGGAGATAGGAACACACATGTAAGGTCTTAAATTTTTTTCTGTGATTAAATGAGCCTAAATGAAACAGCACGTGAATGCTATTTTGTTGCTGCTTTGATATAGGCACAAAACTCAGAGCAATTAAAAATAATTTTTTACGCAATTGTTTCTTCCAGCTTAGTTTGTGCAGTAAGCTACACTACACAGACAGGAGAGAAGATGTACTTCAGGAAGTTCTTCAAATTTCAGGTATTGCACAAAGTATTCTACTCTACTTTTAATAAGTGCATGAATCTGAAAAACTCAGACACTTCAAAAGCGTTTTTACATACTAAAGTCTGTTTGACTTTTAAAACTGAACCAGTAAAAAACATCTCTTCAAAGTTCACATGAACTGATGGTTTTTAATCACCATGGAGTTTAACATTTCAAAAATAATAAATCATTTTAAAGAGAACAAGTATTTTTCGTTCTGACTTTGACACATCTAACCTTTGAGTTCAGATTGTAGAAATTCTGATTTTTATTTTAGCATGTGTAACCTTTTTAAACTTAGAATTTAATGATTTGGTTTTTTAAAGAAAAATTAAGCCAAGAAGTCTAATCTGTTAGATCTGACTAGTATCCACAGAAGTAATTGATAGAACTGAAACCTTTTGTTCCACCGCAGGTATTTCAAGACTTGAGATTTTGGTAGCTGACAAAAGCAGGAAATTACTGTTATCTGTGGACTGGTTCTGGCAGGAAAGTGTATTTTAGCTGTGTATTTAATGGATGTTTACTTTTTTAAGAAATGTGCTCAGATTTGGATAGTTGCAGGCTCTTCCCCGTAGAGTAGAGGATTAGGTGATATGCTTTACTGAATACTTTTTTAGTACTCTCACATCGAGTGTGTGGCAATACAGGAGCATTATGTGATTGAGACCTGTAGCTTTTGCAAGTTGCAGATGATTTCATTTTGCATCTTTTTCTAGTATTTTATCTAGATACTTCAGGAAAAAAACATTTCAGTCTTTAGGAGGCTGAATGACCATATGCTTCAGGCAGAGAATGCCTGAGTTATATTAGTACTTGTGAGCCTTGAAAAGGCAGGTATTGATTAGTCAATGGTGTTTTTAGACAATTCTAGGGAAAATCATTACGTGTCAATTTTCATGTTGCACTTTCCTCCAAACCCAGAAACTCTTCAGTGTTTCTTCATCCTCATTGAAGCTGATTTTCAACTTTGTGTGTTTTGATTTGCTCTCCTTGTGAAACTGCTCTCCTTTCAATTTCTCTGTTCTTGTCCACAGGAATTCAGTATTCTGTACCTTCTTGTCTTTCTCTGATCACTAATGTACATGTCTGCAGGCTTCCAGTTCTTCTCTCCTTTCCCTACCTTAGTTCTTGCCAGAGCCTAGTTCAAGACGTTGATTTGTCTCCTTTAAATTTGATATGGAAACTTATTGGTGCACATTTTTCAGTGGTCTACGTGCATGTTGTAATTTCTGTGTTTTTAACGGAATCCAACACAGGCAGCTTTAATGTCAAAATAGCAAAGGCGAGCTGTCTGACAAATTTGAAGCTCTCCCTTCAAAGAAGGAAGCATAAGAGCTGCTCAAAAAGTACAAGTACACTTTAACACCATTCTTTAAATACACTCTGATTCATTATGAGAAAAACACTTAACTGAGCAATTTTGGTTTTAATTTTTAAAATTTGACATGAATACACTATCTAGAAAATATGAGAACAAACAAAAAAGAAATGTTACAGAAAACTGAACAATGTCTTGATGGCTGCTAGTGATTGAGGTGCCCTCAGCTATTTTATAACAAAAAAAAAAATAATCTCTTTAACAATCTCTAACTTTCAGTTACATTTTCTAGGATCTTTTAAGTTGAACTGGTGTTACAGTTTTTAAACAGATTCTTTTTCAACCATTATATGTAGATTAATACTACAATAGTACCTTTTTGTTCCAAAGCTTTCTCCGAGTAATTAACAACATTATGTTTATGTGGTGAAAGAATTATTCTTTCTAGTGTTTGATTGTTCTTTGGTTTAAGGAGGAGAGTTGTGAACCTCACAGTAATTACTTGATTTTTACTGGAGTGACATTTGAAATGTACTGGAATGAATTGATACACTTTCCTTACCAGAAGGAGAGAGAAAACATGAACATTTAGGGAAATTAATAAGAAGCTTGCTGAAGTAAAATATTTGGTGGGAAAAACACTCAACCAACAAACATCTGAATTAAAATTTTGACTTTTTTTTTTTACTACGAAGAGATAGTTGTGATTACTTGAAAGATTTAAACATTATCACAGTTATAATGCAAAAATCTCTGTGAAGACAACTTTTAAATCTAAAAAATTTGTTCATAGCTTGGAACTTCAGGGTTTCTCAGGGTGAAGTAAACTTAAATGTAAACAAAATGTATTTGAGTGTGTTAACTGTAGTGGCTTTAGGCAGAAGATTTAAGCCCTGAAGAAACAATACTTTATTATCACTTTTTATACCATCAAATTGTTTTCTAATTTGACCTCATACAGTTAGAATTATGTATTGGCTTTTTTATTTCTTGTAGCAGTTGCATTTTCAAGAAGGAAGTGAAGCCTAGTAACGGTTTGTTGCTTAAGCTAATCACATGAATAGTTCTCAATTTCATTTATTTTTAGAAAAGCCTTCAGCAACTTTTCTTGCAGAACACTGAAGGACTTGTAAATATCCCATGGTTCTTGCTAGCTCTTGAGAGCAAGTGCAGACCACTTCAGAATGCAAAATGGGTGTAAAGTTATTTTAAAGACATAGATCTACTTAGTGCACTGGATTTGTCTGGTTTCATAAGAGGCCAGTCGTTCTGTGGACAAGTATTTGTTTTCAGTCTGAGAAAACTACTTAGTAGTAAACCAGTGAAGTATGCAAATAAGAAGCAGCAAGTGTATACTCTGAATTTTGAGGTTTTAGCTGAGTTGATTGTATCATCTATTCCACTATGCACCTGGTCTATGTAAGAAAAAATACTTTAGTAAAGATCCTGGCACTTACAAACAGTTTATGCTGAAGTTGTCTGAGAAACCAATTGTCAGTTTGCTTTTTTTCCATTTCATTCAGGTTCTTAAACCACTAGATGTAAAAACCAAATTCTACAATGCTGAGGTAAGTGAGAAATGTGTGTATTTGGGTTTGTTTTGGTGTACTGAGTTTATTTGTTCACTTAGAGCTTCTTTGTCCATGTCTCTCAGAAAGATAATCAGTTCTAAAGGGAAAAATATAGATGATGCAATTTATATAGTTTAGTTTAAAAGTAGATATGCTTTTCATGAAGGGGGAAAAGAGATGGTAACTAAGGCAGACATGTCAGGACCTTAATGTAATTGACTGACAATTTTGCTTATTTTCTGCTTTCCCAGGAGCTCAAATACTTTGTTATTCCTTGTATATTTAGGCTGATAGAGCACTGTGAGGGAGATTAATTGTTCATGGAGCAGATAATAATTTAGCAGATTGGGAAAATCTAAATTATTGAAGAGAAGGGTCATATTTACATTGAAGAAATTTAAATTTCCTACCTCTGTTCAATGATTTAATTTTTTGGTTTGTGGCAGTTACACACAGTGCTTCAGAACTAAATGACATAATACATGCCCCGTATATTTATTTAAACCTACTTAGGTATTCATCTTTGGCTGTATGTGGGAAAAAATTTTAACTGAAGCTGACACATGTATTAGAAACTCTCACAGAGTACATACAGCATTCTTTTTATTTGTAGACATTCTCTGTGGGTATGTGTTGCATAGGTCTGATGTAGGGTATAAACTTCCACAATATCTCATTATGTAGGAAGTTAGCGCATTGTTTCCCTCATTATGAGGGCCGGTTTAGCTCACTTGGTTGAGCGTGGTGCTGAAACACCAAAGGTCCCGGGTTCAATTCCTGTTCAGTCCCCGTGTGTTGCCTGATCTAGTAGAGAGGCGTCCCTGTCCATGACAGTGAGGTTGGATTAGATGATCTCTAAGGTCCCTTCCAACCTAGGCCATTCTATGATTCTGTGATTATCACTTAACTGTTTTGTGATAGTGAGCAAGTAGCTTAATTTTAGAAGCATTTGCACAAAGTTCAGACTGATACTTGCAAAGTATCATTTATACGAAGTTCAGGCTGATACTTGCAAAGTACTCAGACAGCTTCCATTATGAGTATTAAACCTTTTCCATAATGCTTGACATACGGTCAGCTGTTACACTGATAGTCATTTGGTTGAAAACCTTCACTGGTATTCTGAAACAGTTTGTTTGAAATAGTTTAAAAGATGGAGTGAAGTTGTAGTGATTTATGTTGCAATGCTTAGCAGATGGGGGAAAAAAAGGGCAAAGTGTCAGTAAGAGGAGAAGAAAATATGGAATTTTGGGAATTTGAAAATAAACTTGTGTTAAGCCAAGTAGAAAATATTTTCCTCTCCCATTTGTTCTTAACTAAGCAGATATTTGTGCTATGAATTTGCATGCAGAAAAGCAGAGAGTCTCGAAATCTATTGTTATAATTACTTATCTCCAGCATAGTCACACCTGAGCTTCATCATGCAGCATTATGGCCACAGAGGTGTGAAAGGTATATTTCTTTTTCTTTGTAATAGCATCAACAGAAAATAAAGAAGGAAAAAATAACAGATATATGCTGTACAATTGAGGACTCCACATGCAAAGATGTGTCTTGTTCAGAGTTGTGCAGGAAGTTTTCGTTACAGATTTTCTCTCTGCTGTGAATGAATAGCATGTAAATTACGGAACATTTAATGTAAAACATATAATTTAAATAGAGGGAGGATAAAGCAAGGCATAAGTCATAAGCTATTTAAATATCATAGTGCAGAGGGAAAGAGAAAAATATTTTCCTAAAAATATCTTGGAACATTTATGTAGGCCGCAGGCTTCAGTCCTCAGGTTGATCTAGGTGTGAGACACCCAAGTAGGGTCGGAACATAAGCACATACCACCGGTTGAATGCTTTATGGAATTGGTGTTATCTGTAAGTGCAAATGTCCAGAAATACCTCCTGCTATGATTTAAAAACAAAAATAATACAAAGAAACTAGGTAGTTCCTCTCAAAACAAAATAAATCTCAATTTTATACAGGGATTGTATTATTGTTTTGGATAAAAAACTGGTAGGGGATAGAAGGACAGATATCTTGCTGTATCTCTGTGTTTCATGCATAAGTTTTGGGTTGTGCTCAAACACTTCATAATGATTGGAAATAAGAACCTCTGGGGAAACTTTTTACGTAGGTCAAAAGTATTCTTCTCTTGCAAAATTGTTTTCATGACTCACCTTGATAATGGATTTAATAAACTCTGTTCCTCAATTAGCCACCGATTCCTCATGATAAAGATCGATGAGAAGCTTTGGTCTGAGCTGATATTTGTGGGGTTTTGGGTTTGAGTTTTTTCCCACCTGTGAAGGCTGCTTTGATGCCTTTTGTTCTTTCTGTTCAGGAATTTATGCAACCCATATTACCATAGTATCCATATGATTGAAAACTTGTAAGATTTTGTATTATGCTAACTGAGCAATTTTCATCTGCCTAGCAAATGGGTAAAAGTACCATTTATATTTAATTTCTGAAAATATCTCGAGTGCTGTTCTGTGTTGTGACCACAGAAGTCAAATAAAATCAAAAAACCTAGAAATAAATCATTGGTTAGATGTTGTATACTTTGCTATCAAAGCACCAAGACTGTCATCCTGAACATTATGGAAGACTGGTATACTTGGGAGCAGGGGAGGAAAAAAAACTGTTATGTGTTAGTTAGTAGTTAATTCAAGGTTTATAAATGTTGACTAACCAGTTAAATTGTTGCCATTAATATTGCAGATGTGATGTTATCTATTCTTGAAGTCTGTCACTAAAATTATTTTCTGCTAGAAATTATGATCCATAATTTGATTTTTTTCTAAGGCAAGGAATGATGCTGAACCTTAATTTTCTTGCTTGTTGCTCATATTGCAGTAGCATCCCAATCAAGTTGATCACTGCAATTCATGTGTAGAACACATGCCCTGTCGCCTTAACCTGCTGCAATCCTGAGATTGAATTACCTGCCTGTGTCTATAGGAAGTCACTCACTGACTTTGCTGTGCCTTGGAAAAGGCTCTGTAAAAGGTTCTGTTCCTACAAACATGCAGCCGCTTAAGAAAACAAAGTTTGCAATTCAAGTTGGATTTTTGGAATGATGGCTATTCAAATGAGAGTTTATCCTGATTATGTTATGCCAGATTTTTTTCTGAGCTGCAGTATTGTAGCTTTGCTAGAACACATTGCCACATTGTTTTTGTGACCTTACACATGTGGGTACTTAACTATATAACAAGGACTGTTTTTCCATTTCATGTACAACTCATTGCATGGATTTAAATTCAGGACAAACTAAAAACTAACTCTTTTTTTTTTTTTTGGTCAGTTTTTTCTACCATATCTTATCTGCAACTTGTGTGCCTTAGGCTGTACTTTGGATTGGTTCTGAAGCAAAGCTAGTAAACCATGTAACCATACTAGCCATAACTTATTAGAAATGTAGTTGTCATCTTTGTTTGCATCCATTTTTATTTACGTTTCTGTCTTACTAATGCTATCTTGTTTAGATGGTGCAAAAAAATGCAGAAATGCATTTTGTTTGAAATTTAGCCTTCTTTTTCTTTAACATTTAACCCTAATTTCTCTAATGTGTTCTTTTTTTTTATTTTCCCATTAGAGTGACCTCAGTTCTGTGGTAATTTTTATTTATTTTTTTATAAATATGTATGCTTTTTTAATTGCCTACCTGTCTCTGTGCTTGTTATTGACATTCTTTTAAAAATATAATGGAAAAGCAATGTTTGTTCTGCATATCATAAACTGATGTTTTCCCATCTTTACATGTGCAGCTAATCATTTAAATGGTTAGCTCTTTCTTTAATACCCATTGTTGAAACTCAAAGTTGATTATAACAGATGCTTGCCTGTGGGGAACTCCTATAAAACACCTCACCAAAATTTGACCAGGTTCATTATTTGAACATGGGAGTTAATCCCTTCTAAAATTTTCCTGCTTTTGATCCAGAGAAATGTAGGGTTTACTACAGCACTGCTTGTGTAAGCTGTGACAGAACTTTTCCTGTCTGCTTGGTGGAGACAGTGGGTTTGAGGAGAGAGCAGCAGCTGGATGTTCTTCCTTCCTTTCACTAGCTGGAACTGCACTTTCCAACTTCTAACTGCATGTCACATTTGATGAATTAATATGATACTTGTGCAGTCTGATTTCACTTTAAGGTGTGCCTTGTACTGAAATACAGTGCATTCTTCTGAAGTACCTAAGGACTTTTTTCAAACCGTGTAATATTAAACTAGCTTAGGAATAACACAAAACTAACTTGCTTTTTCATTATTCTGCTTGTTTTTTCTTTTCTCTTTCGAATTAGCTTTTTCTGAATTTCTGCCTATGGTTGCTGCATTGAAAACTACTAAAATGTGGGTAAAATGACACTTTGAGCAATGGATTTATGGGATATAAATTTAAGTGACAGTCAGGTGGTAGTAGCAATGACTCCTGAGATCCATGTTTTAGCTGGGGTTATTTCCAGCTCCTTCTGCAAGTATGAGGCCTGTCTGTAACCCATGGAGCTTGCAGTTTTCATTACTATATATACACTATCATCTGGTTAAACATGTTTATAAAGCACAACAGACAGTTCCAGTACCGTTCTGTATTTCTCATTCTAACACAATGCCTTTTGAGACTAAAAATATTTTGATTATTTGTCCTACTTTTGTAATTTACAAGCAGGACTTCATTTGTATAATGAAGTAATTTATTTACACTGGTTAAAAAGAAACTGTAAGCTTCCTTCCACTTCCAAAAACCTCCTCTGTTTTGCATTTGTTTATCCTAAGAAAATACCTAAATTGTTTCACAATTTATAGAATAGAATATTCCAGCTGGAAGGAACCTACAACAATTACCTCATCCAACTGCCTGAATTAGTAACTCTCTTGCAAATGCAGATTTTGTACCATGACCAGCCCCTTTTTTCTTCTTCAATTGGCACACCTTTAGTTTTGTTTTTCACTTCTCCAGGTGCTCGTATCTCTAGTAGACTGACCATTCTGTAATTATTCTATTCTGATACTTCAGAGCAGCAAAGTGACTTCACTGGTCTGCAATTCCACAGATGCAGTGAGGCAAAACCACCTTTAATTCCATGATTTTTGAGCTTCTAAAGTTCAGCAGTTTGTAGCTTTCATTTATGTACTAGAATTGGTTCATGTATACCATCCTCAGACATGAGCTTCATTAACAGACATGTTTTATAGGATGTTTTGAAGGTAGAGCACCAGTTAAATTGTCAGATGCATATAATATTGATAACCATTGGCACGATGCAGCTGAGTGAGAGAGGAGGCTGTTTTTTGCTTTTTAGCCAGTACATCCATGTTTCATAATAATAGTAAAATCTCAGAGCATGTGTATGAACTATTTCACTTAAGTTAAAGAAAAACACACACACTTATTTTAATTTTTTCATGCAGCTTGATGCACTAGTAATCTGGCATGGCATGTCGTTGTGCACTGCGATTCCTTACCATTTATTCTATTTTTTTTTTTTTTTTAGTAATTTGAATTAACTTGAGTTGCTGTTGAGTTGTTGGAAGTCTTGGGAAGTAGTGATCTGATGTATTACAAATAAGCAATAGCTAGAGCATAGCAAAATTATCCCACATCCATTGTCTGGCAAAATACTTGTTGACTAACACTTTTGCTCCTATTGTTACTGGGATTAAGGTGTTTTCTTGCATTAATTAATTTGATTTGCAGGCATGAACTAAACACATGTGACTTTTTTTTTTTTTTTTAACAATAGGACTGTTTACTCTTTTTAATAGCACTAACCACATTTTCGTAAACTTGCACTTTTGTTTTTTTCCAGACAGATGAAGTGTTTCTGGAAGCTCAGATTCAGAATATCACTACCTCTCCAATGTTTATGGAGAAGGTTTCTTTAGAGCCCTCTATGATGTACAATGTTGCAGAACTGAACACCATTGACACAGCAGGGGAAAGGTATGTTGGGATTCAGGATACTTGACTTTGAAACTTTGTATTATGATTTCAGGAGGTATAAATATTACAGTTAGTGAGTTGTCTGTAATGGGATTGTACTTTTTTGCTTGATTAAGAAGATCAGATTCCTGTTATGTATTCAGCTGGGAAAGCTGTTACAGTTTTCTTTTTATAGAAACTATTCTTAAAACTTTGTAATTCTACCTAGTAGAGAAATCTGGAGCTTAATCCTCAAATAACTTATGATGACATGGTAACATGAAACAGTATCTCCATATAAAATTTAGCCCGTATCTGGTCTGACTTGGTCTATACATAGGTAGCATTACAGCACCCATGTGACTTGTCCTTGCTTCCTTCTCAAAGGCTGATACCTGTTTTCAGTTCTTATCAAGAAGCAAGGTGGCAGTCAAGGTGGCTCAGAGGAATGCCCTTGTAATGCTCTTAGAATATAAAAATTTGTCATCCTGAAATTAATTAAATGTCATTTCGTGTCAGTTAGTAAAACACCAAATACCAGAAGAATTGTCTACTGTCTTCAGCAAACTGTTGTGGATGCAGTTTGGGTAGAAGTTAACTTCGGCTATTTGTGCTTTGCGGTTGCTTGGGTTTTTGTAGGAAGTGATGTTCGGGTATTTCAAAGGCTGACGTGAAATTCTGTTGTATCCATGCCTGTCGAAGGGTTCACCTGCAGCATAGTGGAGCATTATTCTTAAAAAGTGTTTGCATCCACTCTAATCATTCTTGTCCTGAATGGGAGTCTTGGGCTTATGACACTGAGATTTACTGGGAAGAAACCAAGCAGCAGATTATTGTTTAAAATCTAAGATGCCAGATATTATAACTTAGCAAAGTATATTTCCACCTTAGTTCTCTCTGGTTCAAATGAATTGCATTTTTTTTTTTTTTCCCCCTTGGTCCTTGTTGCTACATAAATTCTAAAAGTTTTCTGTTATGAAAACACCAAAAATATACTATGTGTTTTGACATGAATAAAATAAACACACAGAGTGAGACTGGTAGGGGATGGGAGAAAAAAGGTTGTGTTCTTAAATCTTCTTAAAAATAACTGTTTAAATTAAGACCCAGTGTTTTTTATTTCTTTTAGTGAGTCTACTTTTGGCTCAAGGACTTATTTACAACCTATGGATACACGTCAGTACTTGTACTGCTTAAAACCAAAGCAAGAATTTGCAGAGAAAGCTGGAGTAATTAAAGGTGTAACAGTGATTGGTAAACTAGACATTGTATGGAAAACTAATCTGGGTGAACGAGGAAGGCTGCAAACTAGCCAGCTGCAAAGAATGGTAAGATTAACTTAAGCATCTATTTAACTTCTTGTGGATTTTTAAGGCAACTCAATGAACAATTATTATTAAAGGAAAAGTTAAAGCTGCATTCTGGACCTTATTCTGACTTCACATTTCTCTATGTATTTGAGAAAGTTATTTAATACTTTCAGTGAAGTCTGGAAAAAAACCCACTTTTCTCAGAGACTGTAGCCGACAAAAACATTCTTGTTCTTTTTGGCCATGTGAATGGCAGCATTTTTTGTTTTCTTGGGAGTTTGTTTTGTGGCACATAACATGCCTCTTTCTTTTTTTCACAGCACTGAAGAACATAATATACTGTGCAGTCGAATTTTGATAATCAAGTAACCTGTGTGGCAAAATACATTGGTTAGATTAAAATTAACTTCATGGATGCCACTTGGCAACAAACTGAAAGGCACTGACAAAAGAATTCCTTTAAGTATGCCAGCTGTCACAGAAGTCTGCTCCCTAATTCATAGAGACATTTTAGCTTCAAGTAACAATTTTTATGCATAGGATAATAGTATTGATCTTTCATGTCTACAGTTTTGATTGAACCTCTTCTGTTCTGGTTGATTTAGAAATCGTTCATGAATTTTATGTTGTAATTACTAGCTTGCTTAAGTCAGCTGCACAGCCTGTCGACTCCAATGCCTAAATCTGACACACATCTTTGAATTAAGGATGGTGTAATACAGAAGTAAAAAAGCTTTTGACGATTGAACCCTAGTCTTAGTTTATAAAGCTTGTAATTGGGTTTCTGCCTCTGTCTCCTTGTCCCCATCTTCTAGTAATTCAGGCAGTTCTGCAGGGAAATCACTTTGGCTTAGAACTAGGCAAGCAAACTTGGATCCTTGTCACTAGGTGTTACCTGTATAATCCATCAAAGAAACTGTCCTTTTTTCTAAAGTTGGTTACTCCTGTTACTCTGAAACTTGATGCTTGTTTTTTTTGCTAATTAACTAGTTCATTCTCAACTGACCTTTCCTCTAATTTATTTTTAAAGACACGTTTTTTTTTCCCCTCCCTAAATCACTGTTCTCTCACTCTTCACCCATTCTTGCAGAACCTTTGAGCATTGCACTTGATGAAGACACCTCCATGCTCCAGGACTAGTTTTAGTCATCCATCATTGTTTTGTGTTAGTGATACACAAAGAAACATGAGATGTACTTTGTGTAACATCTGTCTTTGGAAAAGCAGGAAACATGTTTTAATTTTTCCCCTTTGAGTTGCTATGCAACTCCTTCTCATTCTCTCCTCATCTTTTAAGTGCTATCAGATTCACAGAATCATAGAATCATAGAATGGCCTAGGCTGGAAGGGACCTTAGAGATCATTTAATCCAACCTCCCTGTCATGGGCAGGGACGCCACCACCTCTCTTTCATTTCTAGGCTTCTTTTGCCTTCCCTAATTTTCCTCCTAATTAATTTATTAGCTGTATAACATTGTTTCTCCTACAGGCCCAGAATTTTACCTGTACCGTGCCCTTGTGTCATTACTTCGGTTCAGATCAATAATGAACTTTGAAAACAAGTATCCGGGATCACCTCCACATAGCATAATTTGAGTGGCTTTTGTGGTCTTGGAATACACAACTACGTTCTTTTTGGTGACATTAAATCAGAGATGCATGTCCACAGTATGCCAAGAAGCTCCACCTCTTCATGGGAATTCAGTCCAGGACTAGACTAGAATGAGTCCTTAGTTAAAGAACGTAATTCTTGAGTAGCACACGCAGGGAATTGTCTGGTTGATTCCATACTGTGAGCATTTTTGCATGAAAACTATGTTCCTCCTTTTGGTGTTACTGTAAGATCTTTACCTCTAGCCATCAGTTCTTGCAGGTATCTCGTTGTGAAGATGCAAAACTATGTGCTGGTTTAGGCCTTCTCATCTGCTCTGATGCTGTCTAGATTTCGTCAATTGCTGCTAAATTTATTCCTTAAAATACTGCTTTTTTGTTGTTTTTTCTTAATATATCTCTCTTAGAAGAGTCTAATATTGTGACAGACTACCTGTTGTTTGGGGAACTGGGTATAATTTTTCCAGTGGATTCCTTGCTGTCTACCTAATCCAGCTGAAAATGTACTTTTTTTCCAATGCTGGATAATAACTTCTCTTTCTTGAAAGGTTCCAAACTTGTGTTGCTCAACTAGTCTGCATTGTTTGACATCCTTTTGCTCACTCTAATATGCAGTTTGTCTTTCTAAAATGACATCTATCTTCAGTCTGTAATGGACTGTATATGACTAAACCGTTTTCCCAACCTTGTCAGTTACTGGCTTTCTCGATCTCTTGGGGAATATCTTTGAAGCTGTCAGTGTAACTTTTACTAGAGCATCTTTCCTTCAGCAGATTAGAACATGTCACAACTAAGCCTTTTCAAGCAGGACAGGTTTTGCCATTGTTTTTTTCCTTATGATCTCTCATTTGTGGGCACCCGAAGTCTAAAGCTTGTTAACCGCAGGTTACCATCTTGAATCAGCCCTGGTTGCTAGTAGCTGTGATACGTATCATAGGTTTGTTAGCAGAGCATATGAGATGTGTTCTTGACAGAATTGGAGAGTTGACAAGTGCCTTTTTAACTGGTGGCAATTAATTCTTTTTGGCAGAGCCTTGGAGGGCTGAAACAGTAAGGAAAATGAAAGATCTCTAACACTCAGTTAGGATGTTGAATAGTGGTGAGTTTATGCAGGAAAACTCTACTTAGGTTCTCCACAGTACATCTGTTACCTGCCTAACAGAGAGGTCTTACAATAAAGCTGACCACCTAGGGAACTGTATATGGTTATTTAAACTTCAGGGTAATTAAAGATCATCCTTTCACAAGGAATTGTTAAAGCTATCAAGAAGGTGGTCATTGGTAGTAGATCACTACTGTGATTTGGGCACAAATCAGGAGAACAAAATGTCTGTCTTCTTTCTTCAGATTCCTCTTATTCCAAGCTTGTTGCAGTAAACGAAAATGTGAGTAGTAAAAACTTGCAGCATCTGAGAATATACATTCCTGTACTTTTTTAGGCTCCTGGTTATGGCGATGTAAGGCTTTCATTGGAGACAATACCAGACACTGTAAATTTGGAAGAACCTTTTGATATTACATGTAAAATAACAAATTGCAGGTAATGACGTCGTGATTCTTGTGCTTGTGCCTGAGCGGATGTGTTGTGGCTGTCTTGTTTCATTTTTCAGTACTTTCTCCTGAAACAACTCAGACCAGGCCTTTACTATGAGTTGTAGCAACATGAAACTACGTGAAACACATCTTTTGGATTACGGTGATTTTAAAAACTTTCACTGTGATCCATTAATGCTATTTGAAACAGGGGCTTGCCAAAAATCTGGAGTGGAATTCCATGGAACTGACTGCAACATCATTTAAGACCATACTTAAATCATCCTAGTTGTTCTTGGTTCATCTAGTAACAAGATGAAAGCATACAGAGGATTTTTTAACTACAAAAAATTTTATCAGAATAAATGATGCCATTTGTATCCAGTCTGATTTTACTGCTAGTTCTGCACAACTGCTAGAATGCCTACTAAATATTGCCACCACAGTCTTTTGTAGGTCTTTATGTTTTGACTTGTGTTTACACTAGCATCTGTGGTAGCCCTTTATAAAAGTGTTGCAAGAAATAAAGTAGTTCTAAATAGAAGTTGAAGCCAGGGACTAAAGCATGCATCTGCTCTGCAGATACTCGTTGTTAAAATCTTGTACTGCATCCAAAAAGTGTGCAGCATTATGCTTTCCAGTACTGCTAAACCCATTACAGGGTACTCAGGTCAGACAGAGATAGATGCAACTGAGTAACTGTATCACAGTAAATCTTGCTTGCTGCCTTGTAATTGTTTATAAATGCTTGATTAACAATAACCTGAATAATAAAGTAATCAAGCTTTTACATGTCTGCAGTCCATGAATGCTTAACAAAAGCCCATGGGTTTATTCTTGTTTTTCAATTTCCTCTAGCAGTGAAAGGACTATGGATCTGGTTTTAGAAATGTGCAATACCAACTCCATCCACTGGTGTGGAGTTTCAGGACGGCAACTTGGAAAGCTGCATCCAAGTTCATCCCTCCATCTTGCACTTACATTGTTGTCTTCAGTGCAGGGATTGCAAGTAAGTCTTTATAGAATAGTTTTATTTGTAAATAGCTATTTTATAAGCTTAGTAATTCTTTCTGATAACAACTCTTATAAATATTTTCCTTTTCTAGAGCGTCTCTGGCTTAAGACTTACAGATACCTTTTTGAAGAGAACGTATGAATATGACGATATTGCACAAGTCTGTGTGGTTTCTTCAGAAGTTAAACAAAGCTGAAGAAAAATTGCACATTCCTCCTGGGCTTTTTTTTTTTTTTTGACCAACTTCTCGATGTTTTTGCAGCCAAATCATTAAAATGTGTACAAACCAACCACTTCACAATACATCTACAAATGTAACTATGCTCATTTAATTTCTCAGCATTTCTAGAATGTTTTAAAATCTTTTAAAAACAGGTATATGCATTTTACCTACCAAAAATAAAGCTTCTGGAAAAAGTGTAGCTCTCGCAAATCATATCCCATTAACATCACCTCAAGGTAGCAGAGTGACATCGATATGAAATAGTAGCATTTTGTACTTTTTTTAAGACTCTTTTAAAAATATTTAAACAGTTTTTATTTGTGGTTGTGACAAACCTGCTTCAGTTTGAAGGAACTGGCTGTTCACAGACAAGTTTCTGGAATCCAGACCGCTAACAGAGGTATTTCGGGGTACGTGGCATGGCAAGGTATCTGCATGGTATATGGATGGCCACAAGATCTAGAGCCTGATAAAGGCGTGAAATGAGGGAGTGCAGCCAGCAGTCTTGAGCATTTGGTTGAGCACTATTAGGTACTCTTCCCTAGCTTTGTTTTGACATAAGATGGAAACATTTTTTTTGGCTGGAATATATAAGGTCACCCAAAGATAGTCAATTAATACAGGAAATGGTGACTGGCTTTCCTAGTTAAACACTATTTAAACTAGTGTTCAAGATTCTGCTCAGTGGCTTGTCATATTTCTCAGCTACCCTACAGGCACTTAGCAACCTTAGTTTTGACAGCATTTTACTTAGGGCTTTCCTGTGTCTAAAATCTTCAAATGTAGAGCTGAATTCCTAAATAGTGGATAGATTTAGGACCAGCTTACTAAACTGAGGGAATGATTCCATACAAGAAAAAAAAATAAACTGAAACTGTATGTTGTATATCTAATAAAATGCAGAACAACCAACAGAAACAGCTACTTTGAGGAATGCAGTTTACCTGTTACTCTAGATACATCAACAAACTAAAACAGTAAAACCACAACCATCCAGACAAAAAATGTAAATAACTTTATTTATAATCTGTTTTCACATTGAACTGACACAAGTGGAAGGAGATGTAACCATATGGTAATAAGAGGTAGGAGAGATACAGAAATGGTAGACAGGTTGCATTTTGCCAGTATTACCTAATTTAGCCCTGAAACAGAGCACGAATCTAAAGCTGTAGACTAAAGTTCTCATACGCATAAGTGATTTTACTTTGTACTTGTAACAAAATCAAAAATGCAACTGAAACAGTTTATACGCTGAATATCTCATTAGATGTCTTTATGATTAGGCATTAGTTAGAACATACTTCCATGCGAGCAGGTTACAGGAGTTTACAACTTGAGTGCAAAACATTTTCTTCTCTAACAATTATCACACTTAAATGCTGATGGAACAATAATGATACAAAATCAATTAGGTGTTAAATGCATATTTGCTCCACTGAACAATAAACTGCAGTTGACCTTAAATGAAAGCAGTGTTTATGGGGATTGCAGCTTACCACTTGATCTAGCAGAATGAAAAATTTTAGTGCAAAATAAAGTGCAGTTATTACACAGGAAAAGATTCCGTCCTCACCCTGTGATTAAGACATACTGCATGACTCTGTGAAACGAGAGTTTAGCATAAATGATTCTTCTGTTCCTGGTTTCAATGGAAAAGCACATAATGACAGCTCCTGTTATTGGTTTCACTGTTTTTATTTAGGCTATAAAGCCCTTTCTGTTAATATACAAGAAACAAAGAATGTTTACAAGTTAAGTATTGTGCCAGTTTTAACACAATCCTAAAGGGTTAGCTAATGCTATCAATGTTTTAATTAATACTCTGGTTACATAGTAAAACCTAAATGTGACAATATATGTAGTTGTGAAGTTAAAGTTGCCACTCTGTAAGATGATTTGAAGAGCAGTTTTCAGATAACTAAGCAATGCTTCATTACATTTAACCGTGGGGATAGCTCTCCCATAAATCCAGTAAGCTGTATGGCTTGTATTTGACAGTACAACTTCTACAGCCCGTCTTTGAATATTACTGTATTTTGTAGTTCTTAAGGAAGTCTCAAGGGGTTCTTGACAATCTTTCTATCTTAAAGTAGAGAGCTAACTGACCACAGGAAAACTGCTGTCACAAAGTAGGGATAGACTGAGCGTGAGAGATCACAGTGCTGTCCAGTCCTCTCTGGATTTATTGGTTCACCATATCAAAGTTAGTAAAACTCACTCTTAGCAGTTGAAAATATGAAAGAGAGAACTAACAGGAACCATGAAGTTTAACAGGACATATGTTAGGAGCAATGCTTCTCTCCTGCCACAACACAATACTCGAAGTAATGTTTGTACAGAAGTTGTAGCCCACCTACAGCCTCCATCAATATTTCTTGTAAATGGTGTCTGGTCCTATTAAATGTAACCAAATTTAAGTACCAACTTTCCTGAAGGGATTAGATTCAAGATCTGAACTACCTTTGAAAAAAGCTCCTGTTAGCGATTTTCTTCTGTGTCATGAGATGTTAAGTTAGAAGCTGTTACTTGGAAATGTATTAAATGTAAAGCTTAAGTATCTTTACAGCCTCAAAAAGGCAGCTACAGCAACGTACAGAGAGAATTTTTAAAAAGCATTTTAATGCTGTGTATAGGCAAGCTTTACTGAATAATGTATGAAATGTCTTAAAGCTGTTTAAGTCACTCTATTAAGCTTTATTTCTTTATTCAACAGCTGGTAATACCGACTTCCTACTTTTGTGTTCTTTGAATTTCTCCTTGGATCCAGCTGCACATTTCCCCCTTTTTTAGTAGAGGAAAATCCATACAATAGATGCAAAATTAATATTTGTTAGTCAAGTACATGACTTATCCCCAAATTTTGCATTTGCTTCTACTTCAGGTGCTCTATTTTTGAACACAAGATGAATCAGATAAAATGTCTGAGGTCCAGGAGTTCCTGTGTAGTTCTCCATTTGGGAGTCTGTTGTTACTCATCCACATACCTTCTCCAGCCTAACTGGCCAGCAGAAATCACTTTGTCTTAGGAATCAAAGCAGACTCCTCAAATGAGTTTTGACACACAAGGAAGAAAGTGTGAGTGCTGAGAACCTCCCTGGAGTAAAAAAAAACCAAAAAGGTGTACCTTGTACTAGAAAGTCCTAACAGAATAAAAAAGGACAACATAATAAAAATACGGAAAAGCAGTGATATCTGCAAAATTAACTGAGGAAGAAAAACCAGGGTAGGAATAGAAATAGTGTAGAGTTTAAAAATCTTTAATTTGGCCATATAACCATCACTTAAGATAGATATATGTAATGAAACTTCTTTTAAAAATCCTTAATTTTTTACGCCACTGATTTACCATTCAAGAATAGAAGGAGAATCCTTCTCTCTAAGGCAGTTGCTTTTTGATAAATTTTCAGTACTCGTTATTTGTACAGTCACAGGATCAGTTTGAACTTATTACAGTCAAGAATTTTAAGCTTATGTTAAATACTGCATACATATGGAATGTAATACAGTTTGCCATGCCTAGCAAAATAGTGCCATAATGCTGACCTCCAGGGCTACCATCATGATTTGAGGGTATATATGGCAGTAGAAAAGCCTAAAACTTCTTACTACTCTTCCCTTTCCCAGGGCAAGTTCCATTTTGGTTTTTGTGTATTATCCTACTGAGGATTGGTGCCTTCTCTTTCTCTACAATTTGTGGTACTCCTTCATATGCAATAATCTCCCTCCCTCCTGCACAATGAAGTTGAAAAATATTTCATGTTAGTAAAGATGGCCCCTCCCCAGGCTTAAACAAACACACTTTTCAAGCATTAGTTTTAAGTAAACTCTACACTGCAACACTGACTTATGCTCATTATGAAAGGGCATATCAGACAGGCCTACTCTGTCAATATTTGAGAGAGAGTACAGCCATCATGGTTTTCACCATAAGAATAACGTGCGTTTTACACTAAGATTTTAGAATTAAGCTGTTACACAAGATCAGCCCACTACAAAACGCCTCCACACTCAGTAGCCCTGGAGATCAATCTAATGCACATACTGAAAATGACCTGTACTTAGGGATTTCAATAAACCACCTATTTAGTGTATTAATTTCCAGAGGAGTAACTATACATAAACGATATGTTCCAAGTTATGTGCAATAGATCTGTTTAACAGATTTATTCTTGTTTGCAAACACACACAAAGAATTTTCTGTCTTCTATTCAAGCAGAAGAGTTACAATGGTGCTTTTGCTACTAACTATGGTATGCATTTTGAGATTATATACCATTCAAATCCACATGCCTCCTTTAAATCAGGAATGCTCTTCAGTGCTGCCACTGAAAGATCTGCTCCGGACATGATTTCTCAGTTGCTCTATGAGCTCTGGATTCTGCTGCTGTATCTGTTGTGCAAACTGCTGCCCCCTGTGTTGAGCAGTTTTAAGTAAAATCAACAAGTGAAGAAAAAAACCTGACAAGCAGCATTTATAAGAAAACAGGTTATGCCAATACAACTGTAAGGTGCCTTATATGAAAGCTACGACTAAAGGTAGCTTTCTGTATAGTCTTAATCAAGATACTTGTAGTGTTAGGACTTTATCTACTTAAAGTCTCTCTACACAGGATTATCATCAGATCTTAATTTTTACTGTTCAGGACTATTACTTCTACTTGATAACATGGAGGAAAAAGTATTACCTTACTTAGTAAAACAAATCTGCAACAGTGATTTGCGCCTTTCTTTTTGAGAGGATCCATTCTAGTTCTTTAAAATAACTATTCTTGAAGTGCAACCTTATATTAGGGTTTTTTTCAGAAATACAGTGTGTGGCTGCCAGCTTGTACTTCTGAGTAAGACATCATTACTAGAAAACAAGCATGCAATTACACGCTTATGTCTTGTAATACTTAAGAAGAGTTTAATATGTAATACACGTAACTCTTACGTAATACATACATAAGAGTATGTATTTTAATACATGAGAGTAATTCCATGTAAAAAAATAAGCATAACACTGGTTTACTAGAAGAATCAAGTAAGTAAAACATGCTACTTCATGAATAGCCTGGCATCACTTCTCTAACTTCTGCATTACTCCTTTAAACCGCAACAGCGGTTGAAGGAAAGCCACCATTTTCATAACTATAGTTGTAGTAAATAACTTTTGTGAAAACAGCTCTTGATTTTGTGGGAGAACATTCCTGTCTGTGATATGAATTATAGATTACTTTGCCTTGAAGGGACAAAACATACAAATAGTTTGAAAAATACTAGAATTCTGAAATAAAATTATATTATTTGCCCTTTAAGAGGTGTTGTCATATAAGCAAAAGGCATGTTCTTGTGCAAACTCTTGCAGACTGATTATCATTATTATACTATAAAAGACATGGGTCTTGGTTTTTGAAAAGCTACTCCTTGTCACACTGGGTTCCCTGAAGCCTTCCTAAATGGAGGGATGCTACAGCAGAACTTGCTGCAACCTATGCTAAGTAAATCTGTAGCTTTTCTAACTACTGTCTGGGATATCAGGCTGTAAACTTATCAACACAATTTGAAAGCACATGTAGGAGTACTTAAAGATTTAAAGCAGCATTTTTAGTAAGTGGCATTTAGGAAGTAAGCAGTGTATGAGAACCAGAAAGGGAAGCTGAGCACACAGCTCAGTCATTCCAACTAATGGAACTGTAAAAAGCAAACAAACAAGATAGTGGAAAATAAGTCTTTAAGTGTTCAGTTTTAATAATAATCAGGCATACAATGGGGACAGGCCACAATATATTTGGCTTGACACTGTCCCTTTCAAATTGATGTTGCACAGTGATGCTTCTGAAAACATAACAGTTAGAACCATGTAGTTCTTACTTACGCATGGATCAGGCTGGACAAATCTGACAGGCCACCAACACCCGCAGCAGGGCCACCAATGGCATTTGACATCATCCCTGACATCCTGGAACAGTTAGCACAGTGTTGGCACTGGGGGATGCAGGGACCGTTTACAGCAAGCAATAAACCATAGTTGGTTTTGGAATTGCTGGGAGGAAATAAGGTGCAAGAGGAAGAAACTGCAAAAGTTTTATTTACAGTAAGCAAAAATAAAATTACATTTTCGTGAATTTTGCTATCCACCTTTTCTTTTATTAGTTCAAACTCCAAAAGGTATTTGTTTTAATGGTACTCCATTTTAATACTTACAGTTGTTGAACTTGAGGATTCTGCATTAAGCTTGCTGCCTGGAATAGACAATATATAATTGAAATTATAACACATTTACTACATACGTATCATTGAGGCAAATGTGAAGGAAAAAAAAAACCAAACACAAAAAATCCCACATGCTGTATTCTACATTTTGTTACAATGTTAAGCTAGGTTTATGTGCACAGAGATGTATGGTCCCTAGCAAAAACAATCATTACAGAAACATATTTCAAGGATGTGAAGCTGAGAAAATATGTTACATATTAGATTAAAAATAGTGCTTACAGATTCAGGCATGAAAAACATGAGAAGACACTAAACAACAACAAAAAAGAGTACCAGAAAACTAAAAAAATAATAAAAATCCAAAACCCAAAACCTAAAAAAAAAAAGATTATTAACTTCGGACTTCCAAGGACAAGGGTCTGTATTTTGTTGATTCCAGCCTGGATAAAGCAGTTTTGCAACTACTATTACTACTGCGTAAAAACTGTTAAGATTAGGGCCAGAAAATTCTGCAGAGGAAACCAGAATGTGGACCGACTGTAGCTTGGTTTTGTGGTAATAGGAATGTTCTGTGGTAACTGTGTATCTTCTTACTTTTAGCAACCATGAGGTTGTTGAAATTCATCATTCATAAGATACCTCAAAAATTACATTGTGTTTATCATAGTGTTAATGCCTATATGGTCTGATACTACAGAATAAACCCGGTGATGTTTTAAAGTTAGTAAGACAATGCCTACATAAATTAGTGTCTGTATGAGTACAAGACCAGTAGGCATAACACAGTATCTTATTCACTCTCTTATTAAAGGTGCTACAAGACCCAGATATATACAATATTCATTTTATTGATGAATATACTTTCATATATATATATATGTGCGTATGTGTGCATATATATCTCCAAAGTAAATCAACTGTTTTCTCTAATCTACAGCTGAATATACAATCCCAAATTCAGGTCCATTCTATGGGTAATATACAGAATTTTTTTTTCTTTCTTCCATCAGCAACAAGTCTGTTCTAGCCTAGATGCCCCAAATGCAGGCTAGAAGTAACTTTCTCAAGGTCAGACAGTGAGTCAATTTTTTTTTTTTTGCTTGAAACCAAAACAAAAAACAGCACCACAAGAAAATAATTCATTCCTTCCTGGCTGAACGCGCTGTGTTCAATCCACTTGGCCCGTCATCTTCTGGAAATGACGCAGAAAAATCCTTTCCCCATAGTTAGATCCTTGTTGAAGAGCACATCTTTGATTGTAAACAGATGCAGACTGAGTAAGTCACATGGCCAGCGCAGGGGCACACAGAGCTCCAGCGCTATTTAATCACTAATGGCATCGGAGCACTCGCTCAACTTCTTCCTTGCCTACTGCCTCTATTGTTTGGACCACAGTATGAAACCAGATGTATTGATTTCTCTTGGACACAGTGCATTTCCACACAGAAGCACTGGTCAAAATGTCCTGTCCTAATGAAGCTACCAGAGGCCAGCAAAGTTTACACTGAGTTCTCAAAGGAAGTATGTACTTTGTGTTTTTTTCTACGAACTCCTTTCTACAAGCATAATTAATTCTGTTTAGCTAAGAAAGCCATGCACAGGAAAAAAATGCTGAGGGACAGAACCACAATTGGGCATTGTACTGGAGGTAAAGAAATGCACTATATGTTATTTATAGTCATCGTTTGCACATCTCATGAACTTTTGTGCACTTAAGGATGTCAAGGGATAATTTGGAAGAGTAAGAACAAAGAGGTCTCTTGGATAGTTCTCCCAAGCAGAGTTTAGTCTTGGGTAAAATGAATCTGAATCAACTGCTATTCACTGAAGTGGCAATTTCTTTGCATTCGTTGTTGACTGTTATATGGAGAATAGAAATTTTCACCATGCTGTTGACAAGTGTTCTATTATCATGCCATCTATGAGAACAGCGTTAACTATCCTATGCATGTTGTTGTTCATAAGATAGAATCAACTGCAAATAAGACAGGCATAATATGACATTTATGTTTCATTTCTAGTTCTGAGTGTAAAATGAAGTTTAAATTCAGTATAATGCAACTATTGCCATTATAATAAAATAATCAAAATTCCTTGTGTTATTACGTAGGAGTTGTGCTTGCAATTTCAGCTTTAAAAATAGCATAATATAAAGCTTGAAGCATACTCACCATACTAATGAAGGCAGGATTGTTTATCAAGCTTGCCATGTCAAAACTGAGTCCAGTTCCAGTCTACAAACAGATTGCAATAGGAGATAAGTTTACCTGCCAAATCCCAATTAAAGCTATTGTAAATAAATAAATACAAAGCTTACTTACAGGACTGGACATGTCTCTTAGTTTCTGTTCTGCTATTTTCAAATTTGACTTATAAGAGTCATTCTCTGGATCAAGATCCAGTGCTTTTTGGTAACTGGTAACTGCTTCTTCATACTTATTCACTGAGGTCAGAGCCAACCTAATGCGAAATTAAAAAATCCTGAGTAGAACATAAATGACATCAAAAGACAATGATAGATTTTCTGTTCTAAGTAAAACAGTATCTCACAACTAGTTTTTAGCTTTAGCACTAAGTTAATTTTGCTATTGTGCTACCACTGCTTAGTGTAAGCACTTGTTTTTGCAAAGAGATGACCCCTCAAGAACTCATCTTGCACTGTCTGTTGCAGATACATGCAAATTTCATTAAAAACTCCTTGTCATTGTCAAGTCATTTAGTCAATATTTGAGAGCACAAGCTGGATGCAGCATCCGAGATATTTTTTTGCATAAGCTCAGGAATTTCTCTGTTTTCTCCAGTCCTTCTGAACCAAGAGATTATTCAGACGGGTACATGAGTAACTAGGGTGCAGGCAATCTTAACGTGAGTTCTGCAGCTTCAGGAAACTAAGTACTGGAACCGCAAGTTTCAGCATAATGGATTTTTGTCTTATCCAAAGTGCAAGGTCTTCAGATCTTCAACAGCTTGACAAATGGGTTTTACAGGACAGTACAAGTATCTGTAATATGCTGTAAGAAACAGGGGGAAAAGACAGCAGGGGAAAAGATCCTTCTGCAGCACTCAGGAGAGCAAAGGACAGATCTGTTGTTTTTGAAACAGTGTTTGTTTTCAAAGTTGATCAGCTATTACAGTTGACACATCATATTTCTTTGAGCTATTCCAGAACTCCATTTGGTTGCAGTTTCAATTCTGTCTTCTACCATATTTTCAATTTACACTGACCACAACGCTAAACTGATCTTTTCCACACTCTGTGAAAGATCTATGTAAGTCACATTCAGCTATTTACTACTCCTGTCCCCCTTTGGCATGTGCTGAGCTACACAGACTACGTTGATAAGCCTCTGCTAATCCCCACTAACTCAACTTAGTCTTCTATCTCAGTCAAGATAGCTCAATATTAGACACATCAGTCACAGTCACTACTCTTAGTGATGGTGAAGTCCGTAACAGTATGAAAATCCAGGAGTTCTCCAGTAATGCTCCTGGAGGAGCCAACGCAATATTAGTACTTTCTCTCATAACACTGTTACTCCCATAAAAACCACTCTCTCTTTTGGCCCAGTAACTTGCCAAAACAGTTTCTGACCAGACAAGAACTGCAATCTGGTATTTCTCTTATGCAATCATGGTGGGGTTTTTTGGGTTTTTTTTTTACAGAGAAAGCATGTAAAATTCTTGGAACGCAGTACAAGTCAGAACAGCGGGTGACAGTTTCTTTGCTCACAGTTTCTACCCAGACAAGTGCTTTCTCAGAGTCATGCTGGAAATACCACTTCAGCTGTCTGCATGGCTCCCATCTCTGCATATTTCTGTGGCACTTCTGCATCTTTTTCCATGACATATGAAGAGCTTCTGTCAAATCCTGAGAAAAACTGATATGCCTGCATAATGCAGTCAGAAAACAGAGCTTTCTCATAAGAACTTTTTTTTTTGTTGAGAAGGTGGTTTCTACATGTTTTTTTTCTCAGCTAATACTAAATAATCACCGTTTCCTCATTCAGCCTGTGCCAAATGTATTATTACATTCATCTGCTAAGTTAACTTAGGGGATTGCAAGGGATTGTAGCTCAAAATATATCCTCTATCAAAACAACCAATCAAAAATGAGAAGCTTGACTGCCTGAGAATGTTCCCACTTACATTGTGTAACAAAAGGCACACTAGTCTTACAACCAAAACTCTAAAATAACTTCCAACTTCCAGTTAATCAGCCTGTAGTTTCCCTCCATCTCACTCAAATCGGGGAATCTTGAGTTGTGCTATATGAAGAAACAATGTCAAGAGAGTTAAACAGGACAAAACCAATCAACAGTCCCTAAAATTTCAAAGTGAATTAATCATCTCAAAAGTCAGTTGGCCTACATTTGTATTAGTAAAATAAACCGTATTCTGGAAAGTTCTGGAATTCTATCATCTTTGATTTTAAACAAATGCCCCCTTGCATGATTTTGTCCCAGCCCAACAAACATTATCCTAGACAATTTTGGGGCATGGTTCAGAGTTTAACACAGGCCAACACAATTTAGCAATAGGCAGTTTGGATGTGGCCACTCCATACTGCAAATTAGATTTCAATAACAGAGACATGGGCCATTTTGTGCCAACTGACCCAATGAACAATCCCAAGCATTTTTAATTTACTTGTACAGATATAACCTCAAAAGCCATGTGCAGCATTCAGCCCGTACGCACAATATGTTTGATTATTGAAAATGCAAAGCTGCACATGTTCGAAGAAGGGCTCTTCACTCAAAGTAGATAGCCTGTTCAGAACATTCCTGGCATTTTTTTTCAGATAGCACTTCATCAGACCCACCCTACACTGATAATCTCTGAGGCATGACTGACAAAAACTACCAAAGGAACATATATTAGTCTTGCTAAAATATCTATCGAACAGAAAAACTAAGCCTCTATTCCTGCTAGATTGAAGCGTCAATACTTGTAGAATTCTGTTCTCTAACAGCATCGTTAACAGATTCACTGTTCCGACTGCAAAATTTTGACTACTCGTAACTAGGGAGAAGGTAGAAAAATCACATAATGACTTACTAAACTCAGTTTGCAAAGTTGTAAGGAAAAAAAACCTGCAAGCTGATAAAATCTGATATGTTGTGTGGGCTGAAACAGGCAGGACTCAAGAACAACCGCAGACCACGGCTGAAATGCAGAATGGATTTATTCTCGCTGCAAATCTGAAGAATCCCTGCAGCAGCACCCAGGTGAGGCGCCCAGGCAGCGATCACACGAGCAGCTCAACAAGCAGCAGCAAAAGGCATAAGGAGATCTCTCCTTCCTAGAAAGCGTGGGGTATTTATCCTGCTGCTTTGTTATGTTTTACTTGCTGCTCTACCTGAGGTCCCAGGACTCACAGGACAGCTTTGCAAGGTAGGAATGTGAGAGAGGCCCCTGCATCTACCCCAGGCCTCTGTTACCTATGCACAGGTGTGCTGCTTGTCAAGCACACAAGGCCAAGCAGTGACCCAGTGTGATGTGTGTGTTTTCTGACACTTCAGGTGCAAGTCACTTGAGCGGTCCTACAGTCCTTCTCACCAATCTTCCATTATATCCCTACAGCTGAGATCAACACCATACACAAAACTTGAAAGCTGACAGCCTTCAGAAAACTGCTACACTTTCAGAACAAGAATGTGAGCTTAGTTCTACGTATTTCAGAAAATCTGTGATGATTTGGACTTGGGTCTTCAGTGTTTACTGAGATTTGTATTATCTTACCCCATTCTCCCATATGCTTTGCTGTACTTTGGATCTATTGCTATGGCTCTCTCACAATCCTTTATTGCTTCACTGTAGTTGTTGAGCTTACTTTGAGCAGCAGCCCTAAGAGAAGGACAATGGGGAAGGGAAAAAGCTTTGTCAAAAAAAACAGTAAAAAACCCAAAACAGCAAAACAACCAAGCTTAGCTATTGCCATGTCTTGACTAACTTCAGATTTTTGATTTGCTTTTTAGGCAGTGCCCCAGCTTTCCTCAACTAAGTACAACAAGCAAATGTTCTGAATTAAGTATGTGCTTAAGTTCACTGCTGGACTAAGGCTTCAGAGAACATGCACTCACTTTTAAGGACGCAAAGGATAAATAATTCTAAGGAACTGTTTGAGATCCAGCATATGGCCACACACAAAATATATCATAAAACCTATAGCAAGAAATGAGATTCTGAAGTAGTAGTTTACATAAAATGATTAACCAGAAGCATTTCATATAATTGGTGTTTTCCAGCAAGAAATATAGTTTTAACTGCTGTTCAAAGGAATGCTGTGATTTTTCCTGCTCAGTTTTTTAGCAGGCAACTCATGCTCACAGTTAAATCCAGATAATATTTTTCAGTAATCTCTGAATTACTGTATTGCAATTGCATCTCCATACCAGAGAAATACTGTTGTGCACATACAATAAGATTAAAGGCTTGCCCAAATTAAACAGGCTGTTGAAACAGATTAATAATCAAAACTTCCCCAGTTTGAAAGGTCTCAAAATATTCTCATTTGCTCTTCCTTGATAGTAGAAATGACAATGTTTCCAATGCATAAATCATTTTTCTGTTTTATTAGGGATGCTAGATGCTACAATCATCACTACATTCAATCCTGTGATCTCCTAAATTGCATGTCCAACAGCTGTCCAACTCCACAGATGCCAGTGAAGATGTATGAATAAAAGCTGGGGACAATGCTTAGTCTTCCATGTGTTTGAATGGGAAATGTTTGCATGTTTACAAAAAATGTGTATTGCCAGTTAAAACTTCAAGGGCATCTCAGCTCTCTTTTTCTCACTGCTCTGAGTAGAAAGTAGTGTTGAAGGCAATACCTCTCCATTCCTTCCAAACTAGCTTAACAAAGATAAGAATAAGGCCTATATTTATTCAAATACTGTATTGCCCACAAAACTCCAAGCAATTGCCTGTCTTTTAAATAACTTCACACAATCCTGTGCTTACTGACATGAAGATTCACTTTGGTCCTCTCAAATGTGGTATGTAACAATGTTACACACAGACTGAAGTATTTCTATTCTCACCAATTACAGATTTTTGTGCTTAAGCCCATTTTACTGAGGAAACTTCCAGTGATTTTGGGGGGCTTTTGAATCTGGTCTTATATTTCCATTTTATACCTAAAATCACTTCTGTGATCAGTTTTCTCAAGGAAAATAAATGATTTACACTTCAAACTGCCATCATAAAGTTGTAAAATGTTACTAAACTGTGTACTTCCTTTCTCTTTACGCTTGCCACAAAACACTGAATCTTTCACTCAAATTAAACTCTGGGGTAACAGAAGCACAATTCCAAAAATAGAAAAATTCACTGGATACAGTGCCACAAGGCCAGAATAACAGCACTTAAATTATTACATCCTTCTGGTAATGGAGGTATTGAAGATTGTAGAGCAGAGTGGCTCCAGAGGCAGGTTAGTTCCAGTAGGATGGGGCTCTGAGCAGCCTGATCTAGTGGGGGATGTCCCTGCCCATGGTGGCGTGGGGGCGGTTAGAACTAGATGATCTTTAAGGTCCCTTCCAACTCTGACAATTCTATGATTCTATGACCCATAGACCACCCTGCCTTTGCTCTTAAGCTCGTCTTCTGAGCAATACACTGAAAGAGCACACTTCTGCTGGGCTGACATGCCCATCCAGACTTCATCTGCTCCCATGACACTGTCTTCACTTTGATGAAGAATAGATCGTACAATGAAATGACAAGCACCACCTTGTTACTTTTCAACATATCATGCATTGAAATGCTGAGTATTTATACAATGCTTGAAATCTCCAAAACAGTATTCCCACATTGATGATATTTTTTGCAGGGAAAGTCAATACTAGGGGAGATAGAGATGGCAGCTGAGCCACTGGAACACCAGAAAAAAAAGACTCTGACTACTCTCAACAGGTGGGGAATCACAGCCTACGTTATGGTTTAATATAGGCAACCTAACGTACAAAAACACAATCTTGGGTGTTACAAGTAATTTTAAGGCCCATAACACACCTTAAACTGATACAGATACACTGAATGAGCTCACTTTCACTTTAGATCTTTTACAAATTTAACATGATAAATTTCTGAATAGTGGGGTTTTCTAGCCTCATGTTGTTTTGATCTACTTCACAATCTTTAAAATAATGATAATCAAGTTCAGGAATGAAACTGTGCATTAATTCATGTTTACCTGTTACAGTAATAGACTGCATTGTTTGGATCCAGCGCTATAGCCCTAGTATAACAATCCACTGCAGCACCATAGTTTTCTTCTTTCATATGATTATTACCTGAAGGAAATTATAAAAAAAGTTCTTAAGTAGTTACAAGACACAGTGCTATGTATAAAAGAAACTGAGTAGGCATATTATAGCATCTATGTAAGGTAGTTCTGACTGCACTTTTTGGAGATACATTCTTTTAAATAGAATTGGCACGGAATAATGCATATAAAATTATTTACTACACCTGTAAAGTCTATTATGTACATTGTAGTCCACCACATAAACCTTCCCATTCTCAACGGGCTATTTCACACTTCCCAGATAGTTTCTGCTCTTAAGTAAAGGTCACCTTGTTGAGAAGTGTAATTGTAATAGCAGTTCCACTTTAATACAGATTCATCACTCTTAACTATCTTTGCAAGCCTCGTAACTCAGGCTGTACATTAATTTGGTCTCATTTACTCACATGTACTAACAACTGGCTTGTAACTCTCTCTGTAACATGGAAAATCAAGCAAAACTAACCACTTAAGTTGCACTTCTGTGATGCCACATAATTTATTGATTAGGATAACGAATAGCATGTATAGCATAAGCAATCTAAAATGATTCAGAGGTAAAGTTTCTCACCAACAAGGTTCAGAACTTCTGCTCTATAACAAAGTTTCATATTTCATATTTTTTAAGTCCAGTGAAAAAAAATAGAAAAATACAACTTTTCTATGGAAAGAAAGCGGTGGAGTAATGTCTTTCGAAACAAGAGATATCTTATGTGTTATTTCCTCAACAACGCAGGGAAGTCCTGGCAGTTTCTTTCTTTCCTGATGACAGAGTAGTAAAGAAAATGTCCTCATTCAGAGTGCCCAAGATTAAGGTTGTCCCTGGTCCTGTGATCATGGATCTTTGGCCTGTTAGATCCTACAGAAGCCTTGGTTTCCCAGAAATGTCAAGAAATTGTCAGGAAAATTACAGACTTCCACTGACTTCCTTGTATCTTGACAAAATATTTCAACACTCTCCCTCAGCAGGAACAGAGGTCAACAGGTTAATACTGATGCAGATACCCGCATAAGGAAAAGCGCAGTATTTTGTCTTCTGATAGAAAGCACAAGACTGGACCAAGCAGTCTAGGTACCTGTCCTCCCTGAAAACAACTATACTTCCATTTATTTGTGAATGTGGAAAGCTTAATAAACAAAACCAGATTTAAGTAACTGAGTATTCGCAAGGTAGTACAAAATTACCTCTTTCCAACCCTGATAGACTAGACTGTAATTATAGTCAGCAATCCCTGCCAGTGAGAAGGCACATTGAAACTGCAATTGCATTTACACCTTAAAAATATACACAGAATGTAACCGTATCTGTCTCATTTCCACAGGCCTACCATCTACACATGTCTCCTTTGATCTAAGGTCTGTACACTAAATCCTGCTGTCAGATAAAACACTTGCAAGTTAGAAGCACTCCACAAGATTGCAGCAGTTAACATTTCACTAAATCAAAACTGCCATCAATGATGATCAAAGCTGGAATTTCTGATACTGCTCTGAACTAAAGATGCCCTACTGTATATAGGGCTAAGTTGGAGCTACTATCAGTCAGTGTATTTCTTGCTTGCTCTCTCTCTGGCTCTAAATTGTCTAAAAAAACCGCCATCAAAATAGCCAGACCTACTATTTCTGCTGAGATTAAGCAATTCAGGACAAAAGGAAAAGCAACTGTAATATTTTATTTTCATGCCAGACAGAAATTCTTAAGACAAAGAAAACACACAATTGGTTATACTTCCAAACGTGTGTCCTCTATAATGAAAATACTACTGTTATAATTTATACTGTGGTAATAGACAGATTTTTTAGGATCAAGCCACTGTTACACTATACAAACCTGCACATAATCTATGCTCTTATAAAGGTTACATTAAGCCAAAGTGTCAAGTAATATACAAGGGCAGTCAATTACGTTCAAGTATTTACTAGTCTGGAGAGTATATGCATTTCTGGTTTTATAACAACCAGGAAAGAAAATTCAGCTATCAGCTTTTGTTTTGCCATTCATTAGTCAATTTCTACAGGTATTAAGGCTAGTTTGAAAGCAGAGGAGGAGCAGACTGGTGGCCACAAAAGTGAAAGAAATTATTCCATTTTTAAGGTCATACAGAAAGAAATAAGGAAGTGATAGAATTACAATATTAAAGAAGATATGGGTCAAATGGACTTCCCCAAGCTATCTAATTTATCTCCTTAGCTCAGGGCAGAAAATACCAAAAAGAAAAAACAAAACAAAAAGCATGACAATGGTGATAGATAATATGTGTGTGAAAATGAGGAGAATTAATAACAGAGCAGCATTAGAAAACGGGAAAGGAAAATTTTAATTTTACTATGAGAAATTAACTAGAGGCATTTCAAGCAGTTCCAAACTGCTTACTATTGTCCTTGTGATAGCGGACTTTAAATCTCCCTTTGTCAAAGTTTAGACCCTTTCAATATTTTTTCTGTAGAGACATGAAATTATTTTAGTACCACCACACAAAGACTAACACATAGCACATACGAATTCCTTCAGTCTATTTCACAACCCCTGTTGGCTGACAGATGACAAGACAGAAGCCACAGATTCAAAACAGGCATTGCTGTAACACCCACACCTGGAAAGTCCTGAATATCCCTACAGTGCAACAGCTCTACTGAGTGCTGCAGGTATTCTTCACTTCCCATGAGCTGGCACTAACAGACAGCAAAACGAAAAGCTAGAATGCACCGCAGGTATGTTACAACTTACAAACTGATTTTCACCTGTGACATAACTTTGTCTGAGCTCTTATCCTTAGAACTAAAGAGCTAATGAACAACTTCAACAATTAGGAAAACTTACTTTCAGAGCAAGTAAGGGATTGCATTCATGACTACAGATGACTAGTGTTGAAATAAGACATATGTGGAATTCATTCTCAGAAACAGTAGATTTTTTTTCCATGTCATTATTCTGAAATTTTTGATAGGATTACATCTGCTTTGTGATTACAAACTTAGTTTTTCCTATAAAACTCAAATATGTGAAAATCCAACAGGTCATAAAAAAACCCGTGATTTATAAAGCACCAATCCACCTGATAACAACTCATATCAGTTATCAGTGCTACATGCCAGGTTTTTCTTTCCTTCTTTTTTTGGGGAAATAAAATGGATGTCTTGTTGGGTAGCATTAGTGGAGACTTCTCCAGTACAGCTGTTTTTTCTCACATAAAAGCAATAACATCTATCAAAAGGAAAATAAACAACTGACTTTTCTGCATTTTTATAGAGCACACAAATTATTTCACTTAACATGAAATACTAACCCTAGTAACCTCATAAGAATTTTTCCATTTGCTTCAGCTAGGTCAGTTTTAATATTCACCTAGTACATAATCTTTGACATCGCATAACTTTTTCAATAAAAAGTAGAAACTTGTATAGCAATTAGTGGACAGAGAAATCGATAATATACTGAGCAGTAATTGTTCACTCTTCAAAGCTTCTGCTATTCAGGAATGTTCAAGTGCTACCCCTTAGGTTTTAAGCAACCTGCTGAGCAAGGGAGACAACAGACTATATTTTCTTAAACCCCAGATGGAGCAAATCACTTAGCCCTCTCACAACATAACAATCACCAGAGCCTAAGTTTTTTTTGTGGGGTGCGTGTTGCCCAGCTGCTATACTATCGCTCCATAATAACCCAGAAATCTTAATAAACATAGGAATAAACCTCTTATGCTTTTATTACAAACCTTCATCCTTAAGCTGGTCAGCCTTTTCAACATCCTCTGGTAGAGAATCTGAGAGAGGCAGCATATCGTTCTGTAAGTAAACACACAAAGATTTTTTTCATTAAAATATAAGCCCTGATTAAATTAAAAGCTTCTTTCATCCAGAGCAGCATTGTGTGAGCAAGCAACCAGATTTTCTGTTAAGCACAGGAAAAATCAAACATCACTAAAACATCCTTAGTAGAGAAAGATAGCTTGCTTTCTACTACTGAAAAAACTATACAGCTCACCACACATTTTAAGGAAGTCAAAGGAAGAGAGCTGATATGTCTCTACATTCCTGGTTTTCTTACTTCTGACTCTCCCATTTGCCAATCTGGCGGTTCCTGTGCTTCCTGTACTGGGGATCCCAGATAACATGTATTATTAGTACACATTTTTGAGATGCTCATCTTTAGGTTAGTGTTCATGGAGATGTTTTTAAAACTGGACAACTAAATTATTTTCAGAAGGGAGTAAGAAGCATCAGCAAACTACAGATGATCTCAAGCATTTCACATTTATCTCTGGGAACTGCAAAATGCTTAACTGAAGGACAAAATCCTCCAAGTGAGAATGAGACATCCACTGTTTAGTAATTTTCTATATGGAATTGTCTTGTCCAGCTGAAATTAATTCCTCCCACTGCCCCAAAACGTTCTTATTCTGCTAGCTTTTAGGGAAATTTCACTTTTTTTCATGCTTTCCTCAAGTTTCCACATCATTCTGACTTATACAACACTTTAGGGTTGTGTATACAATATGAAGTCTTACCTTGTGAAAAGAATTTGCGAACATTTCTATCAAGTGCTGTGGAGGTGCAAGATGAGTATCTTCCAGGCTAATCTTAAACACAGTTTCCAGACACTGAATTGCAACTTACAAGAAAAAAAAAAAAAGTCACCAGTTTCTCAATAGAAGTATAATTTCACTAATTTATTGTCACAGGTTAGGGCTGAACTGACAGATTCTCTATAACATCTCCCCCTCCCTAGTGGGGAAGGGAAAAGAAAATAGGACATAGAGGCTTATGGATTGGAAAAGAAAAGTAAAACAGCTTTAATGAAAACAATGAGTAATAATAAGAAAATAACAGTAATAATGAAAATAATGAAATACATACACATATTTTAAAAAGCAGTATCAAACTCAAGTCCCATCCCTCCCTGACAGCTATCCCCACTGGTGCTGCAGAGCAGGAGGCACTGGGGAAGCTCCCAGCTCAGCAGCGGAGGGGAGCTGGATACAGGAACTCAGGATGGGGATTGAAGGCAGAAGATTGAAGAGAGTCCTCCTCAGACACCAGCCACTGAAGAAGGAAAGGCCTAACCCCTGTGATCTCTCAGATTTATACCGAGTATGATATACACAGAATGGAAGACTCTTGTTGGTCAGGTTTGGGTCACCCGTCCTGTCCATTCCTCACCAAAGGTGCAATCTTTTTACTCCATTGTGCCCCCTCTTACTACCCAGCACCCCCAGCGTGGCACACAAGAGCCAGCAGTGGCCTTGGTCACTACAGGAACAAGTATCAGCAAGAGCCTTTCTGCATCCCAATCCCTTGCAGTGACTGTAAACACCAGGTGTTATTCTAGCAGCAGACAGTGTCTGTGAAAACATGCTGCTAACTTCAGAAGTGCAGCCTCTTAGAAGAGACTGAACTACAAAGTATTAATCATTGAAAATAATTGGTTCTGTTTAGCTCAAATCAGGACATTTATTTATAAGGCTGTGATTCACTTCCTTATTCAGCTAGTAAAAGTAGCTCTTTCGAGCATATTATAAAAAAGAGAGGCTATCTGATCTCCACAGAATTGACTTGCTGAAATACAACATAAGATATACAGAATCAATATATAGTTTGGCCACTATTCTTAAACAAATGAAAAAAAAAATTTCAATTCTTTCAATCATTTAATATCCTTTTAAAAAAAAGCCATAAAAATGTGAGGATTTAGCAAAACACCACAATTCATAATACAACTACTCATGTTGTTACACACATCACCTCAAACCACCACAGCTGCCATATATTTGTGTGAAATAATAGCTGGAAGAAAATGGCTCATCTTTACTGTAAAGAACAAATGCAATATACCTATTACTCTCAATTTTTTTTGGAACAGTATGTATTTATTTGAAGACTCTGTTTATTAATAAAACGTTTAATTAATCACAAGCCTCTATCCTACTGAAAAATATATCTGCAGTATCCTTTCACATGTTCTGTTGCATAAGGATTAAATGGCCCTCCCACACCTGCAATAATGCAAATATACTCATAACAAACAATTCTAAAAAAAGGAGAGCCAAATATGTGTTCACATATTTTTAGGCAAAAGAAGAGATCAATGGCAATTCCAATACAGTATTCTGTATACGTATGTATTCTGTTAATTATAGTACCTTGAATTATATAATTATTTTCCCCTATAATCTTGAGACTCCAGTAAAATGTTTATATGAAGGTATATCACCTGAATTTTTTAGTCTGAAAATTGAGGAGGAAAAAAGGTGCTTAGTCTGAACAGAAAAATTACTTTTTTAACTCACGCTATAGATAATATTCATCCAAAGTGGCTGAATTAAAATTAAGTATCAGTAAAAACTGAATCTTAGAACTGAAACTGAATTTCAGTCTAATGTTAATACAATTTGAATTCTTATTTGCTTTACAATGAAGCTGAACACTGACCCAAAATTAAAAAAGTAAAATTAACAACAGTAAGGTCAGTCTGAGGAGCCTATTTTTCTACCTCACAGCTGGGAGAAGGAAGGCAAAAGCAAACTTCTAAAATAAACAGTAAAACCTGGAAACATTTTAAAAAAAAATAATAATTCCGAAAACATTCAACAGAAATTCAGAGAAAGTCAAATATGATACAAAAATTAATGTTGATAACATGTAACAACTGAATATATCGCTAAATAAGCACATAAGTTATATCACACAACCTGTGTCACAACTTAAGTCACACAAATGTATGACAGTTGTGTTTTGAGGTGATGTGTGTAACACATGAATAGTTGTATTATGAATTGTGGTGCTTTTGTTAAATCTTCATATTTTAATGTTTTTTAAAAAAGAAAAGCAGAAGGGGTCATTGTTGTGTGTGACTCTCTATTGAGGGGGGCAGAGGGCCCAACGTGCCACCCTGACCCACTTCACAGGGAAGTCTGCTGCCTGCCTGGGGCACAGGTTAGGAATGTGTTGAGCAAACTTCCCACCCTAGTAAACCCCTCTGATTATTACCAGGTGGGTAGTGATGAAGTGGGTAGAAAGGGATCAAAATCAATTCAAAGAGATTTTAGAGCCTTGGGACAGCTGCTTAAGGGATCAGGGGCACAAGTCGTGTTCTCTATCCCTTCAGTGGCAGTTGTGAGTGAGGGAATTAGCAGAAAGAGACAACAGGTCAACTCATGGCTCCGGGACTCGTTATTGGCAGGGCTTTGGGTTTTTTGATCGTGGGCTGCTATACGAGAAACCTCGCCTGTTGGTGCCAGGTGGGATGCATCTGTCCCAGTGGGGAAAAGGATTTTGGGGCAGGAGTTAGCAAGGCTCATTCATACAGCTTTAAACTAGATACGAAGGGGGAAGGAGAGAAAACTGGGCCTGTTAGGAATAAGCCCAAGGGAAGCTGCCAGGGCTTGCAGGATGGTGGTGGACTAGCAAGGACTCTCGCTCTGCCGTTTCATTTGAGACAAGGGATAGACATTTAGAATCATGGAAACACCTGAGAAGGGTCTGGTAGGAAAGTGGGCCCACACTCACAAAAAGGTGTTGGGATCAGTAGCTCATCTGAAGTGCATCTGTACCAACGCATGCAGTGTGAGCAACAAACACAGGTAGCTTGAAGCCATGATGCACCAGGAAAACTATGACATAGTGGCTATCTCAGAAACGTGGTGGGATAGCTCACACGACTGGAGCGCGACAATCAATGGCTACAACCTCTTCAGGAGGGACAGACAGGGAAGAAGAGGTGGTGGCATGGCCCTGTATGTTAGGGAATGCTAAGAGAGCTCAGCAATCAAGTATAGTGACGATGGAGCTGAGAGTGTTTGGATTAGGTTAAAGGCCAATAAAGCTGATATTGCTGTGGGAGTCTGGTATAGACCTCCCAATCAGAGCAACGAGGTGGATGAAGCTTTCTATAAGCAGTTGGGAGAAATCTCACGGTCACCTTCTTGTGGGAGATTTTAATCTCCCACGTATCTGCTGGAAATACAACAAGGCAGAGAGAGAACAATCCAGGATATTCCTGGAATGTGTGGAGGATAACTTCCTCACACAGCTGGTAAGTGAACCGACCAGAGAAGACGCCTGCTGGACCTCCTCTTTGTGAGCAGAGAAGGTCTTGTGGAGGATATGGCAGTTGGAGGCTGACCAGGGAACAGCAACCATGAAATGATTAAGCTCTCTATTCTTAGAGATGTTAGGAGTGGGGATAGCAAAACTGCCACTTGGGACTTCCAAAGGGCAGACTTTGATTTGTTTAGGAGGTTACACGACAGAATCCCTTGGGAGTCAGTTTTGAAGGGTACAGGAGTCCAGGAAGGCTGGGTGCTTTTGAAGCAGGAAGTCTTAAAGGCACAGGAGCAGGCCATTCCCATGTGCCTTCAGATGAGTCAGTGGCAAAGAAGACAAGCCTGGCTGAATAGGGACATTTGGCTCAAAATCAGGGAAAAAAGGAAAGTTTATGGCTTCTGGAAGAAAGGGCAGGCCACCAGCAATGAGTACAAGGATACCGTCAGGTCACGCAGAGGGATAATTACAAGGTCCAAAGCCCAGCTAGAAATTAATCTGGCTTTGAAATTAAAGGACAGCAAGAAAAGCTTCTATAAATACATTAATAACAAAAGAAAGATCAGGGAGAGCCTCCATCCCCTGCTAGATCCAGGAGTAAATATAGTGACAAAAGATGAGGATAAGGCTGAGGTGCTTAATGCCTTCTTTGCCTCAGTCTTTAGTAACAGAAACACCTGTACTGAGGGAAGCCAGCCCCTCAAGGCAAGAGGCAGGGGCTCCCAGCTATATGCCTTCTGCTGTCTCCTGCGTTTTGCTTCCTCCTCCTTCCTCTGCTCTCACACCTTGCTCCCTTATCCACACTTGATTTTCTGCCCCTCCTGACTGCTGCTTTTGAAATACACCACTTACATTCCAAGAGCATCCTCAGTAAGTTTGCAGAGGACACCAAGCTGGGTGGAAGTGTCGATCCGTTTGAGGGTAGGGAGGCTCTGCAGGGAGATCTGGACAGGCTGGATTGCTGGGCCAAGGCCAATCACATGAGTTTCAATAAGGCCAAATGCTGGGTCCTGCACTTTGGCCACAACAACCCCCAGCAGTGCTACAGGCTTGGGGAGGAGTGGCTGGAGAGCTGCCAGGCAGAGAGGGACCTGGGGGTGTTGGTGGACTGAACATGAGCCAGCAGTGTGCCCAGGGGGACAAAAAGGCCAACAGCATCCTGGCCTGGATCAGGAATGGTGTTGTCAGCAGGAGCAGGGAGGTGATCATGTCCCTGTACCCGGCTTTGGTGAGGCCTCACCTCGAGTACTGTGTCCACTTTTGGGCCCCTCCCTACAAGAGGGACACTGAGGTGCTGGAGAGGGTACAGAGGCAGCTACCAAGCTGGTAAAGGATTTGGAGCATGTGTTGTATGAGGAACAGCTGAGGGATCTGGAGCTGTTTAGCCTGGAGACGAGGAGTCTGAGGGGAGACCTCATTGCTCTCTACAACTATCTGAAGGGAGGTTGTAGCAAGGTGGGGGTTGGTCTGTTCTCCCCAGTGGTGAGTGACAGGACAAGGTAAAATGGCCGTAAGTTGCACCAGGGGAGGTTCAGGTTGGACATTCGGACGAATTTCTTTACTGAGAGGGTTGTCAGCCATTGGAACAGGCTGCCCAGGGAGGTGGCTGAGTCACCGTCCCTGAAGGTGTTTAAGAGATGGGCAGATGTTGCATTGAAGAACATGGTTTAGTGGTGTTGACAGGGCTAGGACAAAGGTTGGACTTGATGAACTTGAAGGTCTCTTCCAGCCAAAAACGTTCTATGATTCTACGATTCTAACTTGTTCCTATAACCCATAAATGCTAAAAATGTATCAGTTTGCCATGTTCTAAATTATCAGTAAGACTGCTCAAGGATTTAGGTTGAACTCTTGTCTCCTGCTATGTAAAGTAAGCACTGATAATGCTTAATTCTGAATTATGTATTAATAGCACTTCTCACTAGGCCATCATAAAATTAGTGGAATTATATACCTGATTTTTCCTTATATGACTTACTAGAAAGCAACTTGCCATGATATACTTACAAAATTTCTTCTCAAATTTATTTTCGCCTAAGGGTATTCCCTTTATGGAATGCCTCACCTCATTTGTAGTTTTGTGTAAATTTTAAATACAACCCCCTCCTTTAGCTTTTTCAAGGCATTAAAAGTCTGTGACACCAACTATCTGTCATACAGGAGAATTCTGCAAAGCACAGCAGTGAAAATAATACTGACTACAGCATTATTACTGGTAAGCATTTCCATGAAATAATCACTACAATGAACTCCCACATTTCTCCTTTAACTGGAAAATGGGATTTATAATGCTTACAATCCTTACAATCTATCACAGGTATAACAAAGTTAGGAGCTCTTATGGGATGAATCTATCAGTTAGAATAACCACCGTTTAACATGGAAGCCAGCAACAGAAATCTCTGTAAAACCAAACACAGCTAAACCAGAAATATTTACAAATCTCAAGATGTATTAAGTTGTGACAAGAACAGTAATTATTCTGTTTTAATGTGTGTAAAAACCTGACTCTGGTAAAGTCAAAGAAGTGAAGAGTTGCTTTTGTCTGAAAAGGACCTCATGGGACTAGACTGCCAGCACGTCACTATCCTGTCATCAATCAAAGCGAGGCACTGTCAACTCCCACAAGCTTGATGTCATCGCTAAGTTGGGAAAGTCTTGCTGCACCATGTGAGCTATTAATCTCAGATTTTCCCCATGTCTGATCTGAAAGGCCAATGTTACCTGTTCTGCCTACGATCCCCATCATCACACACACTTGCAGAGGCCAACACGGTTGCTGAAGTTTGTACTGACTACTCTGCAAACCAGTGCAGACATCAACCTGCTTGCTGAGCAGCTGGGGCTCACACAAACACCAACCCGACTACAGGAGTGCGCGGATTACACTGGAACCCAGCTCAGCATCCCCAGTGCCACATAGCTCCAGGATTTTTCACTGTCCAAGCACAAGCTGCAAGCAACATCACGGCATCATAGTACACATGCAGGCTGCTGATCACTGAGTAATGGATATTAATTGGTCTGCTGAAGCCCCTTTAGTACTTGGTATCATCTTGCTTCATCTCAACACACAGCCATCCCCATCCTGACTATTACGTGCACCTCTTGCTTTAACCAGTGCATGCCATTGTTTTGGAAACACTGCCTTATTGAAATTCATTGCAGTACATTGACCTTAGAAGCAAGGAAAAAAGTCACAGCCTTGTGCATATTGTAGAGAGTTTCAGTTTCTGCTTTAATCCCACAGAAATAGGTGCTATAGTACAAATTAAAAAAAAAAATAAAACCACCACAAAACTGTAAACAGGGAAGAGAAATAACTGCCATTTAAACACACTGTCTAAAGTCTAACTGGGAAGAAGTGAAGTTTCTATTTCGTGCAACAGAGTCGAGCATTAACCACTACAGATCTGTATCACTGATCTAGATTTTAGGCTGTAGGCGATTATATTTCTCAGGTCTACCATCCAATTACTCACTTTCTCAAAATAAGGTTTTTTTATTCATCATGTAAGTGAAAAATTCCTAAAGGAAATTTACACTCTCCTTGACACAGGTATATAATTCAAACCTCCACAACGCAAGTTATCAATATAAATGGAGTTTGAATACACGCTTAGACTTCTAGTTTAATCAAGTCTCAATTTTATTTGTAACATTCTAGTTCTTTTCCTTGTTTTGTGGGGAATGGGAACTGTTGAAATTACTTCCTGGCACAGACACTTAATCATACAGTACTTTATCTTTTCATAGACATCGAGTAGGTACATAAGGTACCAATGAAAAGCATCAGCCAAATTTTTTCATCCCTTACGTCTCCACCCAACATTAAACACCTCAATGGGTAGGACTTGGGCTAGTGGTACTCCATATGCACTAAAGATATTCTGTGCAACTAAAATGAGTCAATTATTCAGAATGTCCGCCTCTTATCCTCTAACACATAGCATATGGTACTGTACTTCTGGCAGGGGACAGCTCTAAAATTAGGATTTCGTATCTGTATTAAAATGTTACATTTTACATCACCATTCAAGCACAGCTGAGGTTTCATAATGTTTTTTGGTCAGAAAACAGAATCTTAAGAATTGATTCCTTCATACAGACATCGGTAAAGGTTGCTCTGAGACATGTTATCAGGTAAATTTTCACTCATAATTATGACTATAATTTTATTATAAAAAACAAAAGGAATACTCTTCATCTCTCATTATATGATTTCCAAAACCATAGCTTTCTTCCATAAGCTGAACATTATCACAATCTGATACAGGTTAAATTGACTACCACTTTTCAAGCAAACCAAATGCTCCAGATCCTGTTGTAAACCCAAATCTCTTGGCTTCTATTCTTTTGGGAGCATCCTTTGAATGTCACAAAACAGAAGTTTCTTTTCTGCTTAGTGAAGAGCTACACTGTAAAACCAGCAGACACTGGAACGAAGCACACTCCAGGATCTTTTCAATTTTATGCCTTTGAGAGGCAGGACTTGCTTTGCACCTCAGGAAAGCCTACTTCTACACACGTCAGATTTCAGCTAACTCAGTGATCAAATGCCTGGATGTTGCTTATCACACTGCTGGTCCTGGATTTTCCCCTCTTACCTCCAAATTCCTCCTCCGGTTGAATGATACAACCAAAGACTGCTTAAAACAGCACAAAGGTCTTTTAAATACATGATAGGAAAAGCTCATTGCAGAACTACGACTTTTTGTTCTCTTGCTTAATATCAGACTATGATACCACCTGCCATGAAGTCTCCAGGAATCACAGAAAGGGAGTAAGAGCAGTATGAAGGAGAAAGACAAATACTACGAAGTTACAAAGACTAGATGAATGTCTTTCAACAGAGGAATACACAGAAATCCCTAATTCTGTAAATAGGTCGACAGACAGATGGACTTGAATATATAATAGAAATCATTATTTACCAATATCCTTTCTTTTGAATCACTATTCAAGTGAAAAAGAAATGCAAAGCATTTATTTTCTGTATTCTTACGATATCTTACCCTTCCCTCATAAATTACACAGAATTCTTGCAAGTGTGAAACAGAATTCTTCCCACACACCAAAAATCAACACACTGTACTTGTTTTACTTCCTTCATGGCCAGCACAGCTACTATCAGAAACAAAATGCAGTGAGAAACCAAACACAAAAGAGAAAAAGAATAAGCAGGTAAAAATTTGTAGGACACACACACAAATCATTACTATAGTATGTAATATCGCTTAACTTGAAGTGATTCAAAGTATCTGTGGCTCAAAATTAACAGCAGTACGCATTTTGTAACTTCACAACGTTTTTTAATGAGCAAAGTTTTAAAATTAATAATCTCAGAAACGTCAGGATCATGATTTTACTCAGAGGTAAAATTTGGTGGTGGTTTCAGTGAGGTCACTCCAATTACTTTCTATGATAATATACATGAAGCAATTTAGCACATAGGTAGGTATTACACACATACACGTGTATATATACATATATATATACACACACACACATTAGCACCTTTACCACTCACCTTCCAAGCTTTCTTGTTCATCTGAAGTGAAAGTATCCATCTGACTCTGCTCTCTCAAGAAATGGATGACCGCATAAACCAAACGTTTGACCGATGACATTTTGAAATTAATGAGTTCCTCCTATGCCTTAAAAAGAAGAGGATCTCTTATTTCAGAAAAACACATTCCCAGAGCATTTCAGCCTCCCACTGATCCCAGGAAGAAATACACACAATACACAAAAACTTACCCTTCACCAGAAAGTCCAATAAAGCAATGTCCTGTTTCAAGGCATGGACAGAGAGAAGTCCTACAATCACCTAATCTAACTGCCAGAAAACTTGATAATGGAGTTATCAAGCACTGGAATAGGCTGCCCAGGAAAGTGGCGGAAGCACCATCCCTGGCAGTATTCAAAAGATGTCTAGATGTGGTGCTCAGGGATATGGTCTAGTGGTGTACCTGGCATCGCCAGGTTAATGGTTGGACTCAATAATCCTGGAGGTCTTTCCCCACTGAAGCGATTCTATGAGTCTCGATTCCCTCAGATTCATTCCTGTGGGACTGTTCAGTGGGGCTAAAATAATTTAGCAATTTTGTTTTTTACGTTTGGATTTTATTTTGAACACATATACACTTGGAAGCAGAAGCACATGCTTAAGTCCAAATCATTTTAAAAGGCACACTGAAAAATACAATGATGTAACAAAAAATGCTTTAACAGAAGGTATTCCATTCTCTGACACCGTGCCGCTGCACGGTTTATATTCACTTCGGACAAAAAACTGGAACACTGTGACCTCAGTGCACACTGGTGATTAGTAACACTCCTGGCTCAGCCTGATTTGCATTCAGCATCAAGCCGGGAGTTACATAACTTTGAGCAAAATTTTACCTCCAACTTTCCAAGTCTTTTTTTTTTTTTTTTCTTTAAACCGTTTCGATTTAAAAGGGTACAACCTTATCCCGTCGCCAGAGGAAGCGGGCTATTGAAAAAAACAAAAATAACTAAAAAAAGGGCTGGGTGAATGGCAGGACAGGGGCGAACCCTGCCTCCGTCCTGTCCTCCCCGAGCAAAACGAGGCGCAGCCGAACCCACGCCGAGCAGCTGTCGCCGCGGCGATGAGAGAGCGAGCAGCGGCTCCCGGCCGCGGCGGGGGGCGGCGGCCTCGCCGCATCCGGGCTCCCCGCACCGAAGGGCCGAGGGAGCAGCCGCCGACACGCCCCGCCGGACGGGCAGCGTGGGGTCCGGCGGGCACGGTTCCCTGTCCCCGTCGCTCCTCTCCTCAACCTCCTTCTTCGCAAGCCCGGGGCTCCGGGCGCTCAGGCCCCGCGGACAGGTCTGCCCCGCATGGCGGGGCGCCGCTCGGCACCGCGGGGACGGCGGCCGCGCCACCCGGCCTCTCGGGCCCCCCGAACGCCCCTGGACGGGGCCCGACCCGCCCGCACCACCCCCGAGCCCCAGGGACGAGGGGGCTCCGGGGGACGGAGCCGAGCCGCGCCCCGCAGAGTCGCCCTCACCGCGGCGACCGGGCATGGCCCTTACCGTGCCGGGAGCCCCGCGCCAAGGGCCGTCCCGCTCCGCGCCGCTGCCAGCAGGGAAAGACGAGGGGCGCGAGGGCGGGCGGGCGCGCGCGCCGCCGCGTCGGAAGGGAGGGAGGGAGCAAAGCGAAGGGGAGGCGCGTGCGGGGGCTGCGCGCGCCCGGTAGCGCCGGGCAGGGCGCGCGGAGGCGGAAGCGGCTGCGCAGGCCGACGACGCGGGGCTGGGGGGCTGCGGCGGCCACCGGCGGAGAGGGCGGGCCAGCAGCGCGAGCGAAGGCAGCCCTTCCTCCTTCTCCTCCTCCTCCTCCTCCTGCGACCCCGCCTCCACTCGCACCGCCCTCCCCATGCTAGCCCTGTGTGCGGGCGCGGCTCGCAGGTAGGCGCGGAGGGCAAGGCCTCCCCACTCCACGCCGGGACGGGGGGTCGCCTAACGGGCGGCCGTGGCGGGCGGTCTCCGGTGGGGGGCGGGGGGGGGTCCGCTCCACCGTGAGACCCCCGAGCCCCACCACGGCTGGCAGGAAGGTCCTCGTCCCTCGGGGGGCCGGGCCTGGGCTGTGGCCGAGCGCTTCGCCGTAGCGCCGGCCGGCTGACTCCTCCCTGTGGCCGGGCCGGGAAGCGGCGGAGGTGAGCTGCCGGGCGGCTCTGGGGAGGGAAACGCCCGGCGGCCGGGCGGGTGGTCGCTGAGCTGCAGGTGTGCGGGGCGATCGCCGCGGGGGTCAGGCGGACAATGGGGCAGGAAACTTGACAGCTTCGGCTTCTGGCGCGTTTCCCGCAGTCCGCGTCGCCTGCTCGCCGGTGGGCAGGGCCGGTGAGGCCGGGTCTCCGCCTTGTCATCCTCGCACCGGGCGCACCGCGGGAGGAACGGGCGGGAAAACAATGGGGTGAGGGGCTGGGCTGGGGGAGCGGGGCTTTTCCCCGAGGTGTCGGTGAAACGAGGCCGCCGGCCAGCGCGTTTCCAACAGCTTTTGGAAGAGGCTTGTCACGTTCTACGAGAAGAGGCGGGTACAAATGTATTATCGAAGGGTTTTAAAATGAGGGATTTGGTTCTTTTCTCTGTAACGAATGCTAGGTCTGCATGGAACCAGAAGAGTAGTGTGGAGGACGGTTTATAGGCAGTGATAGAGAGGCTAGATAAATGAGCTTCATTTTGGAAATTGAGAGGGCTTAAGAGAATTAAGTAAAAGACAGGATTTAAAAGGAAACATGGAAACAGTAGGAGGTAAATGCATTGTGCTAAGCAGAATGAAGCTGAATCTGAGTGTAAAATGAAGAAGATGGATACCTCTTGTGGATTTTTGAGAAATGACGGTTGGGCGCTTACTGCATAAAACATGCAATTTTTATCTTATTTCACAGCCTTTGTTCAGGTCCAATGGCGATGGAGGGGTACTAGCAGTTAGAAAATAAGGTCTCGAGTCTTGTTGTAACACTCCTGTTTTTGTAGTTAACTGACCAATTTACTGTTGCCGAACTATTTTCCTAATATACATTTACATCCTCTTTGTGTAGTAATTCTCACTGTTCTCCAAATTTTATGTTGACTGCCCTTGTTTGTCCTACAGATTTTTTTTCCAACAGAAAGAAGGAAAGAGGAAAAGAAGGATGGAAGTTTTTTCCTTTAGAAAAAAATAAAAAAATTATCTTTAGCTGCAATTTACATTTGGAAGCTAAATATTCTTAAGTAATAATAAAGTGTTGAGTACTGATTGAAATTTTTTTTCATCTCTTTGTAAGTACAGTGGGGAATGATCACTGGACTTTATTAATTGTGATTTATTTATTTTTTCAGTCACCATTTGAGTGTGCCCAAATGACTGTTTCACAAAAGAGAGTGCTCAATAGTGACCACTAACTTCCAAAAGTTAAGCAATTGGTCACAGGAATATTTTCCCAAGGGCATCTGAACATGAGATAAAAATGACAGTTCTTAGCAAGTTGCAAGTGTCATGCCCTACACTAAGTAGAATTACATGAAGGGTTTGATTCTTTTGGTTCAAATAGGCAGCTTTTGGGAGGAAGACTATTCCAAATTAAATACTTTACCTATTGGAATCCAAACGATTCGAAGATTAGCATTTAGTTCAATAAAATGCATGGGAAAAGGTAGGTTAAGATGTACATTAGTGAAGTACAGTAGCCTGCTTACATTTTGAGGGTATTCTTAGAAATGGAAAACAAAAATCTGAATAAAAGTAGGCACACTAATTTAATTTCTGTGTCCTAAAATTTCTAGAATTTTTGAATTCTCGAGTCTTCCTTTGAAAATCTTCCAAATCATGTGTTTATTGGGGAAATACATGCACAAGGATTCTAGAAAAACTAGAATTTATGTTTAAGATGTAATTTTAGATTTTCACTACCTGGAAGAAACTCTGAACTCTGGGCTTTTTTCTTTCTGAGCAAGTAAACCAGCAAGAAACTAGGGCTGGAGGAAAGAGGCAGGAGGAAAGAGGCAAGAGAAGAAATGGCATCATAAGGCAAAGAAACAAAATAATTTGTATAGTCATTTTCTTATTTCATTCTTATCACCATAGCGTGTATGTATCCTTTCCAACACCTCAGCAGTGGCAAAGGCCAGACAGGGTGGAACTTTTTTACTTTTTCTGTGTTCAATGGACTGCACAGCCTCCTCTGTGTACTGCAGCAAATTTTCCCTGTGGTCAAAAGCAACAGCTGCCACCTTTCTAACTACAGCAGGCTCCAGAAGAATAATTAGATGGATTTTCCAGAACAAAATTGTTCTTTGTGCTGGCTGAGACAGAGATAATTTGGCTCAGAAGCATTTTGTGGACTGTATTTTATCTATGGAGCACTAGTTTGGCTGCACTAAGTGATGCAATTAATATCGTTTGAGGGCATACCTGTTTCATTCTTTCTACAAAGGAGGAAATGCCTGGCTTAGTTCAAAAGCCTGCCCTTTCTTTTACAGGAGTCAGTGTAATGTACGTCAGAAAGCATGTAAGATAGGATCATAATTCAGTACTATCTTTTCAGAACAGTCTAGGAATTGAGGTCTTGCCAACTTAAAAACAGTTGCCTGATATATTCTGGTACAAAAACTTGTCCAGTAATACCTTTTTACATTGAAGCTGCCTTCTAAACCCATGTTTGATCTCTACCCAACTTACGTCAGAGACAATGGGGGGAAAAATAGATGCCTGTTCATTCTCTCCATCCTCTTCATGATTGTATTAGTATCTGAAGTACTTCCCTCCGTTGTCTATTTTATTTTTTTTTTTCCCTCTCCAGTCCGAGAATCCCAATCTAATTAGTAGTTGTTTCAGGAGAGTCCATTGCTCTCTTCAGCTGATGGCTACTCACTCATTGTGACTTGGTAGAGCAGGAAAAGATCTTGGCAGATGAGAGAACAGAAGATGAGTGTGTACCTGTTAGGAGGATCAGAACTGCGCATAGTATGTGTGTGCTTTGTTATTACACAGTGGTGTAATGAATCTTTGCATTTTGCTCTCTGTTCCACCTCTACTAGATTACATTGTTTCCATCTTTTCAGCTGCTTCTTTGCTGATGTTTTCATTAAACTGCTGTCTCCAGAATGATTAGATCAGCTCACAGCTCACCACCGCGTGTGTAAATTCAGAAGTATGTGTCACTTCACGTTTATGAAGACTGAGATTCACTTTGTTAGCAGTTTTAAACTTTATCTGGGTTGTGACTTTTTTGCATCTTTTTGTGGCTGCCTTTAGTATACTACATTATCAGCAGTACGTTATCATCAGTAAATTTTGTCATGTTATTAATGCCACCTTTTTGTAGATGAGGTACAAATATGTGAAAGAGTACAGAACCCAGCATGAAACCCTGCAGTCCTGCATTAAGAGAATCTCCCTTCTCATCTCACAGCAGCATGGTTTCTTTAAGGACTTTTTGGCCAACAGTCCTTGGAAATCAAATAGATGATGTTAACTGACCTCTGTCTACTGTGATTCCTTCAAAAAATTCCAGTAGATAGAAGTCAAGATTTCCCTCTGTAGAGGAGACTCTTTTCCAGTACATGTTATACATATATAGATTAGGGAAGGTAATGTGAGGATGGGGGAAATTACACTTGTCTCTGAGCAAAATACCATTGGGAGCGTGTGTTCATCGTACCATCTCTGAGAGAGTTCTGTCCGTAAGAGAGATGCTTTTTTACTTCTACTGTAGAGTGTTAATGCTGGAACAATCTTGCATGTAACCTGGAACCAGCCTGGGAAGCACTCAGTGGTGTTAAGTCACTGTTCACTTGAAGGCCAGAGCAGAAAGCAGCCTTTATTTGCTTGCCTCATTTCTGGTGTTGGGTAGGCAGACTGTCGCACAGAACCGTTTGGGGTTTTGCAAACGTTGAAACAATCATGGCATGATATAAGTGCTATCTTCCCAAGAAGAATAATGACTTAAAATGGTGCAAGGAAGTGAGATTAGGTTGTCATCTGCCACAAAGGCATAGAAGTTTCCAGCTAACTACTGATGGCAAGGGACGTTTCTCTTTGCTTTGGCTGTATGAGACTGAAGATCAATGGGAAATCAAACTCTTTTTACAAACCCTCAGTAGTTCTCTCTGTTGTGCAACACCTGTTCTTCCTCAGGTGGAATCAACAAGCTGTTTTTCACGCATTAGCTGATTGAAGTAATGAACTATCCTGGCAGTAACAGTCTATGGTGTTTGCACTAAATGGCATGTACTTTACCTGCTGTTTATTGCTGGCATGGTACACACTTACACAGCAGAACCTGAGAGAGCTTTAGGGCATTAAAAGCAGTATTTTTTCCCCTGTGTTTCCGTGGTTCACCTGATGGTGGAGACAAACAGTAAAATAACCCTAATGCACCACCTGCATCAAGTTTAGTGTCTGTATGTCAGTGTTGAAAAATCTCTCAACTTTCTTTCTAAGATCCTCAAAGAAAGTTGTGCTATGATGGAATATGCTGTGACACAGAATGGGTTCCGTTCACAGAATGGGTTTGAAGCCTGGTTTAGTGGTCCTAATAAGCTTGGATTTGGGTTTGCTTGGTTGTTTGGGTTTGTTTTTGTTGTTCCTCCTAGAACCGTGGGTAACATAGTGAGCCTTCTGTGTGTTCCACTCTAGGCTACTGTGTGGAAATGACCTCTTCTTATGAAGGTCAGTCAGACTAGTTTCCAAATTCCTTTTGTTTAAAGACTGAGCATGGATGATTTCCTGCTTAAGGTCTGGATTTTCTGTTAGCTGCCATAGAGTGACTTTTTCAGTTACTTTTCTGTTGATGTTAGTTTTATCAGAGAGACCAGTAAGTGTTTGTTGCCAGATAGTAAGGTCATGAAAGCAGCACTGAGGATAATGTATGTATCAATAAGATTTTTAAATGTTTGTATTATTTGCAGCTTTTTTTTACTTGCTCACATTGATCTGGAGACCTAAAGGTGTGTCTGTTATAGCAGTATAATCAGTGTAGAGTGTACAGTGAATTAAGTTGTGAGAACCCCTTTATTTTTAATTTCCTGAAAGATGTAGGAACAAAATTAATGGTTTAGTGTTAAAAGGCACTAGATTTTCTTGTACTCCTTCAAATGCAGCTTAAAATAAATAAATAAATAAATAGAAAACCAAACTAATTTCTAATGGCAGTTACGGAGCTTTAAATTAAGAACTACTAAACTGTGCTATCTGTTTGCTGTAGTAATATCCATCAGTGCATGTGTTTGTCATGACACAAAGCCAATGGCACACAAAGCCATATATTCACTTGTGCAATATACTGTCAAGAGCCAAACAGATGAAAGGACTGAGAAGTGAAGCATAACAAGGACTTTCCTTGTTACAGCCCTTGATTTACTGTCAAATACATAGTTACTTCTTGTCTGAAATTGTTAGTCAAAATAAACAATATGGAGATATAGTTAAAATTCAAACATGAATTAAGGAATTTTTATATATTACAAAGATTTTTAGCCTATTAAATTTCTGTCTTAAAATCCATCCTGAGCACACAGACAGACTGCAAAATATCTTACATATTAGATACTGCTGAATACTCATTGTGGTTTGTTTCTGAAATGCTTTTTAATTTCATATAAAGAAAAGAAAAAAAAAGTTTTTCCATTCCATATGTGGCTCAACTGTTGGAAAGCTTTGTTTAAATTATGCTTGCCTGTTATAATTTATATATGTTGCACTTGAGTCTTCCTTTCAGAGAATTGCCAACATATGGTATTCGAATATTAAGTAATTTGACCTGAGGCAAACTGTCGGGTTTTATATTGCATTAATGGGACGTGTCTCTTTTTTTGCTTTGGTTTTGTTTGGGTTTTTTTTAAGGCCACTAGGTGGAGTCAAAACACGGAGGCCCTGTGATTACTCATTGCGGGTACCTGATGAACATGGTGTTCCCATATGCAATGCTGCCTTTCACCACTCAGCACAGCTTCTCCTGCAGCCTGCAAGATCAGGAAGTCTTGTTTAACTAAGATATGCTGTTTCAAAAGATAGAAGGACCAAAATGGTCTTATTGTTGTTCTTAATTTCAAATTGGTAGCTTTTACAGAGCTTCACACAGTAAACTATCTGATGAAAAGGTTGTTCATTGTGTTAGTTGTGATTTGCAAATCTGTCCTTTGGTGCCCCCACTTCATAGATTGAGTTTCTTGTTTTATTTTAATAGCGTTAATGAAACCTGCCAACAAAGGTTTGCTTGGTATATTCCAGTGATGGAAAATGTTTCTAACAAAAACCAGACTTACATAAATGTTTAATATGTTTAAAGTACTTAACGCACAAGTTTAAAATCAGTCTGTAATTCAATTGCCTTGTTTGTCTTTGCAGCAGTTATGTTTGCTACTGTATTGCTGCAATGAAGTATTGTAAAGGCCCTTCTCCATTCTAAAATCTAATCAAATTTATATTTCCCAGAAACAGCAAGTTATCAAATTGTAGATTTGTTGGTAAAATAAATTTCCTGGAATTCTAGCCGAAGTGGCAAGTATTTCAGTCTGTAACTTGGAAGCTTTGTTTTCTTAATAAAAATGCTCTTCTGTAAGTAGCTATTAAGCTTTTAAGCTGTTTTTGAGCTTATACTGCTTTTGGTAGAAATTATAATTTTTACTGCTTTTGGAATTGGCAGATTAATACCATGATTTGTGGAAACAGCTGCTTCTGCAATACTTATTGTTGTAGCCGTGAGTCTAAACCAAACCTTGTGTGATGTTTCTGCTGCATTTCTCATAGACAGATGAAGCAGTGTACAAATGCATAATATATTTCAGTCTGCCCTGTATGTCATTACACTGATAGTATTCAATGCCACAGGACTCGCCCAAGAAAAAGGCCAGTGCAGGCTGCCAGTGGAGACTAGTTGGATATTCACGGTGCTTTAATTTTAAAGGATCTCATAGGAACATAGAGACTGGAAGGAACAACTGGGATGATGAAGTCTAGACCTGTGCTACCTTAGGTAACCAAGTAATGTAATCCATTTTATAAGGTAGTCAGGCTCTATATTATAAATAGAAGTGTTTTCACTTCCTCCTGATGCTTACTGGGCAGCTGTTTCAGAATCTCACTACTCTGATGGTCTCTTAAGATTTTAGTTTACAGGTATTCCTGACCAATTTCCTGACCAATTTGTTCTTATGTTGATATTGCTTCCTAGCATCAATAGTTCTTTTCACCTAAATATTCACCTGTTTTCATCTAAATATTATGCATAATGACAGCAATAATCTTGAAACTTTTTTGCACATTTCATATGTGTTTCTAGCAGTAGTGCAGGCTTAGGTGGCTGTTGACACTTTTGATGCTTCATTTAGGCCAACACAACTGTTTTGAAGCCCAAATAGATGATGGAACTAAAAAGCTGGGGGAAAAAAAAGACATCCCTCTGCATTTTTTGGTCTGCTTCATTTTTCACTTATATGCTGCCCTGACCCTTTTTGAAGTATGACCCTACCAAGAGATAGTTGCTGTCATTAACGAGGTAGTGTACAGGAACAGAAGTGAGGAGTGAAGAGAGGAGTGGGAAAGAAGAATAATATCCTAAGGCAATACTGCTGTTGGATGTGAACCTTATCCTTAATCCAGATTTGTGTAGATAAGTCTGCTATTCTACACTGCACTGCAGAAAAGTGAGTGTAGTATCTGAAAAAGTTTGAACTAGTCAGTCCAGGCATTAGCAGTAGCCTACCCATGGACACATGGTATAATTGCAAGTATACACCTAACATTATTTACAAACCTACATTTGTTTATCCTTCCATATAATTTAAACTTAATCAACTTCTGATTGCTCAGTCCAAGCAATGTTTTCCCTTTTCTGTAATGTTGCTGCTGGTTACCAAAAGCAAGCTTAAAATAATAATTGCCTATTGTTGATCCTGTTGCTGCTTGAAGAAAGCAGTTGGCTGTTGCATCTGGTTCCTACCATTACTAATAGAATTTATTTTTCTTTTTATATCTGGGAAGTTAAAGTTTCCCTTAGTGATATAATTTACTGTAATATTTTCTCTCTGATAACATGACAAGTGTAGCTGCAGAGCATTTTTGGAACAGTCATACTATTTTAGCTATACTCTTGTTTCTTTACAGTCCAATCTTTAATTTTGGCGTTACATCTCTTGAACAAATAAGATAAAGTTAGTAAATTATTGATTTTTTTGCAGTATTATATCTGGAGTTTGGGGAATTTATTTATTTATAGTTTTAAACAGAGAAAGAATATGAAATACTAAGTCATGAAAGACATAGCTTGTGCATATATTTTTTACTTAAACTTTTTTTTTTTATTAATCTGATGTCTGTTACGTTGTCCCTAAGTACAAGCCAATTGACAGGTAGCAAGGTAACAACACGTCTGTAAACAGTTATTTGAAGAGTTGCATGTGATGCTTGGTTTTATGTAAAATTGTTGAATGTGTTGAGCTCGAAGGGACCCTTAAATGTTATTCAATCCAACCCCCCTGCAGTGAGCAGGGACATCTTTAACTAGGTCAGGTTGCTCAGAGTCCCATCAAGCCTGACCTTGAATGTCTCCAGGGATGGGGCCTCCACCACCTCTCTGGGCAACCTGTGCCAGTGTCTCACCACCATAATAGTAAAAAACTACTTTCTAATGTCTAGTCTAAATCTACCCTGATCTAGTTTAGAACCATTGGCCCCCATCCTATCACTACACACTTTTGTAAACAGTCCCTCCCCAGCTTTCCTGTAGGCCCCCTTTCAGGAAGGCTGCTATAAGGTCTCCACAGAGCCTTCTCTTCTCCAGGCTAAACAACCCCAACTCGCTCGGCCTGTCCTCATAGCAGAGGTGCTCTAGCCCTTTGATCATTTTTGTGACCCTCCTCTGGACCTACTCCAGCAGGTCCATGTCCTTCGTGTATTGGGGTCTCCAGAGCTGGACACAGCACTGCAGGTGGGGTCTCACCACAGCAGAGCAGAGGGGCAGAATCACTTCTCTCAATCTGCTGGCCACGCTTCCTTTGATGCAGCCCAGGATGCTGTTGGCCTTCTGGGCTGCAAGTGTGCACTGGTGGCTCATGTCCAGCTTTTCATTATGTTTTGTTAAGAGTTTTTTAAGGCCCAGCTTACGGGTCTCTCTGACTTAGTACTGCCTTTGTTGATACACATAAATGACTGCTTCCTTGTACAAGCAGCAGGAGGTAAGGTACCAGCATTTCAAAACTACGCAGTTCTGTGTTTTCCTGTCTCTAACATATAGACTGGCATTTATGGCAAACATTTATGCAGCTGTCAAATTTGTATTCCTCAATGCAATTAACCAACATACTAAGACAAATCAAGTGGCATCTTTCTTCGGTATTTAAAAGTAGTGCTTTGCAGTTATCAGGGACCTTGCATTCAAGTTCATTAAATCAGTTCAATTTCAATTATTAATTAAACTTGTTGGACAGGCTGAAATTAGTATAATCTGTTCATGCTGTGACTGTTTTCGTGTTTGTTTCTGATAATATGTAGTTGGTCAGTGACAAGGCTGTTTTCTAGTTGTCTAGATGAAGGTAATTAATGACAGAAAGCTGTAGGTTAGGTTCCCTTTCAAAAGGACTATCTGCTTCATATACTGCACTTCAGCATAGTTGTCAGCTTTTATGTTTTTTGGGCTCTCATTTCCCTTTTATTCTATTTTGACTTTGGCACATTTCATATTCTTTCTGATGTTTTTGGAGCTGGAGGGCAGGCAGGTAGAGTTCAGAGCCTTGAACACAGGTTTGAGGAGGTGGTTCCCTTTCAGCTCCCATGAGGTTGCTTGTACCAAAGTTAAAACTAGCAAGGTGTGAAAAACTAGACAGAGGGCAGTCCAATGGGAAGGTGTTCATGACTTTAAAAAGTCCTGTTCTTTAGTGGGTTTGTAGGCTTAGACTAGAATTCGGTGGGTTTGAGGGATGGGAAACTAATGAATTCTGAGAATGCTAATGCTTAACCTTTCACTTTTGTGAAAGCAGCTTCATTTATTGTAAACTTCTGACATTCAAAGTTTCAGTAGTCCAGTGGGGAAACTAAGGCATTAATGTCAGAAATTAATTGGATAGAACAGAGCCAGGAGGAGTATTCTTTATACAGGCTTCATTTTCAGAGTTAAATTACCAACATGCTGGACATTAACATTCCTGTATGCCAATAGAAGGGAAAAGTAAACATCTTACCTACGCTGGTATGGGATGATTTGAAGAAACTGTGGTAACAAGAAAAAAAATTCCAACATAGAAGTGTTGTCTTTCATTTTTGTCTTGCACGAAAATGATTTTGGCTAGGCTGTTTCACTTACAGATGAGTGAGACTTTTCACAAAAAGTCCTGCCTTTAAACAGAAGCACGTCATAGGGCTCTCTTCAGATTGTTGGCATTTCACTCTTCTGCTTTGTTGTTCCTTCAGGCTAAAATTGCCTATCCTTTTATGCATGCTCCCTGCATTGTATGCCAAAACCTTTGTGAGCGCTTAATGCACGTACAAGACTGGTTTTGCAATAAAGTTAATACAGATACGGTGGCTAACATTAAGAGAAAGAGATATTTACTGTAAAATAGTGCTGAATAAACATCTCTTTTAGTAGCCATCTCTTGTGAATGTGTTCTTCTATTTCTTCAGTTAGGTTTGAAAATTTTAACTTGTCATTCATATAACAACATGATTTATGCTTGTTTTTAATTACACAGCTGAAATAGGGAGGCGGATAGTCACTGCTAGCAAGAGATTCTCCTATGATCCTCCTATAATACTAAATACTGCAGCAAGTTTTACTCCTTGAATGCAAGCTGTCCTAATTATACTACCAAATTGTTATGTTCCTCAGCAACTACTTCATATATAACTGAGCTATTAATGTAGTTGCGAGCTGGACAGCTTGTAGACTCTGTGGGTTTCTGTTAGCCCTACTTCAGCCAGTTGCCCAAGTCTATATATATGCTGCCTTTATACACCAAGTGGAGTGCTGGTTTGTTGGAATGTATTTCTGAAGCCGGTATCTTCTTAACTTATATTTGGATTCATTGCTCCAAGTCACTTTTTTTTTTTTTTTTTATTAACATTGTCAAAAATACTAGTGGAAAGTTTTTATCCCTGTCTACACTTAGTCATCCTCTAGATGGAAAAGGTGAAAGACAGACCTCTGATTTATCTGCAGTTAGACATGGTAAGGGTAATGGCTGTGTATGGTCCTGCCAGACATGTTAGTGCTCTAAAAACAATTTAGTCATTTCCTCTAAAAATATTCTGTAATTACTAAAGATTTGTTGCCTTTTATTAATGTTTTAATGTGCTGTGCATAGATCACTTTTTTGCTTTCAGGTCCATTGGGCCACGGCCTGTATTGAGAATGACATTAGGAGCAGAAATTACTGGTCAGCTCAAGGCTTCTTCATACATAACATCAGGACGTAATGTTTTGAGATGGGACCTGTCACCAGAGCAAATTAGAACAAGAACAGAAGAACTAATCAGGAAGACAAAGCATGTATATGACAGCATCGGGCTGCTTGATATTGGAGAAGTAACACATGAAAATACTGTACGGGCCTTGGCAGATATAGAAGTGGAATATGCAGGTTAGTGTACATTTTCTGTGCTTCTTCCCATAGGGCATTCCGTCTGCACATAAAGAGGCATTGACAAAAGGTAGCTGTTGCTTTCAGTTTTGATCCATGCTGTTATTTTGTAGAATGTGTCAGGAGTCTGCTGGTCCTAACAAGCTTTCAGGGCATATCAGAAATTTGTATCATAATCAGCTACTAAGTTCTGTTGCTTTATTATAGAGGCGAAAATAAGGAAAATGAAAACTGTGCCGTCGATCTCTGATGCATCTAGGGAACTGCGTTCTTGTACGTGAAGCTCCAGGGAGTTAAATTTTCTTTCCCAGCTGTGTACAACCACTAGGGGGCAATGTGCAACAGTGTAGGCTGCAGCCTCGGTGGTATGCAGAGCACATTCCAACCTGGTAAGCAGTGGTTTTTTCAGACACTGCAGAATCTGAGACAGGCGAGTCGAATGGAACAATGGAAGGGTTGATAAGCTCCTAGCAGAGGAAATGTGATGGCTGAGAGTGGGGGAAATTTTAAATGCCTTTTTTTTTAAAGAATACTGCTTTACTTGCTCACTTTTATGTTATGGCCTTCAAGCCCTTAAAGAATCAAGGATACCAAGGAGAGGTATTGATCACGCAATCACGTCTGAATGAATTATCAAGACATGCCAATACATGGATGGAGTTTAATGATCAAACACAGGTCATTCAGTGAATTTGTTAATAATAGTTAGTCAGAGGAGATGGGAAAATCAAAGTGTTTTCTTAGATGGCTTTGTTTTGGAAAACTTATCAGATGGAGGCTGCATGATGCAAAAAGTAGACTGTATTAAAATGTCAAGTTCTCTTAAATCCTCTAAAAAAAATTGCAATAGCAACAGAAATGCTGAAAACATCCACCTTGGCTTGGAGCAAAATCTTTGCCCAGCCTGCAGCTCAAATTACTGTATTGTAATATTAGTCTGACTTTCACATCACTTAGAATTGCAGTTCCGACACATCCAGTGAATTGACTGGAATTGATGCTGGCAGAAAGACTGAGTAATCTTCATCCAAACAGATTCCTGTCAGATTAATTTTTAATTGCACCAATGTATTTGGTGTAATTATTGGAAGCCTTTTCACCAAGATATAAAACTATTTTAAATTAGGAGGAAAACCTAAGTTTGATTCAGAAAGTAATGGCCATCAGCTTCTCAGCATAGCCACCAGGACTTTTATCTTCCAAGATGTACTTTTTTTCTTTACGTACTATTGCAGCAGTGGGTCATATTTAAGCTTTTAATGCTAATCTTCAAAGCTGTATGTGAAATTAGCATGACTTACCTGTGAAACAGCCTGTGGCATGTGATAAGGATGTATGATCACAGCAAGACTTCCATTAGAACCTTGGATATTTAAAGGCTGTGTGTCCTTTTCACATGAAAGACCTAGTGCACTAACTGGAACATACTGTTTGAAAAGACACAGGTAACAACAGGCCTTACATTTCACTTGGAAGCCACCAAAAATCATTGATCATTTTGAAACATCTTGGCATAAGGACCACCTGCCTTGGAAGGTGTAGTGAGGAAATGTTTGCTACGGACTTCAAACAGACCCATATGCTCATGTTTGTATTCCAAAGGTTTCTGAAGGGCTGAGAGTATCTCAGGGCTTGATAAAACAACTTCATATTACATAAAACTGCAAAGTTTTAAACTACCCTAAAATGTCGTTACTCTAAAATGTGCTTTTGGGGAGGTTACTTTTGGGTTAATTACTTCAGCTGGTCATAATGATTCATTTCTATTTTAGGATTTCTAAATATCATTCAATGTTCAATGTCATTATAAGATGCAATATTCCTTTAATAACCAAGGATTTACTGAATCTCAAAAGTATATTATAAAGAGGTAGTATTACTCAGCTTCTCATCTGCAGAAGTTCAGAATCGTAGACAGTATCTTCTGTGTTTGCCTTACTGTTTTTCATTAAACACAGAAGAGAAGATAGGGATTTGATGCGGTTCTCATAACAATTTAAAAATAAATTCAGGACAGATGGCCCTGTTTGAAGATTCACAGCTTTTCACTTTAAATTCTGACATGGAAGCATGTGTACCAGCTACAAAACAACATTGATCTTCACTTACAAACAGTTCATCTCTCAAAAATCATGTATCATGTTTATACACCTTTTGATTGACTTTGTAGAAGTAAGAAGATAAGTAGCCTTGGGCAATAGATAGTTTCTGTAGTATGTTTATTTGTTATAATGCTGTGTGGTTTTGTCCTTTCACTTACTCATTTTTACATTGTCTGTAGTCACTTTATTTGCTTCAAGTTTTATCTGAAGTGTCGGGTTGCTTTTGGTACTTGTTTTTTATGTCATCTCTAAATATCAGAAGGGGGAAAGTTCTTTAGCCTTAAAGTGTTTCTGGCCTTCTGTGTAAGTGTTGATTGCCTTTTATTTAAACAGTGGAAAGAAGCATGCTGGATTTTCCCCAGCATGTCTCACCTGACAAAGAGGTACGCTTAGCGAGCACAGAAGCTGACAAAAAACTTTCAAATTTTGATGTGGAGATGAGCATGAGAGAAGATGTGTTTCAGAAGATTGTTCATTTGCAGGTAAATCACAGTGATATCTGCATAACTTTTGGAAATGTAGATAAAATACCAGCAGTGAAAAACTTTAAAGAACTTAGTATCCACAGCACTTTTCAAGATCCCTATCACCGTATGTGTTTTCCTCATGTCTGTACCAGTCAAATCTTTCCAGTGTTACACAGCTGTACAAAAAGGCTGTGGTTCCATGAAAACATAAACCAGCGTAACTTGCTGCTCCCACTCTCTGCCTCTCATGTATAGATATGTGTATCCTTCTCTCTCTGTTGCAATAGCCTTGACCTCTGTCTAATCTTTCAATGAACTGTTAGAAGGAACCTAAACTAGCAGAAGGAAATCCATGAGGAAAAATAAAATTTATTGTTTTCTGCTGGCTGAACTCCCTGAACTGGTTTGACCAGAGTATCACCAAGGTGGGAGAAAGAAAAGAGGCAAAGTAGCAATGTATTTAGGCTGGCTTGTGATGCCTTTGTATTTCTGTCCAAAATTGTGCTTTAATGAAGCTACTGAGATTTTTAAATTTTGAAGTGGAGCTTTAAATGATGGCAGTTAATGAGAACATGTAACTGTGAGTGACCTCCAAAATTAAATCTTTTGATTTGCTAATTATAGGCAGCTACATTATGTATTCCTCCTCATATGTTGCTTAAACCTCAAAATAAAAGTCAGAAGATGCATTTACTGTTGAACTAGTTTCTGTCACTTTTGTGTTTATGCTTAGTTTCCCTTCTAATTGAGCACCTACAGGAATCCTGTATTCTTCACTTGTGCAGTGCCATGTGTTTTCTAGCTCATACAGGAAGGATGTTTGGTTTTGATCAAATGCATCTAGTGATATTTTGTAATAATTTTCCAAAAGTGTAATTTAAAAATAAAACAAGGAAGCTATCTAATGTGAAAAGCAACCATACATGCTTCAGATGTGAGTTCTCCCTTACAACCCGACCGATTTTTAACTTTCTTTTATGCTGATAGTACATTGGAGCCCTGTTTCTTAGAGTCATTTGAGCTTTTTGCAGTGTTTATTTGGAACCAGAATAATATTTGCAGCTCCTTATTGAAATGTCTTTCGTTACCATTGTCTTCTATTATTCTGTTTTCTGTGCACATTTTCAAGCGTTCTCCTCTAGCTAGGTATTGTTGTTTATGTGTTTGTGGAGGTATTTAAATCCCTGTTTTGAGGACTTGCTGTTATGTGTTGGAAGGTAGTGCCTTTTGTTGATTATTTTCCTCCTCCTTGCTTTATGTTTATTTTTTCCCTGCTCTGTTGCTATTAATTAAATGTTTTCGTATGTGTTTATTATTTGCTATGATTTTCCCCATCTTCCAGTATAGTATACACAGATACTTTTAGGGCTAATCTACCATACCTGTCTATCTATCTAATTTACTGTAATTTCTGATTGTGGCTAGTAGAAACTGATTGCTGTTGTTAGCTAGTATTACTTTCTTATTGTTTCAAGTCTTTTTTATTTAGTACTTTTGTACTTCATTTTCCTTTGTATCAATACTTGTAATTGGTGCTCCATTTGGGTTTTTTTAGCGATCTTTCGTAGCTTAACTGCAGCATACAAGCATGTCTTAGTATTAGTTTTACAGAGATTCAACTTCTGAACATGTATCAAATCCATAATAACTATGAAGGTAGTAGAAGTTCTTCCTGTAGAACAGATTTGAAATGGTTGATAGCACAAGACTGATCAAGTCTTGCTATTACCAAATCACAAATTTCTTGTTAATTTTTTGCCGAATTTCTAATGCCTTCTCCTATTAGAAAATCTTAGTTGAAAAGTCAGGTTCCAGGAACACATAAAAAAGGACTTCAACAAACAAAAATATTTTTCTGAAGCCACTTTATCAATTTGAATGAACCAGTAAAACATTTTGATTAAATCAAGTTTTTCATGGTCTCACTGAGGATTTAGTAGTTCAGGTATATGAATTTAGTTTCATGATTCTGCGGAAGCCATATTAAAATGCAGTGAGAATAATAAGGGCCCTCACACTACCATGCTAGTTACAATACAATCAGTCCAATAAAAGATAAGTAGATCCACTTCATCTCACTGACATAGTGAGTGTTTTTGCTTCCTTTAATGAGGACTAACGTTTCTAAGTTAACTACTTAAAATTCCTTGTAAATTCTGCGTTAAGAACTGTTGATGGTGCATGATGTGTGAGGGGTTTAATTAAAATCAAAAAACCTGAACATAATCTAGTCTCTTGTCCGGGGTTTAGCTAAAAACCCATTTCTGTTTAGTGATTTTTTTTATTTTTTTTATTTTTTTTTATTTTTTATATAGTGTCTTCTGAAAGGCTGCACATTCTGAAGTCAGCAGCATGTTTTTGCAGACAGTGTGTGCTACTGGCAGTGATAACACCTGATGTTTACAGTTACTGCCTGGGACTGGGGTGCAGAAAGGCTCTTGCTTGTACTTATTCCTGTAGTGACCAAGGCCACTGCTGGCTCTTGTGTGCCACGCTGGGGGTGCCGGGTAGTAAGAGGGGACACAAGGAAGTAAAAGGTTGCACCTCCGGGGAGTAATAGACAGGACAGGTGACCAACGAGAGTATTCCATCCCATATATGTCATATTTAGTATAAATTGAGTGATCACAAGAGTTTTGTCCCTTTTCGCCCTACTTTTTACCCTTTTCTGCAATGGCCGGTGTCCAGGGAGGACTCCATCTGACCTCCTGCTTTTGATCCGGATCCTGAGTTCCCGAATCCAGCTCCCTGTATCCAGCTCCCGCCACCGCTGAGCCTGGGGCTGCCCCAGTGCCTCCTGCTCTGCAGCACCAGTGGGGATTTCTATCGGGGGAGGCAGTTGGGTTTGATACTGTGCTACTATCTATAGTTGTATATAGTTCTTTACTTTTATCTTTTCACCATTATTTCCATTATTTTCATTAAAGCTGTTCTAGTTTTTCTTCTCTAACCAGTAAGTCTCTCTGCCTCATTCCCTTTTCTCTTCCCATTTGGTGGGAGAAAAGGGGGTTAGAGAGCGTCTGTCCACGTTAGTGGCCGGCCCAACCCTAACCTGCAACATCTCTTTTCCCCACACTTTAGGGGGGAAAATTCCTGCATGAATTTATGTTGTTCAGTTGTTCCAGATCTTAATCTTCAGCAAACCTTTATTTTCAGGTCTGAAACTTAGGATAAAGGTCAGTTTGGTAGTGAAACCATAATTTTAAATTTTATTACTCCTAACATCTGCACATGTTGGCTAGCAGAGGCATGCTTCAGAACGTTGCCAATCTTCTCCACCCACACACCCTCAGGAAACTCAGTCTGATGTAAACAGCTGCTGCAAATTTTGTTCATCATATTCTAAGTATATTTAGTTTCTTAGGCAGCCTAAATATTTATTCGTGGAACAATGTAGTGTGGTAGTCCAAATCACGTATGAGATGGTATATGAAATCGTCAAACATGACCGATCTAAAACTGCAAATTTCTGAAGTTTCATGTGTGTAGTGTAGTTGAAATTAGCACCTCTGCTGTGGAAATTGTTCATCAAAGAAGGGCGGACCATCCAGATCAGACCAAAGTTCAGAGAAGACACAGAGCACGTTTGGTTCCTGTGCCTGTGAGGGTTTATATGCTTGCTTATCCTTAAAGGCCTGAAAGGTATTTTTTAATGTGTATCATCCTTACCTTAAGCATATCTGTTACTCAGATAAACTCCACAAAGGCTAAATTAAAACTAGAAGCTATTTAACTATGATTTCTTTTGAAGTGTGTGGAGAGATGTGTAGTCATCAAGAGAGGATGCAAAACACTGATTTAGTTTTCTCCTTCTTTTTCCTAAAACAATCTTTCTCTTTCTTAGCCTTAGAATGAGCCAGTCGTCACTGGCTATAAGGGCTTGAAAGTAGTGGTTATGAACTCCCTTCTTCTGTTTAAAATCTATGCTGAATTTGAGCCCTGGAGATTTTCAAAGCATGACAGTTCCATATGCCCAATGGAAGGGCTGGGAGATCCCTCACTCCCTCAGTGAGTTTTCATAATCCTCTTTCCTTAACTGTTACTGTAGTAAAAGCAGTGACTTTCTATAGAGATTAGAGTACACCTTTTTTTTTTTTTTTTGACTCAGCCTTTCTATTTTTGAGCCTTCAGCACAGTTAGCATAATATAAGTGTTAATGTAGTAACAGTATCTGCATTTTTCACCTCTATAATTTTGAAGTTGTGCTTTTTCTATCACACTGTTCTTAGGTCAGAAAAAAAGAACCCTGGACTTGTGGGTTGCCAAGTGGAAAAACAATATGTAAAAATTCTTATTGTAAATGTTTTTATACTTAATATCGCAGCATTGACAGTCCTATATGTAGTGCTTGATAGCAAAAAGATCTTCATGAGGCTGCAGAATTTCAGGGAGCATTCTCTTCCAGAAGCTAAGCAGGAATCCTGAGTGTCAGATGGTAAATAGCATTCTTTTTTTGTGTGTGTTGAGAAATACTCTATATGGCTTGCCCTATGCGTTTATCACAAATAAAGATGCAGGTGTGAAGTTTGACTTGATAGAGGACAGATGGCATGATTTTTTTTTATTTACTTTCCTCCCAAAGGAGATTTCCACCATTTATGTTCTTTTATTTAAAAAAAAGAAAGGAAAAAAAAAGCAATAACTGAATGCTGCAAAAAAGTCATAGCCATGATGAAGGGTTGTAGTGGTTTGACCCTGGCCAGCCGCCAGGTACCCAGACAGCCGCTCTCTCACTCCCCCATCACTGCTAGACAGAGGGAGAAAATATTTCCAAAGGCTCAGGATCTGAGATAAGGACAGGGAGATCACTCTCATTTACCGTCCTGGGCAAAACAGACTCAATTTCGGGGAAATTAGGTACATTCATTAAAAGAACTAATCAGAGAGGAGTAGTGAGAAGTGAGAAAAAAGCAAACAGATCTTAACAACAGAACACCTTCCCCCCATCCCTCCCTTCTTCCCGGGCCTAACACCAGTCCCGGTTTCTCCACCTCCTCTCCCCGAGCGGCGCAGGGGGACAGGGAGTGGGGGTTGCGGTCAGTTCATCCAACGTCCCAAAAGTCCCACCAGCCAACCTGCTCCAGCGTGGGCATTCCTCTCTTCCATGGGCTACAGGTTCCGGCAGCGACTTGCTCTGATTTGGGCTTCCCACGGGCTACAGCCCCCTTCAGGCATCCACCCACACGGCGTGGGGTCCTCTACACAGTGGACATCTACGTGGTGATCCTCACGGTGGACATCTGCACCTCGCCCGTGGGCTGCAGGGGGACAACCCGCTTCACCATGGTCTTCACCACGGACCTGGGGGACTCTCTGCTCTGGCGCCTGGAGCTCATCCTCCCCTCCCTCCTTCTTCACTGACCTTGGTGTCTGCACAGATTCTCACTCCTCCATCTCTGTGCCAGCTGTTGTGGCGCAGTTCTTTTTCCCCATTCTTAAATATGTTTTTCACAGAGGCGTTCCTCGGCTATCACTTTACTGGTAGGCTCAGCCTTGGCCAGCGGCAGGTCCCTCTTTGTAGCCGGCTGGCATTGGCTCTATCAAACTTGGGGAGCTTCTAGCAGCTTCTTACAGAAGCCACCCTGCAGCTTCCCCCACCGCCGCCAAAATCGGGCCAGGCCAAACCAAAACAAGGGTACACCGTGGAATCACATTGCTCAGTTGTCATTGACTTTAGCTGTGTGGTGACCTATGGTAGTTAGAGCATCCTTTCAAGAGTGATGGATGCTTTTAAAAATTACCTGTAAACAGATAATATTAAAAATATTAATGATATTAATATTAAAAATACTAATTATATGAAAGTATCAGTAAGCTAAGTTAAATCTGGTGATTGTTTTAGAAAAGTTAATTTTTCACAAAGTAAAGTGATTGTTCTCATTCTTTTCACTGGACTTAGAAATACTTGCATATAGACTATTGGTATATGCATAAGAGTTGTAGGCGCAGTTGTACTAATGCTTAGCAGTCCTGTAGCATCATGCTACTGGGACTTGTGGCTATTTGCAGAGTTAAAACTCAGCTAAATCATTCTAACCTCTTCCATGGTTCTGAAAATCAATTTACAGTAATTTGGTATCCTATATGCAGGGCACTGATACGAGTTGTTGTATGGGTTGTTTTTAAATGTCATTTCGGAAAATATCTGTTTCAGAGCTTTTATTATTTATACAACTAGTTTCTTATTCTCTTTAAGGAAGAGAGGTAAGTTGTACTGGCAGATCATTAGGTGACAGCTGAACACAGTTGTGTAACTCTTATAAAATTTGCATGTTTCAACGTCCTTACTTTTCAGAGGTGCTAGTCATGAGTCATTTGTGTGTAAGCTGATGAGAGAGTTGCTAAGACAAGTCAGAGCTAATTCAAACAGCTTAATATCTGAAGGTAAACTTAAAAAGAATGTCCTTTTTAACAAGGACTGTAAGCTAATGCCTTTTTTTACATGTTCACTACTAGATGAGGGCAGATAAAATTAGAATGTGTGCAGCATTATTTAAACAGTTGTGCTGTAGGGAGGACCTTCGCAGGACTGAACCACGTTCTGTTACAGTCAGTATCTTGTCTCTGAGTTGCTGGTTGCTTTAGGAAATAACCATTTCAGGATCTTCGTAACGGCATAACCACACATAGAAATACTAGTTTATTTGTTGTCATGGATTTGATTTGTTGTGAAAGAGAAGATGTATATGCTTGAATTTTATGCTATCTGATAACCTGCAGTGACACATGCAATCTTCTGGGTTTTTTTTAATCCCTCTTAAGGTACAGTGTTATCCTATAACACTGATTTTCTTTAAGTCTGTATAAGAAAGCTGTCTTTGCAGAAAAAGCTTAAGTACACTGTACTATAAACTAAAATGGCTTGCAATTATGACAACATGTAGATGTTCTGAGATAACTTGGTAAAAGAAAATTAGTTTAAAACCATGCTACATCAATATAAGAATACTATTGCATAAGGTAACTGTTTTTGTAAAGTCTGTCTATCTGAAATCTGGAATGTTCCTTTTTTACTATGGTGGTGTTCTAAAGAATAAATTTTCGGATCTTCTAATGCTTGGTATGTTTTTTACACCATGTTGTGCATTCAATTGTTCTGTACTGTCATTTCAGCAAACCTACGATCTTGAAAATGTAAAGCCTGAAACAAAGCGGTATCTAGATAAATCAGTTCAAGTGGGAAAAAGAAATGGACTCCATCTTCCTAAAGAAGTGCAGAATGTAAATATGGACTTTTAATTATTAAAGCAAAGGTGACAAACTATTGAATGGATGAAATTATACTTGTATAGCTGTACTAAGCATATATTTACTTTGGTCATTTTAAGGATTTTAAATTAGTCTGTTAGACATCCATGGTACTCGGAGGTGGTATGCGTCGCATGTTTTAGCCTTCCAGAATGAAATAAGCCTACCTGGTAGAGTTCTGTTATATATTCTGATTACATAGTATGCCCAAATTAGATATTGAGACCTCTCAAATGTTATTTGTGAGTGCATGTTTCATAAGTATACATAGTTGTTACAAAGACATAGCTACTTTAATTTCAATTATTAACCAATGTTGTAAAATGTGCTTGAGATTTTAGCATTTTGTCTAAAAAACCTTGAGGTGGCTTAAAGGAAGCACAAGCTGAACTGAGAATTTTGGCTCCATTAAGCAAGGATCTACTCAAGCGTATAAAAGCGCTTGTCACTTTGTAAAACCATGAAGTACAGTTATCAGAATCTGAGATGCTGACATAAGTCTCTTTACATTGAGTGATGTTTTATAACTATCTTGATTTATGACTGTTGAATAGACTTTACCCGTTGTAGAAAATAATCGTTCTTAATCCACATCCTTCAGTTAGTGAGAACAGTTTCATGTGTATTTGCATTGCTTAAGGGCAACTGGTGCCTCTAAAGGAATTTCGAAATGCTTTATAAGAGACAACACATTTAAGTAAAAACTTGACTAACAATAGTCTCAGCCAAGTCTTGTATTTGATGTGTATTCCTCTACTGGTAACTGCTGTATTCCTGTCAACAGTAAGGGGTAGAGACATGCCATGAGATATCTTAGAAAATGTTTCAGGTGGGTGAATATCAGGATTTTAAAAAAGATTTTGGAATGGTTTTGTCTTGTTGGGTATTCTTTTTTTTTTGTCATAACTACAAGAGGAGTGTTGTTCAGTGGGTTGCATTCATTTTTCTCCCTTGATTCTCGTTGGTTTTAGTGGATGTTTTTACACGTAAAATTGTAGTTTAGGCTTTTCAGGTAAAAGGAAATGATTGAATGTTAGCACATGATGCTGTTCAGAAAACATGTTTATGAGGTCAGTTCCTTCTGGGTTGAGAACACATTTGAAATGTTTTTGGAGTGATAGCCCCAGCCAATGGTTCAGTTGCAAAAATAAGGCTCAGGACCAAAAAAAAAGACAAGGAAGGCTGAGTGAAAGTGAAATACAGTGTCACCTGTGGTGTGTGTTACTTGCTCAGTGCTGGTATTCACTGTTGGCTAGTAGAGAGCCAGCTGGGAAAAGTGAAGTACTGTTCCTGTGGAGGATAGTAATTGCCAAGTTTGGTTTTTGTTTTTCCACTAAGTTTAGTTTACACCCAATACAGGAAATAAAGACGATGAAGAAAAGATTGAGTGAGCTCTGCATAGATTTTAACAAAAACCTGAATGAGGAAAACACATTTCTTGTATTTTCTAAGGAAGAACTTGGTGAGTAATATGCGTGCTCTTTCCATTTCTTCAACCTTCCAGTTTTACTGCGGTAATAGGTTTTGGCCCAGTGAATGATGGTTAGATCAAGAGAAATTTTGTTTTTCAATCTTCTTCATTTCGTGTTTAATCCTTCCCTAAATTGCATTTAGAATTACGTTTTCTAGTGTTTATGATCTCTTCATAGAGTTGTGCTTGCTGAAGTGCTTGCCTTGCACCAAGTTAGCATATCTGTCCTACTTTTTTTTCCCATAACTTTGCTCTTCTCTGCTTCTTTTCTCAGTTCTCCACCATCAGGCAATCCCCTCATGAATTATATTCATTGCAATTACCGGAAAAACTTTTCTATCTTGTAGCACATTTTAGCTACTTCAGTTATTTAAACTCATCTAGAGATTTCATGTGACAGAGAATTTGGGAATTCATTATGTGAAGGGTATGGCATAAAATGTGCGTTAATAATACCAGAGATATTTTTTTAATGTCATATTCAGTTTTGATCTGGTAGCCTTACATATATTGCTTTTTTGAGCACAAGTGTTTCCAATTTTTATTTTGCTTGGCTGTGATTTGAAAAAGTTTTAGGAAATAGTGGTAAGAAGAGAGATTATATTTCTGTCGAGGTTTTTGATGTCAAATTAGATTGCACCAAAACAAATTTAACACTCTCAAAACAAAAAGAGAGTAGGTTAACATTGTTTATTAAATTGTGTTCTGTAGAAGGCCTTCCTGATGACTTTATTAAGAGTTTAGAGAAGATTGAGGAAGACAAATATAAAATTACTTTAAAGTATCCCCACTATTTTCCCATCATGAAGAAGTGCTGCATTTCAGAGACCAGGAGAAAAATGGAATCTGCCTTTAACTCGAGATGCAAAGAGGTATGCCATATATTGACTGTTGTACAGGGTAATGACATTTAAAAAATGGAGCTAGACACTCAAATGTTAGGTTTGAGTTCTATGTATTATCTAGTGCTATGGAATCAAAATTTATCAGTGTGACCTTTAACAGTTCCTTCCTTGCTCCAGTTTATTTTGATGTCTAAAGACCTTAGAAATTGATGATCTGCCTTTGTGCGCGCATATCTTAAAGCTTAAGTGGTGGTGTAAGTAGGAGTAGGATTTTGATCTTTTACCAAATTTCCATAGAGCCTTCTGCAGCTGCTTACTGGCCCTTTCATCCCGGAGGATCCCTGGTTGTAGGTTCTGCTGTACTTTGGGATCCTTCAGAATGAGAGGGGTTATTTAAGCACGTTTTAATTATGAGATACAGGCAATTAAATGTGAAATCACCACATTATATATTGATGAGAATTTTAATTAGATGTTTAAAAACTCATAATTTTTTGTAAAGGTTTAATGATCTGCGAAATAACTGTAAATGTGCTTTTAAAAATAAGAAACAATTTCACAAATAATTTGTTTGATACTGATGAGACCAGGCACCTAGACAGGTATGAAAATAATACAAAAGGTTTGAAAGGATAGAAGTGTTATTCAGGCAACTGTACCAAGCATTCATTAAAGAACAATGGCAGGGTTGAGCTTTTTACTTGAAGTGCTAGATAAGATAAAATGGCACCAAGAAATGAACACTCTGCAGGCCAGCACACTTAAAGCGATTCACTGATAAAACTGTGAGACAATCTTTGAACCTAGTGCTTGAATTAAAGGGTTTTTCTGTGAGAAATCTAACTTTTCCAGAACTGAAGGTTAGCACAATTACATTTTCAGCTTCTCAGGGATCCTCCACCACATTTAGGTCAGGGCGTGGGTTCTTCTGTCAGATCCCTCTCTGACTGTTATTGTCAGAGTGGCAAAAGAGGGAAATTTGCAAACAAGCTTTGAATGTTGGCACAATAGCTTTGCAGTCTGTCTTCACCACTAACAAGCAATTACGCCTGCTGTCAGACATTTCACTGTTGTCTTTCACAATTAAATGATAAAGGAAATAAAGACTTTGCAACAGTGAAACATTTGTTATTATCCTAAAAGGAAATGGTATCTTTTCATTAATTAAAAAAGATAAATTATAATAGGGAGAATAATGACTCGACTAGAAAATTAGCTACCTGCAATCAAATGCTGTGACAAAAAATTACAAGAACCTAGCTAGACTTACATTAGTCTATATTTATATCTTCATTTTAATTGTTTGCTGTTTCTTATAGCTAGATATTATTCAGCTAATTGTTTTGATAACATGAATTTTCTGCTTTCACTTTACAAATTTGCCTCATTTCTTTTTCAGGAGAACACAAAAATTCTTCAACAATTGCTTCCACTAAGGGCAAAAGTAGCAGAGCTTCTTGGTTATAATACACATGCCAACTTTGTCCTGGAGGTAAACACTGCAAAGAGCACAGATAACGTAACAGCCTTCTTAGGTTTGTTCTTATTTATAAATAATGCTTCTATACTCAGGGTGGCAGCATGACTCCTCAGCCAAGATAAATTTAAATACATAATTGGGTCACAGTGTCCATCATGTTTACATAGAAAAAGAACTCTGTTGCCTCTGTTCTGGCATATATATTTTTTTAGACCATAGCTGTACAAGTTAAATTGGTCAAAAATAGGAAAGTACAAGATAAAAATTGGAAAATAACTGCTTTGTTACAGCCAATACAAGCAAACAGTTACATCTTTCTTTGCCCCAGAATGCAGTTATCCTAGTTTAGAACCAGAATAACATGTGCAGCCTTAGCAGTTTTGTCACTTCAAGAGGCTGCGTCACAGTTGCAGTTTTTTGTTCCGTTCGGTTAGCTGCAATTTTTTGTGCATCTGTAGCCTTAGTGTTCTTTTGTGATACAACTGCATTAAGTGTAATGAAAGGTTACAGTATGTGATGAGGCAGCTTCCATGTGCTGAATTAAAAAAACCAAATCTGGAATGATAGATTAAATCTGGAATTCAAAAGCCCTCTGATGGAGTTTGATCTGAAGAGAGAGATATCTTGATAATTTTAAACTGCACATTTTATGCATTTATAGTCATCCTGGTGACCTCAGTGGGATCACTTTGTGATTTAGTTAACCTCTGCTTTCTGGAGTTACGTAGTTCCACAGAACAGTATGTCTTCCTTTGTTAATATGTCTTAACACAGTTTAGGATTGTATACCGATATATCATGTAAATAACCCCCCCAAAGTAACATAGTACAGCAGTAAGGTCGTTGTGGTGGTAGTAGGTTTTTTTGTGTTTATACATGAGTAAAGAGGTTCAAATGCACCTGTTCCATCACCTGTCATTCTGTTGCATTTCTCCTGTTACGTTGTGAATAATATTTGGCAATACCAACTATCCCTATTTATCAGTGAGCTTACAATTAATTTGGATTTATGATTAAATGTTAGAACTACCTGAATTTTTTAAGGGTACTTAAAGTAGTTTGGACTCTTTTCTATCCATTACATTTTTGTAATTCTAACTGGGCTGATATAATACTGTTTCTTCATTTGTTTTGAAGCTGACGTACCTCGTCAATTATTGTTGTGACTTCAACTTTTTACACTATGGGATTATACACTTTTTTATTCATAAAAATGGTAATTCTCATAGAGGGACAATGTTCATCAAATTAATTGTCAGCATTAATTTAGTTCTTTTGATATACCCTTTGCTAGAGGCATCACAGTACGATTTGCTTTGCTTTGTTCATGTATATTCGTGCTTTAATTCAGTGTTCATAAGCTGATCTTGTGGTTAAGAAGAAAAGCATTTTGTCCTATGACACATTCTGAACTTAGCATAATATGAGCTGCAAACAGTAAACTCATATTTGCATTCAATATATTGGATTCATAGTGCTATGACTATTTCACGTCCAAGAAAAGCTATACTGGAAAAGAATGGGATCATAGAGATTAATATCCAGTGGCGCTGGTAGTCTAGAAGCTAACCATCGTATATGTAAGAACTCTTTAGTCTCTTGTTCTTTTATAGGACTTTACCTAGAAGTAGGTCATAATCTGCTTTGAAAAGCCTTGGAAGAAAAAGTGGTGTTTGAATTTTGTATTGCACTTCCAGTAAGGAGCAGTAGTTGTAGTCTTCAGCTGTTTCTGCAGAAATGGAGAGAATTGAGATTGTATGAGGTAAAATCAAAGGTTTCAAGTAAAAATGTCAAGTGGAATCATAGAACAGTTTCAGTTGGAAGAGACCTTCAAGATCATCGAGTGCACCCTTTAGTGTTACTGTTACTTTCCATTTCTGATGACTTTGAAAGAGTCTAAATTTACCAAAATGCTTCACAGTACTACTAGGCCTGTGTGCACTTGTGTATTTTTATAGCATGTCTGCAATTAAAGCTCATTAAGACAAGAAAACAGACAGTTTGCTTGCTGTTAGTCAACAAATGGAAAAGTCTAGCATCCACTCTTGGAACCTGTGCTTAAAGTTACAAGTGTATTTTGTAGGAATACACATTATAGTAAGGAACACTGAAATTGATTCCGACGTGATCTTTGTTTCAGATGATTTGAGTAAGAAGCTAAAGCCATTGGTTGAGGAGGAAAGAGAATTCATTCTAGAGTTGAAGAAAAAAGAGTGTAAAGAAAGAAATCTTGATTATGATGGGCGAATCAACGCATGGGATCTTCATTATTATATGAACAAAACAGAAGAGCTGAAATACTCCATAGATCAAGAAAAGCTGAAAGAATACTTCCCAATTCAGGCTGTTACAGAAGGTTTGCTGAATATATACCAAAAGCTGCTGGGACTTGTATTTGAGCAAGTAGAAAGTGCTCATGTTTGGCATGACAGTGTTACTCTTTATACAGTAAAAGATAATTCAACAGGAGAAATGTTAGGCCAGTTCTACTTGGACCTCTACCCCAGGTAACTATGTTTGTTTTACTTACATGTTTAAATCAATTATATACCTGTCTGCAAAGTGTTCCTAGTATCTCCCAGTTCCTGCTGTCCAAACTACTGAACAAAATATCAAATAGATCAGCACCAAGAAGAGATTCCTGCTGAGCACACCTTGAAATGTACTTCTACGTTGATCTGTGTAGCTCTCCATCTCTTTTTGTAGCTATTTACAACCTCACCTATGTTACGTCAGAGATTAGGAAACTAGACTGATTTGACAGGATTCATTCTTAGCTAGTCCTTTTTGACCATCTCTCACCATTTTTTTTGTTTGTTTTTTTTTTAAATTATTTTTCAGCAATTTGTAAATTGGCTGATACCCTTTTTTGATAAAAATTGATTTAAGACTTCTCTGGGTTAAGAAAAATAGGTTAGTCAATACAATAGCACATAAATTTGTCTCTTTAAGATACACACCTCTTACCTCCTTAACCTGTTTGCCTGTTCCCCCATTTCTGCATATAGTGTGAATTGCTGAAGCAATTTGTTAGTAAGATTCTGCTGACATAACTGCCCAGTTAATTGCTCAAATTTAGGGGAAGAAAATTAATTATTTTTCTTTAAAATTTAGGATCACACTGAAAATGCAGTAAATTGTAATCTTTTGTTTCATGTAATGAAAGAAAAATACTGTTTCAGAAGACAGAACCTAGCCTGTCCTGTTACAGTAGCAGTTTAAAAAGGAATTGACATCTAAGGTTTATATACTTTCAGTATTTGAGTAAAAAACAGATACTTGCAAATGCTGCTGTGGATCTTAAACTGATGTAAGTTAAGTACTGGCGGGTTTTCCCCTTGTGCTCTTAGCAGGTTCTTAAACTTAAGTGAGTCTTAGAAGTCAAGAAAAGATGTAATTTCTTTGTGTGAAGCTTTAAAGAGGCACTGACTGATTGTCCACGTTCTTGAATAGGCTTCACCATTCTGGTGAGCAGGCTTGTGGTTTGAAGATAGTATCTGATATATTTTCTTACACAGAGAGGGAAAGTATGGGCATGCAGCATGCTTTGGTCTCCAACCTGGCTGTCTTCTCTCTGATGGCAGTAGAATGTTGTCTGTAGCTGCTCTGGTAACCAATTTCACAAAACCAACATCAGATCGCCCATCATTGCTGCGACATGATGAAGTAAAGACTTACTTCCATGAATTTGGTCATGTAATGCATCAGATCTGTGCACAGGTTAGTGATGTTACCATTCCAGTGTAAGAGTTACTTCTTTCTCCACTGTCACAAAGCAAGGCATAAGTCTATTTTTGTGGTTTATAATTTTAGTAAAGTACAAATGCATTTTATTTGTTATTTTTGCAAGTGGTAGGTTAAGGAGGTTTTTTTGAGTGCTTGTTTTAATTTTTATTTAAAACTACAACAATGAATACACCTTCTTACGAAAAACACTTTCACAGGAACATACATGCTTTTGCATCTGCAGCATGCAGATGCCTGTGACTAGAGAGCAGACCCATGTGGAAATTAAAGAAGGTGCTCAGTGCTGACTTCTGTTACAGCTGTCAGAGGGGTTTTTATTACTTTTAGTAGCATGCTAGATATTACAAGCAAAAAAAAAAAGGTTGCTATGCCTAGGAATGCAAATGAATCATGAATCCAGATCACCTGCAGCATTTTGGCGTTTAGTGCTCTTGAAAGCTATCACTCTTGACATCAGAAGCATAAAACAGGTCTTCCCAGAGTTATTGTATTTTCTGCTCTCCTGTCTGATAGGGTTCTTGCAGTGACCAGAAAGAACTGAATGTAGGCTGCAGATTTTGCATCAATGTATCAGCAAAGTTGTAAAGTGGCTGGTTTCGTTCTTCCTTACATGTAAAATTTTTTCTGCCAGATGATAAATTTATTATTGGCCTAATTAAAGTTTTATGTTTCAGAGAAAGACAAGTCTTAGTATTCATTTGCTACAAAAATTGCCTCTCCAAAATAACATACAAGTCCAGATTTTGTGTAGCACTGTTTTCATCTTGTATTTTATAAGCAAGTACCAAATAATAAAATCAGAGAAATATGACACAACTGAGAAGTTAATTATTGACCTTGATGCTAGAGACTAGAACTGCAGAATAAGGAACAGTAATAGAAATTCATATTTTAAATACAGAATTAAACATATTAAGTTAGTGCAAACTTCAGAACAAGCAGCTAAACTTGCTTAGATATTTTTATATTAGGTTGAAGATAAAAATATGATTATTTTGTCATCTTCAGCCTAAAACAGGTGTTTCTGAGCTCAAAAATCAAGAAATAAAACCTGCTCTTTCTTTTAAACTACCTAGAAGGTGTTTATAAATTGCGATATATTCAGCATTGGTACAAAATTGGCAGCAGCGTTTTGTTAACTAGCGAGGAAGTGCCTGAATGTTGCAGAGCCCTGTCTGGGCAGCCCAGAACAATTCCAACACATAAGTATTTCATTTGCTATGAAATTGCACATGGGTCAGGGAGTTTTTCTTGCTATTTGTCCCTCCCACTGCTGGGATGGTTTCTGTGTACATAACTATTGTGCCTAGTGCTGTTGTATTTTATGTAAATCATTATTTGCGGACCTGTCAGTAACTTTCTAGTCCCACATAAGAACATCCTGTCCTTTGGGATATGTGTGTGCAAAGCACTACCTTGTTACATATGATGATTTATGTAAACATGTGAAAACTTAACATTTAAAGGATATGCAGGGATGACTGGGTGGGAATCTTCGAGGTGGTGGTGAAGATCAGCTTTTGGAGGGTGGTACTCCTTGTAATATACTGGGGCTCTGCTGGAAAATGGCATATCAGGGCAGGGAGGGGATCTGTTTATACTGTTAGGGAAGGGTAGCTATTTAAGTTCCTTGAACTGAATGTCTTGCTATTTTTTGTTAGCATAGTGCACTTGTATATAGGTAAATGAGGATATCTGGAAGCCAAAAAACTGTTGCACTCCTCTTGCCTTTTGCTCTACTCATTTCTGTCACCATTTCCTCCCAGCTGGTGATTCGTAGTTTTTCTTCATAGCTGCTCTTCAGCAAGTACAATAGGAAGGACCAGCCTATTACAATAATGGATTTGAGTAACCCACGAAGTGTAAATGAAGGCAAATGTTTTCCTCCTTTTCTGCTGTTCTTCTGAAGACATGAGAGGAAGATACGTGCATGCGACATAGCTGTCAGTTCAATGTTATGTCACATATTTTACATAAGTTTTTCTGGTAACCCTGCAAGGAAGTAAGTTAAAAAGCCAGTACTCCTGTGGGCATCTATTCCCCCACGGAGGATGGAACCTAAGAACATCTGCAGCTCTTAGGGCATTTGGCAAACCGAGAATTGTCTTTTTCTTTTAGCACTTGGAATGTTCTGTTAGAAAATTACTGAGAAAGAAAGAAAAATAAAATTGGGTTAACAAGAGGAGATAGACTTAAGAGGATAAGTGTGAAATGAAATCAAATAATTTGACTGGCATTTGAACAACTATCTTAGAAATATTTTGGGTTTGGAATATATTTTAATGAAGATTTTTAGCTGGACAGTTTTTTTCTTTACAATATCTGAAAGGGACTTTTGAAGTGATTGGTGATACTAAAGTAAAAAATAAAAAGCTGTCATGTGCTTGGCTTTCAGGAGGAAGATTCTTGGAGACCTCCATGGATAAAGTTGCTAGGGTTCATTTATTTCAAGTCCTGTATTATTGGCTGAAGAAAATATGCTATATGTTAACGAAATGTCTTATGAGTGAAACAGAAGAAGGCTTAATAGGATACTTCAGTCAAATAAAATCTCGAATCAGTGTGGTAGACTATAACGCTGTAAACTATTTCATAGGTAAACTATTTCATAGGTTTATAATTGGAGTTTATTTTACTTTGTGATAATATAACAGAATTTTGTAACAATTTACAAATTATATCATTATTACAAGACAGCATGTCTGGCTGGCATAACCAAAATGGTAAAAATCAATAATATTAAGAAAACTGAAGTACTGTTTCATACCAGTAGAGAATGCAGTAAATAACTACTGAGTCATCTATTTTGTTACTCAGTAATAGTCTTATATCTGATTTTTTACCTTCCTTTCTTTGAAATTCATTCAGTAGTAGTAGTAGTATCCTGTTCAAATTATTCTTTTTTCTGGCATCTGAAGGTTTATGTCCTGCTAGAAATCCTGGCTTTTATTTTCATTTAATACAGTGGCTTTTCCTTTTAGACTGATTTTGCTAGGTTTAGTGGAACTAATGTGGAAACAGACTTTGTAGAGGTACCTTCACAAATGTTTGAGAACTGGGTGTGGGAGAAAGAACCACTACAGCAAATGTCAAGACATTATAAAGATGAGAGCCATGTTGGAGACACTCTGCTTGAGAAACTTGCTGCCTCTAGACTGGCTAATACAGGTATCTCTCCGTATTTTTTAAAATTGATGGGAAACATTAGAGACAAACATAATAAGCCCATATACATTTCTTCTGTGTTACATTGATCATTGTCTTTCAGGGTTTCTTCGCATGGTTACCACCATTAATAAAGCCTATACCACTACTTGCAGGAACAGTATGATTTTCCAGACTACCCACAGAACTAAAACACCTTTGCATTTTTCTCCATGTGACTATTTTTACCTACCAAATTTACTCATTTAAAGTTGAGGGCAGAACAGGAAGGATTTCCATCATGCTCAGGGCAGGAACTGTGCAAAAATACAGTATCAGTTTTTCTGTATGTATCATCTACATTTGATTTACGTATTTGATTAGACATTTGATAGGGATAAATGTCATTTGCAGATTTACTGAAAATACATAGCATATGCCAGACAGAAGTGTTGTAGCCCTGCATTGCTTAAACAACTTCTTCTCAGTCCAGAACCTTAAGTCCACTTGTCTCTGCCTTCCTAGCAGACATACAGCCTTCCAATCTAGTCCTAAATCTTTTCTCCTTCGACATCTTGTTCCACCGTACATGTATCTCCAAACTGAGACTGTAATCTCGTGTCATTACCTATTGTCTCATTCTGTCACTCTCACCCTCTGTCCCTCAAATTAAGACTCACCCGGTATCATAGTCTCACCTGTTTATGGTACAATTTGTCATTAAGTCACTGCTGTTTATTTCATACTGCGTCCCTGTCCTGAGCAAGAAGTCCTTGTTCTGCTGGCCTGTGCACACACTGTAGCTATATAAGCATTTTGTCTGAGTAAAGGTTCATATCTTCTAGCTTCTTCAAAAAAACCTAAGGCCACTGCAGCAAGAGTTATTGCTGTTCTTGGAAGTGTCTTAGGGTAGATATACTAACTGCCATCTGTGCAAGCCCTGAATGAAATGGTGTACTGGAAATGATGGCAGCAAAAAACATTATTTTAAATACTGGCATTTGCTTTTACAGTATCTGTTTTTATTTTGGGCTTCATCTGTGAGAAAAATAACGTTTCAAAATATGTAGCTTGGAGCTTATGAGAGTTCCTTCATTAAAAATATGCCTCTCAACATTTTGTAACAAAAGCAATTCAGATGGAAATGACAGAACTCCGTTTTTTTCCATGTTTAAAATTCTGTCAATTCAGGATGAATGCTGAGATCTCTGCATGAAAGGGGCTAAAGAAACTCTAGGAATGTTGATGCCAGTTAATTAAATGTTCTTACCTTATTAGGCCTTTTAACCCTCCGTCAGATTGTTTTGAGCAAAGTTGACCAAGCACTGCATACAAAGCTATCGGTTGACCCAGCAGATGAATATGCTAAGTACTGTATGGAGATTCTAGGAATTCCTGCCACCCCAGGTATGTCACTATGCATCCGTTATATGGCATGTCCAAATGGTTTGATTAAACATGCTTTTCTTTCCCAATAATCATTAGCATAAAAAAAAAAGAGAGAGAGTTGTTGTTTATGAAAGAATCAATCACAGAATCACAGAATGTCAGGGGTTGGAAGGGACCTTGAAAGATCGTCTAGTCCAATTCCCCCGCCTGAGCAGGATCACCTGCAGTAGGTCACACAGGAATGCCTTCAGGTAGGTTTTGAGAAAGAGACTCCACAACCTCTCTGGACAGCCTATTCCAGTGCTCTGTCACCCTCACAGTGAAAAAGTTTTTCCTCGTGTTTTTGTGGAACCTCCTATGCTCCAGCTTGCATTTATTGCCCCTTGTCCTGTCATTAGACATCACTGAGAAGAGCCTGGCTCCATCCTCCTGACACTCACCCTTTAGGTATTTATAAACATTAATGAGGTCACCTTTCAGTCTCCTCCAAGTTTAAGAGACCCAGCTCTTTCAGCCTTTTCCTATAAGGGAGATGTTCCATTCTCTTAATCATCTTTGTGGCTCTGCGCTGGACTCTCTCAAGCAGTTCCCTTTGTCTTCAGCTCAGGGCTGAGGGGTCCGGAACTGGAAACGATATTCCAGATGTGACCTCACCAGGGCAGAGTAGGGGAGGAAGGAGAACCTCTCTTGACCTACTGGCCACACCCCTTCTAACACATACCAGGATGCCATTGGCCTTCTTGGCCACGAGGGCACATTGCTGGCTCATGGTCATCCTGCTGTCCACCAGGACCTCCAGGTCCCTTTCCCCTCTGCTGCTCTCCAGGGGGTCAGTCCCCAACCTATACTGGTACTTGAGGTTGTTCTTTCCCAGATGTAAGACTCTACACTTGCCCTTATTGTATTTCATTACATTTCGTGCCCACCCAACTCTACAGCCTGTCTAGGTCTGGCTGAACGGCAGCACAGCCTTCTGGTGTGTCAGCCACTCCTCCCAGTTTTGTGTCATCAGCAAACTCGCTGACAGTGCTCTCTGTTCCCTCAGCCAGGTTGTTGATGCAGATATTGAATAGTGCTGGTCCCAGTAGTGACCCCTGAGGGACTCCACTAGATACAGGCCTCCAACTAGACTCTGTCCCATTGACCACAACTCTCTGACTTCTTTTCTTCAACAAGTTCACAATCCACCTCACTACCCGATCATCCAGACCACACTTCCTCAGTTTAGCTACAAGGATGCTGTTGGAGATGGTGTCAGATGCTTTAGTAAAATCCAGGTAAGCCACATCCACTGCACTGCCATCATCTATCCATTTGGTTACGTCTTCGTAAAAGGCTATCAGGTTGGTCAAACATGACTTCCCCTTGGCAAAGCCATGCTGACTGCTCCTAATGACCCTTTTATCCTTGATATGCCTAGAGACAGCGCTGAGGATAAGTTGTTCCATCACCTTTCCAGGGATGGAGGTGAGGCTCACTGGTCTGTAGTTACCCGGGTCCTCCTCCTTGCCCTTTTTGAAGACTGGAGCGGCATTTGCTTTCCTCCAGCCCTCAGGCACCTCTTCTGTTCCCCACCACTTACCAAAGATGATGGAGAGTGGCCTAGCAATGACTTCCACCAGCTCCCTCGGCATCCATGGGTGCATCCCATCAGGGCCCATGGATTTATGGATGTTCAAGTGTTAAAACTGATTGCTAACCCAGTCCTCCTCAACCAGGGCAAACTCCCCCTTTATCCTGACTTCCTCTGGGGCCTCAGGGGACTGGGGCTCCTGAGGACAGTCTCCGGCAGAGTAGACAGAGGCAAAGAAGGCATTCAGCAACTCTGCCTTCTCTCTATCCTCTGTCACCAGGGCACCCACCTCATTCAGCAGTGGGCCTACGTTGCCTCTAGTGTTAGTTTTGTCGGCAATGTATTTGAAGAAGCCCCTTCTGTTTTCGTTGACCTCCCTTACAAGGTTTAGTTCCAGAGATGCCTTAGCTTTCCTAGTTCCCTCCTGATATCTTCTGACCACAGCCTTATATTCCACCCAAGTGGCCAGACCATCCTTCCATGATCTATAGACTCTCTTCTTGGGCTTGAGTTTGCCCAACAGTTCCCTGGTTAACCATGTGGGTCTCCTGGCTCCCTTTCTTGATTTCCTGCGTGTTGGGATACACTGATCTTGAGCTTGGAAGAAGTGGTCCTTGAATATTAACCAACTTTCTTGGACCTCTTTACCTTCTAGTACCCTGTCCCATGGAATTTCCCCTAGCAATTGCTTGAAAAGGCCAAAGTTGGTCCTGCTGAAGTCCAGGGTTGTGATCCTGCTCAGTATTCTGTTCCTACTGCACAAGATCCTGAACTCCACCATCTCATGGTCGCTGCAGCCAAGGCTGCCCTCAACCTTCACTGCTTCAACCAGACCTTCCTTGTTGGTGAGCACAAGGTCCAGCAGTGCTCCTCTCCTAGTTGGCTTATCCACCATTTGCATTAGGAAGGTATCATCGATGCACTGGAGGAACCTCCTGGACTGAGGATGGCTGCCTGTGTGGGCCTTCCAGCAAATATCTGGGTAGTTGAAACCCCCCATGAGAACCAGGGCCTGTGATTGAGAGGCTGCTGTCAGCTGCCTGTAGAAGCCTCATCAGCTTCCTCCTCCTGATCAGGTGGTCTGTAGTAGACAGCCGCAACAGTATCACCCATGCCAGCCTGCCCCTTCATTCTCACCCACAAAGTCTCAACTTGCTCCTCATCCACCCTGGACAGAACTTGATACATTGCAGTTGCTCTCTCACGTAAAGAGCAACTCCACCACCTCACCTTGTTGGCCTGTCTTTCCTAAAAAGGACAGAGCCATCCATGACCACATTCCAGTCATGTGAACTGTCCCACCATGTCTCTGTAATTGCCACCAGATCATAAGCCCTTGACAGCACACAGATTTATCTCCTCCTGTTTGTTGCCCATGCTGCGTGCGTTCGTGTAGAGGCACTTCAGCTGGGCTGTCGGCCGTGCCACCTTCTTGGTGGAACACCCCTTAATTCCCTTGAGGTGTTCTGTGGATGTTTCCCTGTTGGCTCCTACTACCTCAGGAGCCACTGCTTCATCTCTGTAAGACTTTAACTGTGCTACTGTGTCCCCAGCTCACCTCAGAGTAACCAGTTGAAGGCCTTTATTAGCACCTCTGACCCTGGTGTGTCATGCCACAGCTTGTCACAGACAACCCTGATGTTGTTAGCCCCCTCCCCCTTCGTAACTAGTTTACAGCGCTGTCGATCAGCCCTGAAATCTCTTGGGCAAAGACCCTCTTCCTTCTTCGGGAAAGGTGACTCCCACTTGAGGCTAGCAAGCCTGGTGCTGTGTAGACCATCCCATTGTCAAAGAACCCGAAGTTGTGGTGGTTACACCAGCCACAGAGCCATGTATTAAGAAACTGGATTCTCCTTAATTTCCCAATATCACTGCCCACCACTGGAAGGAGAGATGAAAATATAACCTGTGCCCCAGATTCCCTCACTGACCGTCCCAGGGCCCTGAAGTCCCTTTTAATGGCTCTCAGACTACAGGTTGCAGTTTCATCTCCACCTATACGGAAGATCACTAATGGATAATAGTCTGAGGACCTTACCAGACTAGGAAGTTTCCTAGTGATGTCCCTAAGCCGTGCTCCAGGGAGACAGCATAGTTCCCTTTGCTGAGTGCTACTTTATGAAGCTGGAATAATTACTCTGAAACTTAGGGTGGTCTTAATGATCTCTTCTGAGGGAAGATTAAGGTAAATATAAAACTCAACCTTTTGCAGATTATATTTTAGAATGACATAGTGTGAATACCACTTTAAATGTTCTGTCACGTCTGTGTTGGATGTGCAGCTAGCCTAAAGTTGGAAATTGAATTTCCTTTGTAATCAACAGAATATGGCTAATACTTTGACACATAATCAGACCCCTTATGTTGCAAGTTTCAAAGTAGTTGTAACAAATTCCATATTAGTTTACTCCTAAATTTGAAATACTGTATACATTAAAAAAATCACTGCATTTGTTTTAAGTAAATTAATGTTAATCTACTTTTCAAGGAACAAAATTACCGCATTTGTTTTAAGTAAATTAATGTTAATCTACTTTTCAAGGAACAAACATGCCAGCTACTTTTGGGCATCTGGCAGGTGGTTATGATGGTCAGTACTATGGATACCTGTGGAGTGAAGTATTTTCCATGGACATTTTTTATAGCTGCTTTAAGCAAGAAGGCATCATGAATCCAAAGGTAGGTGTGGAATACTTTTTACTGAAGACTTCTATTGCACTTCATCTCTGAAACCGCATGAACTGCAATCATGATCCATAAGTATAATATCTCAAGTATTTCTTCTGTACCTGTCAAGTTCAGATCAACAAAAAAAAGGTGGTATATAAGTAAGTTAATTACTTAAGATAATCATGTTTATATTTCCAAGAGCACTTGGGTTTTAATACAATTCTTACACAGTCATGTATTTAATACTATAGTATGACATTTTTAAAACATTGAGTAAAACTATAGAAGAGAGAAGTAAAGTAGAGATTAGAAAGTGCTTGACTCTGCCATTCCTCTCCTGGAATTTGTCTACAATCTTCCCTTTCGTTACCACAGCAACCAAAACTTCTAGAACTGTCCTTCCCTCCAAAGGGTGGAGTAAGTAAACAAGATTAGACTTTGACCTGGAGAGAGAGAGGAGTCTGAAGAGGCATGAGGGCTAGAAAGCTAAGGCAGTAGTTAGGCCAATAAAACCCCAAGAGGCTTTTGTGAAGGAAGCGGCAAACTGAATAGATTGAGAGATGTGACAAAAAGGTTTGGAGGTCAAGATTGATTTTGATGTTTTAGGGATCCATGACTGGTACATGTGAGAATAAGCATACCTGCTTATTCAGTGGGAATGTTGTCAGAGAGAAAAAATAGCAAGTTAAATGAGAGAATAAAATAACTTTTTAAGAAAATGCCCTTTCTGTAGATCTTAAAAATGGGATTTGGGGGATTGGTCAGACTTGCTGTCTTTTTTTAACTGTTAGCAGTTGGAAGAGGTGGATAAGTGCTGGTGCCAGACTAGGGGGGTTTGTCAGTTCTTTATTCTGACACATGCACACTCTCCAGTGTCATCACAGACCTTTTTTCTGTTAGCTTTACTCTCTAATCTCAAAACTCGTTCCTGAGTGATTGTTTAGTTAAAATCCCTAAGCTGTAGTTTGCTGAAATTGCTCTGTGACCTTTACTTCTCCTGGGGAGTGAAAGTACCTTTTTTGGTGGGGAATTTAGTCTTCTTTATCTGTATATGGGAAGCTTCGAGAATAAATTAATTATGCTAGGAGTGAGTATTTGCTATAGTTCAGCTAAAAGGCAACTAGTGTATCTTTTAATGTGAAGCCTGCTATCCAGACTGTGAGGAAGAATAATGATTATTTTCGTGTGTCCATGTCAGTCTCTTGCATAGGTGTGTACACACACACTTTGCTCGAATGCTGTTATATCTGCAGGGGCATCACCATGGAGAATTTCCCTCCCTCCTCAGAGCAATGCTATCTTCTCAAATTGTTTCTCTTTCAACTTGTTTTCCTTATTTGCATTCCAGGTGAATGCAGTAGTTCCACAGGATGAGACGAACAACGTTTCATAAACATATACTAGATACCAGTGTGATTTTTGTATTTACTCGTATTTCATTACGACTAGATTTAGTGTTCCGAACAACAGGAGAGGAAAATGGTTATTGTATTATGACTAGGTCTTTTAGCAATTTGGCTTACCTATTCCAGTAAGAATAAAAGTTTTCCTCCTGTTTTGAGCAACAGTTATAAAAACTAGTTTCAGAGACTGTATCTGTAGAAATTATTCAGCAAAAACTTAACTCTAACATAATTTTTTTTCTCATACTCCTCAATAATTCTTGCATATTATCTGAAATAACTTCTGATCTCCCTAGAACTGAGCAATATACTGACTCTGGAGAGACAACAGCAATGTCTCAAGTCTACTCCAACACTTTTAATCTACAAGTAACAATATGTTAATCTGCTGCTGATATTCAGGAAACTAACACAAATATTGAAGTATAAGCAATGCTTCAGTGAATTATTTTTTGGAGGGGTTAGTTTTTTGCAGCTGTAATTTGGAGAGATTGGCAATGCAGTTAAGTCATGGAATTCCACCAGTTAAAAAGACTTGTGCTTGTTTCTGCAGTGCAACTATCAGGAAGTGCTGTGATCCTGTAATCTCATAGCTTTGCATGTGGGGGAAGTATATATGTGTATATACAGTGACTAAAAGGAGGAATATTGTTTTTTTCAATATCGGAAGCATCTGTGGCATCTGCATGCAAAATGATATTTTCTTGTTTATAGTTGTGTCTCAGAAGCCCAAAATTCTCCAGATATGTTCTGTAAAATATGATGCCTTATTAGGGAAGCCCTTATTGCTGTCTCAGAAGCTAGGCTCATTCTTTTAAATGGATCTGTTCCTTATGAAGTAATAGTGCTTCTTCCTGAAAAGAAAACCTGAGGCAAGTCTCCATTACTTTAATAAGAGAGTTAGAAGTGTTTGCATATATTATATATACCACTGTGCATATAATATGTGTGTATATGCCAGGTCATTCCTCAATTTGATATCTATCTCTGAACTATCTTCTTGATTCACCAGACTGAGATTAACAGAAGAGAATTCATCAATTAGGGGAGAATGAGTGTTAGGTTCCCTTTTTCTACCAGTCAGTCGCAGAGATAATCCATCATTGAAGACGATGTGGAAATTATGCCTGTGTTACCCTTTATGGAATGTCTTCTACACAAGTTGTGACTGTAGCTTCCAAAACAGTGTAAAAGCACAAGAAAAAATTTATGTGAATAGGTTAAAATTTATGAGAATAGGTTAAATTTATGGTCTTTTGAGGTCTTCCAGCAGATCTAAATTATACTTGTGGTGTATCTTGATTTGGTGTTAAGAAAATCTAGAAGGAAGGAAGGTGTTTAATCATGACTAGATTTTTAAATACACAACATACAGAAAAGAAGTAGTCCACAAGATAAGACATACTAACATTCTGCTTTATCTTTTGTCAGGCGGGGATGAAATACAGAAACCTCATTTTGAAACCTGGAGGATCTTTGGATGGGATGGATATGCTACAAAATTTCTTGGAGCGTAAACCAAGTCAGAGAGCTTTCCTGTTGAGTAAGGGATTAGGTGTTCAGTAAAATTATGGTTCCTTTGTGATATCTTCCAAGTATGGAATGAGCTGGAAATGTCAGTGTATTTCACATTTTAACTATGTGTCACTCTAGGGAAATTGGGTCACTTTTTGATGGTTTTTTTTAATTGTATAAATAAAAATGTGGGGGGTTTTTAAATTGCATAGGGCTACAAAATTCAACACATCAGGGAAAAAATTGAGATGTGCAGAAACTGAGAAATTTGGATGGTAAATTTTTTTTAATTGTTATGAAATAATACTAATCAGTATGGGGGATTGATGCCATGTTTCTATTAATAGGTGCACTTAAACTGTGTCTTGTGAATGAATGTAAAAACTGGAGGGGATAAAAAGGACACTACCAGCAATAAAAGAAACAGGTTCATTCTTATTCTGTCTTCTTCTGTTTTATTGATGGCTCACCGCTATCTTTGATGGGATGGAAGTGCGTTTGATTTCATCAGAGTTTGGTTCAGTCTAGCTTCGTGACAAATTTAAAGACTGAAAACCTGCCCCAGATAGCTTTACAGCAGAGATACTTGTGTGATACTTTGAGATTTCTTTCTGATTGTATAATTTATGAACTGATACATATATATATATATATATACACACACACACACCTGAAAAGAAAAAAAAAAGCCAAAACTACAATTCGAGCTACTGTTTTCTTCCCTTCATTGAAGAAAACAGCCAAAATCTATGACCTTGGCAGTTCTTACACCATTTTTTCTTTTTTATTGATGATTGCAAATCAAGTCTTTGTTATTCAAATAGTATCAACACCGGAACTGAAAAGTTATACTTGAGCAATAATAATGGTTTCAGTTGATTTGTGAATTATTTTGAAATATACATAAGGAAGGAAGGGAAGAAAATATCTCTGGTGGGAATGCTAAAAGTCAATCCAAGATTGTCCTATTCCTTTCAGTGTAGCATGCAGAGGTGCTACAATAAAGCTTCCTAGATGTCGTCATTTCATCTGTAGGACTGTCACAGTAGTTGAGGGATTATTTTGCAGTTTTTCTCCAAAATTAGGAAAACAAAATTAGGAAAAACAAGCCTTATAAACCACCCGAGTAAAACTGCTAATCCAAGTGCAGTTTTCTTGCCTTTAGATATCATAGTTACTTTGGGTTTGGTATCACAACATGTATATGGACAGGCTTTAATTTTGGTTACTAGCTAATGTATTTTAGACATTTGAACTGTAGCTGTAAACACAGCTGGTATTTTTATTTGTTTGATCAGCCAGAAAGTAAGAAAATGTGACTGGTCAACTCAAAGACTTCCTATTTTTTCTGGCAAAAGAAAACTGGAAGTATTCACTTTGGCTCAAATCTATGTTTCAGGGGGAAAAAAACACAATTGTGACTGTTCAGTTGAAACTTCATTTCTGTGTGTGTTTCATTTAAAACATATAAACTGGGGGAGAAAAGGAGCTTAATTAGTTTCTGAAATGGAAAATTTGACAGGACTTATTTTTGAACCACACTAGTTACGGATGTGAGGAAACATATAATTTAGTCTTACCAGACCTCATAATAAAGTCAGTTCTAACTCCCATAGTCCTTTGCAGTTTTAGACCCTAGTTCTGCTGGGTCATGAAAAGACAATACGTGAAAATCATATATATGTTTGAGAACAGCTTGAACTGCATTCATGTGAGCTATAAAGGAAAACTGAGGAGTCTGAGGGATGCAAGATTATCCTAAAACCTGTGAATTTTGCCCAGGTTAATTTCCTTTACATTCTGACTGGATTTGCAAGTATTTTGGTTGCTTTTTTAAACTTGTTTAAATTCTTGTGATCCTCTCTTATCAAAGATTGTTTCTTTTCGCATTATAATGATAGCTCCAATTAGTAAATTGTTGTAAAAACTATACTAAATCATACTTTCCAAAAATGAATCTGCAAATCTAAGCAATGGTACCTTTATTAAGAAGCAAAATACAGTTGTTATTTTACAACTGGTAAGCAGATTTCCATATGAGGGAGACCTTTCTCTGCATAAACCAGCAGTCTCAGGTCAAGGTAGATAATTGCAAATTTAGTAATTGTAAACCAAAATGTGATGATAAAAGTTATGTGATGATTTAAAAGTTAGATTTAGAACAGTACTGATACTAATGATGATAATTTAATTGATTTGTTTTCCTGTTCTTAGAGTGTCTGTGTTATACCGTATATAGTAACTAAGATCTGAAATGCAGAAGAATGCTCTTACATGCATGTGAAAGTGCCTGCATGGTTGTACAGTTACGTTAATGTCGGCTGGATATCCATATGTGTGGGGAGGACAAAAACCTAAACCACATTGTGACCACAAATGGAAGTGTTACATTCTATTCCTGTCCCAAAGAATAGGATTTTTTTGTAATTTGTTTTTGCAGAAGCCAGTTCCTTCAGTCTGCATCAGGCAATAATTAAGACAGACTCTTATGGCTAAAACTGCACTCAACACAGAAGACTAATGGGTGTGTTCTGAGGTGCTTCTGAAACATCTTAATGCAGTAACATGAATTTTGTCTGCAATTTCTTGTATTGCCTTCATGGAGCCTTCTGAATCAAGTTGAGGTTGGACTAGATGACCTTTAAAGGTCCCTTCCAACCCAAACTATTCTATGATTCTATGAATCTCATGTTCACGTTTCTTACTGTAAAGACCTGATCTTGGAATGGAAAAGATAACCTGGAAAAAGCTATCTTTTCTATTTTTATATCTCTCCATCAGAGACATGAAATTTTGTCTTATTCTCATGCTTCCAAGTTTGTGACATCAAATACCCCAAGAAAACCGGGAACACTTCCGCTTTAGAAACATGACTTAATTGCCTTGGCGCTGCACAGAAACCGTCACATGCATTCAGACGTGCAAAGAGGTAGGGATGTGGCAAAACCCAGCCTGTTCTAGAGTTGCTAGACCCTAGAGTTGCTTAAATTTAGAAATAGCAAAAGGCTGTATTTATTCCAATCCAACTTTAATTATTCACTGTAATAATTAAGTAACTTGTGATCTTACTCTGTAAGAAACAGCTGCCTTTTCAAGTTAGTAATGTGTCTTTCAGAATTTCATTGTATTTAGGATTTTTTTCTTCGGTCAGAAATTCAAACTGGATTTTGGCTGGCTTCCCAAAAAAAACCTTCAAATGAAAGGGAAAGGGTAAAACGATGGTAACCACTCAGTAGGGGGTAGTAGTCAATGGCTTTCTCGCTCTGCTGCTTCACTGCAGAAGCTGGAATGGGCTGGCTTTGCAGCTGGGTCACAAGGTGGCTAGGTCATGGCCTCAGCAGTCCCTGCTGCTAGTTGTCTGACTTAGGGCCAGCATGTAGGCTGTCTCTGGGCTGCTTGCAAATCATAAATGGTAAAAGCAATCTGAAGGAAAAGTTTAAACTTGCTCTCTGAGCTATGATGGCTATTGGTTGTTATGCCAGCTTGATAAAGAATCATAAAATCATTTTGGTTGGAAAAGACCTTTAAGATCGTTGAGTCCAACTATTAACTTAGCAATGCCAAGTTCACAGCTAAACCGTGTCTCCAAGCACTACATCTACTTGTGTTTTAAATACCTTCAGGAATGGTGACTCCTCCGCTTTCTGGGCTGTTCCAAGGCCTGACAACCCTTTCAGAAGAAATTTTTCCTCATATTCAGTTGAAACTTCCCCATGCCATTTCCTCTTATCTTTATTGCTCATTACATGGGAGAACAACACCTGCCTCAAGAGCATGAAGATGTTGGGAGTTCATTTTTCTAGGGACAGGTGGAGTATTGACTGCCACTTGAGTTTCTGATACTACTGTAGTTGGTTTTCCTATCCAAATAGTTATCCGTTGTTTGTTATTATTGTACAACACTGCAAAAAAACCGAAATTAATTATTTTAACAAGTGTCAGTCAGCTGCTGACCTTGTTTGACAAAAAGCTTTGTTAAACCTTGTTTTAACAGATAATCGAGCAGCAAGTAATTCTAATGCCTGTAATCATTTGTTATGGGAGAAGTAAAATTACGGCAACAAGAAGTGAATCACAAGGCCAAGATCTTAGCTTCCTCTCTGAAAAATGAAACAATTTCCAAATACCTTCAGGGGTGATGGGGGATGGTTAAGTTACGTGGAGACTCCTGGAGGGATTTTCCAAAACAGCAGAGCTGATAGCTGGTTGATAGCAAGTGGTTACTGACAGGGATTTGCAAGTCTGGGTATCAGTAGGTTATATGGTAGCATGAGTCAAAGGAAGAAGGAAAGCAGTAGGTGGAAGAGTGAAGATGGAGAAGGGTGTTTTGACAATAGTTGTAGAAGGTTTGGAGTGGATGTCTAAGGCAGATAGCAGGAATAAGACAGGAGCTTAATGCGTGCTGATTTATGAAAGGCTACTGAATGCTTTTCCTTATTTTATGAATTGGAAAGAGGAAGTGTTTGTCTATGAATAGGTTTCTCTTATTTGCATGCCAAAGAACATGATATTATGCACCAACTTGCTACTTGAGTACTTGTGCTTCTTGCTCACATCTGGAGATTAATTTTTGCTTCACCACTATTTTCTTCATGAATACATTTTAAATAATAATTTCCCATGGTGGGACAATTAACGCTGCCATGTTAGCAGGGAAATTCAGTTTGTGGGGCCTAAATAGCTAAGTCTTATATAGCTAATCATCATTAGCCATGGCAAAAAGTGTAGGTGATACAAAAAACATGGTATCAAGCAACAGTCAAGACCTAATTAGGATAAAGACAAATTAAATGAATTGGAAGTTACCGGTTGCCTAGAAACCAATAATCATGACCTGATTTTATTCAGTATTGATTAATAGATACACTCAACCAACACTTGCTTGCACTATCCTTCTGATGAATTAAAAAGGCTAAGAGAACCAATTAGTAAAATTATTCGAAAATAAATTGTGAACAAGAAGTGGTATGTCTTGAAAATTCAGTTGGCCAAAATCCCACCATTTCAGAACTTAAAAGTTTTTGAGAACAATTCTGACTAAAAATTGTTCACCAGTAAAAACAGAACTAAAAATAAATGAAGCACAAGTGTGGGGTCGGGAGTAGGAGATAGTTATAAATTGAGGAATTGTGAAGTGTTAAAGAAGACTAAAACTGTCAAGGAAAAAAAGTAGAGGAAAGGATTATAGCCGAAAGAATGTATTAAGAACTTATGAATCTCATTTGTGTCACAGATTTGTTAGTAGATGGAAATACCAATATAGCGAATCATAGAAAAGACCATTTTTAATTACTACTTCTCCATTTAGAAAAAAGCAATGGGATGTAATCACATCATATGAGAACAGTGGGGTACTTTCCAGTCTATTATTAAGTGAGGAGAATATTAAGCAACACCTACCAGGAATAAACATTTTTATATGAGTAGTATTAAATAATTTGCACTCTATGAATTTACCAGAATTGGTGGTGGATGATATTTTTCCCAGAGCTGTTAATCTTGGAACACTGTGCTGTTGTACTAGAAAAGTGGTGCTGAGTTCTAGTGTTAAAAAGAGCAAATAGGTGACTATTGGTCACATAGCTTGAAATCTGTCTTCAGCAGAATGGTGGGAAAGAACAAATATGGTTCTGTTGCTGAGGAGATAAGCAATGTGTGTAAGACAGTGAAAGTCGTTTTATGAAAAACAGGTTTTGACAAACAAACCTGGTATAAACATTTATGGCCATTACAGGCCTGATGAAGGTGATTGTAGAGATATTTATGTAAGGCATATTTGACTTAGTGCTATTTGAATTAGTGCTGTATATTTTCACTTGAAATAACACTATCTAGTATCAATAGAGAATATGGAAAATGGATTAAGAACAGGTAACTGCTCTCAGAGAGTAGTTGTTGGTGTAGAATTACCATTGAACAGGGTACAGTGATCTAAGTCCTTCAGGGATCAGTTGAGGCCAATACTGAAAAATCCCCAGAATTTGTAAGCAGGTGACCAGAAAAAGCAGTCACACAGAATTATTTAGATTGTTTGAAAGCTTGGGGTGTACAGCCTAAAAATTTCTGTAGCATGTGCAAAGTAACAAGTAACATGCGTTTAGTAACTAGAAATGTAGGTTAAAACAGCAGTGTGTTAGAGGCTGGTTATGGTAGTCAGTTCAATCTGAATTTTTATGAGACTGTAGCAATGTCACAGGCTAGGGCTGGGCCAGCCATCAACGGGGACAGACGCTCTCTAACCCCCTTTGCCCCCTCCTCCAAATGGGAAAAGGGAATGAGGCAGAGAGACTTACCGGTTAGGGAAGAAAATCTAGAACAGCTTTAATGAAAATAATGGAAATAATGGTGAAAAGATAAAAGTAAAGAACTATATACAACTATAGATAGTAGCCCGATATCAAACCCACCTCCCTCCCCCGATATCAATCCCCACAGGTGCTGCAGAGCAGGAGGCACTGGGGCAGCCCCAGGCTCAGCGGTGGCGGGAGCTGGATACAGGGAGCTGGATTCGGGAACTCAGGATCCGGATCAAAATCAGGAGGTCAGATGGAGTCCTCTGGCCATTGCAGAAAAGGGACAAAACTCTTGTGATCACTCAATTTATACTAAATATGACGTATATGGAATGGGATACTCTCATTGGTCACCTGTCCTGTCTACTCCCCCTGGAGGTGCAACCTTTTACTTCCTTGTGCCCCCCTCTTACTACCCGGCACCCCCAGCGTGGCACACAAGAGCCAGCAGTGGCCTTGGTCACTACAGGAATAAGTATCAGCAAGAGCCTTTCTGCATCCCAGTCCCAGGCAGTGACTGTAAACTTCAGGTGTTATCACTGCCAGTAGCACACACTGTCTGCAGAAACGTGCTGCTGACTTCAGAACGTGCAGCCTTTTAGAAGACACTAAACTGCAAATTAAAAAAATCACTAAACAGAACTGGGTTTTTAGCAAACCCAGAGCAAGCAAAAATAGTTAAGCAACCTCATGATGGCTGAGTGCAAGAGTGTTGTGTAAGAGCAGGTTACCGATGCTATCACTGTAGCAGTAAAATGAGCACAGCAGTTGCATGCAGTTTTGGTATTCTGATTTTTAACGGAGGCTAGTAGGACGTGATATTCCAAATAAACACAGGCAGTTCTCTATGGAGAATGGAGTTAAGCTCTGGACCTCCTTGCCAAGGATATTGTAGAGGCAGTAGGTTCAAAATAAGTCTCAACAAATTCCAGTCTTAGAAGAGAAGCCAATAGAGGATATTTAAAGACAGAAAACCTTTTTCATCCTCAGGAAGTACTTGCAAAGTAGAGATTGGAGATCAGAAGAATATTGAAGGAAATATCATATGGCAGCCTTATTCACAGTTGTTCTAGGCATCTGCTTTTAGCCACTGTTAGAGATAGGATACTGTATGAGATGAACCTGCCGTTTGATCCAATATGGAAACTGAAGAAAGCAGAACAGAGCTGCCACAGAGCTTACCCGAGAGTTGGAGAACTTTTGAAGGAAGGCTTTTAAAAGCTCTATCTTTTCACCTTAGCAAAAAAAAAAAAAAAAAAAAAAAAAAAAAAAAAGAGGATTCTGTGATGACTTAATTGTAGTCTCTAGGTATTGTTATTACATATTAAAGGCTTTTTAGTCTTTAGTTCAGGTGGAAGCTGAGGTCAGTCATTTCAAAGAGAAAATAACAGCATTTTTAAAAGTGAAGGAGATTAACTGTTGGGACAAACTGCTTAGAAGGTTGTTAGAGTTTTTAGTTCTTAGTGTCTTCAAAACAAGTGAAAGCTCTTCTAGGAGATACACTTTCATGAAAGACAATGTATTAGACTTAATGCAGAATAACTGAGTGAAATGGAATGGCTGGCAATATACAGATCAGATTGGTTTCACAGGCTTTTTCCCTTTAAAGTTCTACAATTCCATAAATCTTACCTTAGCAAAAAGTTTATAAAGGGCAGAGGTGTGAAATTACCCACTGGCAAGGTCTTTGTGCCTACTGAACCATGAATGGGAAGGAAAAGCAAATGGAGAACACACCTTTAAGTTAGGCAAACATTTTTAGCTGAAATAGTTTTCTTTAACTGCATAATTGTGAGATTTGCAAGGTTTTATGAGAAAATTGAGCAGACAAGTGTTTTTCCACATGACAGAAGGTAAACCTACTTTGATTTCTGGTTGAAGAAGGCAGCATTCTTCTCTGTAGAAAGTAGAAACTCAATAGTATTCCCAAGTTATTGTTACAAATAAAATTTTTAACTGGCCAAAGTTGGTTGGTTTTTCTTCTTTTGGTTCCCTTTGGAATTCCAGATTTCAGTCAGGCTTTAACAGTTTAATTCATTTTGCAGAGCTAATACTTTCTGACTGGACTCTACCAGGCCAAAATCTTACCCTCTCTCTCACCGCTCTGTTAAAATGTTGCTGTCTTCAAGAATTTAGTCAACTCATTAGCTGAGAATGTATGCTTTAAAGAAGTACTTGGCAAAGAACTCAGCAATTTGTATTTCTCCTTTATTAAACCTTTTATTCACTAAGAACTGGTCACGGCTCAACATCCCAAGATAAGTTACAACAAAAATCTGGCAAAAGATCAAAAATCTAGTAAGATTTGTCCAACAATATAATGTTTAAAATGTTGTGAATACTGTCAGTAATAGAAGGCTTTTACAAGAACTGTTTGATTCTGTACTCTAAACAGGTAAGAGTTTGGGCCTAAAAGATTAATGAGAAGTGTCTCAAAGCACACATACATGGCACATTGTACTTTGAGAAGATGCACTGAGAGGAACACATTTTAGTCACCTTCATAATTTTTAAAAAGCATATTTTTATATTTCAAGCCTAGTCAAGAAGTAAGAGAATTTTACCCTATTTAAAATTCAGAATTAAGACCCATAGAGATTACAGGATTTAAATCAGCCATCTGTAAAATATTAATGAATATAGTGCAATTAAACTTAATAGCATTAATGGCATTTGCCCCTTAGAATGAGGTGGTTTTTTACAAATTTGGGTTTTTTTACAAATAAGTTCACATTCTTTACAGCAAAGGAAAAACATCAGAAGTTGAAAGGTGGTGTATACATGCTGTCTTTATACATAGTCACATTATGAGTGTGCTTATGCCTAGATATGCTTAGGTCTTACCTACTACTACAGGAACATACTTGTTCTTTTTCCATTCAAGCATGGTAAACCTTGGGTAAACCCAGCCCTAGGCCTCTCGATCATTTCTAAAGGAACTTAGTGAGTGAGGGTAAGATTGAGTAAGTATGAATCTGCATATAGACAAAAGCCACACCTGATCTTCTGATTCAGATCACCATCTTTTTTTCCTTCAGGTTTTCTTCTGTATGCACATTTACTGGAGACATTGAGCAGTACCCCTGGACCTGAAGGTCAAGGATGGCTCTCAAGAACTGAACTGCAATTTTTTTGCCACATACTACTTGGTAAAAACATGGATTTAGTCTAAGACTTTCATCTCCCTGACTCCCTAGGGATGACATTGAGTTTGCTTGAGTTCTGGTGGAAATTGCTTAAACTACAAATTCGTTTCATTTTAGCACTTCTGTCATACCATCTGCTATCCTGTGTGTCAAATTCTCAGTAGACCTGTACCTAGGAACCTGTCTGCCATGAAGACAAAACAGGAAGACATCTTCCTAAATGATCTGTTCAGCCTGAATAGAAAGATGATATATCTGGGTTGGAATGCAGTGGGTCAGTGGTTTTAGAAGTAATCTTACAGGGAGTTATACTCTTGCTTAGGTAAAACGTAAATTTGGTGTACAGGGATAAGCTTGCTGTAGTAAAGGAATGACGTGTTACTAAAGCGGTTATTTCTTCAGAGGAAACCAAAATTCAGAACCCCTTATAGAATCTGTGAAGAATGCAAAAAAACAAAAAAAAAACCCCACCTTTAAATAGTCTTTACAGAATACTAACGGTGATCACAGTGAATACACAGAGAATTGGGTAATGAATTCCAAGATGTGATCTAGTATCACAGGGCAAGGGAAAGAGGCCTTTATTACAGGGAAAGATTTATCTGCACACCAGAGAAAAATCTAGTTAGTTTAGTCACATACTCTGTTTCGTGGACTTTCTCTTGGACAGAAGCAGATACACCATAGCCTGTCCATAGGTTTCAAGGCAAAAAAGCCAGTCTTAAGCAGAAAATCCCACCCAGGTTCTGCAAAAGCATGTGTAAAGCCTGGGAAGGGGTCTGGGCGTTGTATGTTGTCAGATGATAACAATTGCCCAGGCGGAAATGGTGAGAGCTTACATTTGCTGTACCATGTATTATCTTCTCAAGCACCTTGAAATTATGAGATAACTAACAAGGATCCAAGAGAGATATTGGTTCTGCAGCAGAAGGGGTGTCATTTCTTGTTAGTGTCCAAAGATGATAGATCCTGAAAACGTGACAGTGTAGCTTTGCTTTCTCAATTTTTTTTTGTGCTTTGGACAGTCCACAGCACTAAAGCAGAGACTGAGACTGACGATCTGAGAACAGAAAGAGGAAAAGAGACAATTCAAGCCTCCTTAAGTGCTTTCTGGGCTGGAGAAGCCTTGGGGTTAAAAATCCTACTAGCCTGACACCCGTGTTTGATTAATAGGATCTCAGTTCTGTAACTTAGTACATTGGTTGGGAAGCTACACAGGTGTGACTTCTTCGTAGAATGATATGCCAAATAAATCCCTAATATGTCTATTAGAGTAGCATTTGTTTAATTACCAAGAAAGTTCCTAAAATATTAAGAAATGGCTGATATTTCCATTGCTGATATAATTTTTCTGTTACTTAATTATGTAGAACATTAATTAAAATGGAAAGTTCCATGAAAGGTGTAAAGATATTGCTGACTTCATTAAAAAGAGGGCAGCTTTGGTTTTGTGCAGAAGCATTAAAATAAGAAGGTAGAATTTAATATAAAAATAAAGGATAACTGAAGGCAGCAGCAGAATTGGGATTTTCAGAGGCAAAATTTTAGATTTAAGAGAATAAATCCCTCAATCATTTCTATCATTGAGTGTCTCACTCAGGATTTTATCCCAGAGCTTAGCATCTAACTGGTATGATGATACCTAATTTTGGGGCTACTTATACTCAAAGGAGAAATTTTGGCCGAGGAAGGTTTTTCAGTTTGTTACATAAAACAAGTAATGGCATTATTGGTAAAATATTACTCTGTGTAATGCAAATAAAAATCAACAAGATGCCTAAGAAGATAATAGAGACTTAATTTTCTTGTATAGACTTAATGACAAAAAATTGCCTTAGCTTAAAAGAAAGTACAAGAGAGCATAATTTTGTTCTTGACATTAGTTAGATATGGCTGTTGCACAGGTTTACCAATAATTGAATAATATCATGAGTTCAGGCTAGTGAATTCTGAAATCATTCTGCCAGTATTTTAAGACTTCCTATACATGTCTTGCAAACTGATACGTCAGTGTAAGCAAAAGTACCCCTTTGAATAATATATGATTCTTTTGATATGTCTTTATTATATCTAAAAGAGCCTTCAGAATGGAGAATTTAAAGTAACATTTCTGTGCTTACTTTTAATCAGATTATCATTAGAGTACTTGAATCTTCTTAAATTGCAAATACAGGTTGAGGGTGAAGGTTACAAGTTCCCCTCATGTCTTCTCATAAGTGCTGATGGTTCCTTTTCCAGTAGCAGATATGCCTCTGTGAAGCCTCTTTACCTGTGTTGCAGCAACTTCCACCTCAAAAAGTACTTTGTTCGTCCTGCTGGAGGAAAAGGAGAGAATCTAAATAACCCTTTGACTTTCCCCCAAACACAAAGTATAACTCCTGCGTGTGTAACCTGTGTTTGTTAACAACATTTTATGGCTACAACTTTACATGTTAAAATACAGACCCCAAAGTTGGTTATTTAAGTGAAGGTGATACTCAGCAGATGAGGGACTATAGAGCTCAACTAGAGCTGTTGTTAAGGGAGTTGATGGTAGTTTGCCTAACATGTAAACATTTTTATCCTCCTTTTACTAATCACTTTTTGTCTAAAGCATTTTACAGAATGGATGACAAGGATAAGAATATCCCTCTCTACATGTAAAAAAGTGAGACCTAGAGGTGAGTGTTTTGGCAACTGTCAGGCAGTGACTCTGTCAGAACTGAAGATTTGAGTAAGGTGCTGTACTTATTAGTGATGATGGTATCTCCATTTTCGTCAGTGTTCAAGTGGTGTAAACAATTTAATTTTGGGAAAGAAAAAAAAAAAGAGAAATAATGTTTAGCCACAAAAGTCGAATATATTTGGTATGACTGAAGGAGATGTGAATGTGAATATGAATACAGAGAGATCTCTGAATATGAATACAGAGATGTGACGATTAAATTTCCCTTCACTGGAAGAACTGTATAGCTATAATTTTTCACCAGAAAACACAAATATGAATGTATCATTTAATATATACACAAAAATATAAATTTAAGTGTCAGTATTTAGTATATATTACAGGAAAGGGCATATGAAGTACTGGAGTCATTTTCATATGGGGGAGTGGCAATATTTCAGATTCTTTTATGCTGGCTAGTACAATTTCAGTGACCAAAATGCTCAGAAGGAATTGCTATGAAAAGAATGATTTTTTTTTTGCATGCCCTCTGCATGCTTCGACATGCACACCAACATATGTTCAAGTCCTCCCCTACTTTGAGAGCACTTGAGTGAATGCTGTGCTGATTACAGAGCTGTAAATTCCAAGCCTTTTGATTCATTACTTTTGGCACTGAATTTTCTTATAACAAGGAAGCTGATGAGTTTGGGGTGAAAAGAGTGAGGGGTCTTCATGCTGGGCGTTACAGACAGTAATGCTATTAGTTTCACAGGTCTTGGGTGCTGGTGCTGTTGCGATTGCTTGTGAGGAATTATTTCATCAGTTTCAGGAGAAAAAAAAAAGTCCCTGAGGTGGAAGGAAATACTATGTTTCAAATATATTTCACAAAGACACAAAGATTGAGTTACACTAGGAAACACAAGGCACAAAGTACATTTTGGTTTTAATTATGTATGCACAGTCCACTGAGAACATAAAGAAAATAATGATATGGTATCTCAGTAGCCTACAACACAGATTTATGTGCAACAACCTGCTGTAGCTCACAATCTACAGTTTGTGTCTTAGATATAAGATCTTAACAAATTGTTCGGTCGTTCCCCTTGCAGATTGTTCCTTCTGCATTAGCATCAGGGAATTCCCTCCCACCTCTTCATCAGCTGCCAAGAAATGGGTGACTGAGGGCACGTGAGGGCCCAGCTGCACCTCCAGAGTTCTGCTCTGTTTATCTTGCTCTAGCTGAAGTGGTTAGCAGCTGTTATTATAGTCTGCCCAACTTCAGCCCTGTGGTTCTGGCCTGGAGCAAACTTTTGCACAGGATAAAATAGTTCATTTGCAGTTGAGTCTGCTCAAAGCTGTGGGAGTTTCAAGCATTTCAAGGGATTTCAAAGGTCCTTAGGTAGATAACCTCAGCAAGTTTTTAATGAACTGCATAGTCTTAGAGGTATATAACCTGGGCAAAGGTAGGAGTATCTTCATGAGAACAGCAAAAAGACAAATTTTTTCCCTGCCAAATTCAAAATCTTACTCTAAAGCATGGACACCAGATGATTTAATTATTGGAATAATACGTATAAAACCTTGCTTTGATTTCAGAAGCAGCCAAAATAATTCAGCTGAAATTTTCCAGAGCAACAGCAGCCTGAGGAGTATATTCAGTATAAAGAGTTTCAGCTCAAACATTTATAATTTGGCAAATTTAAAAGCAATTGAAAACAGGTTATTATAATAGGAAATGTTGGGCAACCTGAACAGCAGGCAGGTCTGTAAGCCCAAGCTACAGATTACCACACATGGAAAGTAAGTGTAAAATTGTAATTTATAAAAGTAGGTGGAGAAAGAGTTTCTTGATAGGGTTTGTCAGAGTCAGTACTAGTTAAAATGTTTAAATATTTTTAGCGTTACATACATTTTTTACTCAAGCTCTGGATTTAAATAAAAATTTCCCCCAACATTTATTTCAAGAGTTGTCTTTGTATCATTTACGTTTTGGTCAGTGGTAGGACCTGTCGAAAAATTCCCTAAGACTCTTCACTGAACAATTTGTGGAAAAAATTATTAATTTTTTAATTGAGATGCTTACAGAAATACTCCTTTCCCTAAAAAGCAGAGTTTTTATAGAGTGGTTTAGAGTTAAGTTTTACTTTAACATGCCTAAGATGTGTTTTCAGATGGCTGTTGTATGGAAATGAATCTTCGCCAGGGATTCACTGATACCGGTCTGCTAAAAGTCAGTGGAAATCTGCTAAGTGAGCTGCCTAGTGAGCTTACATTAACAGAATAAATGAACTGTGAGGATCATCAAATATTTAAATGTCTACTAATGTAATCTTCTGATTGACTTTAAAAAGAAAAAATACTGTGTTTTGTGTAAAGGGTAGATGACTCCAGCCATCAAATTACCTAACTGATATGTATTAGTACTAACCTCTAGGCTGGAATTTCACATTGTGGAAAGAGCTTGTCATGGGTTAGGGCTGGGCTGGCCACTAAATGCTGACACTGTCTAACCCCCTCTCCCTCCTCAGGTGGGAAGGAAAAGGGAATGAGGCAGAGAGACTTACAGATTAGGAAAGAAAACTAAAACAGCTTTAATAAAACAGTAAAAAAGAACTAATAAGGAAATTATGAAAATAACTATATACAAATATATACAAATCCGGTATCAAACTCAACTCCCCCCTCCCCCAATAGCAATCCCCACTGCTGCTGCAGAGCAGGCGGCAGCAGCAGAGGGGAGCTGGGTTCAGGAACCCAGGATCAGGATCAAAGGCAGAAGATCAGACGGAGTTGTCCCTGGATGCCAACCATTGGAGAAGGAGAAGAGGCCTAAACCCCCGTGATCCCTCAGTTTTATACTGAATGTGACCTATATGGAATGGAATACTCTTGTTGGTCACCTGTCCCGTGTGTTACTCACCGGAGGTGCAACCTTTTACTTCCTTGTGACCCCGTTTACTTCCCAGCACCCCCAGAGGGGCAAGTATAAGCAGGAGTCTTTCTGCATACCTATCCCAGGCAGTAACTGTAAACATCAGGTGTTATTACTGCCAGTAGCAGAAACATGCTGTTAACTTCAGAAAGTGCAAACTCTTAGAAGAGACTGAGCTGGAAAGTAAAAATTGCTGAACAGAATTGGTTCTGCGGAGCTCAAACCAGGACAGAGCTGTAAAGGCCTGAAAGACACAGAGACACTCTGTCTCAGCTGAGGAAACTATCAAGGCAGTTATTTCAGACAGTAGTATGCTCAGAGAGCGAATGGAGTTAGAACTATCTCCCAGAAGCGAACCCACAAGACAGGACATCAAAGCCAGAATTGGCAGTTACTGGTGAGAACAACTATTGGCAAGGCTGCTGCTGCAAGTACAATGGGCTAGGTATCCATGTGGCTTCTCCTCCATGTCTGGTGCTCGGGGATGTGGATAAAAGGGTGTCAGGCTGGAAGATAAAAATGTAGATGTCCCACAAAAAGGAGGGAGCTGAGGGCAGGAAAGCAATTTGCCAGATGACAACAATGTGTGCTTCGCTGGAAGATGTGTTGAAACTAAAAGCAGGATGACACTTGAATGAGCAGTAATTATAGGAGTAAACAGGAAGGTGATTGAAATCTTTGACTTCAGAGTTAATCCTTCCTTGATAGTGAAATCTGATATCGTGATGTTTTAACTTTCAAAAGTGAAAACATGAAAATATATCGGCAGAAGTATGAACTAGAGTAAATGAGGTGCAGGTAAGAAAACTGTGTTTGTAAATAAGAGATTTAGGTTAAAGATACTCATTCCTGTGGGAGGGTGGAGGGAGACAATACAACTTTATTGAAACACTTGTTTTGTTTCCAGGTGTATAATAAGATCTATGACCTTATTTATCCTGGTGTAATCCATTTGTTTCAGGGGCACTGAATCATAACAGCTCTGGATTGTCCGGTGTGATTAAAGGAAGGTAGAAATTATTCTGTTCCTGCTGCCAGAAATCTTGCTGAGGTTCTGTTGATGGAATTTGCGGTGCTGAGCAAGAATGCCATGCCAAGTGGTCTGCTGCAGGAAGGCAAGTACCATCTCTGAGTTATTTCATAGAACGGTTTCCCAAGTTGGTCACAGCAAATTAAAAAGAAAATAATTCTGTAATCTATGGTCTCTTCTTTGGACTCTCTTAGAAAGTTTATACCTCTTTTGCGTATTTGCCTGATAGATGCATATTTTGCATTTCTTTTTCAATTCTTCCTGTTTCAGAGATTGGATATACTACTAATTAAATGAAAATAATGTTTTCATGTGCTTGACCAAGTGCATGTAATCTTCTTGAGTTTTCAAGTACACCGGTATTATAGATCAAGCTCCATGATTTGGTTGTCTGGTTTTACGTTATAAGGAGATATACAGTTTAATGATATCTTTTAAAAAATCAGATTTAGATTAGCCTGTAATTTGGGACTACATTTAGTTACATTAATTTCTGTGTATTTACACTCTTCAGGAAGACAGCCTAAGAATATGAGTAGTAAAATTTCTATACTGCCATTACATTAGTTATTCAAAAGTATCACTGAAACTATGATTCTACCATGCTTCAAAAGTATGGAGATGTTAATAAGCAGCAATTATGAAAGATTGCTATTAGCTTCTAACAATGTAAATGTTTCTTCATGATGCTGACATGTGAGTACCTGTAGAAGATGAGTGCTCCACTCTACTTTTCAGCATGCAACCAAGATTTGCCAGGTGTATCTGAAAAACCAGCTCGCTTTTTCAGTGTAAGCAACAGTAGTAGTCTGTCAACCTGTCATTCTATGTGTGTGGGTTTGTGTTAGGAATTGAGAAATTACTCTTGCTGAGTTTTGCCTGTTCGTTTGGCTGAACTGAACAATGCTTTTTTGGGAGTGGGGCAGAATAGCAGGTACCAGATTCCAGTCAATAAAAGTTTTACCACGGAAATAGAGGCCGGATAAGGCCTTTTGTATAAAAATGTCAGTCCTGGTAAATAGCTTCTTATCTTACAGTTAAGAGAGCAGCTCATAAAGATGCTGCATGTCAGCAGAGGTTTTTAAATACAGGCTTTAATAATATGCAAGCCAGACATACAAATCTGCAAAGTTTGCAAATGTGCATAAGAACTTTTTAAGCTGTGAGCTCAGACTTCTTATGGCTCAGACATCTCTATCCTGAGCATAACTTCACACGAAACCTAATTGTCCTGGACAGAGTGCAATGCAAATGCTGCTGCACTTTCCAGTGTCCTAAACAGCATGTTTAATGGCAATCTGGGAATCCTGCAGCACTGTGCCATGGAGACGGTCCTGACACAGGCAAAGATCCCATAGGGAAAAGAAGAAAGGAGGTGGTCATGTAATTGAAGACTGTATTATACAGCACAATCACTGATGTGTGTAATTATGGTTCAACATAATTATGCACCTCCTAACCTTATGTACCTTAATTATAGCACCTCCTAACTCTTTGAGTGCTTGCCTTGGAACTCAGTCTGGTGTAGCTTTGCTGGCCATGGTTTTATCAGCTGTGACTCTTACTGTTAAAGACAGTTACTTGGTTTACACAAGCATCAGTGGGCTTTCTTTATGTGTTTTAACTTTTTTAAGCTAGTTAGTGAAGAAATTTGGCAGCAGACTTTGAAGAAAGCAAAGCTGTTACCGAGTGTTTTGGCTGTCTTTTTTTTTCTGGGGCATGAGAGTTATTTGGGAGGGCTCGGAGTAAAAGCTAGGGACCCCAGGAATCTTGTAAGTTTCTCGGAGCTTCTGGAGCAAATGGCGTCATTTTGGAAATGGTCCAAACTGAGTGTCAGAGAAAAATGCAGTGCCCGGCAGCCAGAGAACCTCCTCCTGGAGTCACATGGCATGACAGTTCCCTCCAGCATTCTTCTCACGGACGACGTTCACTGCTCTTGCCCCTACTTACCTTTCTTTGTGGGAAAAACCCTCAGTCCTCTCCAAAATACCATTACAAAATGGGTGTGTCTCACGTGCACAAATGTCTCAAGGGCTCTCTATTGGAAGGAAGCTGCCCAGCCAGTTAGGTCTATGTCATCACGATGAAAGGAGAGAAATGTTCCACCCACAGTGATGTTTTGCTTTTAATGGAAGAACTTAGCCTAACCCCCACACTCGTTTGAAAACACTGAACAGCGGTAGGCAGGGAGACAGACTATGACAAATGCATCTGGGTGATCTAATCTTTCGTCTCAACAGTATTTTGATGAAGAAGAATAATAGCAACTTTGGATTTCAGTGTCTGTAGGAAAAATTCCTGCACAAAGTAAGAGAAAATTACTTGCCATCTTAAAAGGTCCTGATGAGAAACAGTTGTACAATTCAGAACTTAAAACAAAAAATCCTAGTGTTTAGCTAACAAATTGGAAGATCACCTAATGCTGTTGAGTCTTGCTACTTCTTCATAGGTGAGAGGTGCAAAGAAACTTCATTTGCTCTGCTATGCAGTGACTAGGCTGTGTGACAACTCTTCGGTAACAAGACACTGCAAAGGGAACAGGCTGGGGGGCATGGATGCACTAGCAAGTGCAAATCTTGCACAAAAGATGTCCTCACGGACACAACTTCATTTCAGATGGCTCTCCATGGACTTATTGCCCAGCCCTGACGATAGGCAGCCCACAGTCTCAGGAGGCCCTGGAAGAATAGTATAAGATGAACAGAGGTAATTAGTATCGCTTTTTAAAATTATATTCCATGTCTAGAGTCTGTCAAAATCCACTAGTAAACCAAGAAATCTACCACAAAATTTTACTTACTTCCTTGCCCTAACTTTCTTCAGACCATTCACCAGTTTCTTCTGAAAGCAACATCTCTTTCTGCTCAAAAACCACAGCCAGAACCTTTCAGGCTGTATTGAGCCAGATGTTAAAATTGGTACAAGCAGTAATAATTACCCAAGCAGTCGCTTCACTGATTGCTGTAGGTGAGTTCTGTATTCAACTTGAATACAAGCAGGCTATTGTGCTTGTAGCAAAGAAGTGTGAAATTCCATATCAGAAACCAAAATTCCCTTCTGACTCCTCTGTAGGTAGTCTCCTCTAACAACAGGAGATGTTGCTGGGAAAGCTACAAGATCTTTGATGGCTTTTGCAATGTTGTGGAAACTGATGCAGATCACAATGTACTAACTGATGCCCTTGCTGCCTGGATGAAAGGTTCGTGGTGTGCATAGTGGCTGGGTATCACTGCTCTTATGAGCATTTCATTGTCTGATGCATTCCATTCAGACAGGTGCAGTGTAATAAGAAAAACACTGGTAGTCAGATTTCCCAGTAGGGCTGCTGTACAGCATGCCTGTTGAGGTTTCTTCCTCTTGGTTATCTCAAGATTTGTTACTATAATGAGTTCTTTCACCTCCTCCTCTTCTGCAAACTTTATTGAGCCATCCCTGGGAGCTTCTCTTCATGTTAGTGCCCTTTCTTCTGACTCTGATTTAATTAAGGGTGAAACTGGAACAGTGACTCACAGCAAAGGAGGAGAGTTTCTTATTAGTAATAAGCAAAGAAGGCCACAGGAACCCACTGTTTCCTGGCTCCAACAATGCCCTCCTTTCCTGTGTCAGTCCCGCATTGATCATGTTAACTGATGCCTCTTTAGACACTAATTATGATATTGATGAGTCTGAATTGGATGGTTTCACCATTTGTGGACTTTGAGGGACCTGATCTCCAAAAAAGGTGAAGATGCTAATTATATTCGTAATTACTTCAAAGCTCTTATCCTACTTTTCCCAGTGTCCATTTCCATGGTAACAGGAGCAGGTACAGCAGCATTCAGCCGAGCGGCTCAGAGCTCTTGGTTACGTCAGCAGTGGCTGAGGTTGGAAAAATACCATACAAACTGCGCATACAGATTTTCCAAGACTGGAGAATTCTTTGCCACAGATCTAACTTACAATATCAAAAAGCTACCCTGAAAATGAGATTCCCTCTTTGTGAACTGTATAGACTTTTTAGAGCTTTACCCTTAGGTGAGCTGGCAGGTCTTCTAAAGACTGGGCTGCAGCCAGAGTCCTCAGGGGAAATTCTGTCTGACTCAGCAACTATTTTGTTTTTCTGCAGCCTCTTGGGCTGAGAACAACAGCTTTGCCACTTCCTGACTCTTGGGCCTTGTCTGCTAGGCAAATTTCAAAAAAAGAAATTCCCACCAGCACTTTGAGCGTGTCTGAAATTGTAAAGAGACTGTATTTGTCACTGACTTACAGTCAGCATTGAACTTATTTAGGCTACTGTCAGTGGCAGCAATTTCCTTGATGTTGAGACTTTTAACACATAATTGTGGTATTGCCCCTTACGTGTCGTAAATATGAGTTGTTCACATTTTCTTTATGAAGCAGCAATGATTCCAGACTATTGTGACTGGTTGTTCACATGCTCAGCAAAGCCGAGCAGGACACATTTTTGTGCTCTGGAGTGAAGGTTCTGAAATGGTCTGAGTGGAGTCGTGAGCAAGAGAAAATCATAAGGTATCCTACTTCCTGCCTGGGTGAGCTTCAGAGCTCAAAACAAGCTCAGACAAGTGCACTTCAACAGGGAAAGCAAAATGTTTGGCTTTACAGACAGGTGCCTCCATAGTGCATTTTTAAAAACTTACATCGAAATGCAATAATGATCATAAGGATTATGTAGTATCAATTGCTTTCCCATGCTTCTGGAAATATTAACATCTAGAAATACCTTTTTTTTTTTTTTTCTGTGATTAGCACTGAGAAATTTAAAAAGAAAGTTATTTGCTAGCTAATACGTTTTTTTTTAATCTAAATAAAGTTTACTCAATTCTGTCATTGATATTTGATTTCACACTTGAGCAAAACTGGTGTCTATGGTGAGATTATACCTATCCTGTTTATTTAAAAGAAATAAATAAGAAAAAAAAGATAAATTGCAGACAAATAATATACGGTGGCTTAGAATTTGAGGAGGAACTAGATGATCATCGATTTTGAAGACTTGGGTGCAGGAGAAAGAGAAAGAATTGTTGATAATAAGATTCATACAGTGCTACTGTTACTTTACTGATGAGTGACATGGTTAGTAAGCACAACTAGTCCCTGTATTGGGAAAGGGAAAAACCTACTCTCTTCCCAGGATGTTTATGCTGTAGAGCCTGCCTGCTTTCCTTGGATCCTTCTGCTTACTGAAACAAACCATGTTATTGAGTATCAAAGTTCAATTGCGTGTTTACACAGAGACAACAGTACGAGGCTAAAATGTCTTGTGCCATCCTCTTGTCCTCATTTGGCTTCTTATTATTTTACTAATGTACTTACACCTGGGGCTAAAGGGCCATCATGTTACTCAGGTGTTTTCTGTGTGGTTGCACATTAGCTACAAATTGCTTTGTCATGTGAGCATGTCTGTCTGACAAATGTTCAAGCCCTGTAGGAGTTGGACTGGAGCGGAGGAGGTGTCTCACTTGCTTCTTTCTGTCATGGTGCTTTAAAGAAGTCTGGGAAAACTGATTCTTTGTAAATCTACACAGTTGCAGAGACAAAAAGGCTTCTCTGCATCTGAGCTTACCAGCTACAGAGCCCGATGTCCCATCTCCTGAAAACTGAGTTCTCCACAGCTGGAAAACAGACAGACTAAATGAGGGTGTAAGATGTTGTTTTACACCCTGGCAGAGAGATGGCTGTCATCCAAATTTCCCTCACAGAGAAATTTAGCAGAACTTTTGGGCCCAGCATCTAGGGTAAACTGAGGATAGCATACTTACAAATGTCTACATGTAGAAATAGCAGAGTTAAGGATGTTTACTGTAATTGGGTTACACAGAAATAACAGTGATCTGAAACTGGAAAAATGAAAAGAAAAGCTGTTCTGAATATACAATAACATAATCTGCTCGTTTTCAGTTTCATTCTGCAGAACAGGCAAACAACTGGCATCTGGAGATGGGGAATCTAACATGGCAAGCCTGCAGATTGCTGGGTCAGAGAAATAGATGTTTGATCACGGCTGTCTGACACTTAAAATTTATGTGCAGAATATTCAAGAATTTGACGGACAATTCTAAATCTTTATATCTGAAAGCAGAACTCTCACGAAGCAGAAGTAATGATGACTGAAGGAAAAAAGTAGTAAATTGGAAGGGAGAGGAGAGAGAATTGTGTGAAAAGCAAATGTGCTTTATTGAAGAGAAAAAGCTTATGGGACAGAGTGTAAGCGAAGACAGGAGCTATTCCTGGCACATGTTGCAAATGCCTCACATTGGCACTTTGGAGAACCATTTCAATATATCTGCAGTCATGTTTAAATCCACTTTGCAGGAACAAAGCAATAAATGCTATTATGACTGATCACAGATGAGAGAGATCCCACTCTGGCCACACTGCAGCTTGTGTTCCACTGAAACGCATCTCCTGTGCTTGGATTTGCCTTCATTTGCACCTTCACTAATGAAGCCCTGGAGCTGTACTGTGCTGACAACATTCACATGGGCTGCTTCTGTCCTTGAGTTTGTCCCCATATAATTTTATTTGTTCCCTTCGTCACTTTTTGCATCTTTTAGAGGAAGCTGTGCAACCACCTGTTCTTATTGGAGGGCTAGATTGGCAAAATATTTGTTTCTCCCAGGCCTCAGGCTGGCTTACAGGGAAGAAAACAGCAAAACATGATCATATTGTGGTCTTCACCACCCCTGAGCAATGAAGCACAGCATCACAGGCTTTTCTAAGGGAGGTAGCATGCCAAAGTCCACACAAGGGCTGTTCCAGTGTGATATTTTAACCAGGGGATTTGACACTTGCAGAATGCAGATGTCCGCTTATTTGTTGTGCAGGCACTGGGAATGGAGATCAACAAGGCCTGCACACTGAGAATCAGCCGAAGGAAGGAGTCTTGTGGTGCCAGAATAGCCCGGGATGGCTAAAGAACATGGACAGATGGAGACTAATGATATCAACACCATCCTAAAAACAGATAAGTTGCTTCAAAACAGAATTCTGAAAGCCACAGTGCCCAGAGTGAAACCTTTTTTCTTCGTTATCCCTAATGCACATATTAAAGTTGACACCCCTGACTGTGCTCATGAGCCTAGAAAAGCACATGCTATACGTGACTATACATGACTATAGTCACTAACTCTCCACCCAAATCATGCTAAATGTCACCCCAGGGAGGGGAGATAGGTAAGGTTAGAATATAAGGAGCATGGAGGGAGTGTGTTGATGGAGGGAGAGAACAAACTCAGAAGAGGCAGTCAATGGGCTGCGCTCCTTTGCCTTCACCCAAGACAGGGACACCTTCTTGGTAAAAATTACACTTTCACCTTTTGATGAGAAATACCCAGGTTACTATTTTGCTAGCATTATTATTATATATTAGCACTGTTGCAGAGAGTGAATTTATCAACAGCAACTCCAAGTCTTGTATCTATTGCTTTAATAAATCACCTATTCTTTGCTATCTTGCAGATTGTCTCAAAGCAAGTACTTAATGTGGCTCTGAGCTCTTAGCTCAGGTACGTGCCTTCCACAGCCTTTCACATGACAGCCAGCCCTGGGAGTTTTGAATGGCTGAAGAAAACACGTATGCCCATTTTTCTGTCGTTCTGCCAGTAAGTTATTATCATAATGTTTAGATGTCACAAGCCTGCAAGTGTAGAAACTTATCCAGTTTATCAAGCTGAACTGCCTTTTAGTTTGATTGATCTCAAGTTCTTGTTTTGCTGCTATGGGTAAGTAGTTTGTGGCTTGCCTGGGGCCTTGCAGCGAGGAGGGGGTAGCATGGCAGCTCCCCGGTCAGCCAGCAGTTCTGGAAGATGCATTCATTGGATCTCAGAAGCTGAAGGTACAGCTATTTCCATCCCACTGCGACCGGTCACACTGTGCTGGTCACATCACAGCGGCCACCAGAAAGCCCTGCTGACAGAAGCGGTGGCTGGACTTGGTGTGCTGCTGCAGCTTAGCCTTGTGCTGGGTAGCCGAGTTGCTTCTGTCGGTCGCATTTCCTGCAGCCATTCAGCAGATACTGGCAGATGAGCAAGAAGTGTTTTAGTGACTTTGATAGGTTCCTCTTATACTACAGATCCTATTATTTATATTAAATGGCATACCTAGTTCTGCCAATACTAAATAAGGAAGCATCCCTCTCCCGGATTGTGTACCATCCAAAGCTGAAGAGATTATGGCACTCCTGCTACACATGGTCTGTGGCAGACCAGAATGCAGAGTTTAAAGCTCCTAAATCCTAGATCCCTGAATTAACAAGATTATCCTTCCACTCTGCAAACAAGATTGAGAGAGATTTTGATAACAGCAGGCAATGCAAAAGCTAAGTTACATTAAATGACCTGGAACTGTAAAACACTTGGATTTTATACTGCATGTATACTTAACTGAAAAAAACAACAACACAGCCCTGACGGTAAAGCGTAAGTGCCACCTTGATCATACAGATACACACGTTAGTTGCGAGTCTGCTTGAAAATTATATTACTGACGTGTCTTTTATTTTTAATAGCTCCCATGACATTGTGAATACTTTCATAATTAAAATAACTTGTTCCATGAAAGAGCAGATGTCCTGGTACTTTAAATACACACAAATGCAATGCCGAAGTCTTCTGCTTAATGACATTAGAAGCAGTAGTTTGTCCTGATGAGCAACTCTGCTGATGTCCTAGATGCCACTGAGGGTCAAAACAGGTGGGTCTTCCATAGTTCGAGGGTTTAAATGGGCCAGGTTTCTTACAAAGGGATGGGCGCACGCAGCACCGCTGAGCCGTTCCCAGCACTGGGCACTTCTTGCTGGTCTCAGAATTTCTATTACAAACTCTTTCCTGACGTTTACAACCTGTGTATATGAAGGATTGCTTTATGCACGAGCAGTACTTGATAAAGCCAGACCAAAATAACTGTCTCAGACAAAGAAAAAGTCACAGACAAACCTTAAGTTTTAAGTATGTCTTTGGCAACAAAGTCCCTAACCCAAAGGAAACTTCAGCTGATCTCTCACGAAAATCGAGCCACACACTTTCCTTGGCTTCTCTTGCAGCAGATGTGGTCCTCCCCTATTCCAAACCCCTTCACCACCTTTTCCAACAGACACATTTCTTTCTTCCTTATAAAATTGCCACCTGCAGCCTCTGTATTTTTTAGGGTCTACTGAGGATGAAGCTACAGAGCAGTCCCTCTGAGGTTCTTGTAGGTGTAACAAAACTGCAGCACATGCGTATCTTTGAGTGGTGTGGGGATGCTCACATGGTCTGGCCTTTGTCCCTCTCCTTCCTGCTCACTTCACTCAAACCGTGGCAGCACTCCAGCGCGATGACAGAGCTGTTAGGGTGAGCAAGTGCCCAGAACATGATCGACGGAGATCTGCTAACATCATACAACAGCATACGCAGATGGAGATCTGCTAACATTATGCAACAACCAACTCCTGGCTGCCTGGTGTGCACGAGAGGGAATGCACATACCCTGCCATGTGACTACTTGTATAACCTTTATGGGGCCAAAAGCAACTGTTTCCTGCCATGTGGCTGCATGTGCACTCACCATGTGGTGGAGAGTATGAAGGGTTTAGTCATCTCATATTTACATTCAGTACTTGCCATGGAAGGAGCTTTGTGGAAAAAATACGTCTAAAAAGTTTGCAGGGCTGGATCTGCACTCCTGTAAGTATTTGTCACATTGAGAAAGAACACCCATCCTAGCCAGTAATATTAAATAATAATAACAATCCACCCTAGCCCAGTTCTCTGGTACTGCATTGCTTATTAGCATGACTTGCATTTACAGCTAAACTCAGGCAGACAATGAGGATGAGGGAAAGCAGAACCATACTGATGATTAGTGTTCATCTCCCAATGTCACCATATTTCCACCATATTTCCCACTTTCCCACTGAAATCCATTTTTAGATATTTAAATTCACATTTATATTGCATTATTCCATTATTTTTTCCTGGTGTTTATAATTTGCCTCTATGAAATCCACTGTAGGTTGCGATCAGAAACATACAATATCCAGGCTACCTTAAGAACATCCTTACTCCAGAAAGGGATTTTACAGATTTGCAGATCATCCTAACGCCCTCAGCACATCGCCACACATGTCGCAGGGCCAAGCAGAGTAGCTGTCAGAGATCAGCCCTTCCCTTGGGCCGTTTCACAGCTCCGTCGCTGCCTGTTGGCTCACAAGAACAAATGTCACTTGCACGCTACACTGCAGCCTGTGCCTTAGTCAGGACCAAAGTGCAAACCTCACAGCCTGGGTCGAGAGCAGGAGAATATGCCTGTTGCTTTCCTTACGTGGTGGTGATGGCTGTCTTCTTCCAGGTCTGGAGCTGAGAGGCTTCTATTTCCCTTTACAACATGAAGACTGTTTGTGCTGGAAGATTGGAAAATTTCCTCCTTTTTTTATTTTTCTGCACAAGGTGTTTTAGCTTTAGAAACTGTGAACATACAGAGAAAAGAGTATGCAGACTCTCCTGTGGTAGCCATGTCTTTGCAAAAGAATTTGTGATATAGCATATATACCTTTAATGCTTCATCTCATTATGCTCATTATAGAACTATTTGCATGGGGAGAATTTGATTCTGCATGACTGGATAAACCGTTGGCATGAAATCTCTTTTCTTCTTTTGCAAACCATTGTTATACATGGTATTAACACTGAACCTTAAATTACCCTACATATTTGTCTGACAATTCTGTATTGTGTTTTGGTCTAAATATGCCTTAATGTTCTGGGTTTTTTGTTTGTGTTTTTTTTTTGCTTTCAGTTCACTTGTTAAATTCTCTCTGCCTGGAAAATACCACATGGGCACTGGGGAGAAAAGCCTTAGTTATTTTTAAGGCAGAAGTGATTTAAAATGAAAGATTTTTAGATGTGAACATATATATCAGCATTAAAGTTCAGTGGGAATTTTGTAACATATTACTCTTGGCTATCAAGTTAAAATGAAATATAAAATGTTAAAAATATAATAGTTTAAAATATATACTATATTCAATATAGTATAATAAGTTAAAATGTTTCTGAAATTATCTAGTATATTGATGTACAGTCACAATGAGTTCCTGCAATGTTTAGTAACTTTAGAAAATTTGCATCCTCTTTAGTATTCTAGATAAAGAAAACGTCAACAGACCTAAAAGTATCCATGAACGTAACAACATCTTACAGCCATTTCAGTACAGCCCACTTCAGTTATATATTCAGACTATTCTGCTTAACTGGTGGGAAATTTGCTTATTGGGTGCTCATTTTTCAGCACACCCCTTCCACAAGGTCTTTCTCCTCCAGAGGAATACAATAGCGACATGTGTGATATGGCTAGAACATGGTCAATAATAATGTTTATCACAGTTTTCTGCTTAATTTCTAAGGCTTCTGCAAAAAAAACTGCTATTTTTACTAAGTACAGCTTTCGAAGCTTTTCTAAGGCTAAGTGCAGCATCACTCCTGGAGGTAATGATGGAAATAATACAATCCCACTTAGCAGATAGTTGAGCAGAAGAATGGTTTAGAAAAATACAATTCTCAGTGCACAAAGGCAGAGGAGTAATAAAATTAATGGTGACATATTTTCCTTAGTGTTGCAGTCCTCCTTGAACCAAAGGCTAAGAGAAGTAGTAAACCATTGATACATATTTTTCAAGCCAGTAAGTATTAGAATTTATTTGTGAGATTTCAATATTTTAATAGAGCTTAATGGTGGAGAAAGAGATTCTAGTACATTTTTTAAATCTGTGCTAATGTCACAGCATAATAACACTATTCATTACAGCATTTTCCACAAGTGATACATGGAGTAACTACTGTACAGCCTTCAGATTTGGAACAGAACTGTAACTGTTCATTGTAGTCTTTAAACTTGCGTTCGTGTCTCCTAAACAGTTCTTTCTAAATAAACTATGAAATCAGATTACTTACAATTTAAAAAACCTCAAACCTTGTGTGTTCTGCATTCTTTCCTCTGCTGATGAAAAAAGCAATTCCTGATCTTACCATATTACCTAAGTTGCATTAGCACATACACCATAAACCTGTGCTGTGGCCCATGCGAAAGAATTATCTTTGAATTTCTTCAGATAAAACTTTGTACAAATGGTACCTGCATCCAGAAAGATATTTTACTGGAAAAAAATAGTGCTGTATCTTGGGTAACAAAACCAACGGAATGGAATGGAATGGAATGGAATGGAATCATAGAATGGCCTAGGCTGGAAGGGACCTTAGAGATCATTTAATCCAACCTCCCTGTCGTGGGCAGGGACGCCTCTGAACTAGATCAGGCAACACATGAGAACCTAACGTGAATCAAACCTGCGACCTTTGGTATTTCAGCACTACACTCAACCGACTGAGGTAGAATTAATTGCATCTGCTTCTTTTTAGCGTATAATTTAGCACCCCTAACTTCTGAAAGATCAGCCTGTATTTTATAGTCAAAATGCATCACACAGAAGAACTCTAAATAAATGTAACTCTACTTTTACCATATTATGCTCAGCTTTATTACGCTTAAAAAAGCACATTCCTTCTCCATCCTGCCCTAAAGAAAATCAGTGCTTTACAATCTAAACATCCATTTTCAGTAAGAGATGTAAGTAAGTCTGTCCCTGTCCAACTAGTAATATGGTTTAGGGATTCTTGTTATTTATTGCATAATTTTTTATTGCTATAATGCTTAATTTAACTCAAGGTCTAATTCAACATGAAATTCCCAGCACTAGGCAGTGCTGCTCAGGATCTCAGGAGCATGATTTAAATGAGAAAATCCAGCATATCTTTTTCAAAACAAAACCTTAAATGCTGGAAGACATAAGATACAATTACTTGAGTCTCATATTTGAAATAAAAGGCTAAATTAATCGTAGCTTCAGGCATATTGGGTTTGTGTTTTCTGGATGAAGACTAATGTAATACTCATAACAGTAAACCTATTTTGTAACTGAAAACATTTTTAACTGGGATTTTGGAAAATATGAGACTCTTCTGATGATTTTAAGTCTGTCAGAGAGTAGGCCAGTCTATCACCTTTCCCATATGGAGGTACCTGCGTTGGAGGGGTAGTTGTTTCTTAGTGAGATCTGGCTGCCATTTCTAGAACTTTATTTGAGAACATATTTAAGAGAGGGAAATGTAGGCTTGTAGTAAAAGTCCATCTTTGACCTTTGCTCTAGTGCGTTTAGCAGAACCACTAGCTTATAAACTTCTGCCTTTGCCTCTGCTTCCCCATACTGTCAAGCTGCTGCAGGGCAGTAACTGGTTTCCATACCCACTTCATGCATCTGAAGGTTTCTCTTTCACTTTTTTGTAAAATAAAATTCTGTACTGTAGCTAAACAGGAGATTGAACTCACATAAAAATTTTTATACAAGTTAGTTTTGTACATTCTATAAACAGGATAGGAGGTCTCCAGATTTTTCTTGTGTTTCTTTACCATGGGACATTCCACATGGAAAAAAATGTACGTTGTAGAATAAAACAAGGAGAGAGGCTGTATTCAAGCATGATTAAATCAAGCTCATTTTTTCAATGCTGTGTTTAGTTTGTCCTTTTGTATCTGAAATCTGAAATCTATGCAAAAATATCTGTGTGGGAGAGAGAACCAGGAAAGAATTTCTGTGTGTTATTACTCCCCAAAAGCATGGGAAACTTAAAAGACAAATGTATACTATTCCAGGTAATTTTTTAACTGCAGTGTGACTTGTCCACTCTTTTGATATTTTTGTCAACAAGGTTTAACAAGTAGCTGTAGTATGTCAAAGAGTATGCATAAAAGATGGATTTTACAATGGCCTCAGCTACATAACATCAGCAGCCTTCTTCAAAAAGATAGCTTCAGTCAGCTTCAATATATATGAAAATGTTCTGTAAAAACCAAACCAGACAAAAAAGGAATATTGCCACACTTTTTAATTTAAAAATAACCAGTGAATAAACGTTTCCCTATATGTAAAATATTTATTTGCTCTGTTCAAAATTTAAGGAATCAGACAGAAGAGCTCACATGAACTGAAACTCTATTTTTCATTATTCAGTAGTCAAGTAAGGAGAAATGAAAAAAGTATACAAAACATAAAAAATGACAAGTGTAAGTATCTGTGTAGTTACAAAACATTTAATACTTCAGTCACCTAAAAGCTTGCAAGCTACATAAAAGAGTAGTTGTGTGCAATATAATCCATTTGAATGCCTCAGCTTTATACTTGCAGCAAAGAGAAATTATATTTAACATCTGAATAATTAATCAGAGAACAACTAAAATATAGTCCAGTTTAATTCTTTAAACTGGGCACTGCTTCAAGGAAGCGTATTCTGAGTATATCTTAAGAACTGGAAGTAAAATGCCATTAATTTGGATGGATTGTGTTTGCTGCACTATGGCATTGGCACAGTTGATTTTTCCTGCATCTGTGATGAGAATTATCAAGTGGGATAAATTAGCAGAGTCCTAGGACTTTCATTGTAACAGTCCTTCTCATGAGCAAGAAATCCAGCCCACATCAGAGGAAGTATTTAGGAATCTTACTTCCTCTAAAACAAATGGAATTAAATGTCAATGGTTTAATGGATCTAGGTTCTAGCCTTTTATTCAGAAAGCTCTAATACATATTCAGTCTTTGATGGTTGAAAACAACCATGAGGCTCTGGCAGAGCAGTGTAAGGCTGAAAATGGGAAAATACTAAAATTTGAATCTTTAGCCAGAAGTTTCAGAAACTTAGTGTTATGTATACATTTATGCCATTAGGTGGAATAACATATTTGCAGAAGTCTGGGGATTTCTTTCTGGTGTGATGTGCTGGTTTGAGAGTGGGTATTTTGTTACCTCTCCATTTCTTCTGTCCTTTCCTTACCCTTCCCTCCTCTCTATACCTTCATTTACTAATCTCCTTCTCATTTGTAGTTTTCTTCATCTACAGACTGAATGATTTTTCTCTTCTTCTCTTTACCTCATTTTCCATCAGAACGTCACTTCTGCTCTTCGGTAAAGTCATAAAAGAAAAAAACAAATTACCTTGAAAAGAGACAGTCTAGTTGATGAAAGGGCAATTGCCACTGTGGTAAGAAAATGGACATGGTAGTTTTCAGCCTCGGATGGTGTTTACTTTAATTGCTTTTTCCTGCTCATGTTGCTGAATGATTCTGCAGAGAGCCTGTATTTTCCCAGCCGTATGTGACTGAGCTAACTTTGAAAATCAGTTCATGTCCTTTCACTTTCTTTTTCAACTGCTTCTCTGTTCTCCCAAGGCCTTAAGAAGACCACTGGATATCCTTTGATAGTATTAATTTTCACTTATCTCCTTCATCTCTTTGCAGTTGTACATTAATTTGAGAGTACATACTAACTGCTCACACTATTTCCTCTAGTCACCAACAGGTATTGCTTCATTCAGCTCCAGGAAGAGAGGAAGGTCTTCAGTATTCCGTATTGGCTAAACACTCCCCTTCTTATCGCAGTCCCATAAATAGGAGATAGAATGCAGCACCGTGCTCCAGGTGATTTCTCTCTTCTTGCAATCATAGGAAATAAGAATTCATAGAACATTTCCTATGTGTGGTGGAATAGAAGCAATCTGATCTCCTCCAGAAGCATAGTCACTGGGAAGGCATGGCTCTCAATGTTGGAATGAGGGACAAGACAGCTGTAAAACTGTAATTATGGCATTTTAAATTCGATTTTTATTCTCCTAAGAAATGCTTCAAGATTCCAGCGAAGCTTGGTTATTCAAAATTTCAGTAGCTAGTGGTGGCTTGTTCTTCTTTTATTGCTGAGGCATGATGGCAGAGAGCTCAGACTTGTTTGCTGCAATACTGACATTTTCAGGTTTCCCTTCCAAGCACAAGCAGCTGAGGGGGAGGTCAGGAAAGATAAAATATGTGTGGTGGAGGAGGAGAGCAAGGAAAGGAAAGGAAAGTTTTCCACTGAACATCTGAGAGTGAGTATTATATTTGCTGAGACCTCATTATTTTTAACTAGCTCTTGAAACTTCTGGCACGGTCACTGCCTGCAATATACAAATGAAGGCAACTGAAATGAGCAGTTAGGGAAAGAAGAGATCTGCAGAGATGCAACTGGTTCTTTGGAGCAGAAAAACTTTAAATGCCCACAGCAACACTGCAAATTGTACTCCTCCACCTGAGAACTACAAGACAGCTACCTCTTGTGCGTCTTTCCACATTGCATATTAACCACGCAAAACAAGGACATTTACTGGCTGATGTTCTTTCCTCAGGATTGGAGCCCGAGCAGCCCATAGGATGGGCAAATTGAACACCCCTCCTTGTAGCCATGGATGTGTCCAGCCAACAATCAAGATCTTGGTCAGGCACCCAGGCAAAATGGTTCTAGCTTTTATGTGAGCCTTCTCCACAACAGCGTGTGCCAGCCTCAGAGTCCTCTTTCTGTACACCAGCATCAACACTATCTACAGCAAACTGACTTTCACATGTCTTCCCATGGCAAAATCCAGTCAGGCTTTTCCTGACATACACAGGTGAAGTGAGAATTTGTCTACTTTTTGTTCCTCTGCAGTGGATCATAGTATTTTATTTGTTGTGGCAATAAAGCAGCAGGACAAACGTAGTGAGTTGGCTATGCTAGCCAGAGACAGATGCCGTCCTCATTTCAACAAGATCTGAGCTCCTTCCACATTGCACTGCATGACAGGAGTGTTTGTCATGAGGGTCTGTAAGTGCTCTCTGAAGCTCTGTATCTCTGGAGCAAGGAGATGAAGAGCTTGCAGTGCTGTGTTGTGAGTCTCCAATGCTGTATGGAGGAAGCAGAATTCAGGTGCAAATAAGGGCTTTCTTACTCTCCTAAGGTGTCCAGCATATTCTCAGCTTGGGAAGGGTGGGAAGGCAGTAGTTCAGCAAAACATTACACGTGTCTCATTTCATAAGCTTCAAATGGGTGTATAGGCTTTACGTTATCTCAACAGCTAGTATGTACTAAAACTGTATCACATGAAATTAAGGCGTTTCAGTGTACTTATTTAATGTACTTTTCTGATTCACTGTAAACATAGGTCACATTAGGTCACATATCTAGAGTCAGGTGTACAACCCTATTTCTGTTAGCGATCTCAGTGAAGGCAACAAGCTTACTCATATGGAAAATATCTCTGCATCTGAAAAAGCAGATCCTTATGTTTTAAATCTCGGTGTCAGCAGCATGCCTGTCAAATTACCGAACTTTCTGGACATCGGTCATTTTTCCCAAATGTGTCATTCACATATCTTTTGCGTCCATACGTTTTTATTTACATTTATTTGCCTTAAAATTAAAGCGTAAGTAAACTAATGCTATAGGTGTTTTACACTGTACGGGTGAATCCTTATCCTTTAAATAGCTCATATATATCACAAATTAGCTCATATACTAAAAATAGATATGGCAGGGAAAACAATGCAACCATATCCTGACAGTTTCCTGTTTCTTCAAATTTCACATAAGAGCACATCTGTGCAGATCTAAAATGATGAACAGCCTGATAAGGACAGTGACATTTAACATGTGAATGTCTTAAAAAGCAGTCTTTGAATATTCATGTTTTAGAGAATTTCTCTCCCGAAGGCCTCGTGATTGTGCAGTGGCTTTATCAAGATGGCTTCTGTCAGAGATAAAGAACTGTACAATTCTGTACTGTACAAAGAAAGGACAGTACAATTGTTTATCTCATTTAATACAAGGCTGATGCATATAAATAGGTGGTTTTCAGATGGAGGTGGCTGCTACTCGTAAAGAATTGTGCAAGTCAGTAGAGTAGGACAACTAAAGTCTGAAAATATTTTAAAATGTGTCCTTCATACCAGTAACAGCAGCTTGTTCATGAACTACTCGTGGAAATGTTTGAGAAGTTTGAGACAACTGTGGCACCAGACCTACTCTGCATCTAAAAGATACACTTGTTTATCACCTGAACTTCTCCATTGGTTTCCACTTCTAATTCAGTATTTACTGCCCTTCCTGTTCTAGAATATGTCCATCATCTTTCTAGATAACATGGCTGACAAAAGTGACAATATAAATTACCTTTTAGAGGAAAGCACACATCAACAAACTCCTCAGAATCAGCCACCATGCAAAACACACCAGAACACTCTAAAACTGCCCTGCTCTGTATTGGAATTAACCACTCAAATACCATCTCTGAATCTAACAATGCAAAAAGGAACCCTCACTGACAGTATCTTCCTGCCTCTTACATAGTACTCTCTGCTGGTACATATATAGAAAATCGTTGAATAATTACAACACCTACTAAAACACATCCTTGAAGAGCTCATCCTGGAGCCCTTTTCCACTTCTCTTTTCAAACACTTCCAGTATTAAACTTACAATCCAGAGCAGATTTCCCCTGTACGATCAAACACTCATCAGAACCAATCCTTGCTGGCACAGCAAATCCACAATTCATGAATACCAATGTACTTAACATAATTGATGACAGTGCCCAAAAGAACTATTCATTTCCATGGATCTTCTTCATACACTTCCAGAAATGTGATATATTACACTAAACACATCACATACCCTCATGAGAACTACATGCATGAGAATGATCGACTGTCATCCAGTGCAATGAACTCACACAGATAATTGCTCAAGGACAAAACATAGCAAAGGATAGGAGAATTTTTTTTTCATAAAGAAAATGATCCATCTTTTGCACAGTGGAGGTATTCACAGGGGACCTAAAAGTCATGTTTAAAAAATAATCCTGGGAACTAAATTCTTAACAGTGGATAAACAAATTGTGGACTCAGTAGCGACATTGTTTTTAAAGCTTACAGTTTTCTTGCTGATTCATCCCTGTACACTCATGTTAGTAGCTGTTTTCCCTCCAGTGGTTTAATTGATTAAAATAATTTTATTATCCTAAGAATAACCACGTCCCACTTGGATTTAGTTTGAATTTTGCTACTTGTCAGATGTGATTAATGGATGTCAGTTAAGTCCAAACCTGTGTTTGTTTTCTCCAGTTCTATCAGTTGGTCTATTTAAAATTAACACCTCTTCTACAAACCCTGCCTCACTTGTGCCACACAGCATAGTAGCTACGGCATCGTAAATGTATTCTCAAAATGAACCAAAGTGAGATAAACTTTTAATTCTCTCCCACATTTACAGCAAATGCAAGGGGTATGTTCACAGAAATGTGTTGATGTTGTCATGAGGCTCAGCTGTAAACTCTACTGTGTTGCTAGTAGCACGGCCAGTCAGAATCTATGTGGTTTTGTAACCTTAGTTTAATGAAATAAAATATTTTTAAGATTTTATTTATAGAAATCATAATAAAAGGTAACGACAGCTCCAGATTAAAGTGCTCTTCTCAAAGCACTTGGTAAAGCCACTTTCTCTGTTGAAACCTTTTGCCTGTTTGCAGGCATGGAAATGAGTTAATACACCACTATCTTACCATAGTGGCCTAGTCAGTATTTCCTCAATGATGTAGCATATTGCTCATAGCTGCCATTTAAGGCTTACACGGAAATACTCTTTGATGGAAGAAACCAGCAGATAAAACATGTGAATTAACACATTAAGAACATTACTTTAGTTTTATTGTTTGCAACTAAAATGCCTTAGAACTTAACAGATATAGTTGAAAAAAATGCATACTTTAGATTTTAAAAAGCCACCCTAAAAACATTCTTGCCAAATAAAATGTAAAATGTCTATAACGGTTTTCATTAGATTGCTACTCCTACAAGAGCAATCTTTTATTTTATGTTTGAAGGAGAAAGGACAAAATACTTTACAAAGGAGAGAACTATGTTGTTTGTGTTTGTTGGGTGGGGAGGAGAAAGGGAAAAACTAAAGGAAGAGAACTGAAGACTTCATAAAGAAGAGAAACGGGGAAGACAAACTAATTCTTAATCACACTTAGTATTTATTTTCTTATATAATGAAAAAAATCTACAACTGTTTTAACAGTTACTATTTTCCCCAGTTACTGTTTTCTTACTATGAACCCTATTTAGCAGATGGAGGACAACCAAAAGGATGTTTTTTTGAAGTCTCCTAAAAATGTTCCACAGTAGCTTTTCTACAAATTAAACCCCCTTTACTTAAGGTATAATATATTAGCATGACAGGCCTAGGTAGGAGAGTTCATCTTACTGGACCATCTAGATGTCCATGCTTCGAAAGGATTTAACCTGTGATTCTAAACATGAAATTCCAAACACTGAAGAAATTCAAACTTAAATATCACTACGTCAACACCAATGCCAGGAATTCTTTTTATGTGATCAAAATTATTCAGAGAAAATAGACAACAAAGAAAAAGTAAGGAGTTTGTCAAGCACGCACATATACAAGAGCACTGCTAAAAACTGTATTGTCAGCATAAGCCCCTTGCAAGAAAAATTAGTGTTCAGAAGAGAAATAAGGAAGCCACAAAATGTAAACCAAATGCAATCCTCACTGTAGTTAGAGAAATCTGGATTTATTTAATGATTAGCATTATGTGTATCTTTACCATAAATGTGCCTATACAGAATAATTCTGGAATTATATTTGTGATAACATTTACAGTGTCTATTTACACATAACCTACTCACCAACTTGTTACTCCAGAACACATTCTTGGGTTTCCATCGGCTTAAAAAAAGCAACTGTAATTAATCTGAAACAAACTTACCGCAAAAATTCCTACCGGTGAAGAGAGAGAGGAGTGATAGTTTTCCTACAGGATGCAGCACTAATTACTGACCTCAAAAGAGAAATATAACCACTATAGAGCTTCTACAGTGCTACTACAGAACTAGCCTAACTGATTTTCTGTAGAAAAGCTATTCCAGATCTGATTAGAATTGGTACAGTATTCTTTTAAGATTGCTTTTTGGATGCAAATATCCTCGGCAGCAGCCATTGTTACCCTTTTTTTCATCTAAGAACCTTACCAAAGGAAGTCCCAAACCATCATCGGTGTGTCGGCAAAATACTGAGCAAATAGCTTATTTTAGGCAACTTCATGGTTGTCTCTTTTTGCCAACTTCGTATTTAACTCTCTGTCTGCAGCGTGGCGAGAAGCAGCTCTGCAGGAGCTTGCAAACATAGGGATGATGGTCATGATTTACTGGTATCTGTGTCCTCGTACAGCATGGCTGCATTTTCATTCCTTTACATTTGCTTTGACCAGCGGAAGATTTATGTGGGGGCATCTGCTGTCGAAACAGGCTCCTCCGCTAACAGGCTACAGCACAGCTTCAAGTCCGTGTTAAGGAGACCGTCCAGGAGCAAAGTAGTACAAATCAGGGAAGAGTAAAGATCCCGTAACATCACCTTTTTGTCTTTCCTCCTCCGTGTGAAACGCTGTGTCAAGTGTTCCTCAGTAAGAATTCAGGAGCTCACTCATGGTAACCAAGGAAGAGAAATACAAACAGAAAGTCACGATAAAATGTTTAAAAATAACTCTAAAACCTTCCTAACCATTTCTGGAACACAGCATATACAAAATACGTTGTGGTGCTACGAACGTTTTCTACTGGTACTTGCATAATACTCTAAAACTTGGTCACACAATACATCTATGTTCATTGCTCTGTTTGATTTTACTATTAGGAAAACAGTGCTTCCAAATGCAGAGAAAACTTCCTTGCATGGCATAATGCAATATTTAGCCGGCATGAATCTGGGATTGTATCAAGGTTATACAGAACATGGGCTGTTTACTTAGCTTCTCTTTAAATATAGTAGGTTGGAATTACACATCTAGGAAGTCGTAACAGTAAACTTCCAAGATGAAACTGCCACTGAACTATACCAGTTTTGTGTGGATTTCACCAGCAAAAATGTTGTGTAATCCAGTTGTGAACCAGATCAATTAAGAAAATGTTACAGTAAGACATTTTGAATGGACCATGTGGAAATTTAAATTACAGAGCATCTAAAGTAAACTTTAATATATACCTTTTAAAGAAAATATTACTTCCTTATGTCTCTTTATGCCTTTCAGGCAGTTGTTTCTTCCAGTAATTATTACTAAATATTTATATTGCAATGATGTCCAGAAGTCCCAGTTCAAATCAAGCTAAAACCCACTGTTCAGGTCACTACCTGAGAATTTAAGAAGCCAAAGCACCTACCCTGGAGGCCTTCCAAGCTAGCTCTTGGAAAAGTGCAAACACATGAATGTAATGAACAACAGTAGCAAAAGTAGGGAAAAGTAGCAATTAAACTTTGTTACTCTATAAAACCATGTGTACACTGCTCAGACCACTGAACCCATGAAAGGGCCAAACATGGAGGTGACTGTTCCACCAGCTGTTCAGTTTAGCTGTGTGTTGTTGCAGTATTTACCAATGTTCCTGTTCAAATACAAAAATAGAAATTTGAATGAGAGGAGTTTGGGCATGTAAATCACATGTAAAGAATTTGTTTAAACTTTCATTTGGATCAGGTGCACAGTTTTTCTTGAAAGATTCATTATGTAATTCTATATTTTGTGCCTCGTGCACTTAATCTGTAATTATTTGGTAACCGGGATATCAACTCAGGGAATTAATGTTGCTGGGGACTCTGTTGAAGCTGTAATCTAAATAAAGTCCTGGTATTTATAGCACTTTTAAATCCCCATGATGACTCTGGGTATTTTCTTAATTTGTATAGAATGTTGTATCTTGTCTGTCTAAAATGTCTCAGGAGCTGTGGTCTAGCTAGCTATAGTTACACCGTACTTTGTCTAGGCTTTTATTTTTGATGGCTAAAAGCAGAACAGTATCTTACATTGAAACTAATATTACGACTACAGTAGATTCACGGTGCAACAGCTGCTACAAATTTTCCACACCCATCTATTACCGTCCTGCATTAATAAATGCATTGGGCAATTGGCAGTAAACATTGCCAAAGAACATTTTCACATTGAAAAAGTTACAACAATTCAGGCATAAAAGAGGTGCCTTACAGAGTTCATGATGGAAGCCCTCAGTTCCAGAGAGCTGTTCACATTAATTACGATAAGGATACATTACTGGCTATTAGACAGGAACGACCAATTGTTTGCATGCAACAACAACAAAATATTATAGCACCACTGTAGTGCACTATAGTGAAAAAATCTGTTGTCAGTAGGGATGAAGTTCTCATATGTGGCCTTAGTCCAAGGCTGCCTCATTTGAAGAAAATTACTTACCTGAACAAGAAGAAATAGAAGTGATTTAATGTTTGGGGAAATATATATATGTATATAATTTTACTTTTAAAAGACTCTGATGGTTATGTTCAGTTTAGTTTAATTATTTAAATCTAGGCATAGATGCAGTCCCCCATGAGGACTGTATGCTCTGTAAAGATGGAGAGAGTACTTTGTAGAAAAGCAAAGAAACAATAAGCAAATATTTTTACCCTAGGAGAAATGTATGCTTATTTTTGCATCTGGATACAACCTGGATACTCGAACATACAATTCCCACACATTTTAAATACACAGCAGTATTGTTAAACATAATGGACTTCTAGAAATGTGATCAACCCTATGTTTTGCTACTTAAACATTCTTCATCCAAAATTCTGTAAGAAACTAGACAAAGTAACTAGTGATTCTGAGCACACTGGAGCTACTTTCAGGGACTAGGGAGGGTTTAAAGGACTTTTCACATCTTGTATGCTAAAACTGGGGGCAGGTCAATACCAACCAGACATACCAATTTCCTTTGCTGTTCAATGGCTCACGTAAAACTGTGGGGTTTTAGCAGTTTGTCCATTTCTCAGTAAACAGATTATCATAATAAAACAGCAGTTGGTGGCCATCCCAGTGGAGACGCCAGGGATTAAACGGGTGTGAAAGCAAAACTACCTCTGTCCTTAGACGTGGCCTCTGTAGAACACAGTTAAGGAACATAAGGTGAGCAGCATGCACAGATCTACCCTGCTGTCAGCCCTGAGCTGTTTTGCGGCTGAGCAGAACGCCAGGCTCCAGGACTGTTAAAACGGCATATTGTGCACACAACAGGCTATCAAATGGTCATTTCAAACAATCAAGGAAATTAAACAGAAAAACATTTCCATCAACATACTGTTGTGATCCAGCAAGCACCAATATTGAAGCTGTGTGACCTACAGCTTTAAACCCACTCGCTGCTTTTTAAACATTATTTGTACACGACTATGTCGCATTTAACAGCATTTTCAGTAGCCTCATATCATAGAATCACAGAATCGTCAGGGTTGGAAGGGACCTTAAAGATCATCTAGTTCCAACCCCCCACCATGGGCAGGGACAACCCCCACTAGATCAGGCTGCTCAGAGTCCCACCCAGCCTGGCCTTAAAAACTTCCAGGGATGGGGCTTCCACCACCTCTCTGGGCAACCTGTGCCAGTGTCTCACCACCCTCATGGGGAAGAACTTCCGCCTAACGCCCAACCTGAACTGATCCATCTCTAGCTTCAATCCATTCTGCCTAGTGCTATCACTACCCAACATCCTAAAAAGCCCCTCACCAGCTTTCTTGTAGCCCCCTTGACATACTGGAAGGCCACCATAAGGTCTTCTCGGAGCCTTCTTTCTTCCAGACTGAACAGCCCCGACTCTCTCAGTACTGAGGGTGTTGTAATATTTGAAAATACAACTGAATTCAATGATTTACATCAAACAGTGCACCTGCACACGTGCCTTTAATTGCTGTTGTTTGCATCAAAGCTTAACATAACACATCGCTCACGTGGAGGGTGTTCATTTTTCCCCCCAGACGTCTTGGCTCCCCCAGAGCCCCGTCACTGCAAGTCGGGGAGCAAGAGGCGCGATGGAGGGGCGGCTGCCAGCAGGGCCGTGAGGACACGCCGTCTGCCCCTCCTGCCGCTCGGATGTAACGCATGCACTGATCCCACGAGGAAGCCGGGCCGCGCACGCCCCAGCAACATTCGGCGCGTGGGACTGAATCTGCCGGCGCAGCTGCAGAACACGAACCGCGCCCGACACCACCCCGGACACCCGCACCGGGGTCTTTCCGCCCCACGCGGTTACGGGGCCCGCCCCTCCCACTGGGTCCATCCACCTCCCAGCCCCATCCACTCCGTCCCGCGTCGGGCAGAAGCGTGAAGGCCGGTTCGGCGACGGCGACAAGCGCCAACCCCCCCGCTCACGCCCACCCCGCCGCTTCCTCTCCCGCCCCTGCCCACACCGCGCCCCATTCCCTCACGTCCCGCTCCCGCCCCGCGCCGAGCTCCATTGGCTGCGGCGACCCGTCCCTCACGCCGCCTCTGGCTCGGGATTGGCTGCGCCGCGGCTCCCGCGCTCAGCCCCACACCACGGGAGGCCCGGTGGGGCCCGGCGGCGGTGCTGCCCGTGCGTCCCCTCCCTCCGCCCGTCACGGCCAGTGGGGGCGCGAGCGCCGCGCCTGCCCCTCGCTCGCTGCCTCCCTCCCTCCCTCCCTCCGCGGCCGCCTCCGCCAGGCCCTGGCCCCGCTCCCGCCCCGCCCCTCCCGCCGCTGCAGTGCCCCCCCCCCATCCCCGGCCTCAGCGGCGGCGCCGGCAGCCGCAGGGGCGCGGCGGCCTCCCCCACTCTCGGTCACCCGCCCCCTCCCCGCCGTGTGTCCGCCGCGGGGCATTCCCCTGACCCACAGCTCCGCCGCCTTCCCCGGGCCCCCCCGCTGCCGAGGCCGGGGAAAGGGGGCGGGGGGGCGGGAGACTGAAGCGGCGGGAGAAGGGGGAAGTGTGCGAAAGGAGGCGGGGAGAGAGGGCGGCGGCGGCGCCGGGCGGGCAGGTGAGGCAGGCGGCCATCCCGCTCCCCTCCTGCCTTCGGCGTTGGCGGCGGCGACAGCGGGAGGGGGCGTGCGAGGCGGCGGCCGCCCTCGGGCAGCGCGGCCCCGGGCGCGGAGCCGGGGCGGAGCGGCGGCGGGGAGGCAGGTCGGCGGGCGAGGCGCGGCGGCGGGCCGGGCCGGGCCGCGCCGCGCTGCGGAGTCGAGCTGGGTGGCGGGGGGCGCTGCGGTCTCGTCGCCGGTTGTGCGGGGCGGTCGCGGTGCCGGGCGGGGCCCCCGCGGGGCAGACCCCGGTGGTGCCGCCGCCGGCGGGGAGCGGGAGGAGCCCGTCTCGGCTGCCGCCCTCCCCCCGTGCACACGCACGTCGCACGCTCCGCGAACGCCCCCGTCCTCGTCGAAAGCTGTTGCATATTTTTTATTTTTTTCCCCTCCCCTCGCTGCCTCTCCTCTTCTCCTCTGCACCCTTCCCCCTTTAGCGAAGAGAAAACTCAGTTGGATTTAACGTATTTCCCTGGGGTCGGAAGACACTCTTGCCTGCTGGATCTGGTTTAGACGGCTGACGGACAAGGTAAGTTAAATGGAGAAGGCTTGGGGAGCAGAAGCAGCAACAACAACAGCAGAAAAAAATCCTTCCTCTGCTGAAAGGGGTGGGGAAAAAGGAAGGAGTTCACGCTTCGTTTTGATATCCTGTTTTTGGCCTTTATTTTCCTGTGTTTTCCGCCTTGCATAGTTTAAGCTGTCCTTTGTGTTTCTCCCCGGCTCGCCGAAATGGTGTTTGTATTAACATAGTCCCTGGTTTCATGGAGCCTGAGGAAGGAGTCTGGGGAGACCGAAAGTTTTTAAGCTCCTCAGACACAGAAGTTTCTTTGTTCGGTCGGAGAAGGTATTGAACCGAAACTGCTCAACTCTGTGACTCTGCTGCTTCAGCTCTTTCCCTTCGGAAACGATTGCTACTCCTGCGAGTATAATTTAATTCTCGGGAAATAAGAAAGTCCTAAAGGAGGTAGTATCTTTTATTTAATCGAAAGATCTTGAGGCTTGGCGCTGTCTATGTCTGTTGTCTCTTGTGTATATTTCACCTTGTTTTCTGGAATATCGGTTGGTGTCTGGCGGGCCTTTTTCAAGGTAGCTGTTCAATTTATTTTGAAAATGTTCCCTCAGAGTCTTCTCAATGCTGTCGCAGTTTTTCCCCTCGGCTGCTGCCGCCGCCTCTCTTCCTCCCCTCCGCCCCCTCTCCGTCCTCAGGATGACGAGTTGAACTAAGTATTTTTCACTTTGCATGGGAGAGGTCTGTATTGCGTTTTGATCCTTGCAAAGTGTGTCTGAAGAACCTTCATTACAAAAAATAAATAAAAAAAAAAAGCAAAAAGCTAGTTAGTGATCTGACTTATTAAAAGTGAAAAGCTAGTGGTCTGACTTCTTGAAAGTATGTCCAGTTGAACCTCAAAGTTAACATAGCCGTGTTTTCTTTTGATGGCTACTTTCATTTTTATCACTTTTGGAAGGAGTCCCGTTTGAAGCTGTTGGAGGGTAAACTAAATGCTACATTTTGGTGTTACAAGATTCTGTACTGCCGGTGCTTGTAGCTTATGCCAACTAGCAAGTTGCATGTAGTGAAAGCAGTATTTCTCACCACATACTCGCTTTGCATGCCTCAAAGAGGCAATTATTGGTTAGTTCTTTCATGAAGGCGAGGAATTTCTTGTATTGTGAGTGTTCAAAATGAGCCAGAAGCCATAGCACTGTGCTAGCTTATTTAGTTTTTTTTTTTTTGTCTTTTTGTCAAACTAAACCAGTGTGTTGGTCTGCTAGGATGTGTGTGCTTCAGTATCTCAAGTGTCTGAGGTGTATTGGAATTTGTGAGGCTTGGGAAAAAATAATTCCTGTGCAAAATTTTTAACACCGCTATTTATGTAGTGGTTTAAGAGCATTGAATAATGCAGTGTTTGAGGAAAAAGTTATTAATCCAACTGCATCTGTTCGATATACCATGAGGAAAACTGTTAACATTTAGCTGACCTAAAGTGGGTTCTGTGGCCGATAACAAGTAAATTACTTGGCTTGCAACTTACAGACTTACCTTTCCAGGCAGCAGTAAGCATTTTTCTTAGGCGTCAGAAAGGACTGAACAAAACAAATGGCAGTGAACTTCTGTTTCCTTATATGGCTGATGCTTGGCAGAAAAGCAATGAACTCTAAATAGAGTAATCCTTTTACAAAGAAAGATCGCTTTCCAAAGCAGTGTTTCAGTCCCAATAATGACTTGAGATTCTCGGGGTGGGGGGGTGGGCCTCAAGTGGGAGCATGGGTGAGGAATTGTAGCAATGCATGACAAATTTAGTTGTAAACCACTATGTTCGTAATGGATGCAATTTTGTTTCTTTTCAGACCTTTTGTGTTTCTCATGATGCACTTGATATTTTTCAATGCCATGTAGAAGAATAGATCCTTGTAGTGGAGCCACAACTTTTTACGCTAGTGTTTTGTCACCATGGTAGCTATGGATAAGGCCCTTTTTAATGATGAAAGTATAATTCATTACTGCTTACAGCTAATGGCTTGTCATAGAATGCCGTTGATGTTATTAACATAGTTTAGGAGTTATGAAGGAGTTTATTCTTTGTTGAGATCAGCTGTCTCAGCTTAAAATCACTCTAACGTTGATATTCATGTTGTGAATAAAATTGTTTGAATATACACATGGTAGCTTGTGTTGCATGAAACAACACTTTCATTGGTACATGTTGATGGCTTGAGGAAACATTCTTTTGACCTGTCTGTTCCTTGCTTATGAGTTAAATTAAGTTCAAGTAAACATCAGTAGTTTTAAGTAGGTATGCTTGCAACCAAAGAGCTAGAAGTTACGGCGTATGGCATACTGTAGAATGATTATCGTTAGGATGATTAGCATATTAGTAGAAATATGAATAGGTTTATCTTGTGAATACACTGCCCAGTAGATAAGGTTTGGTATAAGCATAGTGCTCTATAGGGTATGTGTTTGTACATCAAGTTCATACAGAATTGATGGGGAGGCTCCATGGGGAAAGTATTATTGATTGAAAGCTGCAATAGTGTACTACTAGGTTGATGGTATCAGAAAACAGTGTTAGGTTTTGTCATTGGTGGAATTTGTTCAGGGTCTGTTGTCTCAGGCACAAAGAGCCATGTAGAACATCAAAGCTAAGGAAAGGCTTGCACATTTATAGCATATGTTGTACCTAGCATATTAGCAACAGATTCTAGAAATAGAAGGGGATAGGAGCAAGTTCCTCAACTCAACTTTCCTGTAGGGTTGTAGTGAATCACTGGCTGTCCACTTTGTTTTCTTGTTTTGTTTTTGTCCTTCCTTCTCCAGAGCAAAAAGAAAAATCTTTAGGGAAAATGTTATGTAAAGAGCAGATGGTTGATATGTGATGTCTTCAGCATGTTCTCCCTATGGAATAACTTGATCTCCTAAAGGAGGGTCTGACGTTTACTCCATGTAGAGGAATTACAAATCTAAACCTTTTCTGAATGAGTAACTAGGGGAGGTGATGGAAAAACTATTCTTATGGATATGAAAATAGCAGACTGTTTTCCTAGGTGAGCGTGGAAATGTTGATGGTGTCAGTTGGTACAGGCAGCTAAGTGTAAATTATCTGGAAAATGAAAATTTAGAAACCTTGTGAACTTTATCATGTAGAGTTTTTGAGTAAGTAAAACAATATGTTAGACAGCAGTTTTCACATCAGAATGAAAACATTGAAGGTAAAATGTTTATCATTCGTGTAATAAATAGTCTGTAGATAACTCTCCTTCCCCCAGTGCTCTGAAAGTGCAGTGTTTGTGGTATCCTCTTACATTGCTAGCTTAGTGTCTTTGGAATGCCTGTGAAGTCCAAAGCATGCTTCTAAGGTATAGTTTACATCTCCTACGGCTTCAAAAAGTTTTAACTGCTTTTGAGTTTTACTTAAGGTTTTGAATGCACGGAGAATAGCTTTTCGGTAGCATTGTGGGCAGCTTGTAAACAGTTATGTGGCTAATCACATGACAGACTCTGGTTAGATTCTGGACAAGAAGTACTTTTTTCCAGAGGTATAGGGTCTTGTGAAAGCTTCAAACATGGATTTCTCACAGTTCTTGCAGTTCTTTTCATCTCTTGGGGAGCATCTGCAGTGTGCCACAGCAGTTTCCAACTGTGAAGGTGGCATGCAGAGCCCCGTGTCAGCGCAGCTGGGATGCTTGTCTCCTGCCGAGTAAATATTGGTAAAAATTAGTGGGCCTAAATAACACAGCCTAAAGTGCTTTATTTTTAGAGTGAATTTTGTTAAACAATTATATAGAGTTTAATATTATAAAAGGACAGGTGATGTATAGAGAAACTTGACTGCTCTGATGACAAGAAGGGTATGGATTTTTTTTGAATGTTTTGTTGTTCTTTTCGGATTACTGAAATTCAGCCTTAATTTCTAATTAAGAATACATTGTTAATGTGTTGTGAGTAAAACTTTTGAAGATAAGGATGCTGGCTTACGAGAGTTTTAAGTCTCGTGCCTGAGAAAAATGGAAAACGTGAAAATTACTATCCTGGAATTTGGAGCATTTTTATTATGTAATCTTGGGATAATTCTGCTTTTTCTGCTGTACTCCCTCATTAGTTACCAGCTCTTTTTAAGATACTTGTTTTTCTGATGTTTAAATTTCAATACAGGCATTTGGCTTTTTTCTCTCTTTAGTTTCACCTGTACTTTCCCTGAAGGTGATACAGAAGCATGACATTTCAACACTAAAGTGCACCTTCCACCTTTAAAAATGCATCCTAATTTTGCATAATTGAGAAATAAAGCTAAACAAACATCTTCATTTTTTCTAAATGAAACCAAACTGAAATGTACTCATGCTGGAGACCTTTAACATTGTGACTACTTTCCCTAAGGTAGTTTACATTGAAGAGTAGATTAATTCTTTTTGTAACTGGAACTAATTTGTACATGCTTGATACTAAGTGACCGTTACACTCAGGAACAAAAAGTGATGTTTAAGCAGCATCTGAGCACAACCTGAACTATCTTGGCTGCTGTGGCTGTACTTGAAGTTATAATAATGTAAGAAGGTAATCACGTGTTTGGAGCTTCTTGTGTTTTAAGACCTGGTCTTGTTAGATAAGGTAATATGTACTCCCTCTCCTCTTTGTCCCCTTCAATAGATAATGAATGGGTTGGCCCTACTTTTCTGTCAGCACGATGGAGAAAACTTGTTAGGTAATGAGCCTTGTGCACAACTTCAAGGAAGGCAGGGAAATGCTTTGTGTTTTCCTCTGTTCTGCATCCATCCAATGATTAGGCACAGGCTAAATCCTAAAGATTGCTTATGACACTCAGGATAAGTTCTGTCATTGTTAGAGCAAGTCTACCAGATTCTCAAGTTTTAAGTATCCAATACTGTACAGTCTTGCATCTTTTGGAAATAAAACTATGGTTTCTGAAACTTATGTTTCGTACTTTTGTCTTAGTTCTGCAAGCATAAAGGTATATTACATATGCAAAGTAAAGCAACTGCTGAAAGCAAGCATTCTTTAAAATTCCCTTACCTAGATGCACATTGCGGGAGTAGTAACTTGAAGAAACTGTAGATTGGTGTCTCCAAAGTGATCAGTTTGGAATTCACTGGGTGCACAATCTCCTTTTCCAAACAAAAAAGTCAGCTAAGCGCACTGAATTCTCCAGGTTGTGTAGTTCAGTATGTACAGTGCTGTGTTTCATGTCCTGTAGACCCTGTCATGAAGCTGACAGGGTTGGAATGAACAGAGACAGACATGATCCAGGTGGTGAATGCTCTGACTCTTCTGGACCGTCACACTCTTCCAGTGGGAGAGCCTGCAGCTGTTTGAGTACAGTTTCCTTTCTAGGAACAAACCGGTTGGAAGGAGGTACTTGTTTTAGGAGTGTTGAGTTCTGCATTCTCTTGAACTTAAAATGGTGCTTCTGAAGTAAATACTTGGGGTATAGTTGTCTTCCTCTGAGCCTCTGTGGATACTTCTTGTGTCAGTTTTCTGGGGCTAGCTTTGAGAATAGACATGCTGAAGTGGTTTGAAGTTAGTGAAAGTTTCAAATACTTGAAATAAACCAATTGTAACTCTTAATTTGGAATGGGTAGCATCTCTGTGTGAAGTGGCCAGGGCCTTATTTTCCTTGGTGTGAAAGCTCCAGTGTTAACGAAATTTGAAGTTCTTGGAGTTTTGTTAGTATATTAAAGGTGGCTGCAGAAGGATGGTCTTGATGTCTGAAGTACTGTGCTTTGCATTTTGCTGCTGTATTTGGAGCTTTCTCCTAAGTTTTCAACTCTAGTTGGTGTGAGAAGTTCTGGTAGCAGCAGCATAGAGAGCTCAGTCTTCCCAGACAGTTCTGGAAGAAAAGTCTCATGTTCTTCCTTAGTCTTCTGTCCTGTAATGTGTGGTCCAAGTTTGATATAGTTGCAAAAAATTTTTTCTTTTGCCTTCCTTGTCCTTGAACGTTTTCAGTACATATCTTTCTAAACTTCCAGGCCTCCTGAGAAGGAGAGGTGAAGGCATAGATGCTTGGAGCTACATTGGTGCATCTGAACAAACATCTGAAATGCTGTGCCAGATGCCAGTAAATGTCAGTCACAGGTTCAGTCATCCAGAATGACTGTGGATGTCATCTTAAGTGTTTGGATGGCGGAATGTGCTTCCGGGCTTGTCTGGAAGACATCTGGTAGGCTGCTAAGAAACTTTTTTAGAATTGCTTCTTTTTCCACCCACATGTGACTGTAGTCCTCCTGGCATTACTCTCCATGAGGGAAGAAATGATAGTATAGAAGATGAATCCACTTGTCAGTTTGATCAGATTCTTGCAGGTCTTCTGTTTTCATTTACAGATAATTCTGAAGAGGGAGGTTTGTGTTTGAAACTGGATATTGGAGGACTGTTAAATGATACTAATGCAAATTGCAGATTTTTTTTAAATTTTTTTTTCTGCTGTGGAAACATTACACTTGATCTGTACGTGCTTATGCATGCTTGTGGTTAAAACAAACATTAAGAGCTTGGCTGTAAAAGTATTTGCAAGGTTGAGGCCTGTATTTTCAGTAAAAGTAAACTGAAAAGTATGGCAGCATAGCAGTCTAAATCTTTTGTGACTTAAATACTCTCTAAATACTCACTTTCCATGTTTATGCTACAGAGTATAATATGCAGGTATTGAGTTTACTTAGTTTCCACTTTGGCCTGTAAGGTAGGTGTACCTGAAGGTGCAGACAATTATTGATGTGCACTGATAATCTCACTGCTGCTACATTTGCTTTCTGTGGCAAATTAGTGTGTGGTGACTGGGAATGTTGACTTGGTAGTTAGCTCCTATTAGGAGAACATACTAATTTTTGGTTACTTCTGGTCACATAATCATATGTGATGTTAACCCTAGGGTTCTGTGTCATTTAATTTCTGAGATGCTCTCTATTTTTTGGGTATTGGCAATGAAGTTCATCTCCGAGAGAGAAAGTTTAGATGTTCGTGTCTTTGTAATTCTTAGCTATCCAGCCTTTATACCATTTGTTTCATTTGTGCTTTAGTAAACTTATACAGGGTGATTTATTCTTAGTAATTAATGAATTTTTTAGCAGGTCTCCTAAGAAGAATTGCAGGCAGAGGAAATCAAGTGTAGAGTGGTAGAAAATAGTATTTGGAACAAACCTAGCATTTTACTTTAAGTGTGAACCACTTTTGTTGGTTCAGATATGTGTTGAGAAACTATAAAAACAACATGACAAGTAAGTTAAGGACCCAAGTAGGAAGAGGAGAAAAAGATGGTTAAACCTGTGTGTTTCCATCCATTCTGAGAATGTGACGGGAAGGGGAAATCACTTGGAACTCTGCATTTGGCTAGCCATCTGGCTCTGATTTCAATGGATAAGATCAAAAATGTTGATATGGGGGAGGAGAAACTGTTAGAGCTTTACTATTTTACTATACTATTATTTAACTGCAGTGCATCTTATTTGTGTCTTTTCTTTTAGGAGACTTTTTCTGAACAATATTTTGTGAGGGAGGGAGCTTTCTGTGGCTATTAGAAAACCCTATTTTTCCAGGGCATTATTCTTAGTCTAGATGTTAATGGTTCGGGGCCAGTGTCAGAGAGTTCATCTAAATGAAAATGTAAACAATACCAGTACTAGAAAAGCAAGATAGACTTAAAATAGATTTAGACTTAGATGAATATAATTTACTCTTCTGCTTGTATTTATCTGGGTTAGCTATTTTTCAAGGAGCACTTATTTTGTCTTGATTGACTGAAGCAAAGCACATGTGCAGAGAGCATCATGGCGTTCCTGCATGCTTTTTGCGGTGGTGCCCTTACTGGAGAAAGACAGTGGAGCAGACAGGCATTTCTGTTGGATTTTCCTGTGCAAAATCGGTGGGAGAGGTATTGTCGAGTTTTCAAATATCCTGTAGTCTTTCATGACATTAGTGTTACTGAATTGGTTCTGCAACAGCAGCCTGCGACACCTCAAGGGAAAGATTATGGCCCTGTCAATAGAGCAGGTTAGAAAAAAATGTTATGTGATGAAAGAGAAACACATCTTCAATCAATACTTTTTTTCTTGTCTTCTTTCTTATTTCTCCCTCTTAATAAACAAAATGATTAAGAATGAACAAATTGCTCCTTAGATTTCTAAAAAGGGTGCTCGTTTTTTCTTACCAGTCCTGGATGGAGTGAGTGTCTGCATATCTCCACTGAATTAAAATATTTTCTCATTTTGGATTAGTAGATTGCCTATAATTCCATTTGTGTTAAATCTTAAAGTTTTGAATTTGAGCTGCGGAATTTACAACCAACCTTCACTCAAAATCAGAATGTTACTAATTTTCCACAAACTTACATTAACTTGTTTTTAGTCTTTGAAAAGACTGAAGGGAAGTGAGCACTGGACAATTAAAATTATTTGATATGTCAGGTATGACATTTTATGAAGTCCCTGTATTGTGCTCTATCCAGTTTTGTTTTCCTATTCTGAGGAAAAAGAGGCCGACATGTTAAGAGCAAATCAGCATGGGACTGTCCCACTTTTTACTTCAATAGCGTCAAAGTAGTACTGTACCTCTGTTTTTTCTTTGCTAGGAAGCACAGGATGTCAGAAGGTAAGTAACACTTTCAGCTAAGTTATTACTATCAACTTTGCATTCAGTTTTGTGGCCCTAATTTGCACTGTGATGGGAAGGAAGAGTCTTAGTTCTACTTAAAACTACTGTCAGATTAAAAACTTGTTTTTGACTTTAGATTGTTATCTGTGTTGATAACAGCACTTTAAGAGAAACCATACGTCAATATAATTGTCCAAATTCTACGTAGTTCTTAAAATTTTTATTGTAAGTAGTAAGCTATCATTCTTCCCTATCTAAAGAGACAAAAATATTTTGGAAACTGTTCAAGAATAGCCTTCTGTTAAATTTGTTTTAACAGTTGCTTATCTGATCTCCAAAATGCCTGATGTAGTAAAATAAAAATAACATAACAGCCCTTCTTTTTTAATGATCATCTGTTGGCTTAGAGGAACCCAACACAAAGTAAAGAGAAATATAATTTAGTAAAATAATATTAGCTTAAATGTTTTATTACTGTGTTGGGAGTGAAAAGAGATTTTAAATTGGCATAAATCTTACGCACATTATAAGAGCAAAGCTAAGTGAATAGAGGACAAGAATAATAGCGCTTAGCCACATGCGAGATGTGAAGACTCTTGTAGGTACAACTGCAGTTAACACAAAGAAGACTAATTCTTGTCCGTCACAACTGTAAGCAGCTAATTGTAATGGATCAGGATTTATGTATCTGTTGTAAAATGAATGTAGGAGAGGATGATAGGCAGAGTTACAGTTCCTGGATTCCTTTATTTGCCCAGTATAGGAACTCTTAAAACTACTGAGAATAATGTTGAACTAATATGTGTCGTAATTATTGTACAAACCAGAGAGAGAAGATGCTTAGCATCTGGAAAATACTGTTGTTTTTGTTGGTTTGTTTGTTTGTGTGTTTAAACTCCCGCTTTTTATAGTAATATTGGCTACTCCTTATCATAGCACTGAAGAAGGTGCATTAAAGTGAAACTCTTTCTAGAACTGCATTGTAAATAAAGCTTACTGTATAATACTGCATTTTATACTAAACAGATGTAAAAGCAAAAACCTAAGCAGCGTATTGAGGTGGCTAATGCTTAAAAGACAGAAACGGAAATGTTCTTTGAGGGGGAAGTGTTCTCAAGTAAAATGAGGGTCCAACCATATATGCCGTTTTATGAGGCATGGTGTCGTGTTTGAAGTGTCGGGGTGCGTCTTTGTGTATTTTTTGCTAGAATTATGTATTTTTTTTTTTTCAAATCTTACAATCCACAAATGGGAAATAAATACACATATCCTCGTTTTTGAACTCTGGTCTGGAGAGTTGGACTAGATGACCTGTAAAGGTCCCTTTCAGCCCAAGGCATTTTATGACTGTATGACTCTATGATCTGTGGATGTGTTTCCAATTGTATTCCTGTTGTCACAGACAGAGTTGTGTTGCCTGTCTAAATCTGGTGCAGCAGTTTTTCTAGACAGTTTGTCCATCTTGTCAGCTAGAGAGTTTTGAGTGTGGTACTCTCTCCCACATACCCAACCTCTGCTTGCTCGCTCAAAGTCTCATGTTCTTTTGGGCCAATCGTGTTCTTCTGAACTCCTTGTTGTTCGATCGAGTTTAGTTTTAGCTAGGAATTCTGGGAATATTTTTGGGGAAAGTGCATGTAAAGTAGGGCTTGAGGGGCTTTTTTATTTTAATATATGGACCACACAATTTAGAAAACAAGTAATTAAGTAACCAATAATATTCTGATAAATACTTTATAGGGTTTTTTGTTCCTACCCCCCCCCCCCCCTAGCCCCAGCTTTCTGGTTTTTTTTTTGTATTGAACTCATACATGTTGCAGACTGCCTGAATTTCTCTGCAGGCAATTAGGTGGAGAGACTGGTTAAGAAATGAGAACTTTTCTTGTATATTGAAATTCTGCATATTTACAGCAGTGCAGCTTGCAAAGGTTTAGAAACCTTTGGTATCTGCTGCAGATGGCTGCATGGTCTAAGGAGTGGCTTCCTGGCTGCATTGTACATGAAGTGCCAAACACAATGAGAGCAGTTTTGTTCTGGAATGCCAAAATACATTGAATCCATTCAGGAAGCAACATATGTCAAGTGAATAAAAATATCACACTCATTTGAACCAGAACGCGGTTATTATGTTTTTCAGATCTGTTTTATTTCCTGAATTAAGGGGTTAAAAAAGACTTTGAGGATAGTATTCAATACCAATTGCTGACTTTCAGCATTTTCACTACTGTTTGTTTCCACATACCCTATTTTTTCTTTTGATTAATGTATACCATAGATGGAAGTTGAAACAAAGAGGCCAGCAATAGTGGCACTCTGTAGGAAAAAGGGTATTATGTTTTCCTCCTTGGATATGTAGACCTGTGCAGAGTATATAGGTGTTTGGTGGGGGTTTGAGGTTTTGTTTGTTTGCTTGTTTTTGATGTGGGGGGTTGGGTGGGTTTTTTTAGGTTATGTTTCTGTTGGTTTTTTTGTTGTTTTTTGTTTTAAAATTGGTAGCTTATGTGTTTCTTTACATCTGTGTGAGAGTTGCCTGTAATTGCTTGATACTGCAGGTAGAGAAGCAGGGTTGATGAAAATAAAAATGAGCAGTGAAGGAAGTTACTTTTGCCCAAACTCTAATTCCAGCAAGTTCTTGAGATGGGAAGTGGGAACTTCTACAACTAATAGCTCCAAATACTGTAGGATTTTATTATGTTAAGGAAACAAGCCAAGGCAGGGCATGTTTTCTTGCATATTACTTTCTTGTGTACAAAGAAGGTGATAGTAATTTTGATTCCTCCTAGCTGAAAAGCAAAGAAACTAAAAATTACATTGGCAAAAAAATGTGTCTCTCCTAGAAGCTGGAATTCCGTCTGATCAGTTTTTGATTAATATTTTGCATAGATGTTTCTTGTCTTAAGTAACTTGAAAGCCTTGATTTTAAAGGTCTTTTAAATGCAGAGGAATGGCTTAGGCATCTTTAGAGCAATTTTGCTTGTACTTTCTGAATGTTGTTTTTCTCTTTTTTTTTTTCCATCACTATGATTAGACTTACAGTTAAAAATTAACTTCAGTCAATTATGTTATGTAAGGTCTTTATTGTTGTTCTGCCTTGTGCAAGAAGGGAAAAGTCCCTGAAAGAGAAGAGAATGTTTTCTTTTTGAAGCTGTGGAAGGCATGGAATTATTTAAATCAAACATTTAATAATAAAGTAGCTTCATCCAAAGCCTGACTTTAACAGAGGCTGTAATTACCATCATTTCTGTGCTTTTTTTTCAGTGATATTTAGAGCTCAGTTGTGAAGCAAGGTTGGAAGCTTGATATGTGTCTGTCTCCTGGATTGAAAGAAAACATGCTTGTATTTCTTTTACCGCTTTGAATTCTTCCCTTCTCACTCCCTGAAATTTTTAGCTGTCCTATGGTAATGATACCACCAGCTAAAGCTGTGCTTATGTGCTGAGGAACGAGATGTACAGTCTGAAGCAACTTGTGGAGATGCTTGTTTGTGTCGAGGTCCACATAAGCTGGATTCTTGTGTGCAGATTCTTGTTCTGGTAGTCCATGTGTTTTCCCTGATTGTGCTTGTTTGTCTGGTTTTGCCTTCTTTGGGATATCTACGAAATCTGTAGAAAATGTGTTCAGGTATACAAGAGCTTTCCTCTGTCTCAGCCTTAGTTCTTCTGTAAAGTGTGGTGTTTATCTTCGTTCTAGTCACCGGATCTTGTGTTTTGTGAATGAGTGGTGATGCTGCTAGCTAAAGGCAGACCTGACCTGCTCAAGTGCAATTCATTCCAGTGTTTCTACTTGTCTTCTAGATATCAGTGGCTACAGTGCTACTTTGTAACTAGTGAATTGTAGGAAGTACCAGAAATAGTAGTGCAAAAAAAATGTTCTATCAGGTCTGTGTTTTCCTTTTGTCCTTTTGTGTTTCTGAAATGTACTTCCAGTGCCCCACAGCAAGGATCTGTGGGTGTCTCTCTCCTCCTCATACCTTAAAGTTTTATGTTATTTCACTAGATACTCTCGTGGTTTGCTGACATCTTTCAGAGTGAAATAACAAGTTAAAAACTTGTTCTCAGTGCAGTCGTCATCATTGCTAGTAACAGAAATTCGTTTTCAAATTAATCCACACATCTGTGTTCACGATGGACTTGCTGCTATTGTAGTGTTAATGCAGTTCTGGAAAACCTAATCCTAACACCAGGGTGGGTTTTGCTGTTCAGGTGGTGGCAAATTGCAGTATATTTAAAACAGTTATAATATGTTGTCTTTTCTTACTGTTTGACCAACTTAAACTCTCATCAAATGCCTTACCATTTCTCGTTTTAATAGACAGGTGAGGTTATGGAGTCTACTCCCCCCCTGGAAGTTTTTTCCAAATTTTCTGCTAACATCTTTCTGTGCTGTTGATGGCATTGTGGAACTGACTTGATGCATTTACTCAGTATCTCTTTTGTTACCTTTCCATTAAACAGTTGTCTCGTTTGGGTTTTTTTTTTAAGGTATTTTACAGCTTAATTCTGCTCTGTGTGATATAATTACACATGACATATAATTGATGTGACTTTTAGGAGTGTGTTGGCTGTTATACTTTGTTTTATTCTTCTGGTTTTATCCTGAATGTGTCCCTTCTCTGTAAGCTCTCTGAGACATTGATCATAACGACTTGGGAACAGACCAGAAGACAGCACCATAGAATCACAAAATGGCTTAGGCTGGAAGGGACCTTAGAGATCATTTAATCCAACCTCCCTGTCATGGGCAGGGACGCCGCTCAACTAGATCAGGCAACATCATGAGAGAGTTTTGTTGTTTGGTTGTTTTTTTAGCTAAAACCTGGCTGTTTCCATTTTATTCTTGTAAGGATTTACTGTTAAGTGTGTTTTTCAGGTGTGTGATGTGAATGCTCTTAGTTAATTGATTACTAAGAGAGGCAGTAGAAGAGGAATTTGGATGAGAAGCTTGTGTGTATTGCGGAGAGACTGGTTTTGTCTGTACCAATTATTAGTGTTGCTTCACATTTGAACACCTGAAAGTTAACAGAAACAGCCTTATTATGCTTCATCTGGAAGAAATCGTCTTTCCTGTTCATGCTGGAAGTAGGGTGCATTTTGCTCTAAGTAATGGTCATCGTCTGCTGTAATGTGGCAGCTTGACCTGCATCTCATGTAACTTCAGTTACTTTTTAAGAGCACTGGGACAGATGAAAGATGCAACTGGATCAGTGGTGGTGTTATGTATGTCAAGTCTCAGTTTTTCTTTTTACAAATTGATTCAGTATTCAGGTTTTGAATTATAGTTTGATATTAATTGAATATTTTTCTACCTTTTTTTTAAAAAAAACCAACCCCAGTTAGCTCCAGCTGAAGAACTGAAGCTGTTTATTGTGAGCACTTCTTGACAAGACACTTTTGTATTGGTTACTTTGGAATTTAAGAGGGGTTTTTCTCTGGGTAAAAGAAGGTAAATGTAAGTAAATTTTTAACTTAGCATTTTGGAGATAACAGTCTGATTTGTATACTTTAGTCTCACTCTCAAGCCTTTTATAAAATGTAAATCATTGCTTTGTAGGCAAGTAATTTACTTTTTGTTGCAAAAACATGTGCAGCACATGCTGAGCAAGGGTGTCTTGCAGTTAAGAAGACCACATCCTGTAAAAATTTCTTTCGATTCTGGACTGAATGTAGAACATGATCTGCTGACATAGTCACTGTCTGGACCGTAACTATTTACTGACATAACTGTTGTCTTGATTACCTGGAGATATTTGGCATGGTTAATTTTTCTTCTTTAAATTATTTCTCTCTGCTTCCTCCTCATACTTTTTGTCTTGACTGGGTGATTCTTTCAGGGGAAAAAGCACCAAAACTACAGATCCAGAGTAAACTAAGTTATAAAATATGACCCATATGAATAAATTTTACTACCAGCATGTGCTGTTATGAGCATTAAAATATGCTTGCATGTTGTTTTTGATACATCTTTTTCACACCAAGAAAAATATCAGTAATAAGGAAGCTATTACCTTTACTTTAAAGGAGTCTTAATTTAGAAAGCCTGTTACTGAATGTATAGTCTCACATTTTACTGTGTCTCGTCTGACAGTAGGCAGTATGCTTCCTCTTTCCTTCCTGTGCAGGTCGTTTGCTTCATATGTGAAGACTTGGTATTGAAGGTCAGTGTGTTGAGGAAGCTGATCTAATTAGAAAAAAATTCTGCGTGCACCCACCCACCCCAGTGTTAGGCTTTGTGAGTCAGTACTGATTTGACTTGTGGTGTGGTTATGCACACCCTAGATTTAAAGAAAGGCAGGGATGAGTCTTTCTTTAACACCCTCTGCTTTGAGTTAAACACAATGGAAACTAACTTAGCTTTTGAGTTCTAGTTGCTGGTTTGGAATAGTCTTCACTTGATCACAGTAAATGTAAATATTGCTCTTTGTTACTGATTTGATCCTCAGTAATCCTTCCATGAAAGACAGAAGTGCAGTTAAAAACTGGGATACTCACCCAGTTATCTATCTCTTGGGGCAGATTTGAAGTGTACCATCATTTCTGCTTTTTTTGCCATATGCAGTTTGACTTCTAGACTTTGGACAGTAGGCTGAGAATTTCATACTTGTCTATAAAATGGTTTGTAATTGCTGCAGAGGTGGGAAATAGGTAACCACAGTAAGAAATGAAGTTGGAAAAGGAGAAGACGCAATGAAGTCATTTTCTCCTGAAAGCTACATTGCAGAACACTTAATATTGTACCTAATCTTTTTAGTTCCTGGGAATTTCTGGTGACTTTGTATTTTTATTGCCTGTAGGGATCTCTTGAAATGTGTAGGTCAGCAGTATTTGAATGTGGCATACTCTACCTTCACATTAGCCCCCAAGGTGTGTGTGAATGGAGAGTTGACAGGTGATGGGCAGTCAGTATGGTAAGTAAACAAGTTCACGTTATGTTTTATCACTGACAGAATGATGGACTTGGAAGTGTCTGTCACTGATAACGTGGGATGGCATTACTGTATTTTATTTTTTCATCACAGATGGACAGTGTAGGATCATAGAGTCTGAGAATGTGTTGGGCTGGAAGGCCCCCTTAAAGGCCACCTAGTCCAACCCCCCTGCAGTGAGCAGGGACATCTTTAACTGGATCAGGTTGCTCAGAGCCCCATCAAGCCTGACCTTGAATGTCTCCAGGGATGGGGCTTCCACCACCTCTCTGGGCAACCTGTGCTAGTGTTTCACTACCCTCATAGTAAAGAACTTCTTCCTCATACCCAGTCTAAATCTACTCTGCTGTAATTTAAAACCATTGGCCCTCATCCTAGCACTACATGCCCTTGTGAACAGTTGCTCCCCAGCTTTCCTGTAGCCTCCTTCAGGTACTGGGAGGCCACTTTAAGATCTCCCCGGAGCCTTCTCTTCTCCAGGCTGAAGAACCCAATTCTCAGCCTGTCCTTGTAGGAGAGGTGCTCCAGCCCCTTCATTCACAGAGTTATTAAAAGTGCAACATGAGTTAGTGAGCAGGAGATAGAAGAATAGAAGGCATTTAACTTCATCATTCTAAAGTCTTCTGGGAAGTTTGATGCCCAGGTGTGAGGTGCTGTTGTGTCCCTACTGTGAGGCCATGTCTAAGTAGTCTCACTTGGCTGTCCTGTGCAGGTGACAAATCCTGAAGCAGATATTTCTTGTGCCAGTAGTTGTCTATTTGTATTTCTTGCTCTTTGATCTGCAAAATAACTGTATATCTTCTAGCTGATTGACAAGTATTTCATGTAGAGTATCAGAGGAAATAGTGATTGCTGGAAGATAATTTATTTTCCTAGGGTGCAAAGATAGAAACAAACCTCAGCAGATTATATTAAGTCCAAAAAGATTATGAATGTATTATTTGAGGACATAACTTATGTGTTGTTTTTTCTTTTGAATTGTGTAGTACAAGGATTAACCTGTGCAGGATTTGGAGACTGTAGATCCTTTCCTTAAGGTGGTATCCTAATGGTCGTGATCTGCATACGTTTGAGGAACTATTGTAATGTTACTAAATTCATTGGGACTGAAATTTAATTTTATGAAACCAAGATTTGGTTTCACTAATGGCTATAATTTCAATATGCAAGACTCAAATTTCACATCCAAGTATCAGGACTGATACCAAAAAATGTATGATCTTAGCAGCGATGGAGTCATGGAGGACAACCCAAGATATGATTTCATAAGATGAAATGTGGTGCAAGTATTTATTTTCCCCACCCCTCAGATTCAAAATATACTCGGATTTTTCTTAAAAAAAAATGCATTCCCAGTTAAGTTAGTAATGAAAAACATAAAATGTCTGACCTTGCAAATGAGCATAAAACAATTTTCCAGTTTTTCATGTTTCTTTCATATGTCTCCTTCATTTGTGAGAGTCTATCTGTAATAAGCATCTAGAGCATGGTAAATTTGAATCAACCCTAAACCTGAGGGCATGTGTATAGTTTTTTTTCTTTAGCATAACTTCATCTTTGTATTAATCCCACTCTCTCCAAGTTAGTGATTGAAATGTAATTGAAATATGATGAACTGCATTCAATTTTTCTATTTGTAAAGTTTTCTAACTTCTGCATTTTTCCCACTTGGAATGCAATTTTTTTTTTCTTGATGCTCTAGTCTTGTCTCTTTTGGAGAAGGGTCAGAGATACTTTTGAGGGACTGGAGTCTAGTTTTGGTGCTATGTCTGAAAACACTGGGCAAAAAAGGTTTATGGAAGATAACTGTATAGGTATTTTTACATGTATTTATTCTGTTGTGCAATTAGAATAAAAGCTGAACACTCATTTTTAGGTATATGTGTATATATTTATATCTGTATCTTGAAATAAGAGAAAATGAATATTTTAAGATCCTTTAATTTTAAGATCTCAACTAGAAATGACTAGGATGACAACACATTTTCTGGTATCCATCCCGATACTTGGATACGAACTGTGAGCCTTGCATACTGAAATTCCAGCCACTAGGGAAGCTGAGTTTACTGAGGTTAATGTACACTGCTGAGAAGTGTTCCCTTCCTCCACTGCCTTTGAATCATTCATCTGGAGAAGAATCCAATGTCAAATTTGTGTGTTTAGGTCCAGCTACTCAGCTGCAAGTACCAACAAATTGATGCCCTCTCCTGTCAATCTCAGAGCTTGTGGCACTCTGTATATTACAAAATTATCTATTAACACTTTGAAGGACAGTTGCCAAGTATATTTAAGGATTTTTTACTGACTTTTTTTTTTTTTAAAGTGACACAAATGTTTCTCGTAACTTCTTGTAATACAGGCAAACTAGTTTGTGTGTTATCTGTAGTTATATGCATCCTCTGTCCCACTAGATGGAAAAAACCAATCAGATACACCGAGTATTTAGTTGCTCTCAGAAAGTAATCATGGAGAACTTTTGTTTGTGTTCTCACCCAACTGCATTAATGTAGCTGCTGAATTACAAGTTGTGTGTGCATTCCTTGTAATTGTGTTCATGAATTCGTAAGTTCTTTCCCTTATTTGGGGCTTGATTCAGCTAAACTATGCTTAAAAGAAATCTAATTTTTTTTTTTTTGTCATGGTAGATGAAGAAAATGGAAAGGAAACAATCACTTATAGTAAATTATTTTTTTTTTTCTATTCGTTGTGAAAGAAAATTGCTAGGTCTTACACATAGATCTACTGATGCAGTAGAAACAACTAATGAATATCTCAAATAGTCTTTTTGACCTTATTAAAATTGATTAATGGAATATTTCTAATTAATTTTGCTGCTTCAGGTGATTGTTTCCATTGGTTGCTGCTATCACTAATTGCACCTACATTGCTGAGATACGGGTGTGATGACACTTTCTGGCTTTGTGTGGAATGTGTAATGAAATGAGAGTGGCATCCATTCCGATGTTCCATCTGGCATTTTCCTCCAGCAAGTCTGGTCAAAGTGATAGATGGCCTTGGATTATAATGTAATATTAGTAGTGATTTACACATGTGCTCAAGGGTACGTTCTTTCAAAGTTTGAGGTGCTCGATAGCAGTACTAATGCTACCTTATTTTTTGCAGTAGTTAAACAAAATTTCATATAGCTAGGTGGACCCTGACCTTTTCTTGTTGTAGAGATAATGAAGAAGCAGGAGGAACAGATGACTAGTAACAATGCAAAAAATTTCTTCTGGTTTTTAGTTCACAGCTTTTTTGAAATGCAGCATGCTTTTCAGAAGTGTGGTAGTGGGTTAAAAATCCAAGTTGATTGTTCTTCTAGTTGTCCTTGCAGCCACAAAAAAACCTTGTTCTCTGTCAGATGTTGTCTGCAAAGGATGATTTTGTGCACTCAGTAGCATAAGTCTATCTAGTTTTGAGAAGTCCTAGTTGTTCATAACTCTTCTGAAATGAGTTTGTAGCTCATGGGTAATATGGGTGCTTTTTTATACAGTGACCAGCCCATCAGGGGTTTTGAATTGTAATGGTCTCTTGGTGTTAATTAGGCAGCATGTGTTAATTAAAATTTAAGAGTATGTGATAATGAAACAGCTAGAAGTAGACTATAGCCTTAATTTGACTTAATTTCTAAGTTGTGTTGTGGAGGAAACTTGCACTAGGGGAAGAACTGCCAGAACGAAAGCTTTTTCCTCTAAAGATGTGTCAAATGCTTGCTCTTCTACTCCTCAACCCGTAACTTTTGTGGTCTAGCTTAATACTGAATGTTTTTACTGTATGTGCCAGGGTGGTGAAGTTTTGATTAAAGAAAAAAGGAAACCTTGAATTTTTTACTTAATAGTAAGATGTTAGTTAATGGGGGTGGGAAATATTTTGTAGATGCCAGCAGTGTTAAACTGAGGCATGTCTCTTGAACTTTGTGACATTTTGTTTGTCAGTAGAAGAAGGGAACAGAGAGGATGGAGGAGTGTGCCAGTCCTTTTTTCCAGTCCTTAGGTAATGCTTAGATAGTTGTCTTTTATGTAATGTGCAGTTGTCTGTTTTTTTTTATATAGCCCTGCAGTTACTGTGTTCTTTTTCTTCCCACCTGGGTTGTGGTGGAAGGGTTGGTGATTGAAGGTGAATGGAGGGTACTGCATTATTCAAGACTTGATAGTCTCAGATTTGAACATGTGATTTGGAGGAATCAGCAAGTTCAACAGTCCACTGTCTGGCTGGGAGGTTAACCTTCTGTGAAAGGCCACAAGACAACAGAGAGAGAGGTTATTCAGCGCTTCTTAGTTAGGAGCCAAGAAAACTCAGTCTTTATACATCAGAGAGCACCAGTTCCTAAGTGGGGTGTGTATGAAGGGAGTTACTGGCCAGATATCAAATTGATTTAATACGTACTTACATTAGTATTTTCAGTCATGCAGAAATTTAGGCTGTGGGTGGGAAAGCAGCATGAAAATTTCTGGAGGAGAATTCCAGAGCCACCACTATAGGAACAGCAACTCAATTTTTTTTTCTTCCCCAGCAAGCCAGGAAAGGAACATCGCAGCTCCTTCATTTCCTTGCTGTGCTGGCCATGGCATCACGGGCAGCTGATGTCAGCAGTGTTTTGGAAAAGGTAGCTGGGATGCGTCAAACTGCTGTATTAGTATGGAGGTTTTAGAGTTTAAATTTCATAGTTATTTTAATGACCATTCTGGTGCTACTCTTTGTCTTAGAAACTTTAGGAATCATGAAACTAGGTTTTGTGACTTCATGTTGAATGCTTTATGAAAAGAGTGTGCTAATTAGGATCTGATTGCCTGATGAATCACTTTCTCTCAGGTAGGATTCCCATTATCAACTTAGGCACCTAGATGTGTTAGACTTTTTTTTTTCTGTGGGATGTATTTGCTGTTTTAAAAGCAGATAAAACCATTCTTCTGTAATTTATTGTCCTCTCTCTTCCATATTTTGTCACCTTGTTTGAACTGGCTCCAACAAATATTGTCAGGATGAGGCTATGGGTGTGTACCATATGCAGCTTAGACTTCACGGCATTATTTCAGCCTCCTAAAGCTCACCAGGCACAGTAAGATTCTCAGAAATAGATCCAACTACTTGTAAGCAACTGTCTCTTGCCAATGGCAGTGGCTGCAGACTGTCAATAAAACCTCATACTAAGCTAAATGAAAGGCAGCTGGCAGGTCCTATTAAAATAATTGCAGCTCTTTTAAAGCCTCATCTTTTGCAAGGAGCTGTATTTCCCCACAAGGGCTGTGGGAGTATTTGTGAAACTGTGGGTGGTATAGATTCTCTTTCAGAGAATGTGCTTGAGGCTCACCAGAACAGCAGTGCTTTAAGAGGAAGTCATCCAGCTGAGGTTCTACACAAAACTTCTTCTTGGTTTTGGTTACATTTTGTTAACCTGATAGTTGCATTAAAACTCCGTTTGTACCAGTAACAGAAAGAGAGCTGTTTTGTACTCAAGCTTGCTAGCATAGAAGGAGGAGGGGATAATCAGTTCTACCTTTTTTTGTGTTTTGACACACAGTTTACTCTGTTTGTATTACTTTGAGATTTGGCAGGGGACAAAAATGAGTAACCATAGAATGGTGGTTGTGGCAGTAAATTACATATTACCACTTCTGTTTAATTCTGGTGTAAAAGAAGGTTATTGTGTGGATTTGAAACTGCCTTAGTTTTTGTGCAAGGCCACTTATGCCCATCGTCTTGAAAACACTTCTTAATTCTTTTTCACAGATCCATGTGGATGGTTTAATAAACTGAGTTCTGTATCCTGGTTATTCTGAGGTCCAAGTTCAGGAACATTCAGACTCCTATGGTGTGACTTGGCAGTGGTGGGAGTGGTTCGGGTAGGTGACTATCTGGATGTATTGAATGAGTTAAGAGGAAAAAAATGCTTTGGGTGCGTTTACGATTTCAGTTACTCTACAGTGTATTGCTAATATTTTCTCTCACCCTCACGTGCAAGAATCAGTGCTGAATTTGTATTATAGTAGCTTGTAGGGAAGGTGCATAAAAACTGTGGATTGTTGCTGCTTTCTGTCAGGAAGACCTGGGGATATTCACCGCAGTGGCACGTTCTGTTGTGCTTGGGTCACAGAGTGCGGTCAGTGTGTCTGAGATTTTAACGTGTTGGTGTGGTTCTGTGTGAGCCCATTTGTGTGTAGGCAACCTGGCTTCCATTGCTTCTGCTATAATTTTCTGTCTTGTTTGTTTATGTTGAATGCTACGTAAAGTATGCAAGGTAGTAGCCCATTTTATATTCAGGTAGCTCTTTGCAAAAAATAAAACCAGCTTCAAACAAATACTTCTACCCTGAGTAAGCTAACTTAAATGCTATTATCCCATCTAGAGAAAGGTTAATATGATTAGCGGTTTCTGTTGTTGGTTTTTTTTTTGCATGTTTCTGGGGGGAGTGGCTTTGGGTTCTTTTTTTATTCTTGTTAGATTGTTACTAGTATGTTTGGAGGGACTGGGACTGAAGGGATTTTTTGGTTTGTTTAAACTTAATTTTCAAACCCATAATTCAACTGCAGATGCATATAGCTCCTTGCTAAAGAATTGTAAGGACAAAATAACCAGAATGATGTGGCATTTTTTAAGTAAGTGTATGCCTAAATGAAGTACCGCAAAAATCTTTAGCATATTACACCATTTTTTGATGTTAATATATGGGGGTAGGATCTCCAGTGTAAGTTTTATGTAACGTACTGCCTTAGTCCTAATTAGGACCACTGAGCAAACACATTCTTCACTCTGCTCTCCCCATCTCTTGCTCTGATTAAAGAATGTAGGTAGAATATACTCACAAGTATTTGTAACTATTTACAGAAAATATTTGACTTTTGGGAGGGGAAATATTGTAATAGCAAAACAACTGTGCTTAACAGTATTGTAGAAATTATGTGCTTGGAAATGCAGTTGTCTTATGAGATTTAAGTGAGGAACCATTATGAAAAGATAGTACAAGTGTTGCAACTTGATTGAAAATGGGTTTGTGGTGAGTGAGTTTTAATAAAATGGTTAGTAAAGAGGAAAGGCAGGAATATTTTAAGGAGCAGATTTTATTTTTTTGAGAGGAAAATCCTAATTATGTGTATTAGAAGTACTTTATATTCTCTGTGAGGGCTTCAGAATTACTGTTTCTGTAGATCCTTGGTTACTTAAAATTGGATAAAGTACCTATTTTTCTCCATTAAACTTTTGAGATTTCTTTCAGAGTTTTCTAGATAGGGAGTGACACCATGAAGAAGTCTTCACAAAAGAGAAGCAATTTTATCATGTGGATAGACTAGTAAGCTGTTACTGTCCTATTTATTGCTGACCTGACAATAACAAAGCAGGGAGTTCAGGCAACAGCTTGAGTAAAGAAAAGGTGCTTTCCTTTGTTGCACTATTGAATAATATTCCCTAATATGTGTGAGGGAATAGGGTGATACGCATATTTGAATGTTAAGAGTAATTTTATGTTGAACTAGCATCTTATTTTATAATCATAGTTTCATTGTGGATTGGCTTGTTTTAACACTGAAATGCTTATTAAGCCTTACTAAGATAATTCAAATGGAAGGGTTAGTCTAGAGGTGATTTTCTTCTTGCTTTGCAGTAATATGCTCTTATTTTATTTTAGGTCTAGTCCCTTTTTTACTCCTAACTGTTGGTTCATTAGCAGATGTGATTAATGAGCCTTTATTGAGGGAAGAAGATCTCCACAGGCCAAAAAGAACACGCCTGGGAAGCAAATGCTGGATTTGCAGTAGGGTTGTGGCTGCAGGCAAATCTTAAAGTAGTTGAATTCTAAAGCTTGCTATGATGAAGTGTTTAGTGTAGGTATCACAAGAGTCGTAGTAAGTGTTCCTGATGTTTTGTGATCCTCTGGGATTGAGGCTTCTTAATGCCAACTGAGTGTGTTTCCCAACTTCTCAAAGTTTCGTAACGACTAGGTTTCTGAAAAAGGTGTGTGATTTCTCAAGCCTAATAAATCTGCAAGGAACACACTGCCAAGTGCTTAGGTCAAACATGAAGATACTGTATCAATGCTTATTTACAGGTGTTGAAATTCATAGTGAACATGCAGACTGTAAATGAGTTCTTACTTGTGTATGGCTGAAAAATATGAAAGAAACATAAGACCAAATATTAAATACTAAAATTTGTCAGACTTTTTTTTTTACATTCCTATAAACTAGATGAATTTGACAAGTCCCCGAAACCTTCGCTTGTACAGTGTTGCAGCTTGTTTTGCAATTGAGTATATTTAGTCTTCTGACTGTACTTTATTTAAGGATGTAGTTTTGAAGCTTTATATAATTAGATTCAATTATGGAAAATCCTATTTCATTATCTTCCCATCAAGACTTCCACCTGAATAAGGAAAACAACGTTGACTAAAGAGGGCCCCTGTATCCTGTCCCTTCAGTATTCTTGTGGCTTCTTTATTTCAGTGGGTTTTGGACATGTTCCAAGCTTCTTATATAAGCCCTGGTTCACATACTTACTCTGTGAGTCCTCTTGACTTGCTGATTCATTTCTCCTTGTAGCGATAAATGCTGGCCCAGATCTCCCCCTTCCTAGTTCTGTTGAGACGTTCCAGCACGAAGTGCGTGCTCAAACGTATTTCAGGTGGTTCAGCTGTGAAGATAAACCTAGTCAGCACAAGATATGTTTTATCCTGTGCATTCGCTGTGGGAACTCGTCATTCTGTCATCCTGGTGTTCCCTGTAGCACAGAAGAGGCATAGATGAACTGTTTCAATAGGTGAAAAAATTCTCAGGCCCATGGACATTTCAACATTAAACTATTTTAGACTGCTTTGCTGAATGTTATTTTAGTTTAAAGAATTATGAACCATAGCAGTTAGTTTGTCACTTAAAATGTGTGTGCTGCTGACAGAGTTTGTCTAAAACAAGATTAGGTTATTGGAGGGTTGGCTTGTATGATAAACTTCCTGGTTGTCACATGGCTGGAATTGGATATTGTAAGGAAAACAGTGTTAGTCCTGACTGTATCTACGCAAATTTGTTTAATTCTGTGGAGAGGCTAGGTATTGGGAAACTACCTCTTGCCTCGCATAAGTAGGTCTTGAATCCTCTTTGTCAAATCAGCATATAGCAAATAAAGATTCCTTACACAGTGCCATAAACCTTTGTGGTGGTTTCAGAGGAAAAGTATGCAGAGAATGCTTATAACTTATTTAAGTACCATGGTGCTTTCTGGCTTCCTCTTTCCTCTCTCCTTTTCCAACTACATTGTTCAGTGAAGACAGAATTAGGTACTGACTAATGTGTGCAAGCAAACTTCCTTTTAATGGTTGTCTTTGAAGGACTTGGCCAATGCAGTTTGCTGGCTCAAGAATGTTGGTGCCTGTTTCTTCAGTTATGGTATAGCTTCTGTGTCACTCACAGACCTTGTTGACTGTTTTGTTCTCTTCTTGTGTACATTTCTTTTTGAAATGACAGAGAGACAGAAATACGTACTAAAATGCTTTACTTCCAATGATGTCTTAAGCAACTGTGGGGAGCTAATGGATGTACCATAGTTTGTTTTTCTGCCAAGAATACTGTCTTTTATATGTAGGACAAACTGTACAGGTTTACCAATTCAATTGCAGAAGTTTATATGAGGTAGAGATTTCTTGCAGGACTGTTACTGTGTTTGGATGGTTATGCAACAGTGGTGTAGAGAGCTGCACAGACTAATATATTACAGAACTCCACATCAGTATGAGACACACTGGCTGTATCTAAATAAGAGCAAAGACTGGAGCAGACTAGTTTTCACCTAGCCATTTTGCAGCAAGTTCAGGCCAAAGAAGTCTTGTAAACAGAAAGCAAAAAGAATGAGTTGGGTTTTATTCGTAGGGAAAGGATAGCATGAGAAGAGTGATTTGTGCTTAGGAATAGCCAGTTACCACCAGGCTGTTATCCTGCAGATTTCATGTCCGTGAAGTTCTTTGGCAATCCAAGACAGAAAAACTCTTATTCTGAGGGAGTTTACACCACGGCAGTTGGAAAACTGTAATGTGTAAATGGACAAAAACCAGGTGCACAATGTTTCTGGAAGTCCAGATGGTCTTCTGAACATTTCTCCTGCTGGTGAGCCAGTGAGGACAAAGGCAGATGATGAGAAAACTGACTAGATGAATGGTGCAAAGGGGATGGGTTTTTGTATTATGAACCAGTAGCTTGGTTTTAGGGCAAAATGATGACAGATTTTTCTCCAAAGGGAGAAACTTGAAGTGAACATCTGTTTCAGAGGAGAGGCAAATAGAATAGCTAATAAAATGTGTGCAGAAAGAAAAAAAAAAAACCCAACAGACTTTATTCTAATACAAATCCCAAGATATTGGCAATACTGCTCGTCAAGGATAGGTGAATAATTCTAAGGTTCGCTATAAAAAAAAGTGTTAGGTACTCAGTCTGGAGGTAAAAAAGAAAGCTTATGGTTTGTCTGTTTAGTGTTACTGGCCCTTGGTAGGAGGAGTGATGTGTTTGATGGTTAAAATAGCTACCTATAATTTAGGAAGGGAAAAGTGATGAAGAAGCGTAGTATTATTTTGATTAGATTTAAATTTGATTTAATTGATTTAAATTTCATTAAAAGCTTTACCTATGTACCTATTCTTTACTTTTGAGAACTGGAAAATAATGAATCATAGAATCATAGAATCATAGAATGTTAGGGATTGGAAGGGACCTCGAAAGATCATGAAGTCCAATCCCCCTGCCAGAGCAGGAATGCCTAGACTATGCCACACAGGAACGTGTCCAGGCAGGTCTTGAATGTCTCCAGAGAAGGAGACTCCACAACCTCCCTGGGCAGCCTGTTCCAGGGCTCCGTCACCCTCACTGAGAAGAAGTTTCTTCTCGAGTTTAAGCGGAACCTCTTATGTTCCAGTTTCAGCCCATTACCCCTTGTCCTATCAGTGGTTGTCACCGAGAAGAGCCTGGCTCCATCCTCGTGACACTCACCCTTGATATATTTGTAAACATTAATGAGGTCTTGTTAATACTTGTTAATTGGTATTCTCTCTGGTAAGCCACAGCATAAATAGCTCGCTGTGGACCATCCAACTGCAGTCACGTGCAGGATGACTAACCACATATGCACAGGAAACAATTTTTATGTGCAGGTCATCTTGTACTGTTAATACTAAAATGTTCATTAAAAAAGATGTTGGATGCAGTATTCTTAGAAGTCATTGTAGGAAGATTTGGAATAGCACCTGACATTGAAAGGTGCCATGTAACCAACTGCATATTTACATCCTTGTGTTTGATAAAGTATAAATGACTACGAATTGATTTTGATTGTACGTAATAAATACTAAGTTTAGTCAGCAGGGTCTATTTGGTCGTTTTTAAAAAGAGCACTTGGAAGCCATTCAGCCAAATCAACTGTATAGAAATGCCTTTTCTACTGTGGTGTTACAGGGAAATCAGTTAAAGGGCATTTTAGTAGATGCTTAGAAAACAGCAAATCTAAAACAGGGCAATGTCATAGTAGTGAAAAGTGTCCATCTGTTAATTAAATGAAGGGGAAAAAGCTACAGCAATGAATTATGGGTTAGAAGCCAGAGACTGCAGCCAGAGACAGCAGGCATGCAAAAAGTCCACCTAAAATATATTTGATTGTAATGTTAGGACCGCTAAGGTGCTTGAGAATGAGATAAAATGTATCAACCCTTTTTTAATATATACTTCACAGATATATTTTGGTTGCTTGGCAAAACTGAGGACTTGCATAACTGAGAAAATTGAGAAGAACTTGATGATCAAACTGGCTCGTTTGGAGGCTTGTTTAAGAGACAAGTGGCTCACTTTTTAAATTTTTTTATCATTCAGGAAAATATTTGACTATAATCTACAATAAATTTGGTTCAATCTTGTTTTAAGTTAGAAGATTCATTATTTCCCCAGTACGTAATATGAAATGTCTTATGCTCCTTCCTCTAGAGTGTACCCTTACTAAGTTTGCAGATGACACCAAGCTGAGTGGAAGTGTTGATCCACCTGAGGGTAAGGAGGCTCTCCAGGGGGATCTGGATAGGCTGGATCATTGAGCCAAGGCCACTCACATGGGTTTCAGTAAGATCAAGTGCTGGGTCCTGCACTTCAGCCGCAACAACCCCCAGCAGCGCTACAGTCTTGGGGAGGAGTGGCTGGAGAGCTGCCAGGCAGAGAGAGGGACCTGGGGGTGTTGATGGACAGCCGGCTGAACATGAGCCAGCAGTGTGCCCAGGGGGACAAGAAGGCCAACAGCATCCTGGCCTGTGTCAGGAATGGTGTTGTCAGCAGGAGCAGGGAGGTGATCATGTCCCTGTACTCGGCTTTGGTGAGGCCACACCTTGAGTACTGTGTCCAGTTTTGGGCCGCTCCCTACAAGAGGGACACTGAGGTGCTGGAGAGGGTACAGAGGCAGCTACCAAGCTGGTAAAGGGCTTAGAACCTAAGTCTTTTGGGGGGAAAGGCTGAGGGATCTGGGGCTGTTTAGCCTGGAGGAGATTGAGGGGAGATCTCATCGCTCTCTACAACTACCTGAAAGGAGGTTGTAGCGAGGTGGGGGTTGTTCTGTTCTCCCCAGTGGTGAGTGATAGGACGAGAGGAAATGGCCTTAAGTTGTGTCAGGAGAGCTTCAGGTTGCATATTCAGAAGAATTTCTTTACTGAGAAGGTTGTCAGGCAGTGGAACAGGCTGCCCAGGGAGGTGGTTGAGTCACCATCCCTGGAGGTGTTTAAAGGACGGGCAGATGTTGTGCTGAGGAACATGGTTTAGTGGTGTTGACAGGGCTAGGAAAAGGTTGGACTCAATCTTGAAGGTCTCTTCCAACCAAAACCATTCTGTCATTCTATGATTCTTCCCCTTGAACAAGTTGCGTATGTGAGAAAGGGGCACTGCTTATCTTTTGCTTGAAACTGTTGCTGTTTGAGCATATGAAACTGCTGAATCTGCCTGTCATTCTTTGCTAGATGAAGAAGCCTCTATGGTGTTTTTGCTTGTACCAGGCTGCATAGAATTTAAGCCATACTCCTACTCAGTTTAGTTGTTTGTGTGTTACTGGTGATCCTTTGTTCCTTCCCTACTTTTTGTGCAGAAACACAGACTTGAAGTAAAACGTATGCCAGACTTTTTCTGGATCTTTATTCACAATGACAAATAATGTGTTCATTTATATAGAATGAAGTACCTTCCCTTTAATCCAGAGGAAAAATTCTCTGAAAGTTTGTACATGATCAGGCAGGTCCAGAGGAGGGCCGCAAAGATGGTGGAGGGGCTGGAGCACCTTTGCTCTGAGGACATGCTGAGAGAGTTTGGGTTGTTCAGCCTGGAGAAGAGGAAGGCTCTGGGAACACCTTATAATGGCCTTCCCGTGCCTCAAAGGGGCCTACAGGAAAGCTGAGAAGGGGCTGTTTGTAAACATGGGCATGTAGTGATAGAACGAGGGGCAATGGTTTCAAACTGAAAGAGAGTAGATTTAGATTACATATTAGGAATAAATTCTTGACTATGAGGAGGGTGAGGCACTGGAACAGGTTACCCTGAGAGGTAGTGGAAGTCCCCTCCCTGGAAGTGTTCAAGGGGCTTGGTTGTAAGTAATTTTTGAGGCTCCTTCTAAGTGAAACCATTCTATGGTTGTGCAAAAGTGTGAAGGTAGTTTCTACACCTCTAATTGAGCTAACTAGAGCACAAGGGGGGAAAAAACCCACCTTCTTTCACATTGAAGAAATTTCTCCACTACTGCCTCCTGTTATTGCTCTCAGCACATACGAAGGTAGAATTGTAGACTGATTCCCACAGTTCATTCTTCTCCCTGGTATATTGGAAGACAATCAGGACTACTAATACACTTGTATTTTTTCTCTTGCATTTTTTGTTCTTATTAAACTTTATTTGTGTTTTGCCTGCTACTTGGGACATCAAAGAAACAGGTGAGGTGGAAAGCTAGAAAGCTTAAACACCTGTACCAGCATAATTCTGATGTTTTTATTACGCTTATGTTGTTGCGGGTATAATATATGTAATGCATTTTGATGTGATTAAGAGCAGGATGGGTAAAATCAATTTTTTTTCCCAGACAGTATGATCACCCTTTGTGATGATGTAACCTAAAGGAATTAGGTTTGCTAAAGTAAACGAAATTGCCTATCGTGATTCAACTCCAGTGTGCTGTACAACAGTTTGTATGCCTTCCAGGGCAGGTTAAGGTGGCCTAGATGGATAAAGGAGCACATGATTTGAGAGGTCGTGCTTAGCTTGATGAGCAATGATATTTTCGTATCATAAGCATGGTCATTGTCAGGATTTTATTTTTGAGCATTGTGAAGACTACAGATAAGGAAGAAGATGAAGCAATTCATAGTGAATTAATTTTATATATTTATGTGGAGATGCTGCTGTTTGTTGTTTTGAAGAATTGGCGATGGTGATTGAAGCTAACTTTATTGACTGAATATTATTCTTCCTGTAATTTTAAATGAGAAAATAAGTTGGAGAAATGGGTGAAAATAAGCTGCTTATCTGTCTAATAGAAAAGCGGGGAAACAAAGGTACTGAAACCAGCAACAGAGTCAAGCAGCATCCTAGAAATGGTTTTTGTAGTGGTTCAAGTGTTTGTTGTATGTTTAAGATTTTGGTTAGGGTGTTTGGGGCAGTGAGGGAAGAGTGACTGCAGGAACTCAAGGGAGGAACAAATGAGGAGAGTATTGGGTCAGAGTAATGGGCAGGATACTGGTGATTTCCACAGAGGCAATCAAAGTGTGTGATAAGATCAGTTATTGTTGGTGGTTGAAATCAAGTTGTGGTTTTATATGCACGGAATTTAAGTAGGGAATCTCCAGAGGTGCTCGTTGTCTGGAGCTTTCCTGTGGGATGGAAGGGATCCTGTAGTGTTAGAAACATGGGAGAAACAGCTTATGGTGGGGAAGAACATACTGAAAAAGAGAAAGAAGCAGAAGAGTGGAGAGGAGTGGGCTAACTAGCAGCACAAGAAGTCACAATGGAGTGGATGAGGAAACAAAAGATCACTCTTCAGGGGCTTTCAGCTTTATTGAGAACTTTGTCACTGGAAGGATCACCTGCAGAGCAGCACTGTAAGCCTTGAACTGATATATGTTAGTAACTCAACCAAATTTTTCTCTTCCCCTTTTTATATCTGTTTCCATCTTTTAGTTTTTATTCCCATACCTCTTTCTTAAAGAGTTGCATTTAAATCAAACAATAACCAATTGAGATAGAGATATGGTTTCCAGAGGGAGGGATGGTCCAGGCATAGTCTTAAACTAGTGGGTCTTAGATAAATTGGTTCTCAGTGTTTGCGATTTTGGGTTTAGATACTGGTCTGCCGTGTCGAATTGAAGCTTTTGAGAATGTTTCTTTTTAGCTGGAGTACCAATAGAACTACTGCTGTCTGACTACTAGTCCTCATTCTGGTCTCTATTTTTATAGATCATGCTGTTAGCATTAATGTTCAGCCCAATCTCTTATTGGTGTGAACACTACTATTAAATTCAAATGCATTTTTTTCTATGTTTGTATAGTTTTATGGAAAAACTGGACTCTGTGTGTTGTTGCAGAACACATGTATTAAAACTGTTTTGGATGATTTTATCCAGGGCATTATCAGTCTGTCTCAGTTCTGATCCCTTAATGGTATTAAAATGAAAGCTGGTATCTAGAATGGAATTAGTCCATTAATCTCACTACTGATCTTTACTATTGAGAATTTTTCCATACCAGAAAAAGTTTTTAGTGCTTTTTCAGCTGTTAACAAAGATGACTGACATGTTAAAAATGAGCCTATTTATTGGAAAAGGTTGATTTTTTTTTTTTTTTAGTTGTAGAGTCTCATTGCTAGACAGAATACTGCATAGAGATGTCATCTGATGCGATTTAATACATGTCTGTTTTTCTCTCTAAGAATTTAGAATTCATTAATCTGCAGGTAAACAGGTGATCGCTTTATTGCTATTAAAGCATTAAATACAGACTTGTTTTATCCAGATCTTACACTGGCTTGTTGGAGAAGATCTGGAATATCCAGTGGAATCGATTTTAGATTAGAATAAAGAGATATCAGGTCGTTTTTAGAGCTCACATCTGTTTCCTTCATCACTTAGAAGTCAGAATGTACCTAAAACCCCCCAAACCCTGCATTGTTTGGCTCTCAGATCTAATAATGCATTTCACATATTACTAGAAGACACAGTGGAGTGGGCAGTTGCAGTAAAAAGGATTTGTAAGATGCATGAATATAATCTTCAAAATGCATTTTAGGGCATGCAGTTTGGTAGCACTTCTGTCAATATGTGAATGGCACATTCCTTCAGGCAGTATATATCTGCAAGATGACCCTTCAAAGAATGAGAAATTGGGAATGAGAAGAAACCTACTGTGATTTACAGATTGCACACAAATGCAGTTTCTGCATGTTAAACTTAATGCTGTGTTAGTTTAGATTAAGTTTAATAAAAAGCCATTAAGTGAAGCAAAACAACTCTCACTACAACCTCAGTATCAGAGGGAACACAGCAAACTTGTATCTTGTTCTTTTCCAGAAACTGCCTTCTTTTACCCAGGATTTTCAATAACAGTTGTGTTCTTGCCTTTTTTCAGATTTGAAGCTATGTCTGCATTGGTTACTAAAAGTTAAATCTGCTGAGCTTTGAGAAAAAAACCCAACCTAACACTGTTGTCCAGTCGATTGAACTGAACAAATTAATTTCCTTATTTTTTCTTGTGAGCTGCACCTCTGTGATTTCAAAAGCTAGAAAACGTTATTATCTTAATGAACTGTTTGGCTTTTAGTTCAGGTGACTCGTGGTCCTGCATTGTTTTTTTTGTGTTAGAAGAGGGTTGTTGCTCTGTTACACAATAGAAATCCAGGGTGATCTTTTATGTCCATTCCAAATCACGTCTAGAATTGTATTTTCAGAATGTAAATTAGCTTGTGGCAGGGTTTGGGTAGCTTTAAATTAAATGGTAAAAAGTGACAATCTGCTCCTTGATTGATTCTCAGGTAGGTAGTGAGGAGCTCTGACAGCAAACCCATGGTTAGTGTTCAGGAATTGGCTCAAACCATGAGATTAAGCAGCGGCATTAGTCTTTTCAAGAGCAATGTGATAATGTCACAGAGAAATGGATCATACCTTCATGGCAGATGGTGCATGCCTGTGTGAAGTGTAATAGAGGAAAAATACATTTTGGTTTGATATAGATGCTAAATTGTTCAGCTTACTAAAAAGTTTTAGTACTGACACTTGCCCTGAGAATATATCCCTACTTTAGATCTCAGTGCATGTTAAAAAATTCCTGTGTCTTATTCTGCTTTGTTCCTGCTCCACAATCTAGTTCCTGGTTTTAGCTATAAAAGTGTGTTATTCCTGCCAGGGTCTTCCTTTGTTTATAGAGAACACTGATATTCGAGAATTGATCTTCATAATGTGTGTATGGGATCAATGATGTGCTGTTATGACAGTGAATTGATGTGCATAGTAATTGGCAGCTGAAGCTGTAAAAAGTACCTGACAGTTCTGTGTTTTTTTTTTTTCCTTTAAACCCTCTCAAACAAGTAATAACACCCTAATATTTTTGAATCATTTCGTATGTTAAGAGCACAGGTGAGATTAATGGAATTTGTAGAATGAATGTTTAACAACGTTTGGCAAGCAAGTTCTCAGATTGCTGATTGTATCTGTAATGAAAGTGGTCAGTCATGCCTCCTAATTCAACTTTGTAAAGCAGTGAAGAACAAAATAAATGCAGAAGGAAGTAAAAGGTTCATAAGAGCAATTATTAATTGGAAAGTTATGCATATGCATGTGTATGGGGAAAATGACATCTAAAAATAGATTGAAGTGTTGCTTACTATCACTGCTCACCTCTGTCCTGGAAGGAAAGGGAACTCAGGAATTTACATACCCAAACAATGACTTGGCTCATAGAGAGAGTTCTATAATTAAGTACACAATTATAGCAACTGCTTGCTTTTAGTTCTGCTGGTTTTGAAACAATTTTAATTTGAAATCTCCACCATGCTATAAAATTGTGTTTCTGAAATATAAGAAATGTGAAAGATTAATCCAGTTCCTATTACATGTTTTCTAACCCATTTCAGACAACTAGTAGGTGGTTATTGGTTCTAACAATGTAATATTTTATGCGTGTTTTGATAAATTCAAATATAGAGCCCGAGGTGATTAGCAGCTCAAACTGCATGGCAGAATCTTCTGGACTAGCCAGTAGCAATTGAAAGCCACAGGCACAAGACAAATTCATGCATTTAGAGTTCCATAAACGTTCACAGAATCTGTGTAATTTGCAGTCTGAAGTCTGTTTATGCCTTGCCTAGGTTTCTGTTGTGGCATGTATCCACAGCCTTCTGTATTTTAATAATCTGACACAGCTCCAGGATCCAGTTTTGTTCATAAGCTATGGCATAACTGACAAAGTATCTGCCTGATACATGAGGTGTATATCTGTTTGTCTGGGTTTTAACTGGTGAGTAATATACCACTTTTAATTTTCTTGTTAACAAAATATAAGTAATAAGTTGTACATCTGGGGTTTTGAAAACCTGTTCTTAAATGTTGTCCAGGAGGACTTGAATCTCAGGTCATTTGTATTTTAGGACGGGAATGTAGAGTCTGTGACATTCTTGGGGTCATTCAGATGGGTGACTCATCCTGGGACTTGATTAATTTTCACAAGTTGCTACTGGAAATTTCAGTATGCAGTTAAATATTGTGCAAAAAAAAAAAATTGCCAAAGGTTCTTATTCCCTGGATTTTCTTGTCATACTTACTGTAACCTTTAGATCACTTCTGTCTTCCTCATACCAAGTAGTTGACAGTTCTGTGTTAGTGAGTCAGCATCTACTTAATGCGATATTTAGCCAATCACTCCTTGCCCACGGAAGTGTGGGTGTTGGGTGCCACCAGCATTTTGTACACGCCCAAGGTCCGTATAACACATGGTGCCATATTTCTTAAGTACTGTACAAATAAAATTAAATATATTCCTCACTGAAGTGTTTCAGTATCTAATAAAAGATATGGGTGTGGTCAGAAACAGAACAGAGAAAGAACTTTATGTGATGAATGGCAGTAGGGAAAGGAGATAAGGGTTATGATAATAGCATCATGCAAGGTATCCATCTGGTTCATTTAGATCAAATGTGTCCTTTCTAGAAATTTATTCCGGTGTATCTTAGTGTGTGTGTATGACTCAATTTCGTATTTTTAAGTATAAATCTTAGTCCTGATTGGTGTATTCTCTTACATATTCTTATTCTCTTAGTCACTCGTTTTCCAAATTTTCTACATTCCTGTTCTTTCCCATCATCAGTTTCTCTTGTGCTGCTGTGAAAGAAGGCTGAAGTCTGAGCATGTTTGCTGTAGTTATCAACAACAGACCTGAAAAACCTGTGACTGTCTAGGATCCATGTGCTAATGGGAAACTCTTAAGAATGGAGGGGCAAGTGGAAAGAGTGAAAAGGAAGGGGGTCACATAAGAGCAAAGGGTGAAGGCACCAGATCTAAATAGTTTTCTCATGGATTTGCAGCCTCTCTTGTTTTCCTGAGTGCTCGTGTCCCATTGTTTGTGGTGCTAATTGGCCTCCTGATGCAACATAGGTATGTCCAGTCCTCTGTGAAGTTGTTGTCAGTTCTGTAGCAACAGAAATGGCTAAAGCTTGGGTGAGAGTTGTCATAACTTATGAAGAATGATCTTTTTCTTTTTAGTTCCTAGATTGAGTCACATTGGATTCTTCATGTTTCTACTAATAGCAAAGCTTCCTCAGGCTTAACACAGTAGCTTGGCATATCTACTCACTTCTTAGAAGTCAGTAAATTAGCACAAATGTTACTTAGAGAAAAGTAACTTGCCAGAGAATTGTGGCAGTGCATGGTCTGAGACGTTTTAATTTGTTGATCCCAAAGCATGGTCTGTGAGGTAGGGTGAGTGGTCCAGGATGCCGTGTCTCCTTGTTCAAAGACCTTGGGTATTTTCTGCTGTGCATGGTTTGTTTCTTCTTTTTTTGAAGTTCAGATAGATTTGTATTGTGTACTTCAAAGACAAGAAACAAACTGATGGGAAAATAGCTAAATAAACCTGCTTTTTATGTAAAAAAAAACAAAAACCAAAAAAAAACCCACCCCACCAATACCAACCAACAGCAGCAAAAGAAACCTGGTAATAAATGAATAAAGATTGCCAGGTATATCAGTATTTCAAATGCTTGGTTTTAAAGCCCTTCTAAAATTCTTTACTTTCGGTGTTAATTTTGGAGTACAAAATCAGTGTCATGTGTCTGTTTTCTAGGTTTCTGTTCCTGGCTTGATCTCTGGTTATTTGAGCTAATGCAGTGGCATGAGAGTAACAGAGACGGTAAACATCAGTAAAGCCTTAAGCAGACCTATTAGCAAGAGTCTGTAGTGACAACTTGATCCTCTTCACACTTGCTGTTCTGCAAAGTAACCTTGGTTTATAGAAATGAACAATTTGCAAGTATGTGAACACTGGATTTACTTTGGAGAATGTTTTTGTAACCACACGTGGAGTAGAAATACTTTCCAATTAAATAGCAATTTCCCCAATTTCATTTCCGACAATATATGCCATCTTGGTTCTATAAAGGGATTTTCCTGATACTTCTATTTTCATGGTAGGAAAGGGTACTGGAATTAATATGACATAAAGTGTTGTATATCATGAATTCTTGAATGATTGAGTCAATGTGTTATTATTCAGCTGCTTTGGTAAGACTTGGAAAAAAGAGTATTGCAAATAGCAGTCATGTTGACTGGATAATTTTGCTAACGTGGAGACACAACAAGTGTCTCTTGTTTCATGAATAACACTAAATCTCAGCTTTCTCCCCTGGAAATATTTCCAAATAACCCAACAGACTTGCTTCCTTATGTATGTACTGATACTGATCTTATCTCAAACATAGCTTTTCACTTCGTTAGTTCTAATTTTGAAGTTGGCCATTATATGATAGTGTTGGGGGTGGGTTGGGCCACATGACCTGCAGAAGTCTTTACCAATGTCCATTATTCTGCAGTTCTAATTACTTGGAGCAAACAGTGGAAAATAGTGCTCTATCTTGCTACTTTTAGGGGAATATTGCATTTAAAGCTAATTAAAAGTCTTAATATGAGAACTTCTCAGAGCACGCAGTCTGAGGCTTACGCTTTGAGAAACAGGCATCTTGAATCATAAATGATTCCTTGCAGTCTTAAGTTGAGAAATGCTTCCTGTCTGGTGCACGTGCAGTGTACCACTTTTTCCACTGGTGAGATCAAACTCGGCCATCTTGGTCATTTCTGCGTTAATTGTGCTGTTATAAAGGGGGATTTTGAACCCCAGTCAGCTTTTCTAGATCTGGGTATGGTTGTTTTGTTGCAGAACCAGACTTTGTGCTTACCCAGTGAGATTTCTTGTGGCTATATACACACAGGTGAGAGAAATAATTTGAAAATAATTTCTTTTTAAAAAAAGAGTTTGAATTTATGATCTTCATTTATACCTTGGAGACCTTTTTTTTTTAAAATTTTTTTTTGGTCCAGCTTCCCCAAGGGAAAACAATCAACAACATAGTTGAGCAGATCCAATTTATCTGCGTATGTGCAGGTATGAATGTTTCCTTAACTGCCTTGTCCAAAAGTGCCATTATGGTATTGGAAGTAACCTAAGTTTCATTGTGCTGGCCTCTAGGCATTTAATTAAATTTTAAGATAATTAGAAATATCTCTAATAGAACTGTAGATGTTCTGGCAAAACAATAAAACTCTTAATATTAAAGAAGAATTTGCATTGCAAGTCAGCCAGTCAGAAACCTATCAAAGTGTGTTTTCCATTCTGTTGTTGTTAAGCATACCGGTATCCCTTGGCAGAACGCTTCTCAACTGCAAGAGTGTTGCCAAATACAGGTTATTTTGGGGCATGCTGGAAGCAAATGTGAATCTTCTTGTGCTCACTAAGAATGTGCTATCAGCTGTCCTCTTCCTGCATTGAAGGATTCTGCTTGTCAGCAGCTGTGACAGCAGTACTGAGAGTAACAAGTCCTCAAGTAGGTTAGTCTCATGCTGCTTAAGGTAATGTATTATAATTAGTATCTTAAACTTGTCTACCCAAGACCAGTGGAAAGACAGTGTCACTCCTGAAACTTGTCAGGCTTTTGTCTATGAGACAGTCTACACAATAGAGATTGTTTCTTTGCTTCACTGTAAATATCTGGTTCATACGCTGAAGTAAAAAGAAGCAATGGGACATGATGACAGCATCAGCTTCCAGGAAAAGCGAGATGCCCACTTTCTTGAATCCTAGAATTGAATAATCATTAAGGTTGGAAAAGACCTCTCGGATCATCTAGTCCAACTGTCCACCTGACACTGCCATGACCACGCAACCATGTCCCTAAGGACCATACCTACACATTTTTTGAACGCTTCCAGGGATGGCGACTCCACCATTTCCCTGGGCAGCCTGTTCCAATGCCTCACTGCTCTTTCAGTAAAGAAATTTTTCCTAGTATTTTATTTAAACCTCCCCTAGCACAACTTGAGGCCATTTCCTCTTATCCTGTCATTTGTAATGTGGGAGAATAGGCCAACACGTACCTCACTACAACCTCCTTTCAGGTAGTTGTGGAGAGCAATGAGGTCTCCCCTCGGCCTCCACTTCTCCAGGCTAAACAATCCCAGCTCCCTCAGCTGCTCTTCATAAGACTTGTTCTCTAGACCCCCCACCAACCTCATGTTCTTGTCTGGACCTGCTCCAGCATCTTGATGTCTTTCTTATACTGTGATGCCCAAAACTGAGCATAGTACTGAGGCTGTGCCCTCACCAGTTCAGAGTGCAGGAGACTGTATGAATTGTCTCAGAATCCTTTGTGTCCTCCTGGTCCTCCCTTCTCTTCCCTCCCTATTCACCCAGTGCAGAAATCGAAGATTAACTGAAGTTTTCTGTGATCTGCAAACCTTCCTACTTTGTGCAAAATGCCTGTTTGATTTCAAAAGGTACACTACCTAGAGATAAAAAAAAAACACAGCTGGCAAAATTATTTATTTCCTCAATCACAGTCATATGTTATTCTTTTTTCAAATGTAAATTACCATAAGGCACACATTTCCCTTCTATACTGAGTTCTGGTTATGGGTACCCTCGTGCAGGCAAGACCTGCTTCAGTTGCACTTCCTCGTCTGCTTCAGGACCCCTCATCTTCCTGGTACCTGTTCCAAAAGGGAAAAAATGTCACTAATCTCATTGCCCTAAAATTGTTCTTGCTTTACAAGACAGATTTGAGTGATACATATGGGATCCATTTCTGCTTAATGTGTGTCTTTGCTATGTATCATCTTGATCAATCTAAAGTCTTTTTATCTGAACATACTTTCTCGCTTAATAAGAGTAGATATTGAAGGGCAAGCGTGGAAAATCTTGCTTCTGACATACTCTCCAGGAATCATTTAAAGAAATAGTGAAAACAGTAGAAACAGTGAATTATTTTGAATGGAAGATGGTTGTTGTGGGCTGAAAGCTACCTGAAATGTCTCTGAAGCAAGGAATTGTTAAGATATTTATTTCCAACGCTTCCTGTTATTCAGCGTAACTCAGCATACTGAAGTGTAGTCCTGCTTCCTGATCTGCTGAGTGAAAGTTTGCTGCAACTATTCTGGGTGCATCGATATCCTTTCAAAATCCTCCAGTAAGCAATTGAAAGACTGATGAGGATTTGAGTTGGAATGATTTTGTGTGAAAATTATAGTAAGAAAGATGTTTGAGTCAATTGCAGGCATCACTCCTGAAAACCAGTGGTAAACTGCAACTGAAATACTTAAGAGATGTGAACAACCTCCAGGGTAAAATGAAGATCAGAACAGCTGCACTGGAGCAGACCAACAGTCCATCTGGCAACTATTTCTTAGCAGCAGTGGGTTTATACCCAAGGAGGAGTAAGAACAGGATGGACACGTGATGGTTCCCCCAAGGACTTTCCTCATGCTTTAAGCTGAGTGCTAGGGCTCCTCCTCTGTGCCTTTTTGGTTGGAGGAACCTGATGGATCTTGAGACTCTGATCATAGAATCATAGATTGTTCGGTGTTGGAAGGGACCTCGACAGATCATCTAGTCTAAGCCCACTGCTAGAGCAGGATCTCCTAGGGCAACCACACAGGAATGCGTCCAGGCAAGTTTTCAAAGTCTCCAGAGAAGGAGACCCCACAACCTCCTTGGGCAGCCTGTGCCAGTGCTCTGTCACCCTCACAATAAAGAAGTTTCTCCTCATGGTGAGGTGGAACTTCCTGTGTTCTAACTTAAACCCATTACATCTTGTTCTATTGCTGGGCACCACTGAGAAGAAATTGTCTCCTTGCCCTTTACACCCACCCCTCAGATATTTGTATATGTTAATAAGGTCCCCTCTCAGCCATCTCCTTTCAAGGCTAAACAGCCCCAGACTGATGGTGTTGATACTGTGTGGTAGAGCGGGATTAAATTAAATTTCATTAGATATTTTTACCTTGAGGGTAATTTATCACTAGTCATTTAAAGCACCCGTTACCATTTCTGCAAAACAAGTAGGAAAGCGTTCATCTGAGCTAGTCAAGACCCTGGTGTATGATTGCCCTGAGTTCCTTCAAATACTCTGGCCTATTTTCTTTGAGAGGTTGTTGTGCTTTCCTGCAAATGGGACTGCGCGGTGTGAATGTGTGGAAGCCTGGAGGGTTCCTGCTGTTGGAGACTCATCAGTGCTTACAGTTGTATAAGTTACTTTTAACTTGTGGTTATTCTTAGCTGTACTCTTCTGATATGGGCTTAAGGTCATCTGACTCAGTGTCACAGTTTCAAGTGACATTAAGGTAACATCGACTGCAGTGTGTTCCTTGTTCTTTTCCAATTCTGTCACTGCTGTCTTCTGTTCAAAGTATAGCTGCTTAATCTCCAAAGTAGAACTGCCAGAAGTATCCAGGTGGTGGTGTGCATCCTCGCCACATGCACACACACCCACCTGCTGTGTTACCTCCTCTGGATGGTTGGGGTCGGATGAGTTCCTTGTGCTTGGTTTGGAACCCTGAGAACAGTTCATGATTTGGTAATGGCTCCCTGCTGCTGGATTTTATTCTTCTGGGCATTTTAAGAGAGGCAGCCTAACAGGTGTCAGGAAATGATGCAAGAGTAATTCCTTTTTGTTTATTGTTTTTGTGATGATTATGAGGTTAGCTGTTTCTTTGATCTTTTCTCTAGTTTGGATGTTTTGCCTGTGAAGTCTTGACCTTATGCCATTTTCTTTCAGAGGCACGATCACCTGACTGTCCCACTGTGAGATCCAGCCCTGCAGTGTTGTATTCTCTGGGTTAATTCTGCTTATCCTAGCAGAGCTATTGCAGACCTGCATTTCTTCTGTTTGGGAGTCTGTGTACAGTGTCTCTGAATAGCTTTTGTACAGATGAATTAGTTTTTCAGCTGGAGCAAAGCACTATGGGAAAGGGAAGAAGCATGCCACTGTGGCAGTTTGACAGACTTTCTCTTAAGACCCTAAGTTTCAGAATCTCATTCGACGCTTGCTGTTGTTCTCAATCTTTTTAATTGTATTGAGTGTTGCTGTTCTGTATTTCTGAGGCTGGCTAAAGTGATAGAGGTTTGTTTTTTTCAGCTGGAAACTTAAAAAACTGGACTTTAATATTACTCCTACTATATTATTTTTTCCCCTTGCTGTTTTTGTGTCCTTGTTCTCCTTCTGTTGAGAATAAGTGGATGGATTTATGCAGTATAGTGCACTGGAATTGGTACAAATGCAGAAGCACCAGTAACTGCTGAATGAGGAATAGGACACAAAACATGTGAAAGTTGGTTACAGCGTGGTCCTGCTGTGGTAGTCCTGACTTTTGAAGAAGGTCGTTGTTCTGTGATTTTACTGCTGCATGTTTCTGACCCTAAACCAAGGAGCTTCCATTCTTCCTGGAATGACTTTGATTTTAAATCTATTTTAGGATTTTTTTGAGGACACATTTATGGTGATTTTGTGATGGGCTGATTCTTCTTTTTATTAGAAATGAAATACAGTTTCCTTTATAGGTAAATCACTTGAATCAAGCTACTACATATGCTTCCAACAATTTATATTTTTTATAGGTACTACAAATTTGACAGATTATACTCTGACTCAGCTTCTTAGCTCTTTGACATGACTTCATGGTTAGTTAGATGATCTGTCTGACCATAATGACATTTAATCTCTCTGAAGATATGTTCTACTTCTGCCTTTACTGAAGGTGAAATTTATCATTTCCCTAGGACCAGCCACTAATTTTGAATGTGTTCAGCTGAGTGCACTGGATGGTTTTGGTTTTTTTATAGTTGTTCTACCTCAGTGAAGATGGCATCAGGGATCTGATATGCCTTATTAAATGTGTGACAAATTTCTAAAAAAATTCCTGAAGTTAATGATACAGAAGTGTACTCTTTTCTTGTTCTTTTCATTTCTGATGTATTTTTTCCTTAACTTCCTACAGATCTGCGTGCAAAACATGTCTAATGTAAGAGATTTAATAATTTAATACAGAAATTAAATGTGGAGTAGAAATGAAGCACCTTTGGAGACAGAATATTATAAAATACGTATAAAGTACTAGAAAAAGCAATGTTTTGTACTATGTTACACACAGAAAATAACCTCCCCTAAAACTATGTAATTTTTACTGTCCTGAAAGTCTTTCAAGTGCTCTGAAATCTTCAGGCTACTTGTAACACACATGTACGGCTTTTCTTTCTAAAGAACAAAACGAAAACTCTGAAAGTAAAATAAATGTACAATACAATAAAATACCTGTTTGTTCTTACCTAGTAGGGAAGAAGCTGACTGAAATTTTTATACCTTTGTCTTAAACAGAATGTTGACTTTGAAAGCTCAGGGAAGAAGCAGCAGGGAGAAAAAAGTAACACAGTGGTAAGTATGTTTATTTTTCTTTTCTCTCAACCAACTGCAAAGTGTATTAAAATAGAAATCCTCCTCTTTATTCATATATTGTAATAATCACCTCCAAAGCACTTCAGTTTTATTCTGTATCATCTCTCATTTTATTCCGAAGGTAATTTTTTCTAAATATCTGTTGTAGAGCCAGGTGAATGTAATTGCATGCATATACAGAAAGGGGAATATATTGGTAACTAAGTAGCAGGAAATAATGTTTTAAAGTGCTCGATGTACATTATTAAATGTTTTGATTTGTGGAGATTTAGCATTTTATACTGCTTCAAAATTTTATTTTTTTTTTAGTTCTTAGAAAAGACAAACATGTTTTTGAAAATCTTGGATAGAAGATGCTTGCAAAAATGCTTTGAGTGCTTGTTGGGCCTCTTACTGTCGTTTCCGGTTTGCTGGTCTAAAGACTAGGTGAACATCACATCATGTAATCTCTCTCTGACTGTGTATTAGCACTCCTTAGTTACAGAACAGACTTAAAAATGTGAAAATTAAGCCAAATAAAGTTCTGTTTTCTGATCAAAGCTCTATGTAAAAGCAACACATGTTCAGAATCAGCTTTTTTCTTTACTAAATGATGCCAGTGCAGATGGCACTAAGTTGCTTTTGCCTCACAATGTAAGGATTTCTAGAGGCAAGTATTTCTCATTAGTAGAAAGAATGCCCAATAGAGTGTTTTATCTTCAGAACATCTGTATGAATTTCTGTGAAGCCGTTATTTCATATGCAAACAAAAAAAACCTCCCAACAATATATGACAGCAGCTTCCATCTGCTCTGATTTTATTAATAGTGCTGCTGAGATTGTGGAAATGCTAATAAATATTGACACTTCAGTGACTGTCATTTTGAGACTTACTATGTAATAGTTTAAAACACACAAAACTTTCCACATTTTATCTGGCATTACTACAAACGGTGCATACTTAAGATAGAAGCACGTGCACATGCTCATGTTTTCCAGCTTTTGGTACAGTCTAGAAGGCTGTAGACTTTGTGTGCTTTGGCATTCTCTGCTGATCTAAGAAACTGCAGTTGCCACACTGCCTCAACTCTGCTTAGTGCTCTGTACGGTTTGTTACTTCCTATGGACCTTTTCCCCTCACTTCCCATGTGCTGGTTCATCTCATTTGACTATGTTGTTACAACTGGAGGATTTAAGACAGCATCTCTTTCTTTCTGCTTGAATAAATGTTGACAGTATGTGATACACAGCATTTACTCGTACAGTAGATCCAGACATAATCCCTCAGAGGACTAAACCCAAAGCATAAGCGGTTTAATATGGTTTTATACCTCTTCCAGAGGCTTACTATCCCTTAGTCTGGTTGCTCTGTGTATTCAATTTTCATTGTTGTCTTTGTATAGAAAGTCAGGAACTTGTCCTGTTTTGTTTCTGTGGGTCTTTTTTTCACAGCAACAATGAAAGAAAATGGGGTTATTTGATGTAGAAATTAGTGGGTTCTGAAAGCAAAGCACTTCTGAAGTAGCTTGGTACGGTGAGCTGTACCAAATATCTCTTGTTATATCTACTGCATGTTAAAAAAAAAAAAAGGATACATTAGAATGTTTGGGGATGGAAGAGGCATTTAGAAGTCATCTGGTCCAACCCTCTGCAGTGAGCAGGGACACCTTCAATTAGATCAGGTTGCTCGGAGCCCTGTCGAACCTGTCCTTGAATGTTTCCAGAGATGGGGCTTTTACCACCTCGGTGGGAAACTTGTTCCTGTGTTTCATCACAGTCCGTTTAAGAAAAATCTTCTTTATATCTAGTCTAAATCTACTTTCTTTTAGTTTAAATCCGTTACCCCTTGTTCTATCACAGCAGGCCCCACTAAACAGTCTGTCCCCGTCTTTCTTATGGGCCCTCTTCAAGGATTGAAAAGCTGCAGTATGGTCTCTCTGGAGCCTTCTCTTCTCTGGACTGAACGACCCCAACACTCTCTAGCTGTCTGTCTTAGAAGAGGTATTCCATCCACCCAGTCATCTTTGTGGCCCTCCTCTGGACCCTCTCCAGCAGGTCCACGTGTTTCCAGTGCTGAGGGCCCCAGAGCTGAACACAGCACTGCAAGTGGTGTCTCACCAGAGCAAAGGGGCAGAATCACCTTCCTCAACCTACTGGCCATGCTTGTTTTGATGCAGCCCAGGACGTAACTGACGTTATGGGCTGCAAGCGCACATTGCTGGCTTCTGTCCTGCTTTTCATCCACCAGTACCCCCAAGTGCTTCTCAGCAGACCTGCTCTCAATGCCTTCGTCCCTCAGCCTGTATTGATAGTGGGTGTTGCTTTGACCTAAGTGCAGGACCTTTCATTTGGCCTCATTGAACTTCCTGAGGTTCAAGAACTGCTTGTCCAGGTCCCTCTAGATGGCATCCCATCCCTTAGGCATGTCGACTGCACTACCCGCTTGCTGTCATGGGCGATTTGCTGACAATGCGATTGAGTCTACTGTCTTTGTCATTGATGAAGATATTAAACAGTACTGGTCTTAGTACAGACCCATGAGGGACACCCCCTTGTCACCCATTCCATCCAGACATTGAGCTGTTGACCACTACCCTCTGGATGAGACCATCCAACCAATTTATCATCCACTGGACAGTCAATCCATCATGTCCGTATTTCTCCAATTTAGAGAGAAGGATGTTGTGGGGGACTGTGTCAAAGACCTTGCAGAAGTCCAGACAGATGACATCCATTGCTCTTCCCTCGTCCTCTGGTTTAGTCACTCCATTGCACGAAGCCACTAGGTTGGTCAGGCAGGACTTGCCCTTGGTGAAGCCATGCTGGCTGTCTTGAATCACCTCCCTGTCCTCCATGTGCCTTAGCAGAGCTTCTAGGAGGATCTGTTCCATGATCTTCCCAGACAGGTGGGAAGGTGGGGCTGACTGGTCAGTAGTTCCCAGGGTCTTCCTGTCCACACTTTTTAGAGATGAGTGTAATGTTTCCCTTCTTCCAGTCACCAGGGACCGATCACTTGACTGCCATGATTTTTTAAGTATCATGGACAGTGGCTCGGCAACTACGTCAGCCAATTCCCTCAGGACTCTGGGATGCATCTCATCAGGTCCCATAGACTTACGTATGTTCAGGTTCCTCAGGTGGTCATGAATGTGTTCTTCACTTAGAGTTGAAGGGATTTAGCTCCTCTGGTGTCCCCATCTTGTGGTCTGTCACCTTGAGAGGTGTGGGAAGAGAGGTTGTCACTGAGACAAAAAAGTTGTTGAGTAGCTCAGCCTTCTCTTCTGCTGTTACCAGTCTTGCTCATCATGCGAGTGCACTTTTTGGCTTTCCTTTTCTGGTTCCCATGCCTGTAGAAGCCCTTCTTGTTATTCTTTGCATCCCTTGACAAATTCAGCTTTGGTTGCACCTTAGCCTTCCTGACCCCATCCCTACACGTTTGGGCAGTGCCCCTATACTCTTCCCAGGATCCCTGTCCCTGCTTCCACTGCCTGTGCAGTTACTGTGCAGCCTTTTAGTTTGACCAGCAGGTCTTGACTCAGCCATACTGGTCTTTTCCTTTATTTGCTTAATTTCTTACAACTGGGGATCGAGAGCTCTTGTGCTCTGTGGAAAGTGTCCTTAAAGATCTGCCAGCTTGACACTGTTCCCTTGTCCCTGATATGGTGGCAAGAGTGGGGGGATGCTGTTTGCTTCAGTATCCTATTGGGATAAATATTTCACGTTCCTGGCTATGTATTAACTTAAAAGTGACAAACACAGGAACCTAAACGTCAGTTCCATGCTGTAAGGGAATTTTTTAGCCATTTGAATATATCAGTGTTGAAATACTGAAATATCGATGTGATGGCATTTAAAAAAGCTCAGCTTCTGAATATCTCATGAAGTTATGAGGGTCTCTTGCAGTTTCCTTCAAACTTCAGTTTGTTGTAGTAGATGTCCTTGAACTTATGTAGTTGCTTCTTTTTTTAGTTTGGAAAGGAGAAATGGGTGAGATGCAAGCACAGTGATTCTAGAAATCAGTTTATTCCTCTTAATGTTTTTTTTTTCAGTAACACTACAAATGCATACTCAAAGAATATGCAATCAAGTCAAACATCAGAAATGGAGCTGAAATGTAATGCCAATTTCAGCAGCATTGTAAACAATACACAATTAGAGACCATTTTTCAGATGAAATGTTATAGTGGCACTTGCTTGGATAGACTGGCTGCCCAGATGGAAGTCTGCCTTAGTACTGCCTCAGAAAGAGAGCAAAAAAGAAATATGTGGGAACTAACTTACAACTACCTGGTCTGTGGTTGTGTAGTGACAGTAGGATGTGTGTGTTACTGTGTAGTTATTGTGTAGCGTTAATATGAAAAGTCAATTAAATATAAAAATCACCCCAAATTCCAATAGTTTGGATATCTGAATATTTTTAAATTTAGTTTTTACTGTAAACTTTGTAATTTTTCTCCTCTTTTTTTTTTTGCTAAGAATGTTTCTATAATGGATCTTGCCTTAAATTACATGTCTGTACTCTCATATGTATGTGCCTTACTGATGCCTTGGTCTAGGGTTATAAGACTATGTAATACTATTGCAATTCATATAAGTCTGTACTTGAAGTAGAATGTTTTATTATGTAGGTGTTTACCAAGAGTTTTTTTGCTATTCTCGGTTTAAAAAGAAAACTTTTTTAGTTTTGTTTTCACAAAGTCAATCTGGTTTTGTCATTGTTAAGCTTTTGCCGTACTAAGGCCAGGTGTTAACTACTTTGTTCTATCACTGCTTTCTTACAGTTATAGAAATTAATAGAAATAAGTATTCCAAAGATTTCTTTTGGTATACTTGGACTGGGTCTTGTGATAACTCTTCAGATTTCTTTTGGCATGGGCAGTTTAGATTATTTTCTAAACTGGAGAATAACAGCTGGAAGAAATATATGGTTAGACAGTCTCTAGTTCCAGTGAAGCAGGAGAATACTATTGTCGAACCAAGAAAATGTTGCTGATACCATTATCACAATTACAACTAAGTAAAGAGTTTTTATAAAACAGTCGATGAAGAACTTAAAATCTTAATTGTTTAAAGGATTTCTTAATATTTTATGTCAAAACAAAACAAATGAAATGTGGTTTGAATTTATTTCATAGAATGCAAGAAAGAGGTAAATCAAGCAAATGTCTCCAGGGTTCACACCTGGCATTGCTTTTCTGGGAATTACCTGAAATTATCTTGCTGCACTGTCCCTGGAGGTAGGTAGGTGTTTTTTGTTTCTTTGTGGGTTTTGTTTTTGTTTTAGGTTAACCCCAGGAAAAGGTTTGAGTTTTGTTACAGCTTTGACTTCTGTATTTCAGCAAGCTAGGAGTAAGAGTACTGCTGGTTTTGCTTGTATCCTAGCAGCAGCTGAATCAGTAAAAGCAGAACTGATTTCTGCCCTTTCTATTCCCTTTGTTTTTTAAAAAAATATAGCAAGCATCCTTCATATTTTTGTTTTTAACAATTGTTTATTATTAACTGTATTCACCAAGATGCTCCTCCTCCTGTTGTTACTATTCACCATTGTTGTTTCGTGAGTAATGCCTTTTATCTATTTTGCTCTGAATGCTGTATGTGAGCAAATACAGTGTGTTTTTTGCTGTTCCCTGCCTCCTTGAGGATATGCAGTTGAGCATCGTTTTCATATCAGGAGCAGCGAGGCTTAGACTATAGCTTCACATTAAAATGGTGAAATGGTTTAAAAATCCCTTTTATTTCCTCCCCCTTTTATTGTTCTCTCCCCGAGAGTGCAGCACTGCGGTTCATTGCTTTGTACTGACCTGAGTGTTTGCCAGTCTTGTTCAGTGGAGTGAATGACATAACCAATCCAGTTTTGCAAAATACTTGTTTTGTTTATTTTTGTAGAAGAGAAAGAAAGCAATAGCTTGAATAACAGAGAGGAGGAGGTGAAAATACCTTAACTTGTCATTGTTACCAAATGAGGCTTCTACATCTCAACCAGAAAATGCTAGTGCCACTTGCAAAGAGGCAGTCTCTTCACAGGATGTGCTGTCTTTTCACGCTTCAGCCCCTTGGAAGTGGCCATCAAGTTTGAGTCATACTTTCCTCTCCTAAAGAGACAAAGAAAGTGGATTGCAACAAAACAAACCTGTAAGCTCGGGTCTGCAAGGTGCTGTCTGCTGTCTGTTAAATTAAGACCTCGCAATTCTTATTTGAGAGGACTGGATTGATTTTAGGGGAAACATGAACCAAGCCTTAGCACCTCTGCCAGCTTCTTTACGTGATTTGCTGTTGAGGAAGAGCTGCCAAGTTATTTCTGAGATTAAAGAATGAGGGATAATTGTGTTCTTACTTTACTGTAAGAGCTGAGGATGTTCTGTGTTTGTTAAAGTACTGAGTTGTTTATAGTTACTACAAATTCGTGAGGACTAGTGCTGCTGTTAACTGGAAGAGATTCATTTAAATGGTGGCGCTGGCTTTCATCAATAAGCCACATAGGCTGTGTCATGATCTTTTCTGTAGTGTGTATTTCTTTGAGAAAAGAAAAATCTTTAACAACTCCAAAGACAGATTGATTCATGTTTTTATGTCAAGTATAAGAAGCTTAATTTTAAATTCATTTTTAAATATAATTTTTTTTTCATAATTCTTTGTTTCAGAAGAAGTATGTCGGGACTTCTGTCAGCTGGCGAAATAAGCCTTCTTGTGTTTGTCAGATTGCATGTTATGTTACATCCTCCCTGCACAATCTTTCCTTTTTCCCTTCTCTTTACACATCCTCCCCTCCATAATTCTGAGCTTGCTTGTAGATAGCCGAGTGGGCAAAAAAAGAACCTGACCAGATATTTTTGTGCTTAATTGTTAGTGCCTTTCTGTATAAACATCTGATAGCTGGTTTCATTTCAGCTCTGCTGCTGATGTAACTGGTAAACATCCCTTTGAAAAGCTTGGGGGTGGGGGGAAGTGCTTTCAGCAGTTTAAAGCATGTGCAGTCACATCCTGTTAGCATCAGACAGGAAATTTAAGGGACTAATGGTACAGTGAAACTATTGCTTCTAGAGCAAATTAACAGAGATTAAGAACCAAATTACTGTGAACTTAAATTCTACTTATAAAAAGTCAGAGTTCAGAATTTTTCAGATAAGTACTTGAGGAGCTGTGTGTTTTTTGGTTTGGTTTGGTTTTGTTTGTTTATCTTTTTTTTGTTTTAATGCTCATGAAAACATAAGTGGATGTCTGATTAAACAAAAATGTTCCTCGCAGGTTGTCTGCAGGTGCTGTTGCACTGCCAGGAAATTGAATGATGGGGGTGTGCAAGAGTTGCAGGGAAGAGCGATGGTTTGCTGAATGATGGTGTCTCTTCTGGATTAACATTTAGCGTGCATCCAAGCTTGCTGTTGATCTTGCTTTCTTTCATTGGTCATGGTCTTCAAACTGATGCTTTGCTTTTCTGCTTCTAACAATATGTTTCACCATTTATAGTTTGTATTGGGTGTAGGCAGCAAGATTTTGGTAGTGGATGGCCGGCTACAGGTGTGGCTTCTATGAAAAGATGCAAGAAACTGCCCTCATGCCTGATAGAGCCAATGCCAGCTGACTCCAAGATGAACCTGTTGCTGGCTGAAGCCGGTTGTGAGTGATACTGGTAGCTCATCTGTGGAAAAAAAAAAAAAGCGTAAAGAACTGCTGCACTACAACAGTGAGGAGAAAGGAGTGAGAGTATGTGGGAGAAATAACTCTGCAGACACCAAGGTCGGCAGAGGAGGAGGAGTTGCTCCAGATGCTGGAGCAGATTCCCCTGCAGGCTGTCCCACCGCAGCCCATGGAAGTCTGTGGTGGAGCAGATGTCCACCTGCAGCCCATGGAGGACCCCATGCTGCAGCAGATGAATGCCTGAAGGAGGCTGTGACCTCACGGGAAGCTCATGCTGGAGCAAGCTCCTGGCAGAACCTTTGGACCTATGAAGGGAGGAGCCCACACCAAAGCAAGTTTACTGTCAGGACCTGTGACCCTGCAGGAGGTGCATGCTGGAGCAGTCTGTTCCTGAAAGTCTGCACCCCATGGAAGGGACCCACTGGAGATGTTCATGAAGACCTGTAGGCTGTGCGAAGGACTCTCGTTGGAAAAGTTCGTGAAGGAGTTTCTCCTGTGGGTAGAACTACACACTGGGAACAGCGGAAGAGTGTAAGGAGGAAGGAGTGTCAGAGACAATATACTACAGACTCGCTGCAACCCCCACTCCCTGTCTCACTGTACCACTGGTGGCGAGGAGGGAGTGATAGAGCATCTTAATGGGCACCTGGCAGCCGGTCAAGCTCAACCCATGATATAGATGCAGTCCACTGTTACAGTATAGCTCTGATAGAATAGGCTTTGCTTTGCCCTAGCTTGTCAATAGTTGTTTTTGTTTGGTTTTTTGTGTGTTTGTTTGTTTTCCTGGGTATTGATTAATTACACAGTATTCTCCACTTGCTATTTCACTGGCTTTTAGCAAATGCCAACCACTGCTTATTACAGTGGACAGCTGATATCTATAATTATATTAGACTTTGGTAGTAGATGCTGTGTGTGCTACTTGATCAGTTGAGGAGGGGGAAATATGTTTCTGGGAGTAGAGAACCCCCAATTTCAAGATGGAAGAACTGACTTCTAAATTTTTTTTATTGGCTGTTGTGGACTTCTAGAACAAGTGCATAATCCCCCTTGATCAGTTTGGCCTTGCTTATCAATTCTGAAAATTTAAAGCGCTCCAAGTTGTTCATGGTCTCAGATGGGTAGACTATATGAACTGGTATCTGTCTGTCATGTTATATAGATTTAAGGCACAAAACATAAGATGAAGCTTTAACATAGGTTATGTTAGACACATTGTGTGCGGTTTCACAGCAAAGCATCTTTCAGTTGGGAACTCCCACTCCTTTTGATCATACTGGTTAATCACTACTTTTATATCATAATTATGCATACACTACCATAGTTATATCAGGGAACACTTAATTTTTCTCACAAGTTTAAAATTCAGAATATAATTAATCTTCACCACCACTGAGGAAAATCTGTCTGCATGGTTGTTGCTACCTTCATGATATAGGCAGGTCAATAGATAACCTTTTCCTTTGTCCTATTTTGTGTAGTTACTGTGGAATTTGTTTCCTGTTACTGTCTCAGTTACTGTATATGTGACCAAAGCCTATACTTCACTGAGATACACACATCCATGTAGTTTAAACCACCCATTTTTGAGTTTACTACAGATACTATAGCATCTCTGATCCTTAGATGTGATCCTTAAATCTGCATGGAAGAGGAGATGTGAGAAATGCTAATGGAGCAGAAAAAATATGATCAGAAGACTGGTGGTTTATAATTAGCAAACATCAATTTAAACTAGATATTTTTTAACACTGAATTTTTTGGAGTGGCAGGTTGGCTTCATAGACAGAACACAGCTAATTCTCCTAAATGCCTTCCAGCTCTTGAGGCTTTCATGATTACAAAGGAAAGTTTGATTAAAGAGTGATGTTTTTCCTGCCTTATTCCTTCAAGAAGTTTTTTTTTAAAAAAAAAGAACCTACTGTAGGAAGATCTTAACTTTTCTTCTCTTGGCTCTGAATACTGAATCTCAGGTAAACTTGTGTCAAGGCTTCAATGGTTTAGGGAATCAAGGGAGTTTTGTGCTTCCTTCCCCCTCTCCAAGTTTTTAGTTCTGCCTCATACAAATCTGGAGTTTTAGAGTGTTGGAGAAAAATAAGACATTACAGTGTCATCAATCTGCAAAGCAGTTTTACATTGTTTCGTTTGATGTCCTCAGATGATCTGATGCTGTGTTATGTTATGAAACGAAGATTTTTCTGCTTGCTAGATTTCCCTGTTTTGTGACAGAGGAAACAATGCTATACTTTGTGTGTTTATTTCTACCTTCTGTGTATTTATCCAAACTATGCCTGGAGAAGCGCTTACTTAGAGCACTGTAAGAAAAGCACATTATGGTGTGATACCACATTTTCTTGTCTCTGGTAATTATAGCAGTGGACTCTCTTCTATAGTACATCCTTTCCTCCATTCCAGTTTTTCTGCTTGGGCAACTGACCACAACATAGATGAAAAGACAGGCAGACAGGGAGGGAAGTGTGTGTCTGATTGTGTATGTATAAAAATATAGAATGCAGAAAAGTGGTGGTGTGGAATACTTGCTGCAACTACACTGCTGCACCCGTTTTCTAGTATTGGCAGCCATCTCTGTTGCAGAACACAAGTGCTAAGCATTTCTTGATATATATTTAGAAGTGAAATTTGAACAAATGTGAGACAAATTTGAACTGAATCACATTGTGTAATTTCCTACGTTAACTTAAATGCAACTCTCAATTCATTCTGATTCCTGAGGCTTTGTAAATAAATGTACTCTCAAGCTGGTCAAGTCATTGAATTTGGTGAAGGATTTTGTGATACTTAGATATGGGTGTGACTATTTTGGCTTGAAATGTGAGCTGTGAGTTTAGGTACTTCAAGTGACGTATGCGACTGTAGGCATGACCCAACATTGTGATGTTGTCAGACGTTTCTTTACTGGTCTGTGTTTACAGTGTTATGGATGTATGTGATATTTTTAAAAACTACTTCCTTCCTATCCACCCCCAAAAGCTGAAGATCTCCCTTACAAAATAAAGAAATAAGTTAGTAAAACTAGTTATGTGTGTTTTGCATTATTAGGCCTTATTCATTTTGTTGCTTCAGAAATTTTTGAGCCCTATGTAAGATTAGGTGTGAAAAAGTGGAGGCAAACAGTATAATTGTTCTAACTGACAGCCATCTGAATATGAGCCAGCAGTGTGCCCAGGTGGCCAAGAAGGCCAACGGCATCCTGGCTTGTATTAGAGATTGTGTGACCAGCAGAAGTAAGGGAGGTGATTGTCTCCCCGTACTCAGCACTGGTGAGGCTGCACCTTGAGCATTGTGTTCAGTTTTGGGCACCTCAGTATAAGAGAGAGATTGAGGTGTTGGAGCGAGTGCAGAAGAGGGCAACAAAGCTGGTGAAGGGCCTGGAGAATAGATCTTATGAGGAGTGATTGAGGGAGCTGGGACTGTTCAGTTTGAGGAAGAGGAGGCTGAGGGGGGACCTCCTCATGCTTTACAATTACTTGAAGGGACATTGTAGAGAGGTTGGTGCTGGTCTGTTCTCACAGGTCGTTAGGGACAGAACCAGGGGGAATGGGTTCAAGTTGCACAGGGCAAGTTTAGGCTGGACATTAGGAAGAAATTCTTCATGGAAAGAGTGGTCCGACACTGGAACAGACTACCTAGGGAGGTGGTTGAGTCGCCATCCCTGGAGGTGTTTAAGTGTCACGTGGATGTGGTGTTGGGTGATATGGTTTAGGGGTGAACTTGTAGAGTAGGGTTAATGGTTGTAGTGTAGGGTTAATGGTTGGACTTGATGATCCCAAGGGTCTTTTCCAACCTGAACTGTTCTATGATTCTATGATAATGTATTCTCTATTTGAGGGATTTGAATGAAAAAAGAGTATCTTAATTCTTGATATGAACCATGTAGTGAACTTTTTGTATTCTGGAAACAAAGACATAATTATCAGAAGTTGAAATGACTGGGCAAAGTAAACTTACTGATGGCTGCAGCTGGTATGATATAAGTGTGTCTTCCCCTGCCAGACTTGTGGTAATCAGCTTGGATGTCCAGCCTCTGCTTCAAGGCCATGGTTTTTTCCCAGGGCTTCTGTTTTTCTGTTAATAATCATGTCTGAAGAGACTGCTCGTGGTGCTTCTTTCTCAGATAGTGTGTTTTTTTTTTTTTTTCCACAGCTCTGCAGACTGTCAAGTAGTAAAAATAATAATAAAAAAAAAAAGGTGTTTTTGTTAAAGCCTGTTACTTTGTAATTGTTGGCTGGGGAATTCCTCTTGTGTCTTCACCTGTGGCCTCTGAGGCTTGGAAAAAACAGGGGTAGCTCTGACCCAGTGAGCACATCAGCTTCCGTAGCATCCTTGGCATCTGGCTGTGGGTGCTTGGAGGATGTCATGTGGGAGCCTGCTCCTGTGGCTGAAGCAGGAGGAGATTATGCTGTATTTTTTGCTGACTCAGCCATTCTGTGGAAATCCCCAGCTTGGAATTTTCAGTCTCTAAGCCCTTTGCATTACCATACAATGATGCATTTTTATTTTTAGATTACTTCTAAATAAAATGACTGGAGTGCTCCCATAGATAATTAGAAACTCCAACCAATATTGAAGCATTGTTAAATGCTTGCCATCTCACTATTCTAAGGAAGAGTTTTCATCCATCTTTTTAATGGAGGCATGTAGAATCTGACTATTTGTATCCAGCCTGACTGGTAAGTTGTATTTCTGTTTAGAGAAAACACTGAAGTACATCAGTCCCTTGACCTGTTGTCATATAAATTAAACATCCTGTGAAGTAGTTGGCGAGCTAGCTGCTTATAGATGAAAATCCAGGTGTGTGACATTTTTCTTGTCCATATAGGAAGAGGGGTTCCACCATTGGCAGTGATATTTTATTTTATACATGTATTACTGACATACTGTCTGAAAGTTGAAATGCAGTCTGCTGATTGTGTCTGAAAGACTTTTTTGGCACTTGGAAAAGAAATCTTCCTGTTACTGCTTGAGAAAGTGAGATATAATTTCAACAATTTGAAAAAAAATGTAGAGTTTTTTAAAAAGTGTATTTTAATTTGGAGTTGGTAGTTTGATTGAGGAAAATAAACATTCAGTGCTGTTTTACAAAAGTGTGTATTTTTAGATCAGTTTCCCCAGGAAATTAAGTTTATGTGACTGTGTTGTCTGTGCACATACTGGTTCTTCCTGGAAAATTGTTGAGTCTCTCTTGATTTCAGCCAAACTTGAAACTTGGGGTGACATTTTGAAGGTGATTTTTCCTGATTTTGGTGAAAATTTTTTGCTTATTAGAGGAAAGAGACTTAAACTTGTGCTCTTGCCGAGGAGGCAAGAGGCAGAACGTGGCTGGTGTATGCTGTCCATGATCAGCTAGTCACTTTGCACCATCTAGGTGTGCTTTCTTCTGCTGAGTAGGAATATTGTAGAAGCCGTGGAGAGTAGAGGGTACTGTTGTAGCAATGCTACAGAAAGATACATTTCTGCAGCAAGATAAAGCTTCCTTAGTTCCAGTGTGCACAACATCATGTGTTGAAGTTTTCTGGAATTGCAAAAAGAAGTTACTTCTTAATCTTGGAAACCTTTCCGTTTAAACTGTAGATAGAACGGTTGGTAGAAACAGTGCTGGTTATTTTTACTGTATTCTGTGTTTAAATTTGAAATCTAATGTATGTTAATCTTACTAATCACCAAAAAAGGTCTTCCTATAGCTACATACAATGTATGTTAATCTTATTAATCACTAAAAGAAGTCTTCCTGTAGCTACATTTTAATGCTCTGTAGAAGGTGGTTTTGTTATATTAAGCAAAAATACTATTCTGGTAACTTCTGTAAAGGTAGGGATATGCTATCACAATTGACGTTTCAAAACTGCTTCTTAAGAATACTTCTCTGCAATGCAGAGCTCTGTTAGCAGGTGACAAGTTACAGCCTAAGTTTTGACTTCACCTTCTCTGGTCTGTAGGTGTTTTAACCCCGTTTAATGCCACTACAGATCTGCTGTGTTTAAAAGAAAATAAATAGTCTCTCTCATGGCTCTTTCTCGTATATGTACACATACACATATATGCAGATATACGTATACTTCTTTCTTTTTAAGCGTTTGGCAACCAGTGGAAGTTTGAGAAGCTGCCCACGTGAGTATTTCTAAAGTTGTGTTGTTTTTTAAATAGAACAATTTCTGTTTTACAGTGCCTGAAAATGACCACAAAGCGGAATTTGTTTGTGCGGCTGGTGCCATGCCGTTGTTTGCGTGGAGAGGAGGAAACAGTCACTACACTTGATTATTCTCACTGCAGCCTGGAACAGGTGCCTAAGGAGATTTTTACTTTTGAAAAGACCTTGGAAGAACTGTATTTAGATGCTAATCAGATTGAAGAGCTTCCAAAGGTATGTTGGCAGGTTTTCTTTTTACTTACATCTATTAACTCTATTACTTTATGGTTGTAGAAGATGATAGTGTCTAGCTTCCTAGTTCGCCTTTAAGGCTGCAGTTTGCCAAGTATTTTTAAATGAACGTTGGCCCCAGAAGAGCAGCCCTGACAGAAGGAATGTTTATGTGTTCCAGCTTGTCTAGTTTTCTGCATGAATTGAGATGAAAACACTTAAACGACTGATCCGGCCCAAGACATGTACATAGCAGAAAAGGCAGGCTGATTTATTTCTGTGGCAGTGTCTGTTCAAACTGCCCAAATATATTAAACAAATTGCGGCATTATTTTGAATCTCTGATAACACATGAAGATTAGAAGAAGCAAGATTAATGTCTTCAGATCTCTGTGCCCACAGAAGGATAGCTACAGTCCAAAATATCTATTCATTTGAAGTCCTGCTTTCTTCTTTGGTACATGACTGATGAGACTTTCTGAAGTATCTCAGATTACTTAAGTTCAAAAACTAGAGAACTGGAATGCCACTTTGATTACGTCTTTATAATGGAAGTTATTTGTTGGTTTTTTGAAAATACGAAGACAAACTGCATGCTGACTTAGCAGTTTACTAGAGGAAAGAGTGAAAATTTTTCTGAGACTTTTGAGAAGTACAAAGTGATCACTACAATAAACTTGTTTCCATTGCTAAGTACTATCTTTATGAAATTAAAAATGTAGTTGGTTGAAAGACTTAATATTTAAAACTGTTTGGTTGCAATTGTGTGCAAATCTTCACTGTTGTACAGGACAACTGTAGAATGCCTTGCTAGATTTTTAGAATGTTTGCTGTAACCTCTTCAGGTTTTACTGCTTTGGATTTTTGACAAGATAATCAAATAAGGAAACTAAACAATTTTGTGATAGTAACTTGACAGTTATCAGAAGCCCTGGATTCCAGTAAAGCTGACTTAAACCAGCTGAGTGCTTTTGAAAATCCAACCTTGCATGCTCTTGAGAAGCCATCTCACTGGCTTTCACACAATGAAAATGTGTTTGTATGTTGAATAAAATAACATGTAAGTTAAAAGTAAACATTTTGTCAAAATCTCTTATGCTTGAAACTTCCACTATTTTATTCTTGTCTCTTCCCAAACAGATATTTCTTCACTCTAGAGTTAGTCACTTCAGGCTTTAGTAACTTACTCTTAAAGACTTTTTATATCAGTCTTTGAGGTTTTTTTCAGATTTCAGAACTTTACTACTGTCTTCTGTTTTTCGTAGGAGAAGAGTAAAGTTGAATGCCTAAGTAACAGAATAAAATACCTTTCTTAGCCAGAAAAGACATTTTCTGAACTCTTCTTACATGAAATTCTGATTTTTATAAATTGTAAGAACTAAACAAACATCTTCTCTAAAAATTCCTTTTATAAATCTTAAAAGAGTGAGAAAGACTTTGTTGTAATGATCAAATGGATGAATGTTTGCATTTTAGACTAGAAAAAGTGGTTAGTCTGCTTTTGTCTTTGTGTTAGATGCCATTTTATTTCATTAGGCAGTTCATATATGAAATCCAATTTTGATACATCAGTTAAGTGAGAAGTGGGAAGTCTACCACTTGCCTTGGTCTAGTCTAATATTAAATTATCCACACAATTAGAAAGACTGCTTGAACACTTATGTGTTTTCTTGCTTTTGTCTGCTGAACTACGGGAACCTGCAATAGCCTGCACTTCATGTTTGTGTTTGTACGTTACGATAAGTCGTGCTTAAAGAGTTATTTTTGAGAATATAAGCAATTTCTTCAGTTTGTCAGTATGTAGGGAGTTTTGGGTGATTTTTTTTTTTTTTTTTTTTTGCCTCCAGTGTTTTCAAACCGTCATCATAGTTCAGAAATCAGTTCTTACAGTATGGCTCCTTGATGTAGTTTACTGCCCAAAGGTGCAACATGAACAAACTGCAATGGCAAGAAAATAGTTGTACAGAAGGACTTTGCTTAACATAAAGCTATACTACTAGTGCGTTTTCTCAGTTTCAGAAGTGACCGGGCTTTTGAAATGCTTTCATCCTTTGTGCTAAATCATATCTTGAAAAGGTACCCTGTTTATCCCAAGTGCCATGGTGTGCTTTTTTACTGAAAAGCTTGAACTGTAGCAGTTCTAGCTTTCCTTCTCACTTTACTGTTGGAAGGAAATTGGAATTCGGTAGTAAAATAACCCTTAATTATATAAGTTTGGTGTTTACGAACAGCAATGATGATCTACTGAATATGCAATCATGAGAAAAACAACCACAAAAGGAATGACTATGAAATAAACGCCATACAGAACTCCCCTCTCCCCCATTTTCCATTAGGGATCTTGCAGTTCCCTGTGCTGCATTTGCTTTCACCTGAATAATTGAGTAAATTTCTAATGATTCCAAGAGTCCAGATTATTGTTTTCAGGGATGAGTTTTAAGTGTATATTCTTGCTTGAAGTACTGAAATAAAGGAATAACTCCAAAACGCATGAACTCATTGAAGTTCTCCTTCCCATACAATATCTTAAATAACTTGTAACTCTTCAAAGCCTTAATGATACCGACTAGTTCTAACAGCTGCACGTTTCTGAGGAACTGGAAACATAAGCAGGCAAGTTCAAGCTCATTCCTTGAACTGTCCACCTTGCTAATTTATGTCTGCTTTTGTTCTGAGGTGGTATTTGCAAATATTGTGTAAACTAATCCTGTTCAGTGGTCTGAGGTTGAAATAATGGCCTGGTAAGTGAGAGAGAATCAGGAAATTTTGATTGAACTAGTAAGCCCATTGGTATGATGTTGACTGGAATAATTTTTTTTCAGTCATAGAACACTTCCTGGATTTGTATGATCTTTTCTCAAAATTCCAAAAGAAAAGAACACTAAGTCCAGGTATTAATGAATTTTCCTATCCAAAATAGTCAAAAAAATTGGAATATTCATCGTAAATTGTTCAGATGAACCTTTTTAACCACTTCTTTAGGGGTATTTATTTTGTACTATCTGTAAGCTTCCTACATAGCATTTGAGGAGTTGTTCTTCTATTTCACTGTTATTACTCTCCCAATTTTGTCAATTTGTGAAGCTTTTGGGTAAGAATCTCAAGATACCTTGCATATAGGAAGAGATCTGACTCTCAGCTAATACTTGATACAAATTATAAGGCATATATACAGAAGAAATTTTACAGTTTTCTGTGTTCTTAGATCAAACTCACACTTGTTTTTATAGTAATTTTGTTGGATTTTTGTGTATTTGAGCTAAGAAACATGAAAGGGAAAAAATATTGCAAGATGTAATGGAATAAAGTGTTTAGAGATGAATACCTAACGAAATTCTGTGTTCCAGAACTATTTGACTTTAAAAAAATACATCTACCTATTTTTTTTCTTTTTTATAAGAAACAGTAATTACTTCTGGGATATCACATGTCATGTCTATTATGGAAAATATTTTGTGATTCTTGCAAGATTATGTGTAACTTCAGGTCACAATTTCTGAGATACTGGAAGGAGTTTGTAGGAAGTGTTAAGAGTAACTTCTGACTTGTGACCGTTTCCATTTTTTTGCTTTCCTAAGCTTTGTGAATTTAGTCAATTTTGAATAAAACTAATTAAATAGTTATAGTCAAAGACCTTAAACAGACTGACCTTCAAGTTGTGAGGTCAGAAGTTTAAAGGGATTAAAACCAAAAGCAATATAGAGGAAACTAAGAGGAAATTGTATTCACTTTTTTCTTTGTTTCAATAGCAACTTTTTAACTGTCAGTCTCTGCATAAGCTGAGTTTGCCAGACAATGATCTAACCACATTGCCAGCATCCATTGCAAATCTCATTAATCTCAGGGAACTGGATGTCAGCAAGAATGGTAAGTCACTTCACTTATTATATTGGGTAACTAAGAGGCAAATCACTGATCACTGTACAAAGAACCTAGTGGAAGTGTAATTTCTAGATGCTACATAGCTAGTTAATTTTAAATTACTAATCTAAATCACTGTTTAACATAAAATATGCTCTTTTATGGCCTGGTTGTGATATATAATTGTATCTCAAATAGATTGGTTTGTACTTTGAGATTCATTACTGAAGACTGATACCGTGAAGTGTTTTAGATTCTCTCAAAATGCATATGCACAGATAAATTACTTTTAGTGGCTTTCCTCATGTTTCACTATACTGAAGAGAGTTGGCACAAGAATTTATACAATTTTGTTGGATTCTGTTATTTTGTTTTCAATTTATTTTAGTGAGCTGTCTGAAAATTCTGGTAGTACTTGACTTCTTTGCTGTCCTGCTCTAGGGGAGGTAACCTCTGTTGTGTGGGGAAAAGTGGGCTGGTTCACTTGTGTGACTTCTTAAAAATCTATCATTGTGTGTGAGTCAGAGTTTTATAAATTATGAAGTGTTGTCAGCCAAGTATTGTACATGTGGCATTTCATTGATGGTGCTGCTTTGGCAAGCTGGCAGATATATGTGACTGAAGAAATTGAAATAACTTACATTGTCATCAGACTTAGTTGTGTGGCTTGTTTGAGAGGAAAAAAAAATTCAATTATGCTAATTGGTGACGATATAATAGTCTTGTCTTAATAATTCAAAGTGAATTAAGAGGACCTCTCCATGAAATCATATTTGAAAATAAGAATCCCATAAATATGCCAAAGATTTTATCAAATTAAAATCACTGTTTTATTTGGACAGCTGGCTAATTATGTCTCCACAAAGTTAAGTTCTGCTTTGCTAGGAGTATATTCCAGTAGTTGAGGTATTGGCATTCTCCTTGGTTGTTCTTTGTAGCCTAGTCTGTAGTTAAACTGTTACCTTATCATTTCTGCCTAAACCCCACAGTATTTAGGGTGGTAAATTGATCTGATTGTCACTGCTCTGTTCCTGGTACAAGTGGATTAATAGTCTCTTAAAGAACACTGTCCTTAAACTTCCATAGTGACACACAACAGAGAAGAATCGCCTATTTGTCCTGGACTGCACTGTTGAAAGGATTAACTGTTTCCAACACAAGTTCTCAGTGCAGAAGACTTAAAAGCAGCAAAAGGGCATTTGAGTTCTAGTGCTGGCAAGTTCCTTAGCTTACGTAAGTAGAAAGGCAGCTGGTCACTCACCAGCTAGAGAGTTACTTGTCTGTCCAAAATGGCATAACCTTTAGTTAAGCCTTCAGAGAGCTGCTGAAAGAGCACTTGTTCCTCTGAGGCATATGAAGAATTTAAGGAGGCAATAGCTGGATGATACACTATTCCAGTAAACCGTGAAACTCGTGTTTTCTAGGGGTTGTTTTGTTTTTCACACCTCTCGGAGAAATGACAGGACACAAGCTTATTTAAACTATTATCATGTGCCTGTTCTCAATCTTATCACAATTTGGACAGCTTCTCTGCCTAGTGTTGCACATCAAAAATAGTCCTGAGGTCACACGCTTGTTTATTTGGAACATCTTGTCTCCCACTATTCTGGAAGGCTCTGTAAAACTCAAAACCAATTTTGAATCAGGCCTCTTTGTCCCTGTTGGGTGAGGTTAAAAGTAGTGCTGTTCATTCTGTAATAAATTTGGCATTATTGGAAACTTTGGTTTGTTGGCTTAAATGCCTTTCCCTTTCTGTGTCCCCATCCACTGTGGAACATCGTTCTCTTGACAACTACAAGCCTGTTCTCTTCCCTTGTATCTCCATTTCTCTTGGTAAGAATTTACTGCTCAGTTTCCCACTGTCTACGCGTGTTCTGATGTGTGTCTGTAATACAGCCGAATAGAAGGGGGTTTATTAGCCTTCCAAGGGTAACAAAATTGATCAAAATCTCTGAATCTTTCTGTTCGTTGTTAGATAGTGAAAGAAGACAGTATGGAAGCCAGTGGACTTTGAGAGAGGCGCAGGGATTGCTTTCACTTACTTTGTAAAAGAGATTACTGGAGATTAATCGCCAGTCTTAGTGCAGGATAATGAGATGAAAAATTCTAAAATGTTTGAGTGTTTTCTTTCAGATTCCTGTGGTTGTGGCAAGTGAAGCTGATAGTTCTTGTATTTTTCTGGTAGTATTGATCTATACATGTGTTCTCCTGAGGTTCATGTAGCTAAATCATGGAGTACAGATGCCTTTATATCAAACATGCATTTAATTTTTCAGGTTGCATTTTAGAAGGGTAATTAGGTACATTTTAGATTTCAAATACCAGCATATATGAATTTTCATGCAAAGTAGTTTAGCCATCTGTGACATAGGCATAATCAAATGTATTGACCAGAGAGAACTAATTTTCTAAAGAGCTGGTTAAAAAAAAAATAAACAGAATAATGAAGCTTCAATTTCAAAATGTATTCAAGTTACCTCATGGAGTCTGGCTCACAGAGGGAGATTTGTTACATAGGAGAGCATCCAGCTTTCCAAGTAGAGATGAAAATTGCAGAAATTCTTCAAGGTAGCAGATTTGTTACATAAAACATTAGTCCAAGAAAGAAATCTGTATGATGTTTTAGTATCTCATAAAAGGTCTTGCCTTTTTAATTTCAGATTTAGATATGTCTGATTTAATCTATACAATATATAAAACTGTAACAGAAATATGGCAGATGAGCAAATGCAGATACTTAATAGTATTTAGTAATATTTAATCAGAACAAGGGTTTATCAAGTCTAGCATTCTGTGTCCAGCAGTGACCAAAGCAGAAGCCTAGGGAAGATGTAGGAAAGTCGAGAAAGCCAGGAGACTTGCATATTTCACTGTATACCCTGTGTCCAGCATCTTCTATTATGGGCCTTCTTGAGCCGGACAGGGTGGGTTTTTTATTTTATAGTCTTCATTTGACTCCTCTATCAATGTATTTAGTCTTTGCATGATGTGATGTATGTGTTGAGGCATGTGTGAGTTGTGGAGTGTAAACCTCTAAAGGTTTTGCGCTCTGGAGCATACAGAAGTCTTTTGTACAAACATTTAACTTGGAATAATTTATTCATGGCTGCTGAAGAGGTCGTGACATAGATGTAGCCTAAAATATCAAACTGCTGCTATATATGCAGCAAGCATGGACTACAGTTAGTTTTAAACCTGCCTTTAGTCTTGGCAATAGGCAATAAATGATGGTGGGTTTGGTAGTGGGTACATCAGTTGTCTTTTTCTGACATTTTTAACCTGATTCCCAAGACTGCTGTCAACCCCTCATATCAGAGGCATTCTCTTACTTCATTCCAGGTATGCTTCAGCTTTGAAGCTTTTACCTGAAGCTTGATGCCGTCCTAGTCATGAAGATGAAATGGTTCTTGAACAAATGGTGCAGTAAACTGCATTCCTATAGCAGAAATTACATTCTGAACAGGAACTGCACCATATACAACCTAAGACCTCATAGAAAAATGAATGTATGAAGCTAAAGGAAAATTAGAAATTTTTTAATCTTCTATGACCAAGTTATGTATTGACAGTTTTACAGGAAAAAAACACCCACCAAAAAAAGTGCATAACCTCTCTCTTCGTGCCTAAATCTGACTCAAGGTTTATTAACCTTAGAGGACAGTCTTCTCCTCATGGCTCTAGGATGCCAGCCCTAGCCTGCATCCAGGACCATGTGGAAGACTGCCCAGGAAGTAATTTTACCCTTCTTTGAAGAAGGGCAAAACATTCATGTACAGTGTATGATGGTGTATATAAACAGACAGAACAGTTAGCTTTACAGATTACTAGAATAAAGTGATTTGAAAGGCTGAAGCATACGATGTGGTGACTGTCAGGGGAATCAGGCCTTCCAGGAAGCCTGGGAAATGAGCTTGAAATCACTTGTGGAAAACAGTGAGATGGTCTATGTTTTCCTGTTTGCAGGTGGCAAAAGAAAAAAAAATAGATTTTTAAATTCTATGTTGTTTAGGTCTTTGGAGGTTTAAATAGCAAGATTAGAAAATAACTAGCAAGACCAAGAGAAGCATGGTGTTTTTTTGAAGTAAGGGTGTCTTCAGTAGTCTCTTGGATACGAACGAGTGGTTCTTTTTCACTGCGATATTACAGTGACTTTAAATGTGCCAGTTTGTCAGTCTGTATTGCAAGGAATCTCCATGGGAAAATATACAAACCTAAGAAAACAAATGCCTCCCCCAGCTGCCTGTGAAGTTATTTGAAAAAAAAAAATAATGAATTTCGTTAGCAGATGCAAATTTAGATCAAATATGTTTTCTTCAGTGTTTTAAAATAATCTGCTGATTTGGCAAACTAGCTTTAGTGGGCTGTGTGCCAGAAATTGGGGAGTGGGAGAATGAGAATTCAGGAGAGTATCTTTAGAAATACATTTTTTCAAGGAATTGATAATTATTCATGGTTAATAGGTAGGTGGATTCAAGTTCTATTTTCCACAAGGAAAGGTAAGAGAGAAAGATCCTGAATAGAAAAACAATTTGCTGTAAATTTACTGTATCTCTACTTTATGCTGAGAGGGGTAGGCTGGGGCAGATGAGCAGTGGTTTTGTATTATTCATGACAGCGAGAACAAAAAAAAAGATAATTGTTCTCCTGTTGACTCCTGAGTCTGTAGGTTTACTGTAATGTATCGTCATGTAGGGGTCTTAAATTTGTCTGAAATGTAGGCAGCTATTTAAAATTCTCTAGTCAAGTGTTTGTAGCATTTATTTCTTAAATATATTGTCTGTCTGATTAAAGATACTGAATAGGATCTGTCTCTGCAAAATGAAATTCTCTCTGTGTGTAAGAGAGGATGTGAACAGAAAGGAATTTCAATTCAGTTAATCTTGAATGTGCAATTTGAGTGTATATATCTGAACTTCTGAAGTAAGTTTAATACAGATCTCTGTTTTGGTTTATGTAAATTTACAGTAGTTTATGTAAATTACTGTGTCAGGTATGTCTTCAAGAAGCACCATTATTGGCTACCTTCCCCCATCCCCTCCGAGAAGAAGCATTTAGGAACCTGTCTTGTCACACACACTCCGTCTCCTTCACCTCATATAAGAAATATAGCCAAAGCAGACCTAGAAATACCTTACTCTAAAAATTAAATTTCTTCTGAATGGTTCAAGGATGAATGCTTGAAAGACTCTTGCGGGCTTGATAGAGTATCCTAGCTGTGCTGCTACATATGGATAAAAACCAAAACCCGTAAAAACTGCACCAAGCTATCATCTTGTTTTCTCTGCCTGCATCAACTCTGGTAATGGAGCAGGCAGCTTACTGTTGTTGGAGAAAGTGATGAGGAGGCATTATCCATTTAAGCAGATCAGGAGATAATGTACAGTGTAAAATAGGGGTTATTACTGTCTGAATGTCACAGAATTGGTGTGAGTTTTTAGTTTCCAGATTTAAAACTTAAAATTTTGAATTTCCTAAGTGGTCACAAGTTAAGAACCTACATTTTTTTAACAAAATGTGTGCCAAATACATTGCCACTATGGTATTTAATTGTAAATCTAATAATGTTATCATAGTTATCACAACCAATAAGAGTTATTTTTTCTTTAAATCTCATTAGAAAAGCTTAAAAATATTCCTATAGAAGTATATCCTTTTTTTAATTTTTCTTCTGTTTTTTAAATGAAATCCTGCTTAACCTCTTCATGTCAGGTTTGTAGCTTGGCTCACACTTTTCCATTAATCATTATGTAGACTGGCCAAATGTTATCTATATTCTCTTACGAAAAAACTTCCAAAGAGTCCTCCAAATAAAGGCCCAACTTCCCTTTTTCATTAGAAAAGGGAAGGCTCCTTAAAAAAGGAGCCTCCAATGTAATCATAGCTTATGACCCTGTAAGTGACCATCATTAAAGGGAGGGCAAATGGGATAAGAAACTTCAAAACTTCCAGAGTGTGTAGAGTTGGACCAAAGGACTTAATAAAATGGAGATGGAGAAGTGAATCTGCTTACTCAGCTGTAAGTAGATACTTGTCAAGCAGAGTCACTTCAAAGAAAAATCAGGAAATCCAGTGGAGTTCATTTTCAGAATTTTGCAAAAGATTTTCTAAGATTTTATATTACGGATTTCCTTGATAAAAGCAAAAGTTTTTCTAGGTAGGGAACTTTTATCTGTAAACAAAATGGAGAGAATAGGCAATGAAAAGCTATATAAGTGTATTAAAGTTGATCTTTGAGTAGATCTGTAACAAGTTGAATGGTGATAGGTTGAATCTGTAACAGATTTTTTTTTTTTAGTTTACTGCTTAAAAAACAGGTCTCCAGGCTTAGATATATTTGCCCTTTATAAGAGTCAGACAGAAAACCAGGCTTCTGTAATGCTCATATACAAGGAAAACCCATTTTGACACTCTGAGAGTGCAATAGGAGCGATCATGTGACACATAATAGCAGGTTTCAAATGCTTTGGGATATGTTTGTAGAACTAGACAAAATTATAGTTGCTCCTTTCTCATGAAATGACTAACTTTTTAGGATAGGCTTTCACTAAATAAGCCAGAGGCAGCCAAGCTTCATGACAACAACCAGTGTACTGAGTACCTACCACCTTGTGCACAGGTACAGTGAGGGCAGCCTTGGGCTAAGCTGCAACTCCAGTTCCAAGCGGGAAGGTGGTTCTGCTGCCCTATAGCCTGGTCGGGCATCTCATGGCAGCATGAGATCGTGGTTGATCAGAAACCAGCTGTAGCAGTGGATCCTCTACGAATTTTGGAAAGTGGAATGAATGTTCCAAAAGAAGGATGTATGGGTGTCGCGGGTTAGGGCTGGGCCGGCCACTAACACGAACAGATGCTCTCTAACCCTCTCTCCCCCCCCCCCAAATCAGGAAGAGAAAAGGGAATGAGGCAGAGAGACTTACAGGTTAGGGAAGGAAAACTAAAACAATTTTAATGAAAATAATAGAAATAATGGAAAAAAGATAAAAGTAAAGAATTATATACAGCTATAGATAGTAGCCCAATATCAAACCCAACTCCCTCCCCCGATATCAATCCCCACTGGTGCTGCAGAGCAGGAGGCACTGGGGCAGCCCCAGGCTCAGCGGTGGCGGGAACTGGACACAGGGAGCTGGATTCGGGAACTCAGGATCCGGATCAAAAGCAGGAGGTCAGATGGAGTCCTCCCTGGACACCGGCCATTGCAGAAAAGGGCAAAACAAAGAAAAAGGGACAAAACTCCCGTGATCACTCAATTTATACTAAATATGACGTATATGGGATGGAATACTCTCATTGGTCACCTGTCCTGTCTATTACCCCCTGGAGGTGCAACCTTTTACTTCCTTGTGCCCCCCTCTTACTACCCGGCACCCCCAGCGTGGCACACAAGAGCCAGCAGTGGCCTTGGTCACTACAGGAATAAGTATCAGCAAGAGCCTTTCTGCATCCCAGTCCCAGGCAGTGACTGTAAACACCAGGTGTTATCACTGCCAGTAGCACACACTGTCTGCAAAAACATGCTGCCGACTTCAGAACGTGCAGCCTTTTAGAAGACACTAAACTGAAAAGTAAAAATCACTAAACAGGACTGGGTTTTTAGCTAAACCCAGGACAATGGGTCAGCATTGTGCGGTAAACTGACAGGCTCTAACACACTGTTTAACTTTGAATGATGAAAAGTGCTGCTTTTAATTCAGAAACTGTGCAGGTATCCCATATTAAAGCACATTAGGTGAATATATAAGAATATGGATTGTGACTAATATTTTAGTTTACTCTTTCAGTTTAAAATTTCAGCTTTTGCAAACAAATTTTGTGTAATCTTTAGGAGAGTTGTGGCATGTATTCTTGAGCTCAGAAATCAGTGATTGCCACGTTTGATCCATATTGGCTGGAAGGACAGTTGTAGCAGAGGCCCAGGTGGAAGAACAAACAAAAGCCTCTCTTTCAATGGTGGAGCTGCTTTCAGGCAGGTGCTAACACCTGCTTGCCCAGAAGTTAAGACCAAGATGAATAGACTAGCTGAAGGAGGAATGTATGTAATTAAGGTTGCTTCCATATTCATGCAAACTGATCTTGTATGTTTGCCTCCATCTCCTCCATATTTGTAAGGGTGCAGAGTGGGACAGGAGCACAGGGGGCTGTAGTTTCATTTATTTTGCAGCAAGAAGGGCTTTTGGTGTGCCTCTTGTTTGAGATTTTTTTTTTTCCTCTCACACTCCCCACAAACTGGAAGATCTGGCTGTAAACTCTTCCCTTTGGGGACATCACCCATACGACTTCCACAGCTATCATATTTGTTAGTTATTTCATTCTCTGTGCTTTTCAGGAATTGAACTGAAAACTAACTTTTATTTTCCTGGCAAGCCTGTTTAAAACACTGATGTATGAGAAGAGGTGGAGCTTTATTGGTAGGCACCGCCACTGCTGTATAGAAGTAATGGTTTCAATAACTGGAGTCTGGGCATGCTAGTTTTAGCGTTTGATTATGAAGAAATAATATCACAACATGACCAGAGTATGAACAAAAGAACAAGCTCTCATCTGCAGTAGGGCTGAAGCTGTAGTGTTCAGGGGTGTCAGCTCTGGGGTCCGTTGCAGTGAAGGATTCTGCCAGTGGAAGACATGACTAGCACAACTTTCTTTTAAATACAGATTTGCCAGGGTTTCTGAGTGAAAAAACTTGTCTGGGTAGACAGAAAAAGCCATCCCGGTATTTCTCTCCTGCTCTGCAAGTTGTGCTGATCCTAGTGATAGTGGAGTTTTGTGCTATGTAATGGAGCAGATGAGTCTTACCCCAGATGATGAGCGGAACCCCAGTTATACTTAGAATTGCCTTAATCCATTCTAAACAGAGAGATATTTGTGCACACTTGTTCTGACAAGCTGTGCCAAAACAATCATTGCTCTCTGAGGAGTTAAATATTTCAGCCATGTTATGTGATCCAGAACCAAGGTTGATTACCTTCGGATTTGCGGTCATTAACCCGAAATCCCTGTGTGACCTTTTTGGTATGCCCATTGGGCATGTGCCACAGCTGATCTGGGATCATGATTAAATACCACTTTCTAGGTTAGGCTGGTTAGCTGGTGAGTTTCTGTAAAGCCGAGTTCTGAGTGATGAATGCTTTCTGCTCTTGGCTTGGTCCAGGCAGGAATTTTGGATTCCTCTACTATACGTTCCTGCCAAATTTTCCTTAAAGGTCTTGCAGTCCCTCCTCTCCATTCCCTTATAAGTTTGTTTTGTTTTGTTTTTCTGGTAGAAGCTTGCCAGTGAGTTTGAAAGTGCCTGAAAGTTTGGAAAGCAGGGAGGAAGAAACGGACAAGTAAATACTAAAATCTATTATGTAAATCTCACTTCTGTGGGAAACTGTACTCTGTTGAGTTTGGATCTAGTGGTTAAAAATTAAAGATTACCAGAAAATTGTATTTTCTCCTCTTGTGCTCTACAGATGGTCATAGTCCACGAGTGTGAGTTTGTATTTTTTTGGAAACGGTAAGCATGATGCGTAAATCAGCTAGAGCGCTGAAATGAGTTGGGGGTGATGATTGTTACTGTGTAAAGAAGGGAACAGCAGGATGAAGAACCTATCCATATGAGACTTTTCAAGGAAAGTGGGATAAGGCTGCAACAGACTAGATAACCCCCAAGTAATCTGTTGAACTGTCTTCTATAATCCTTAAGTATCATTATCTAAAGAGAGCAGTAAAAAGATCTGGGGAAAAAAAAAGGGCTTAGAAAGGAATGTGGATCTCACTTTGCAGTGCTCCTTTGATCAGGTGCTCATGGAGGGTGGGACTGGCTATCAAATAGATTAATTAGCAGAGTATTACGAAAGAGACCCTTGAGGTTTGCTGAGCTTCCTTAACAGGACACTAGGGATAGATAGATGGCAAGCAGAGAAACAAGGAACAGTTCCTCTTACAAAGTGCTCTTTACAGCCCTTTTTTTCTCCTCTCATGTCTTTCCAGTGTATCTCTGCCTTCTTACTCTTTTTTCTTACTTGGTTTTTGCGTTTTCTTCCTTGGTCGGAGCGCTGAAGAAGTAACAATAACTTCATGTTTCTAGCATGCAGGAAAGAGTATAGCTGAAGAAAAGTTAAGTATCTGAAGGCTGTTGTAGAGACAGTAAAATTTACTGTCACATAGTAGAGAGAAGTCTCTAGGGTTTTTTTTTTTCTGTGTTCTGAATGTGCACTATAAGCATTAGGAGTTTCATGCTGTCTCTTTTCTGAATGGTGGCTGCCATATGTCCATACTGAAGTGTTGAGTGAGGCTGGTGAAGATAGCATGTACCATAACAGTCCTGGCTCTAAGGAACAAAATTAAATTCACGGCCTCCTTTGTCGTTAGATTTTTTCTATCAGCTGAATTTCTGTTGTTAATTTGTTGTTTAAACTGTTGCTGCCTCTTGCCCAAGGCAGAGTCAAGCAGGAGACTACTGTAGAGCCCTCTGATAATGTACAAAAGCATGCTGATTTAACATGTCTGTATTTAGATAGCTAATATTTTACTTGGCTGTTCTTTTGAGAGTAAGTTTACATTGATGTTCTCCTCTCCAGGAGATGTGCTCTGTGTTTTGTTTTCTAGGTAGTTATCACAGATATAAGTCTTCTGTGCTTCAGTGAATTCTTGACAGAGGCAGTGGAAACTAATATTAATATTAAAAGCAAGAGGTTTAACATGTCGGACTGGAACAATCTTTCATCCAAGGACCAAGCCAAGGCCACTAGTGTGACCATCTGTCAGAAAAGCCAAGTTTAGAACATCTCTCAATATGATTCAAACAGCAAAACTAGTGGCACAAAGTGAGTCTGATCCAAGGAAGAGCTTAGCAGTGGTTTACTCTGGTTAATGTGAACAGTTACGTAAGAAGATGAATTTATATGATCAGCAATAAAGAGGTCTTGATGTACTTTTTAGACAATAGAAGAGCACTTATAAATCATCTATAACTTCATCTGTACAAGCCTCTTAAGTGCTAGATTTTTGTTCATCTGCCATTGCTTGGGATACTGCGTCATCACAGAATCACATTAGATGCTTTCCATCTGTATGTTTGGATGTTCTTGTTTAGAGAAAGAGGCTTCTTGCTGAAAGTGGATTTAAGATCATGTGTGTTTCTCTTAACATGAAGATTGTATGACAACAATAGCTAAGGCATTTCTAGTCTTTCTGTAGTAGTTTTCTAATCTTTTTTTAAACCTGTCTTTGGGATTGAAGATACCACTGCTGCTTTCAAATACTGAAGCTTCATTACACTGAATATTACCTTTTTAGTTCTGATTTTAAATTGTCAGAATGATAAAGTGAATTGAATCAGTGTCCCCTAGTGTCTTCTGTTTTGATTCGACCCACAGCCTCAGTAAATTTCACATGGCTGATGCCATATATAAAAAAACTGTTTCTTTCATTTACACATGTGTGCATGTGCATGAACATCCATGGTAGTAAACTAGAGGTATAAGAAATCTTGGCCTATATTATAGTTGATGGTTCAATTCATCCTGGTCCCCTCTATTTTGTTATTCTCAAGTTCAACAAACTATTTCCCAAAAGAATCTGTGATGCCTAAAGGTATTCAAACATCTGGATTAACTGTGTTTGTGTGTAATTCAGGATTAACCTGGATTCTTGTTTTTCACCTCTCAATAACATTACAGCACCTGGTATGAGTCAAAAGTAATAGTTTCAGACATTTAGTATGACAGACAAGTTTCTATCAAAAAAGACCTAGAAGTCCCTTTGGCAGAAATGGAGTTTATACTTAAGTTGAATTGATGGAAAAGTGAGCATGATGACTTTGGCAGTCAACATCTCCAGTTGACTTAATGTGAAAGTATGTGCTTTGTGACTACTTTTCTTGTCAGGTGGAATAGCCATATCTTAAGCCCTAATATATACCAGGTCAGTCTTGTTACTGCACAGAGAAAGGACCAAACTCTAAGCTAGCATGAGGACTTGTGTAATTTCTTACATAAGTGAAAACATCACTTAGCAGTTAATACTTTGCCACTCTTCCACGCTTCAATATTCTGAGAGCAGATACATGGAGAAACATTACCAAGTCCCACCTGCCCAATGAGAAGACACGCTGCACTCGTGTTTCTCTCCCGAGCTGAACTGTGAAAGAATTGGTGTCACTTGGAGCAGCATGGAATTTCACACTCTCACTAGCCCTAAACATAAGCATGCACAAGAGTACAGTCCTTCTTAGTGGTCTTGTTCCCTGGGTTCAGGCTGCCCTCCCCCCATACCTGATTAACCACTCTAGAAGCAGACACAATTACAAGCGTTAATTAAAGGACAAAGAGCTAAGATTTCTCTTAACTGAAAAAAAAATAGTTTTAAACTTTATTTTACTAGTGTGCATGGGTTCTTCTTGAAAAAAAATAGTGTATTCTTAATCCAAGTGGAAGGATTGCAGTATTAATGGTTGTTTTACTTAGGAAAATGTTATTTAAAATAAAACCACCTGTCCCAGGGTATAAGAACAATGTAGTGACATATTGCAAAAGCAACTGCAGTTGTGATAACCATGATTTTGTTTTTACAGTATAATAAAGTTGAGGTGAAAGTCCTGGGCAGTGGAATGATTCAGTACTGATTTCCTGCCAACATGGTGTATACCTGTATTCTGTTTTCAAGGCCTGTTTTGTCGATTTCTGACAAATAAAAACTTGGCAGATATGTGGGTTGCAAATTCATTCTGGAATTTCTGGACATAAACTTGGAAAAAGAAGAGGTTCCTTATTGCTTTAATTTTCAGACATAAGTGTGTCCGCAGCATTCTCGTCCTTCTCTACAAATAATCTGAAGCTAACAGCAAGCATATGTCATATCTTGGGAAATCTGTTCAGAACTGTGAATCCTGTAAACATCCTTTAAGACTTGAAATCTTACAATTTCACCTAATCGTCATGCAAGCCATGCATTTGACAAAAAGAAAAAAAAAAGGCAAGACTGAGTGCTAGACATTAAAAACATTTCAAAGTACAAATACTTTAGTATTTGGTACTGAGCAGAGATAATTGTTAGTGTACTGTGTGTCTAGAATGCTGCTAGAAGGTGAGCTGCCTGCTAAGGTGCAGTATGGATTACTTTCAGAATAGAATGGTAAAAGATTTTTTGTTGCATGAGAGTATTTCTGTCACAAAAACTATTTAAAATGAGGTATCAGTCCACTCATTGCTAAATGAATTAAAGTTTTTATGGCTGTCAGTGTTATGTGCATATTTCTATGCCTGTGATGGAGTCTAATAATTGAAGACTGTTTTCCTGCCTCTCTTTGTATCTTGCAGGCATACAGGAGTTTCCAGAAAATATTAAAAACTGTAAGGTCTTGACAGTTGTTGAAGCCAGCGTAAATCCAATTTCAAAGTAAGTTTGTAATTTGTTTAACATTTTATAATTTGTGCAAAGACTGCTGAATTCCAAACTTGCCCCAGACATGAGCCAACCCTTGGAGGCATTAACCTCACTGCACTGTCATACAATATAACCGTGTCATTAAAGAATTTTACCCAAGTTAATAGGCAATGTGGGCATTCCTGCTTTATAGCATGCAGCTTTCTCAACTTTTTCAAGAGAACAAAAATACATACCTAGATTACCTTTGTTGTTTGTGGCTTTTGTTGCCTATAGATATTGTCCTTGATACTTAAAAATTATTTTGAAACTAATCTTAGGGAACAAGTATCTAGTGCAATTTAGTAGAAATCCTGCTACCACCTTAATTTTAATGTTGTCTATATGTAGGACTTCAATACTGTACTGTTTTTTAATGAAATACAACTTAATGCCCTGAATGTAACAGAAACAAAGGTACTGCATTATTTTATTTCTATATAGGCTTCCAGATGGATTTTCCCAACTGTTAAACCTAACACAGCTGTACCTGAATGATGCTTTTCTTGAGTTTTTGCCAGCCAATTTTGGCAGGTAAGTTGAATTTGAGACTTAGATGTCTATATTCAGTCTCAAACTTACGCAGAGGGGTTTCTGCTGCTTCTCAAGCAAAGCGTGAAATGGAGAAGCGTATCTTACCAGTTCCTTTATGCCACTTTATTAGTTACAAAGACTGAAAACTTGTATCTTTATCGCCATTTTTTGATTGGACTTTTGGAGGATAGAATGCGTATGAAGAGACAAGAAAAGGAAACTCATTTACATAATTGCTTCTTTTACAACACAAGTCTGATAAGCATGAGAGATTAATATTTCCAAAATATGGGTTGTGTATTGTTTAATAGCTGGCGTGAAGTACATAATGACATCTGTAATTCCACTTGTCCTATCCTGGATGCACAGATTGCTCATGCACATCTGTAATTCACAACTGCCTTGTTGTCAGGAATCTTTCCAAAAGAGTTAGTATGTTTACAGTGTGCAAGTAAGCAAAAATTTTTCCATGTAATAGCTTAAATACAAGATGAATACTAAACCCCTACCTCTTAGGAGCAAATGTGGAAGGATAATATTGTTAAAGGGAAGACAAGCATAGGAAAGGGAGACGAGATAAGCGTAGTTCATCCCATTCTCGTTATCATGGTTTTTCAGCCATTTCTGCTTTTTGTCTCTTCACCCTTGTTATATGCTTTGATTTCCTAGAGTGTTGCTCTCCTACCCCATCCCATGTCCAACAAGCCTCTCCTTCAGGAAATACAGCTATTAGTTAGCCAGGCATATTGTTGTGTGAAAGCAATTTTCTAAGGCTGTATGGTTATAGTTGTTTACAAGCACAGTTTACAAGGGATTAAAAAATCCTACAGAGTGCTGCAGAAGTTGGGCAAATCAGGAGGTGTACAATGAAGGATGAGCATGGGTGCAGTCTATCAGTGGCCATTACTTTATTAGTGATCTGTGATCAGAGTTGTTGGCCAGTTCTTCTCTGTCCAGTTATTAATCATTTGCTGATGAACTATTAAAGGCACCAGATCTGTTACACACTCGGCTAACAGAAAGCTGCTTAGGATGCAGGAACATTAATCATGCTTGTTTCTAGTACAGAAAGTTTGCATTTCAAAAGCCCTCATTAATTTTGAAGAAGAAATATCTGGAAGATGCCTAGTCTCGTTGGCATTTTAATGATTGCGTATACAGTTTTCAGTAATCTAAGCAAATGTGAAGACTTTCTTAATAAAAACCAGGCACTGCAGATGAAATTGAAGACTTCAGGTTCACACAGTTGGTCTTACAAGTGGTTAATCTTACACATAGTTTAAAAAAGCATCCTTGTGATTTTTTCTTCATCACTGTGCTTCTGTAATGCTTCATGGTTAGGAAAATGAAGTCATTAATTACTAACAATTTAAGAATGTCAGTTACCAAAGGAAACTTGAAAGCCAATTCTCCATTGTAGCATTTCTCGTAGTACCTATGAATAATTCTGCCGGATTTTTTTAAAATACAGTGACTTGCAGCATCCTAGCTTGTAGCTAGGAAAATGAAGCTGAAATTAAGACTTTTCTCATCATCTTTTTTTAAATGAATTCAAAGTATTCGTAAAAGTTTACCTTCTAATAATGGCATTGCAGAGAACAAATGCTGTTCTGTAGGAAAAAAATGTTTAGATCAAATTAGAAAGCAGCGAATTGGTAAAATGTCATTTTAGCAAGGTTCAGACCCCTTTGACATTTAGTACTTCTGTAAGTGATCAAACTGCTCTGCCACCTCACAACTTTACAACTATGTGTAAACAGTTGCTGGTGCAAATACTCTTTAACTTGTATTTGAGAATATAAGAATACTTTTTAAACAAGCAATCCAACAAATTTTGAGTTCTGTCACCTTCTCGTTCTGGCAACCATAATAGTGCCTTAAAGACTAAGCCAATGCAGTGTTAACGCTGGTAAGGTTCTTTTGCTCCATGTGTCAGGATCTCTCTTCCAGCAGTTCAGGTTAGAAACCTGGTTTCCCGTGAGTTTCTATTAGTATTCATATATTCTGCAGTATGATTGCTGTCATGTCTTATGCGTGTTGTCCTCCTTTCTCTCACCTGCTGTTTTTGTAGTGTTCTCGTATCCCTTTTTTAATTTTGTTAGATTAAACAAAATTCCATTTTCCTCTGGTATGGCAGGTTTTTCTTTGTGCTTGATTTTATTAATACATCTTGGAAAGAGTTTCAGTTTAAATTAATCTTCCTTTTGACAGAGATGATGACATACATAGCTATATTTAGAATTCAAATTGAGATCTCTTCATGGCTAGTGTAGTGTCATGATTATCTTCTTGTTTCCCTTGGAAACGACTGTGGTTACGCTGTAGTGTTCCAGTAGCCCTTTTTGCAGCTGCCTAGTGCCATTTGCCATGACTGACTAATGCATTGGACAGCTCAGTTAGAAATGACTGATGATTCTACAAGAAAATTATGAGTACTTGACTTTGGTGCTACAGCATCCTGTCCCTTTTCTATTTTTTTTTCAGTTTTTAAGGCTATTTTTTTTTTTTCTCTACGGTGTCCTAATATTTGTCTCTATTGTCTCTTTTTTGTACCACCATCCAATTTAGACATTTTTCCTATCTTTCGAGATTGCTCTTAAAATATATTAAACAGCATAGTCCCAAAATGGGTGTCTGAGCAGCTCTGTCAATACTATTCAGCCTGATGCTTAGTGAAGAGCACTGTGTAATGCAGGCTGCTTCTAGTATATCCATGAAGCATTTTACTACTCTCACCTCCATGCTTTATTCTTGCCTTCAAAATTTATATATATTTCAGTCCTTGCACCTTTATATTTGAGTTACAATTTAAAAAAAAAAAATCTGCATTAGCAAAATTGCAAAGAAGGTGAAAAATAAAGAACATCTCTTTCTGAAATGTATTTATCTTTCCAAGGTATGACTGCTGTTGAACAGCAATTTTCTAAGTATACTTGCTGTATATTTCTTTTCCTATTTTTTACTTCTGTAAGTATACAGTCTGTAAAAATCTGAGAGTATTGATCATATGGCGAGATGTTCAGGTAAGGATCTTGTTTTATATAAAATTGAGCTAAATTTTAAAAGCAGGCTAAGTTGGTTACATTAAATAACAATACTGCAACAATAATGTGTTGACTGTTAGACCAGGTATACTTAAAGTTGAATGTTACTCTGTTACAGCTTTGTGTTTTGGTGATGTGTAAATATTTCTGTGTTTACAGGTTTCTTAATTTGAAAACTGAAATACTTCCGTACGAGTATGACAAGTGTTCGACAGAGTGGCACAGGAAATAATATATATTCTGCCACTGTGACTTATATTTTTCCTCCAGTATAGATCGACTGGTTCTCTCTCTGTATTTCTCTTCCAAATCAAAACTCAGTTTTCCCATCCCGTCATAGCAGTTCAAATGCTTACCATGATGTTTACAGCAGCAGTTTAAAGAGCACCTAGGCTGAGTATTATTACACTAAACTTGAATTAATCCTTCTGGTCATAGTGGAAGAAGTGATAACTGCTTCAGTCCAATATTTCTCATCAATTACTGCAAGAAAATTACTGGTTTAGACACAGCCTGTATCTCCCAGATAGGAGAGGTTGAAAATGTTAACCTGGTAGCCTCTGTGTAGCTCTACATGTAAGAAATTTGGTATTTTTCCTCTCCGATTTCTTAGGTGTAGCTGAAGAAAGAGTAGAACATGAAACAAGGCAACAAAGCTGTGAACCTTTCTATCACCAAAGGCAGTCTTTAAAAATCAAAAAATTAGCTTATTAGAAGCATAGCACTGTCAGATCTGGCTGAAGTCAACGAAGTGTGCATGTGCACACACAGAGGTGTGTGTATATATATATATATATATATAGTTTAGTGTATCAGTGGCAGTTTGCTTCTACTGACTTCAGCTGAGAAATTTCACTGAATAGAGATGTTTTGAATAAAAACTATGAACCATGTAGCTATTTTCCCTGTCATCAAAGCAAAACATCAGCTGGAGTCTAATGCAGTATTCAGTTGTTCTTGGGTTTGGGAAATCCAAGCAAAATGACCATTCATATCTGAGGGTGCTTAAACAAACAGGTTTTGTTTTGTCACAGGTTTGTATCTTAGGATGCAAATAAGATAGGAACGCTAGGAAGTCCTTTCCGATTATGTCCTAGATTGGCAGCAGTGACATTACTGTGGGCTGGATTTCTACTTTCTTCTCTACTGTGGACTATTCTTTCAAGCACTGTTAGAGTGTGTTGTTTTTTTCTTGGAGAAGTTGAGGAGAGGAGGTTCACCTCCAGCAGTTGCTACCAGATGGCAAGTACTGCTTGCAGTGCTGGGCTGTGTTCACCTCTGAGTTGTTTCAAAGTGACTGTTATATTCTTGGTCTATTCATAGGTGTGGCAGATTGCTGTTTTCACATTCAACCAAAAGTAATGATCTAGAGGAAAAATAAATTTTTTTTTTTTCAGCTTTCTATTTGTACTTCAAGTATAGATCTTGGTACTTAATAAAAATTAAGGTTCTTTTGTCTCAGTCCTTACAATATACTCAGTTCAGCACATTCCGGAAAGAGTGTTCTGTTCACTAAGCTCCTTTTTGAGTCAGGGAGCTTAATGCCAGGTGTTGTGTTGTATGAGGGCTATATGTGGGTCACCTGTAGAACCCTTGTCTTTACAATCCTGTCTCTAATTAAAGGAAAGCCATTTTCTGCATTTCATGTAACAAAGAGGTAGTCTTGTCCAGAGATGTGAAAAATTCCACTGGGAATAGTACATGGTTTAAAAGTCCGGACTGTATTGAACTTACCCTGGCCAAGCAGTTGTGTTTGGGATTTAGCTCTTATTTATCTTGCAACCAAGATTTTAATGGAAGAAGGGTGAAACTACCCAACAGAAATACCAAAATGGATGAAGAAGCTGACTGGAAAGAGAATATGGAAGGAAATCCAGGATGAATTGAAAGGCTGTTTATACCATGTGGAAGACCACAAGTATTCTTCTGATGAGGCTGTTTGATACATTGCCAGTATGAGAAATTCAGCATCTTAACTTGTGCAGACTGATCCTACCTTTCTTCTATTCCTTTCTGTGTGCTTCTGTATACGATGATAACATGTACCCTTAATGAATCGAATGAAGTGCTTGAAAACCTTTGGGATGAAGGAAAACAAATGTGTTCAAACAAATGCAGAAAAGCAGGCAAGATCTAGTTTGTTTCCTCCTTTATTCATTGAGGGTTGATTTTGGTAAATGAATTTAAAACAACATGCAGATTTTTGCACAAAGCACACTTGTATTCTTGCAGACAAAGGATTTCAAACTTGCAGATTTTTTTTTTATTAAGCAATATAAATAGCTTCAGAGATTGCTTTTGTCACAAAATACAGTATATTTTGATAATCTGTTATGCCTTTCTGTTACAGATTAACTAAACTCCAGATATTGGAACTTAGAGAAAACCAGTTAAAGATATTGCCAAAGTAAGTACAGATGATATTCATTTAAACTACTTTGAAGGTTGTTTTTTTTTTTTCTGTAGTTATGGTGTAGTGCATATTGAAAAGTATCTCACAGTAGCTAAGTAGCTGGACTAAGTTCTCAGAAGGAGCTTTCCCTTCATGCTGCTGAAATTCTATCTCGTTTCAGACTGACGGGTCTGCCTCTTCAGAGATTTTCCTTTTCAGAGATTTTTTTTTTTAAGTCTCTGTCCATTTCTGTGAATTTCTGATCCACCTGTTGAGCTTTTAAGTCAGCACGTGGGCATCTTAGGATGATCATTCTGAGATGTCTGATGCTCCTTGCGTGCAGTATGGTATGATTACCCAGATGCCTGTCTGGATACAGTTCTGCTGTCTGAGTGTCAGAGATTTAGGCATTGGTAACTTAAATCATTATATCTGAATCAAATGTGGAATTTTGAGATGCAGAATGACTGAGAGAATGCAATTCACATGACTTGAACCTCGTTTTTAGTTATACTTCAGAGATGAAGAAAGCGGCGACTCATTAGTGGAACGTGGTATCTCTTATTCCCTGCTTACTCAGCAACACAACAGACTTGTTTAACATAGTGGCAACACGTTCCTCAGATTTGTTTTCTGTAGTAGTAAAATGGTTCTGGGCATTCTTACAGCATTTGTTTTAACAGTAAATCCAATTGTACTTCTCAAAATCTAGCATCTTTCTAAACCCTGCCTTGCCATTCTCTCATTTCATCAAACAAGCCCAGGCTGATGGTGTTGCAATTCCTGATTTTTCTATGAACTAGTGCAATACTCTGAATTTTCTGGCTTGGACCCTGGAGGTCTAAGTGAGTTAACAGAGGTTTTAGAGGTCAATGAAGAGAGAAACAGAGATCCCAAAGGTGGGATGTGAATAACCAGCTGTAGAGTCCTGAATATGTTGTGGTGTACTGTCCTCTTCTACCAACAGAAACTGGTAAAGAGGGACTGGTTTTGGTGAATGACAGAGATGTTTCAGTTGGAGGAGAGGAGGAGCTAACAATTGAATATTTACTCTGTCCACCTCATATGGTAGTAGAGACTTGCATGCAGTACACTGAAGTGTGAATTTTCAGCCTTTCAAGTACAACTGCCCCTTTTGTTAGTGACTGTAGCTGATTATGTAAGACCTGACCAAGGGATATATTCTCTTGGAATTCCCTTTTAGTCTGCCTAGGTACTCTACTGTGATGTCTGCTGTATAAAGGTAGCAGAACTTGTATCTGTAATGAAATGAGTTGCATCAGAAAGTGTGAATTTAAATCTTACAAGTGTGAAGCATTCTACTAATTCATGTGATATAAGTATTCTCTATCCTTCTTTGCTCTTTGTGCTGGTGCTATTTTTTTAGTAGAAAAAAAAAATTAGAGGATGTGTAATTTTAGGTAGGAGCTCTGTAAATTAAGTTACTCCCAACTGAGGAGAAGTAGTTATAATTAAAACTTATAGCTAATACAAGTTTTGTTTACAAAATTATTCTGACCTTAATTACTATCATTAACACTAATAGCATGAATTACATGTGGTATTTTAAAAAAAGTGGTTTACAGAGCACTCTTGTAGTGATAAGAGACACTTAAACAAATGCTATAATGTATTTAAGCCAAACACAACTTCAGCAGAAGTTGTGGGGAATTTTTTTATTTTTTTTTTCCCCCTCAGTGTTTTCAAGGTTTCATCCTTTATGAAAAACTGAACAGCAGCTGTCATGAAGGTGTCCTCCGCAGCACCTCCATAATGGTCCACAGTACAGGCCGAGCTGTCGCCTTTGTTATTCTCTTCTGGTGTACTTGTGGTTCAGTTAAAGGAGGTTAAAGCTACTGAGATTGCTTTAAGAAAAATAAATTAACCACATTTATATGCAGTAATACGTATCTTCCAGTGAGGCACTGGGAACGTACATTGTCTATGTAGGATGTATACTAGGGAGAAAAAATTCATTGTGGTGTCCATGGTATGTAGGGGGCGAATCTGCCTTTCAGCATAATAGAAGCGTGCAGCGATTGACCTGGCCAGCACAGATGTAACTACGTTAAAACAATAGCTGTGAAATTTGCACTCACAGAGTTTTCCAAACCTGAGTATGTGTTTTAAAATTAACATGCTCTACAGCTTTATACAGTGTAGAAAATCCAAACATTTTTAAGCTAATGAGGTATAGAAGTACATGCTAGTATTTTTGCTATAGAATGCAACTATCTTTTTTCCCCGCTGTCGCTTTCACCTTTTAAAGTTTTCATACTTACACCCAATTCTTTCATATTTGTAATGAGAAGTATATTTGGATGAATTTTTACAAAATCAGCTAGCCCTCCTGCTGAATTAAAAATGCAAATAGTTTTGAACACTAATGCATGAAGCATTTGAAAGGCTGTTAATTGAAATGGGTAATTAATGCCAACATACCAAATCAACCTTGCTTTGTGCCAAATGCATCAATTTGCTTGGAACTTATCCACAGCCAGAGACTGCAAAACTGGCAGTAGTGTAATTCAAAACAGCTCAGTGAAAATATTTCTGCTGAAAGGAAAGCAAAAATACATGAAGATTATTTTAGAGGCATTTATTTGCTAGGTAGCTGAAAGTTGGGGAAATGGCCCAATGGAAATATAATGTTTAGTTTTTATTAAACTGCATCAAATTCAGTCCCATATAGCTGTGATCCTCCATAAACTACTTTTTGAGGCTGAAATGTAGATTGTCAGTGGAGTTTGGAACTGCTCCCTCTAGTAGCCCACAGTCTAGCTAACATAGCTTGCAAACAGAAGAAATCTAAAACCCTTTTAAATTGAAGCCATGAGTAAAAGTACGGCATAATGTTGCCTGTGCAGGTTTGAAAGCTGCAGAATGACATGCCAGATCTTTTGAGTGAATTTTCTGCTGTGCTTTTGGGAGACGTGTTGGGGCATATTTGCCATCAACATGTGTCATGAAAATTGGTATTGTCATGGTCTTATAAAGCTTAGAGAAATTCATCCTGTTCATTAGCTTGTGAAGTGAGAGAGAGTGTTTCTCACATTCTTCTGGAAATAGCCTTTTCATGGTTTTTGTGTTTGTTTTACTTACTTGAAGCAGTGGGAATGTGAGTTAAAGACTTACCCCTGAAGCCTGTGAATACTATGTGTGTACTGCAAAAAATAGCTTCTGTTTTTGTCTTATGTATTTAACTACTTATGCTGGGGACAAAGTAGGAATTTAGCACAATTAGTATGATGTAATGAAGATCAAATCTATAGACAAATGTTGAGTGTAAGCCTTTCGTGTTTAATGAATATTGCTAATAATCACATTAACTTACCTTCAATAGATAAGGATTTTTTAAATAGAATGTAATTTTTGAACTGTATATTCAGAACAACTGTAAGACTTGCTGTATTTGAAAAACTGGCTTTGAACAACTGCACAGAATATCTTGTGTTCATGCAGATTTTTTTGAAGATAGTGCTCACACGTGTTCAGATAAAAGACTCTACCATTTAGAAGCCCTTATTTTTTTTTCCCAGAATTTCAGGGTATGTACAGACCTAGAGTTTATATTTTGAGGTTTTAGGTATTATTACTTATTCTATGGATATCTGTTATTAAGTAAATACTGAACATAATGTCATGTGAGGGATTCACAGCCCCTTTGAATATAATTTTGGGTAGTAAAATTATTATGTTTTGACTGGAGTACTGACTGTGTAAACTACCACATGCAGTGGTAGACAATCTCTGTGGGGCCCCAAAGTAAACTGAAATGGAGCAAAGATGTTGCCAAAACACATCCTGAAAGAATGGATTTTACGTTATTTCTGTCATTAATTTAATCTTTGCCATAAACTGACTGAGAGAGTATTGATGTGTCACAAAATCCAGTTTAGTAATTTGATTCATTGTAGGACTAGAGAGATAATCAGAATTCTATACCATGTCATATGGAAGCAACTTTGTGCACAGCCTGGACAGGACAAGAGCTGTTTTTGGTCACTGTGATTCAACAGTGGTCCTTTCTGTTTTAGCTGATTTTTTTCCCTGCAGAGGGAAAACATTTAGTTAACCAGCCTGTGGCTGCTGAGCAGACGTTACTGTGACTGTAGGGAAAGAAGCTGAAGTATTCAGAAGTGTAAATTCACTAAGTTACTCTTTACAATAAAGATTACTCTAGTGGTCTCTAGTTCTTGTAAACTAATCTGTAGGTGAGTTGCAGTGTACTCTTTGTGTGACAGCCAGCAGTCAGCATGATCGTTAATATGTGCCTGGTTGAACAGTGTGTGAAAAATTGACCTTACTTGGGTATCAGTTCGGTTACAGAATGCTATCACTACTTAATACTGATTAAAACAACATATTTGTATGAATACAGAAAGATTGTATGTAACTGGTATTTTCTTAAATCTAATTCCTTATTAATCCCCTTCATGTGCAGAACCATGTCCAGACTGACTCAGCTGGAGAGACTGGACTTAGGAAGTAATGAATTCACAGAAGTGGTGAGTTTTCCCTTAGTAATGGAGCTCTACAATACAGAGCTTGGTATCTTTTGTAAATCTCTTTATCCTTTAATCTGTTTTTCATCAATATGAAAATATAAACATGTGCTTAAGAGTTCAGCTACTGAGCCATTATCATCTATACCTTATATTACTTTATAGAGCTGTTATAAAAAATATGTGCATATTCTGATGAATATAGATATGTCTTTCCTCAGTTTGAAAGTAACACTCGGTAGTTACTACACTGGTAAAAAATAATGGTAATATGTGTTTTAATTATAAACACAATTGCCCTATAATAAATTCTAAACACTTAGTGGTTATTGTGTATTTAATGTTACAAGTTCCCCAAAACCTGTGCACAACCTATTTTTATTATTGTTTGCAAACTATTTAGATTCAGGGAAAACTATATTAATTTTAAACTTGAACATTACTCAGAATTGTATTTACAGTTGAGGTGCTCAATTTTTTCCTTCACCATACATTAACTTGTTTCCTGTTCATGATCTCACCAACAAGTACATCTTGTATTTGCAATCACATAACATCTCTTTTGTGCTACAAGTATTTTTCTGGATAAATGAATTGAAATAGAAGTGTAGTGAAATGTACTGACCTGCCTGCCATATAACAAATTCAGATCTTTGTGTGACACCAGTAGATAATGCAGAGCTGAATACTTGACTAGTTCTATGGTTTGGCAGATAAGGAAGTGTATTTAAGAAATTGTTCCTTAGTATTATTATAGTACTCTGACCATTACCATTACTGTCATACTCTCATTAAATGGTAGGTATGCACGTGGGAGCCTTAAACTAATGTGCCCAGGTCCAAGCCATAACAGCCGGGAACTAAGTATAGGCTGCAAAATCACCTGTTTGGGTATAATTTTGGCTGATTGCTTCAACTATCCCAGCCTTTTAGCTACAAGAGTCAAATATTGGTGACTTCTTTCATGAAGATCTTCTGGTAAAAGCACAAAATTTTTTTTGATCTGTCTGAAAGGTGGTCATCAATTAAGATTTTCTCTTGGAAAATGAATTATTGGGCATCAGGACTGCAACTTATGCAGGAATGCTGTAAATTTGCACTATAACATGCAGATGCACACTTTGTTGCTAGAAAATTAAAATTAAAATTTGTGTCCCTTTTCCCTAAACCTGCAAAATCATTGTCGATTGTGAAAACCAGGTCTTCTGAGTTCATGTAATTTAAGGATTTTTAGACATCCCCCTTGAAGGAGGAAATGTACACATGATACTTATTTACTGTATGTTCCAATTGAAAAATAATACTTTCTATTTAAAAAAATCCACCATTTCCTGCAAGGATTATTTAGTGCTGTGGTCATCAGATTCTTAGGAGATTTTTGTGTATCTTGTGTATATTTTCATTTTGAAAAGTTATTTCGGTTTTCTTTGATAACCTGTTTAAAAAAAAATGTAACAGATACAATAAAACATTACTCAAGGTTGCAGTAGAAAAATCACTGAAGTTATTTTTGCCTTTTGCTATTTTTTTGTATGAAGTTTTTTTAAAAAATGGGTTCCATTTACAGCCTGAAGTACTTGAGCAACTGAGTGGGTTAAAGGAATTTTGGATGGATGGTAATAGACTAACACTTATTCCAGGGGTAAGTTCTTTTACTGTGTTAAACATTTAGTGGTTTAATTTACAGTGATATTTGCTTTCTTAGTGATTGTAAGTGCTAAAGTTGCTATGTGATTTTAATGTTACTGAAAACCAAAATGCTAAGTGCCACCTAAAAGCTTAACTAGTCTGCTTAGGAGTTGTCACTGATGATGAGAGTTGGGTACGCAGCTTTCCTTTCACTGAAAGTTATATACCTGTCATCTAAAATTTATGTTCCAATTCAGAGAAGGGATAAAAATCCTAGATGAAGTCATGGATCAAATGTAGGCTTGACTGATCCTTTCAAAAAGGGGTTATTCTGTGTTAGACAGCAAGCAGGAATTTACAGGATAAATATGTTGTGTGAATTTTTATTCCTCATGGCTGTGAAGCTTGAGATCCTGACATCTTTCAGAATTGTATGGGGTCCAGGCTGACCTCTGTTTCACAGTAAAATTAAAACTCTGCGATAGTGATGGTGTATCTTCCCGGTGAAGATTTTGATCATGTGCAGAAATCTTCTATCTTGTTCTTGGTTCATATGTAAGGGTAATACTAGCTTATATTTTAGCTTTTTTCTTCAGTTAAATATGGTTAGGGATTCATTGTTGTTGGTTTTGAGGTTAAGTAGGATGCAGTTTTATACAAAAGGCAAAAATAAGCTTTTGAAGACTTTACTGGAGTCTAACCATGTCCTTACGTTATCTATCTCTGTCTGAGATCTGTTCTAAAGCTTCAGTTACTTGATTCACAGTAACTGATCAAATCCCAGTGAATTTGCAGGAGACTGGCTTCAGAGACCTGCAGAATTAATGTAGTGTGTCTGTGTGTAAAAATGTCAACTGCTTGTCTGTGCAAAGTATTTTATTAAAAAGCTTGAATTTTTTGCATAAAATTGTACTTCAGCACTATAAATAGGTTTTCTCTTTTCCTCTGGCATTACACTTGAGAGACAGTTTGTTGTCACATCTTCTGGATTTCTTGTTTTGAACTTGCACTTTGCAGAATGCATTATTTTCTCTTGCTTTTAGTTCATAGGCACTTTGAAACAACTGACCTACTTGGATGTTTCTAAAAACAACATTGAAGTAGTTGAAGAAGGTATTTCAGGTTGTGAAAGCCTGCAAGACCTGTTGTTATCCAGTAACTCACTTCAGCAACTGCCAGAGTCTATTGGTTTGTATTTTCAGTTAATTTGTATTCTTAAAAGCTTATAGTTTAGACATGTAACACTTGCAAATAGGCAAATGCCATTTTAGATCTGAGTTTCAGCTGCTTAAAAATCCAGTTTTGAATAAAGCTGTAATGCGTAGCTGAGCGATAAAGTTTGTGTTTGTTTTGGAGCGTGCTTGACTTTATACAGTACTTTGTAAATGGATGAAATACTGTTGACCATAACAGAGTAAAAATGTTCCCTTCCCTGCTCCCATGACAACTGGCACATGGTAAGCTGGTAAACAACAACTGTAAGCTTGTCATCATCTTTCCTTACATATATAGCACTATAGACAGGCCAGGCAATAAAGATGTAGTTGCCTGCCCGTGATTTGTTTTTTTTTTTCCCCTAATTTAAAATTAAAATTAACCTTAATGAGGTCAAATGTCCTTTCTGATTTACTTGTTCACTTTATTGCAGGCTCCCTGAAGAAGGTAACAACACTTAAAATTGATGAAAACCAGTTAATTTATTTGCCAGACTCCATAGGAGGGTAGGTATTTCACTTGCATAAAAGTTCATTTGCCTTTCTGCGCACTTTTCAGTAACAATGACTCCTCTTTTAAATGTTTTTACACTTAAGTGATTTAATTTCTTCTAAATGTTAACATCTTAATAAAATTGGAAGCACCATCATCTTATTTTGCAGCGTGTGTGTTCTTTATGTATTATTTATTATCAAAAAAACGTATGTTCCTCACTTACTAATGCAGCTGCCAATCTATAGAAGAAAAATTGAATGTGAGAGAAAACAAGGTGCTTAAAAAATGCTGTCAGCTGTCTGATACTCTTTTTTGGCAGTAGCATAGCAGTGGCTCTAGTAAATGTCACAAAAGATTGAACCACTATCAAAAAACTTTTAAAAGTGAATCTGAACACACACAGTTACGTGTGTTATGAGGAGAATTTTCATCTGTTCATCAGCATGTTTTTTTAATCTATAGTTTTATAAAAGTTTTTTCTTGGATTTAATTCCTTTGAGTTTTGGAGTTTTATTTTGAAATAAATTAGGAATTTGTGATTAATAGCAGCAGTAACTTCATTTAAACTTGAAGTATTCAATTAATGTTGGATAGATTAACCTGTATAGAGGAGTAAATTTTTTTTTTTTGCAGGTTAATATCAGTTGAAGAACTGGACTGTAGTTTCAATGAGATTGAAACATTGCCTTCATCTATTGGGCAGCTCTCTAATATAAGGACATTTGCTGCAGATCATAACTTTCTAACACAGCTGCCATCAGAGGTATGTGTTTAATTACAAAATTGTAAAATGAATTTTCTTAATGCATTTTAAACTATACTCTGTACAACCTGTGAATAACAAGTTAAGAAGGATGTATACAAGTTTTCAAATAATGAAATTCTGATTTATTTTTAAGCAAGAAGTATAAATTTCGAAATTAGAAGAAGGTTTAATATTCAACAATAAATCTATTTATACTCCACAGGTAAAAATAACTATAATACTAATTTTACTGTTTTAATAATACTATTTTAAAACTAAAAACTTGCGTATTTGGAGTTGTGAAGGTGCATTAATCTGTTGGGTTGGTTTTTTTTTTCAGATTGGAAACTGGAAGCATGTAACAGTGTTGTTTCTGCATTCTAATAAGCTTGAATTTCTCCCTGAAGAAATGGGTGATATGCAGAAACTAAAAGTCATCAATCTAAGTGACAATAGGTTTGTAAATATAGTTATTCAAGTGGAAGCTGTATAAAATTCAACAATAATGTAGAAGTAGTATTATGAATATTATGCTGTCTTTCCTTATCTCACACGTGGTGTAGAAGCTGACTGAGATGCATGTATTTAATGTATTAAATTATATTTTATAAGTCTTGGCACATGGCACATGCATTGAAGCACAGCTTCAATACATTCATGATTGTTAGCATGTATTTTTCTGGGGAATTAGATTGGTTGTTTTCATAAAACTTTTGATTCCTACTTCAAAGTTAAACGCTTCTTGTATTGCGTATGGAGCACATGAAACAGTATCACAAAATAACATAAAACATTTGAGTGTATTGGGAAGGGAAGAAGAGAGAGTTGAGTTGTGTTAGAGGTGGTCATTAAAAACTGACAAAACTTCTCTCTTTTTGAGCATTGACAATTTGTGGAATTGAAATATATTGGGAGAGGTAAGTCTGAGCTCTCCCTCCTGTTAACGCCAGTTGAGCTTCTCCATAGCTCGATTTATCCATTAATAACAGAGCTCCAGTTATACAGGGGAGCTCCTTTCCAAAACATGTGTCTTGGTAAGAACAACGGTTTTCAGATGCGGCACTTTTTCCTGAATTGGTGTACGTGTATATTGAATGATAGTATGCTGAGCATTTAGATTAATTGTCTTCAAAATTGTTTTCAAGTCATTGAACTGAGTTAAATTCAAGTTACTGTCAGGTTTTTTTTAGGCTTCTTGCTAAACTGGGCAGAAACACTTGTGTTCACTGTGATTTTTTTATAATTCTAGATAGAGCTGTGAATCTAAATTAAATGCTCTTGCTTTCAACTGTCAGTACTTACTAATTTAACTACATCTGTTAATTGTCCTTTTTAAACATTTTTACACGCAAATGCAGGTTTGTTTCTTAGCAGTCTGAACCATAGTGATAAATGTACTTTCATAAATTCTTGTTGTCTTTTACAGATTGAAGAATTTGCCATTTACCTTTACAAAACTACAACAGCTCACTGCTATGTGGCTATCAGACAACCAGGTGAACTTTTTTAAAATTAAAAATAGATGATTGTTGACTTTTTTGCTAATGGAATTGGCAAGTACAGAGCCATGTGTTAAATAATGAGACCTGATACTGTGTATATACATCATCAGCACTCCCTTGGCATTACTGTATTGGTTCTCCTGAAATAAAAAATGCTTAGCCTACCTGTCTTTGGAGACATTAATACTTCTACCAAAGTTCTGTGCTGTTACTTCCACGGCTAAACCACCAGGGAAACTTAGCGCACCGTTTTTGAGCTATGTTTCTTGCTACACCTTCGAGCTCTGTGATTGTCGGAGTGTCAGGCTGTTATGCAGTAACTCATCTGCTTGTTGCTTGTGTTTTTGCTGTATATTGAAGCCCTCTGCACTATGCTGATTTCCTGAATGGTGTTAAGGTGTGCAAGGCTGCCAGAAGTTCACTAATCTGCCACGGGTTAGGGCTGGGCCGGCCACTAACGCGGACAGACGCTCTCTAACCCCCTCTTCCCCCCCCGCCAAAACGGGAAGAGAAACGGGAATGAGGCAGAGAGACTTACGGATTAGAGGAGGAAAAAAAACTAGAACAGCTTTAATGAAAATAATGGAAATAATGGAAAAAAGATAAAAGTAAAGAACTATATACAACTATAGATAGTAGCCTGACGCCAAACCCGACTCCCTCCCCCGATAGCAATCCCCACTGGTGCTGCAGAGCAGGAGGCACTGGGGCAGCCCCAGGCTCAGCGGCGGCGGGAGCTGGACACAGGGAGCTGGGTTCGGGAACTCAGGATCCGGATCAGAAGCAGGAGGTCAGATGGAGTCCTCCCTGGGCACCGGCCATTGCAGAAAAGGTCCAAAAAGGGACGAAACTCCCGTGATCACTCAATTTGTACTAAATATGACGTATATGGGATGGAATACTCTCGTTGGTCACCTGTCCTGTCTGTTACCCTCCAGAGGTGCAACCTTTTACTTCCTTGTGTCCCCCTCTTACTACCCGGCACCCCCAGCGTGGCACACAAGAGCCAGCAGTGACCTTGGTCACTACAGGAATAAGTATAAGCAAGAGCCTTTCTGCACCCCAGTCCCAGGCAGTGACTGTAAACATGAGGTTTTATCACTGCCAGTAGCACACACTGTCTGCAAAAACATGCTGCTGACTTCAGAACATGCAGCCTCTTAGAAGACACTAAACTGGAAAGTAAAAATCACTAAACAGAACTGGGCTTTTAGCTAAACACAGGACATAATCTCAGAGATAGTATCTCTTATTAGGCTTACCTAACTGAAAACACTTTTACTAATACAGTAGTTGCAGGAATCCCCTGCCCTTCTTTGTAATAGGTGGAGGATATTCGGTTTGATGTCAATGTGAAAAAACAAATACAAAATTTTCACTTTATGTGATTGTCTGCAGCTTTAAATGACCAAATATATCTCTGTATTCCTGATCAGCCTGCTGAATACTAGTAAGTCCTAGCAACAAACTGGGTTATTTTTTTTAATATCCACTGTTTGCTTTCCTTTTCTTTTACTAGTTTCAGTTCACAGTCAAAGCCAGTCATCAGTCAGACAGACATGTTAATAACTCAGTTTTGTTAAAATTTTTTCAGAGAAGTGGTTTAATACAAGGCAGAGTAGTCTTCAAAGTAATCAAACAGGCATGCTCTGTGATATGTAAATCATATTTGCTTTTTATATATATATTCTCGTAACATATCCTTCTTTTATTTTCTTCCTAGTCTAAACCACTTATCCCACTTCAAAAAGAACCTGACCCTGACACAAAGAAAACAGTGCTTACTAATTACATGTTCCCCCAGCAACCAAGGACAGAGGATGGTAAGACACCCTGTTTCGTTCCAGCAGACCTTAATGGTTTGGGTTCAAACACCTTAGCAGGGGTTTGCTTCAGACTGACTATTTTAACAGAACATCAGACAAAATGTTTTGTCCACTACCGAGTATATATTTTTGGAGAAGTACGTAGCATTCTGTATTTTATTTTAAAAGAAAATTGGTCTAGAACAAAAGCATATCGCTCACATTTAGGTTGAACTGGTTTATAAAACATTAGGCCCAAACTTGCCAGGAAGTTATTTGTGCACGCTTATTAAATAGCTAGGAAAATAAATTACATTCCAGGAGAAACCACATCAGGGGTTAGTGAAAGAGAGTTAAATCTCTTTATTTCTCCGCTTTCTTTCCCCTTCAGGCAAAAGGAAGAAGCTTATGCAGCTTTAACAGAAATGGAGGGGAGGGGGGGGACATATGAATAGAAGTAATTGAAAACTGAGAAGTGGCAACATTTGCTGTTCCATGGCATAAGGCTGTATTACACTGAGAGGAGTAATCAAAAATACCAGCAAAACCAGTAAATTGTGCATTGCTTGTAGTGCCTTCTAATGCAGATAATGCATCTGCGATACCTCTGATAGAATGTAAGAATTATAAAATCTTTGGAGATCCAGCGAAGCTCAAGATTGTTCCTGAAAGCATTCTCTCCATTTGAATTTTTCTTTTTTTCACCCAGATCCTGGTTCCTTTCTATAGGCAAGGAAAGGGCTGCTTGTTTGGCTTAAGTTGATAGAATACCTGCCTCTGAGGTGATCTTTCCAAACGGAAGGTTTAAGTTCAATAAATAATGTTTTTTAAAAATAAAGTTTTTAAGATTTGTCATCAGCTTCTTGTTTTGGTCAGGGAACAGTTTCAGTGATAGTGAAATCTATTAGAATATTTTTGGATGTGTTACAGTTGTAAGGTTACCCAATAAATACAGAGTAGCAAATATTCCAATGCACTCATTGAGCCCTATAGCTTAATTATTTTTCTGCTTCTGGTATAAAAGTAGTTAAGATGAATCGTTTTGGCATTGCTAGTGAGGGATATGTGTTTGGGATGGTGGTGGCAGATGTATTAAGACTGTGGCGTGCTAAAATGCAACCTGACTGGTGTAACACAAGGCATGGAGACATGCTGGAATAAGAGACAGCGCGTACCCAGAAGATTCCTTTCTCTCTCATAAAACGAATCAAGAAACGTTTTGTAAAACTCCCATCATTTGTGTAACGTCTGCAAAACTGTATTTACCGTAAGTGTTTGATACTTTATGTTTTTTTCAGGATCATTAATGATACAGGGCTTTTGTTGCTAAGTCATTCTTATTCTAAATTTATAAATTTTTGTTACTGAAATGAGGTGAATGCTCTTATATTTTATGAATGAGACCGCCTTACTGAAGTCGGCTATATAAATCTATGTCAGTATAATATACATTTATATGTATATATACGCAAATGTGTATTTTCAGGGTTGGACTACATGATCTCTCCAGGTCCCTTCCAACCTCTAACATTCTGTAATTCTATGATATACATACATTGCAGCAGGGAGTTCTGAAAATTTTCAGCTGTGAGTGACTGGTGTACAGCTGTGTATGGAATTTTTTTACTTTACAGATAGAGTATTTACTATTGTGAAAATACAGCCAAGTTCATAAAGCAATGGCAGTGCAGCTGGTTTTCCATTAATGATGCTGCTAGTCTCTTCTAAGAATGCATACAAGAGCACACCAATCCTGCCCAAGAGAAAGAAACAGAGGATTTTTATTTTGCGTAATGCATCCTATGAGAGTCTTTTTCTTGTTTTTTTAGTTATGTTCATATCTGATAATGAAAGTTTCAACCCATCTCTGTGGGAGGAGCAGCGGAAACAGCGTGCTCAGGTGGCATTTGAGTGTGATGAAGACAAAGATGAGAGAGAGGCACCACCTCGGGTTAGTGTTGAACTTATTTTTGAATGCTTGGTGTTTCATCCATCTTCCCTTCATCCCTGAATTCCATCATTTTCCTTACTTTGACTGCAGATTTTGCTCTGCTGAAGAAATCAAGTCTTCAGTTACTAGTTAAGAGTATCTAACAGGGTGAAACACTGTGGTTTTGGGGGATTTGGGGGACCTTCGTTTTGTTGTTGTTGTTATTTTTTTTTCTAAATAATTTTAATGAAGCACAAGAGAAAAACTCTCAGCTGGTGTAAGGCAATGTAGGGCAGAACTAGGAGACTGCTTGTCTGGTGTTACTGTGGAGAAGGATGGGGAGAAACAATGATTAATCCTGTTTTTGCTTTAAATTACAGTTGTTGTAATTCCTCCTGCTTGCAATCAATGGACCCGCTTGCTGGGTTTTATAAACTTAAGTCTGCATCAGTGCAGACAGACTTGAACATTGGAGTGGAGATCCTAGATTGTTCAGTATTTTGTCCTAATTCATTGTCTGTTTTAATTGTGGCATTTAATTAAATGTGGAACGTGATTGTTTTTTGTTGTGTAGGAAGGCAACCTTAAGAGATATCCAACTCCATATCCGGATGAACTGAAGAATATGGTCAAAACAGTCCAGACAATTGTACACAGGCTAAAGGATGAAGAATCTACTGAAGATACTACCAAGGAGTCGAAACGAGAAGGCCAGATGGTTTCTGTAAAAGATGTGGGGGTAAAGGTTAGAGATAATAGTCTCTTCTGCCATTGCAAGAATTTCCAAAGACCTAGAATGTCATTGATTACTTCTAATCCTTCTTTTGCTCCCCACTAATGCTTTAGTAAGGGAAATTGTCAGGTTAAAGAACAGGGGTTACCTCTTCACTGTCCAGAGAACTCTGTAAGTAAATGTCTGGTTTGCAGTAGCAATTTTCCTCTGACTCTAAGAACAGGGAAACTGACTTGATTCTCAGGAAAATACAAACTATGTGTTAAGAAACCAGCTTATTCTGAGATACTCTGATCCTCTTTTATCTGCCAGACTTTACAATGAAATTTAGTGTAGACACTAAGGATCATACTGCTGCCCTTATGACAGGAGGTTTTAAATGATAAGTTGGTAAAGAAATGATAGCAAGCTGACACAGGTGTTGGGAATCTCTTAACAACTTGATGCAGCATGACAGGTGATAGGGCTGTTCTTTGGTGCTGATGTATCTTATTGTAGATATTCTTGGCCTTTTTTTTTTTTTAAAACTAGAAATTTAATGGTATAAATTGACCCAAATAAGGAGGAGAGTCAAACTGATTGACAAACAGTAAGGAGTGTGATCTGCAGAGATTTCTTTGCATTTCATACCTGGTACACTTCATACTTTACTATTTCAAAGCTCAGATTTTCCTTTACATAGTTTTCCAAAATACATAGTGTTCACTCTAAGTATGTTACTGAAAATGTTTCAGAATGTTTTTCTGCCAATGTTCTTAATCCTGTAGACTTCAGAAATTGCTTCAATAAAGAACAAAGCAGATGAGAGAAAGCAATATGCAGCAGGAAGCTCTGTGCAGAAGGCTACTGAACCAGAAGCTGAGCACAGCACCGCGAATTCACAGATGACTGCACTTGTTCAAACCTTGCAGAACACGAAAACCATTGTCAACCATGAAGACACGCTCGAGGTATGGCATTGCGATGAACATCATAGCAGTCACAGAATTCTGCTGGTGTTGTATAGAATTTGTTACTCTGGGAGATGAAAATGTGTGTTGACAATAGCAGAAAATTGCCATCCGTAACTGCTGTAAATACAGATGATTTGCAATGCAGTATTTTTGTCAGTTCAGATATTAAGTAAAAGTTGAGATAGCTAATAAAAATTTCGTAATGAAAGATATGTGCATTTAAAGAAAAATAAATTCAGTTCAAAGTTGACCTAAGTATCAGACTTTGAAAAGACTCAGGTAGAATTTTCCAGGTTTTGCTTGATTGTCAGTTCTCTATTAAATAACCAGTTTTAATGGTCACTGAAATGGCAAAACATCTGATTAGTGGGAGCAATCAAAACTAGTATATCAAAGGGACTGTGCACATTCCTTTCAAATGAAAAGAGAAAGATGGATTTGAAATTATGTATTCCTTTGTGTTTATTAGTGAGCTGTCACGAACATGACTTGAATTGTACTTACCTCTTACAAGGAAATAAGAGATTTTAAACTTCTAAAGTCTTTGTACATCTCTCTGACAGATACCAGGCATTCATTTATTTAGGATATGTCAGTGACAAATTGCCTTTATGACAAATGTTGGAACTTGTCACTTCATCACTTATCACTCACAACCTATAAAACGCTTGTTCAATTTCAAAAGTAGATTATTTTTGCTTGTATTATGTAAGCAGCGGAACATGCATATTTCATACTTCTGCTTCAGAGACTTTATGACAAACACTTGTGACTGTTGCTGGCTATTTCCCCACTAGCATGCTCCTGCTTCTATATACTTCCTGAAAAAAATAGCTTTGACATTTTTCTTTAGTTTAAAAACACAATTTTGGAAAATCGTATTAGTTGTCTAACAAGAGTGACAGCAATTCTTTGTAGCTGGCTGTATGCCAATAAGTGAATGAGGCAGCAGTGGATAGTCCACCAGGGATAGGGAATTCCTTAATTCCGTCTCATAACTTGCTGGTAACTATGGCAGTTGAATCCAGATATTTAAACTCGGCATGCGTGTAAGTTTTTCATTTCAGCATTAATTACACTTGTGCATGTCATGTCGAAGAGAAAATGCAGTGTGGTAGAGGCAGTGAAGAGATTGTCTTCTCAGACTGCAGAGATAAACAAATCAATTTCTGTTTTTTATTTTTAATGAAGACTGCCATAGCTTGTTTGCTACCTTTCAGTCAGGTTTGTCCTACCTGCAGTCCAAAGAACTGGCTGGATATTTAGTATGATGGGAAAGATGGTGCTCCAGTAGGTTCCAGACATTAAATGTTGTGAAGCCTGTACAAAAAGTTGAACATTGACAGGCTGTTTTTGCAATTTGCCACATGGGTTTTGTAGCATTTGTAAGAGGAAGCACATTTGCTAGAAAGAAATTTTCTCTTTAGGGAAGGATTTTTTTTTTTTCTCCTTTAAAATATTACTAGAAACAGTTGGTTTTTGAGGATGATAGTATATAGGGCTGGGAGTAGAATACTAAATCAGCTGCATGGCTGCTCTTGCGGCAGTTTATCAGTTCATCTCTTTAAGTGCTCTGAGCTCCATCTTATGGTTAGGAACCTAGTGATTTCTAGCGTAAATGTATTCAGCATCACTTTATTCCTCTGCCGTTGTTCTTGAAGTTCAGTAACGTCTTGCTTTTGGAATTTACCCACAGCGTAAATTAAAAGATTTAAACCGAAGCTACACTTGCTCTTTTTTTTTGCTAGACCAGAAAGATGAGTCAGTCTTTCCTCACAGTATAGCTTCCCATTCCTAAGATTTTCTTGATCATGTTATTTCATTTTGAGCTCTTCTCTGCAGAACCAATCCCCATCTAGTTAGTCTGGGATGTTTGCTGATTCAATGGTAATGGTCTGACTTTAACTCAGTCCTCTCCAACAGCGAAACAGAGGCTGCATCTGCTTCCTCCAAGTAGGTTTTTGAGGACAACATTATCAGTTGACTGTCATTCCCATGGAGTTCATCAATGACAATGCAAGTCTGCATTTGCTGCTGCTTAAAGATGATCAGTGGCAAACATTACTATACTCAGTTGAGTTGAACTACAAATACACTACATTGTTGTTACATTGCTTATTTTTTCCTCTTGATTGTTCGGAGGGTGACAATTTAGATACCGTTTACTTAATATTTAAGCAGTTCTTTAAAATGCACAGCATAAAGCTATTTTTCCTTTAACAGGAGTCAGAAGAACTGTCCTCTGATGAAGAGATGAAAATGGCAGAAATGCGACCACCATTGATAGAAACTTCCATAAATCAACCAAAAGTGGTAGCTCTTAGCAATAACAAAAAAGGTTAGATACCATAAAGAGCAGTAAAAGTATTGTGTGATTCTGATAATTTCTCAACGCAGAGTGGCTAGTTTTGGGGTTTTTTTATTGTGTAAAAGTAGATGTATTTTCTATGTTTTAAAAAAAAAACCCCAATCAATTCTCTAGTCAAGCAATGAAAGCAGAAGTGCAGTAACTTACACTTGAGCATGTAGTAGAAAAAGCTATGTTGACATCCTGATTTTCTTGATTCTTGTCATCAGTTTAAAAGCAGAGGGGGAAAGAAGTTGCATGTGTTTTGGGGGACTGCTAATTTGAGCAGACCCATGATATGCTTGAGAAAAGCAGTATTTAACTTGGAAATATTATGTATTTCTATGCTACCTCATGTTTTGTGGATTATTGCTGCTGTAGGCAACCATGTCACTTGTTTAAATTTCTCAGGGTTTAAGAATATACTTACTTTGTGGCAAGTCTTTCTCTAGAGTAACTTTACTCTTTTTATTTCTTCTTTCCACCAGCAGGAAACTTCAGAACTTTGGTTTTGTTACCTAATTTTTAAATTCTCTGAAAGATAATTTTGGTCTGGGTAACCATTTAATTAAGAGTAAGAAATAACATAAGATTCAGAGAAAACATAATTTCAAAGCTGAAAAGCAAACTGCGTTTTGCTTTGTGTCATATCGTAGCCCAGTACTTTCTAGGGCAAAGGACCATTAGATGTAGAAGTTGAAGATTTAGTGGGGATGAAAGAAAACTATATGCAAATAGCAGGAAGAGTCTGCTGAAGATCATATGTAGGTATAAAAATTGATGTTTATCCATGCCGTGTCTGGGTTTCTCTGCCTGACTCAAGTACTAAATCAAAACTTTCTTGCCACTGTAGATAGACATTGGTTTCCTAATGTGCTTTTGGCACCTGTAATTATGTCTTGAAGCAGAAATTTAAAATTTTTGTTTTTACACTTACATGAAGATCATGGCTAGCTTGAAGTCCTGCAGAGAAATAATTTTTGCATGTGGTGCCCAGCAATGGAACAAGAACTAATGGGTTTAAGTTAGAACATAAGAAGTCCCACCTCAACATGAGGAGAAACTTTACTGTGAGGGTGACGGAACACTGGCACAGGCTGCCCAGGGAGGTTGTGGAGTCTCCTTCTCTGGAGACATTCAAGACCTGCCTGGACACGTTCCTGTGTAGCATAGTCTAGGCATTCCTGCTCTGGCAGGGGGATTGGACTTGATGATCTTTCGAGGTCCCTTCCAATCCCTAACATTCTATGATTGTGTGGATGTAGCATGTAAGTATGCATACGTTATGCAATAACTGAGGCACACAGGTGTAAATTACTCTGAGAATGTTATCCTGAGTGATCTGCAAAGCATGGGAATGCATCGGATTCCAACTCTGCAGAAGAACTTTTTTTTTTTTCCTTAGATTTATGAAACTACACAGAGTTTATCCACTGATATAGGTCTTTTCAGAGTGCCTGATCTAATAAAAAGCTATGTAACGATGATACAATGTTGAAAATCAAGAACTGTGTACACTTTCAAAATCCTGCACGTGAAGCAGTGTACTTCATTAGGGGCTAATAGACTCAAAAACTTTGAAATAATTGCAAAAACAGAAGTAAGATTTGATAGTTATTTCGGGGAAATATTATATGATGCAGAACTAGGTTATGCGAAGGAAACATGGAATAAAGCCACAAGTTAAATTTTGTTAACAGTTGAGAGCTGTTTACGTAGAGCCAAATATTTAAAAAATAGGAACTATTGCCAACGGTCTTTTGTAAGTTTAAATGAAGTTTGCAACTACGTTTTACTTTCTAGCAGTAAGAATAACTGAAAAACAAGAGGTAATTTCTAAATACCGTAAAATGCACACATCAAATATCTATGAAACAGATATATGTCGGTAACTAAATCGGCAAATTTTTATTTCAGATGATTCAAAAGATGCTGATTCCTTATCAGATGAAGCTACGCACAATAGCAATCAAAATAACAGCAACTGTTCCTCTCCTTCTCGAATGTCAGATTCTGTTTCCTTAAATACTGATAGTAGCCAAGATATTTCTCTCTGTTCTCCAGATAAAGATACACATGCTGCTGTTCTATCCAAGATCAGGTTTGTAAGATACTGTATACCACTAAGCAAGTATAGTAGGAAAACGTTATTTAATCTTTCATATTATGTGTCCATTCTTTTAATTCATTAATTTATTAATGAAATAATTTTAATGTTTTAAACTAAAGTTACTAAATGTAACAGTTCACTTTTTTTAAAATTCCGATGCTAGTTTTAGTATACAAGACATGGTTCCCATCTGTTTTAATAGTAGGGTGTAATAGTTCTGTCCTTATAATTTGTTGTCTGTGCCAGGGTACTTTCAATACACCACTTTAAAAGCTTTTATTTGCATAATTTTGAAGATCAATTTGATTACTAACATGTCCATAAGAGGTTTTTAGAAACTTAAGAAGAACGGGCTTACAGGTTGCTACTTGAGGTTTTAAATGCCTTTTTTAAAAAAAATGCCAATAGAAACAAAATATTTGGCCAAAACTGTCATGAAACTTGCAAGTAATTGATTAAAAAAAAAAGTTATTGTCACTTAATGCTTTTTGACAGTTTCAAACTGTCTTTAATAATTACTGTTGAATTTTAAAGGATTTGTGAAATCGGATGATATAAATGTTGCCAAAATGAGCCTTCTATATATTATATTTCTGTAATGGTAAGACGGCAAATCATATATCTGGTTGTATATGGTCTTTGTCCTGTTTTGTGTGCGCAGTATGGCTCTGTTTCATGTTAAAGATTATTTTTTCTAAAACGGTTCTTAAAAGAATATGTTGGTTTCTTCTGGAATTTCTTTTAAGAGCCATCTTTTTTTTCCAGGCGAGAAGATGAAAATTTGAATGATCTTTTGCAAAATGGAGGTGAATTGAGCATTACAGTAGAAGAAAAAGCAAATGTGCAGGAGAAGGTTACCAGTTTTTCTGAATATGAATTAAGCATTGAAGAAAGATTAGGCCTGATAGGAAAAGGTGTTGATCTGAGCACTCCTGTGGAGGAGTCTCACAAACTAGACCAAATAAATATGAATATCAATAAACTGGTTAGTGAAGAGGCAGTGCCAGTTCCTGTAGAAAGGTTACAAATGCAAGAAATAGTTTCAGGAAAGGGCTTTTTGAATAACAACACAAAAGAAGAAAGTGAGCACTTGGAAAATGGAAATAAATGTCCTACGAATAAAGTAAATGGACATCCTGAGGAAACAGTACAGTCTCCTAGTAAAGACAAACTAACAAGAAGCACTACAGTTGATGGCGATTCTGGTGATCTCTGTGTTTCGAGGAGCACTGAAGACTTGTCCCCGCAGAGAAGCGGTCCTGTCATGAAATCTCACAGCATCACCAGTATGGATACTGGTGGTCTGAAAATCTATGATATTGTCAGTGAGAATGGGTCTCAACAGTCAAACTCAGTGGTAAAATCAGCATCTGAAAGTGCAGATGGGAAAAACATAGTCCGAAGTAAATCCGCTACTCTTCTGTATGATCAGCCGTTACAGGTTTTTCCTGGGTCATCGTCATCATCTGATCTAGTGTCTTCTACAAAAACCGTGTTCAAGTTTGACTCAAATCACAATCCTGAAGGTGCTAACATAGCGAGAGGATCAGTGGCAAGTGGCCCACAGATGTTCTGTGCTCCCCAGTATAATATTCAGTACAGCAGCAGTGCAACAGCAAAAGACACCTTGTGGCCCCAGAAACAAAACACCCAGATAGAACCAGGCAGCTTACCTCCTTCACGTCTGCTTAGGTCTGACAGCACGGACACCCCCAGTTATGTAAAGCATTCTGCCAATATGAATTTTTCCAACCATAACAATGTCCGGGCCAGCGCTGTGTATAACACTCATCAACGGATGGCTGGGAGACATATAGATGTGTGGGCTATTCCACCGAATGACAGACTGCTCCCAGGAGCAACCAGACACACTCTCCAAAGGCAGAGCAGTGTGTCTTCTACTACTTCTGTAAATGTTGGGGATACTGGCCCTTCAAGGCGGACTCAGGTGCCTGAAGGGGACTATTTAACTTACAGAGATCTGCATTCAATGGGAAGAGCTCCACCAGTAATGTCTGGGCAACAGAGACCTCTTTCTGCCAGAACTTACAGCATTGATGGCCCAAATGTACCACGACCACAGAGTGCTCGGCCATCAGTGAATGAAATACCAGAAAGAACTATGTCAGTTAGTGACTTCAATTACTCGCGGACTAGCCCTTCAAAGAGATCAAACCCAAGGGTTAGCTCTGAGCACTCTTTATTAGACCCTCCAGGAAAAAGTAAAGTCCCTCATGATTGGAGGGAACAGGTGCTGCGACATATTGAGGCTAAAAAGCTCGAAAAGGTAAAAATTATTTTTTTTTTAAATTTTCTCCCTTTCTGTTATCTGGATATGGAGTAAGTTATATACTCTCTGTTTTGAACAGCTTTTAATTACCAGTGAAAATGTAACTCTGATACTGCCTTAAGAGGGATAAGCGAGTTTTTGATGAATATTCAGAAAACAGTAGACCATAAATGAACTTTTCCCCACAGAAAAAAAATCCCTGTTGTTTTACGTTGCTAGTTTAGTCCAATTACTTTCGAGTATGTTAAATAATTTTGCATTGACCTGCTGGTCTGCAAGGCCGGCTCTTGTAGGCTAAGTAATTTTTATTGTAACATTGTATTTGTATTATACTAAAATGTTCCCTTATACTTCATCTTTCTGTTCTGCCTTTTTTTCTCATATTTCTTTGAAGAACTAGGGAAAGAAAATCAGTAACATCTATTTGAAAGTATAGCTTCAGTTACTGAAGAATTCAAAACCCATAATTAACATTGCCTCCAAGCCAATTGTCTTTTGAAGTTGGATATCTGACAGATTGTTGAATGAATATTTATTGCTGTGAGATGAGAACACTTAAAAAATCTTGTTCATTTCAGGAAATCACAGGAGGTTTTGGTATAACTAGAGATGATGAGCAGGATTCTTTATGTACTGTAAACGCTGTCAAGAATTTGAGATGATAAGTAGAACTGAACAATTATATATCCTCAAAGAATTTGAGTAGAACCTGGAAGAGCATAATCAATGCTGTCCAGCTAAACCAGTTTAAAATACCACCATTAAATAACAGGTGAAAAAAATTGTGTTGCCTTGAAAGGCAAGTGAATAAAGCAACCGGAATACACTTTCATTATGCCAGCTAGATGGATTTTCTTTTTTAACGTATTTTAAAATAACATAGTTTGGTTTGTGATTATTACATTAAATACTCAAATTACATTTCTTAGCTATAACAGATATTAGAGATGGTTGGAAAAATTACTTTTAACTGTAATTTTCCTTTAGAAACCCAAACATTTGGAGCAAAGGGTTTGGTTTTGTTTGTTGTGTTACTTGTGTTGATAAAAAGGATTTTGTTTTTTAATTCAGCCTGCACAACAGCTGCATCTCTTCTTGTGATCCAGTCTGAGTCAGATGTAACACAAAATATTTGAAAGCTTTCACAGTACTGTGCTGTATTGTGGGGGGTCGTTTGTCCCACAAGACCGTCACAAACCTCACCATGTTCCAACCCTAATAAAAGGCACATTCTGTGACCTTCCATTCTTCTGGATGCATATGTCGATGCATAAATCGATTGCCTGGTTTGGTTCCCTTTATATTTGTCTATACCTTTTATTGTATTTTATATGTAAGCCTTATTTTTTATTTCCTACTGGAGTAGTATGGAATACTGCTATTGAGATCTTAGCTGTGCATCTAATTTAACAGGTCTTAGAAGTCTGTGTTGTAGGAGTCTGTTTTTATGCATGTTTCTTTTGTTCTGGCCTTGAAGCACTTTAAAGTAACTTTTACTTAGCAATCTGGGACTTATTTACGGATTTAAAAGTGAATGTGTATGTAATTGTCTGCTTTATATTCTGTGGGATATGACTGACTTAAAAAGAAAAATCCAAACTGTGAAAAATGTAGATATCGTTCTATATGGCAACTGGCAAATATTATAATGTGGAAATCTAGGAATTTACTGGATATTTCTTTGTTCTTTTGAAATAATGGCTTTGGTATTTCAGTTTGTAACTAAATATTAGCTGCAGGCAGAGGAAGCTTAATCTATAAAACAGACTTCTGAAATGTTTTGAAGTCTGAAAAAAAAAATCAGTAATTACAGAACTCATTTGAGGAACAAGCTCAATTACAGAGCGCATTTATAAGGACCATTTTTCTGGAAATTGCTCTGGCAAAGCTCTCAGGGATGTAAATGGCTTCTTTTTTTTTTAAAGCATAAAACACCACTGACAAAGCCAGGTATACAAAATTAATCTCTATGGTGAATATTTAATTTGTATCTTCTTGGTGTGGGTTATACACAGCAGTATGAGTTAATAATATTACCTTTGCTCTGACACTTCTATTATTGATACTTATCACATTATTATTACTATGCTGTGCTTATTAGGATATTAATAGAGTGTAGTATGTTTTGGGTGGGTTGGTTTTGTTGTGGGTTTGGTTGGGGTTGTTTTGTAGGTTTTTGTTTTTCCTTGGGTAAGCTCCTGAAGTACTTGTTTATTTAGATTTTATAAAATTTAGTAACCAGACGAGGGAGATGGAGAGATGTGAACACTCTCAGATAAGCAGTGTCTGCTTATTGAAGAAATTGGAGAAGCTAGTTGTTTTATTTATTATTACTTTTTACCTAATATAGGTAGGAAGACAAAATTTTTAGTAGTTTAATTTTCATGAGGAGAGAGGCAGGATAGTTTTAAGTTGAGCAAAAATGATTAATGATAGATTCCAACCAAATAACCAGCATTTGTAATCCCTTTATCAAGCTGTGAAGTGGCATATACTGATCCGCTGGAGTTATCCATCTGGTTCAAGGAGGGTGAAAACAGTTCATGAGACCCTGTAAATAGAAATTTTGCATATATTTAGGAGAAACAATCTGCTCACCTGATGCAAAGCACGTTTTATTGTGGGATAGAGAAAAAGAGCTTATTTAGATGTCAAGCTGCTCTCTAGTGGTTATGAAGTAAGTTGTTGGAAATCATGCCGTCAATTCTGCCCCACCCCCAGCCTCATAAATTTAGTGCGCAGGTGAGTTTTTAAGAACAGTAATGTTTCAGCATTTTTCCTTTTTGAGTGCGACTTGCCAAGTTTTACTACGCGATTTGTCACAGTAGTCTTCTATAGTAGTCCTGTTGAAAGTTTTCATTTAGGAATCTAAATTAAAATACTGCCTTTGTAAAAACACTAGTGTCACACAGAGAAATGTCTCATCCATAAGTTGCAATAATAATTATTTGCAACAGTTATCTGCAAGTATGTGTTATATTTCTATGTGCTGAGTAGGCAGAAGCAGTTACTGGGCCTGAATCTGTCCTTTCCTTACATATGTGTAGTTTCTTTTTTTGTTGTGGATCTCTTGGGAGTTCGTCAGGTGCATGTTTGCTTTTAATTCTAATTTCACCTAGAACTGAGTCCTCTATTTTTTTGTCTACTTTATCTACTATTTAAAATGGCAAAGCTTTCAACAGGGGTTATGAAGTTTGATTCCTACTTTGCAATTCAGAAATCAGAACAGGTGGTTTTATTCTCTAAGCTTCCAGTCTGCTGTGCTTTATTAGAAGGAAAAGGTCCAAGTATTTCTGTATTGATGTAGAATTGCAGTTATAGTCTAGATTTGAAAGGTTTTTTTTGAATTATTTTTTACACTACATACCTAATGTGCAAAAACTATTTTATGTAGCCTCCAATTTTCTCCCAGCTAAGCTCGCTTTAACATGTCAAGGAAAGAACTTCAGTATGTCTGTGCTTACATAAATTAAAGTGTTATATGCTATAAGATCATAACCTGAAGAATATTTTAGCACCGATAAATTACGGAAAAGCTATCCATTCAGTAGTTGTTAGTTTTAAATTCTTATTTTTTAAAAAATTTTCTCCATTTTGAGTGGACTACTGAACCATCAATGTGTTGTAGTGATGCTTTCTGGAGTTCAGAAGTCAATGCATCACATTTCAAAAGGAATGAAATTCTTGTGTATTTGGGATGTAAACAAAAGTTTGGACCCTACAAACGTTTTATGACAGTGGAATTTTATTCATATGTAATTTTTAAATATGTCACTTTGCAATAGGCATGCTGTTACTTATTGAAGATAACTTTTTTTTGCAGGATCAGAGACCTAAATTCATGCCCCCTCCTCTCTTGTGGCTGGAGAACACTTTCATAATGTTTAAGTTCTTCTTTAGAATTCTATTGGATTTCAAACAAAGCTTTTTTTTTTCTTGTGTGCTTTTATTCCAAAAGACTTAAAGCATTTAAGGCATTTCAAGTGTTACAGAATACCTTAAGCAAAGTTTCTCTAAATAATCTTATGTAGTCAAGGTGAGAATGAAGAGCAAAAGGATCTCTAGACATTTAATATAGCCTCAAAGGATAACTTAAGTCCACCTTTAGCTGGCAATTGATTCTGAGAACTGTTAGGTAAATAAATAAATTAAAAGGCTGATACTTAGGCTTAGCAGTTAAGTTACCAGTTAAGGATATCACATGATACATGGAATGTAGAGTCTTGTTTCCTGCAGATATTTGACCTTTATTAGTTCCTGTTCTGTACCAAAATTTCATGGATTGTCATGACAGACTCCAGCCACTCTTAAAATTTCAATAGTATTATCCAATATAAATTCTCGTGAGTAAATTCCATTGCTTACTGTCTTGCACCTGAGTAAATGTGTTAAGGCACTTCAAGTTCCAAAAGACAGTCTTGAAATCTGAAACTATTGATTCTCTTGTGAGCTGCAAAGTGGAAAATATGTTCTAGCTCTTAGCATTTAAAAAGAAAGTAATTAAGCTGCCTGCATCTAAACTGATTCTATTAGAGGCTGATTTTGACTACAAATTTTGATTTATACGCTGAATTACTTTCTCTTTTTTTACTTTGTACATAGCCATTATTTCTTGATATATTGTAGGTTTTAAGTTGTTCTTCACAGTTGAATAACTGATTTCTAGTAAATTTAGCTTTCACAAAAATGTAGTGGAACACACAGCGTGTATATTTGTTAGTCTATACCAGTTAGGGTAACTGAAATGAGATCTCTCAAACCTCAAATATTTGACTTATTTTGCAGGCTATTATGTCCTAAGCAAGTCAAGTGGGCAGTGGAATTACTACTTATATTAACATTCACATCTAATCTGAAGTTTAGACAATACCTTTAATCGGTATTTAATTTGCAATAAATTGGAATAAAAATCTGAGGCTTTAATGGCACCTGCATATTCAGATTTCCAAAAGTGTCTTCCCTGGTGCAGCAGTCTTCATGAGTCTTTGTTGCTTCTGACATTGAGAATCAAAATCAAGAGGGATACTGTTCACACTTTGAATGCCTTGGTTTCTCTCTTCCCAGCTAAAATAGGTAGAAGAAAAGTACTTCCTAGATTTGTCACTAGGAAACTTTTAGTGTTGAGACACTGCCCCTTGTAGAAAAGGAGAAGAAGGATGTTTGCTGTCCTTCTTATGTCTTCCCTACATCAATTGCGCAATCATTTTTTTGTGCTTAGGAAAATATCTCTACCAAGAAGGAAATGTTTACAAATCATTGAATAAAACTACTTTCAGGCTGTGGTTGTAGGCTTCACCTTGAAGCTCCCTAAACTGAGTGAACTGAAATCTTACTTCCTGATGAACAGTTTTGTGCCTCTACAAATTTTAGGGAAGTTCTTTCTGTTGGAGTTCTATTTTAAACTCTAAATACAAATCTGGGTTTAGTTTGTCAGTATTTATTGGCCATCTGTTTGGGTCCTTCTAAGGGAGGAGTGAATCTAGTGGATTTAGGGATCTTTACAGGAAGATGGAGACACATTCAGAAAATAACTTTCTAGTCTCACTACTCATTCCTTCTATTTTTATCTGTCTTTTTGCCACTTAGAGAAGATTGAGACGTGTAGGAGTCTCCAAGAGAAGCTTTCTTTAAGGAGGCTTCAGGGAGTTGCCTGAACAAGTGGAGGGAGAAAGCTACCTGCCTAATTATAGAGATTATTTTGAGAAGAGTTGTGAGAAGATGCTCTGAGGCACTAAGAAGCTACGGAAAACTGGCTTTGACAGTTTCATCTGGATCTTTGGCCTGCAACATAGAGGAGTCATAAACTCAGACCGAATGTTCAGTAAAATGCTGTGTATTTCTTTGCAAGAGGTGGAAAGCCTCTGGAGACTTGTCTGGAAGCTTAAAAAATCCATTGGCCAGAGAAAGCATAGCTGTAGAAGAATAGCATAAAGAAAACTCACTGTGCCGTTGAGTGAGAGGTTATCCAAGAGCTTTGGCCAAGAAAAGCCACATATTGTTAGTAAATTGTTTTCCAAGGCAGTTTCCAATGACTCCGTTATCAGAACATCTGGGGAGTATGGTTATGCAGAGGAATAGGACTTGGGTTATTAAGCTTATTTTCACAAGATAAAGTATCAAGGAGCAAATGTCTGCCTGAGAACTAGTGACTATTTTCATAATCAGGTTAGTATATGTAGTCAACAGTCAAACACCAAAATGTATTCATTAATGTAAGAGTTTTTGCAGTGTCTTAGTCAAAAGATAAGTTTTGAACTTTTTTTTCTTAACTTGGAAAAATTAGAAACTTTGCTTAAAAAAAAAGCAACTTTGAATTTCATGTGGTTTGATGATTTGTGGTATATCTGTTACTATGATCATATTTTTTATGGGTCTTTGTCATTTTTCAGGATAGGACTGTAAGGTTTCTTATGAGCCTCTTTTTCTTTAAGCTCATTGACATTCTTGAATGAAATGTTATTAGAATGCATTGCCAAATTTGACAGCATTGCAGTAGCAAGAAAAACCAGTTAAACAGTCAAATTTCCGTCTCTTCTGTAAATTTTTATTTGTACTGTACCAGTCATAGGAGGGAGAAATAATACAAAATAATAACTGCTAATTAGATGATTTCCCACAGGTGTTTATCTTGACTGTCAACTTCTCGTCCTACAACATATTTTATATGTTGCAAATTTAATGATTTTGATAAATTTTGATAAACTGTGCACCTTCGTTTTTTTTCCAGAGACATGAACATTTGAATTACTTTATTTACATGTAATTCTGCATGTTAACTGCCAATTGCATGCTGATTTACAGTAAATAAAGGTAATAGGGGTCACTGAGTTGTGTTTTATACATCACAGTGGTACTGTTCTTGCATGGTTTTTATCTTGCATGACAATGGAATATGTTTGTATTAGTCTATGTATAACATGTCTCGTGGTTTATGCATGCTGCACTAATCTCTGTGTTAAATCTGTCCCCTCTTTATTCAGAGCATGCTGTCTAGGTCCTTTAATTCCAATTATGCTGCAGTTAGCAGCTTTCACTATGGCAGCTCTAGGGATCTGCATGGCAGCCAGGGTAGTGTTGCCTTGAGTGTTGCAGACGGAAGAGGTTCTGGTGTGCACATTGTTCGAGTGAGTACCTACAGGAGGCTATTGCAATATACAGAGGGGGAAAAAATAAACTGAGTGATGTCCTTAAGCTGATGGAGTAACCCATTTTCCTATGGGCTTTTTATGGTCCTTTCAGTAAAAATAATGTAATTTATGTGCTGGATTTTTTTATTGGCATTAAATTAAATACTGTGCCTTTACTTCGTATGCCTTAAACTTACTGCAAGGCTTTTTAATTTGATGCCATGAAATTGAGCTCTCTAGTTTTTTTTTATAGATAGTTGAACATATGTAGATCTGTCTAGTTCCATTATACATATGTGATCAAAAGATTACCATTCTGAGTTTAACCTAGGTTGATAAAGGTTTGAACAAAATCTTACTATGCTTTTTTGTTCCCCAAATAAGTTCTGATGATGTGAACTGTATTGTAAGATACTGTAGGCATTCAAGAAAATTAGTATTTTAGTTTGTATGAAAATGTGAGGAAGTGACTCTTTAACTCTGAGCATCCTGAGTGATGTTATGATATCCATAGCGAGGATAAAGTCAACAGAAGACGTACGTTAACCATATGAATCCTTGAACAGGCAGTCTTTAGTGTTTGTTGACTTTTCTTATCCATTCATTGGTGATCAAAGATAGCTCTGCAGTTGCTAGTTTTTATAAATATCGATCAGTATTTTATGGGTGTGGTATCTTAGCTACTAACATTTTCTATGTAAACAAAGTACTAGTTAAAGAAGATAAAGAATGATAAGTTCCTTTAAATGTTTTATTCTGAGCTTCTTATGAGAATTTCTTGGTTTGAATCACATGAAGACAGTCATCTTTACTGCTTCATTCTGTTTAAAGCATCCCCAGGCTTCTACTCCAGGAGACCAATGCCAGGATGAAGTATTCATTTCAGGACAGCAGAATTATTCATCTGCCACAATTAGTCTCAAAGATGTTCCTCCGGACAGCATGAAGAAGATGTCTGTGCAGGTAATTATCTACATGACACCATGGATAGGATGTACTTATTTTTAAGGATTTCATTTTTTTTTATTAATAAACCAAATGTATATTGAGATAGCAATTGGAACTGAGACTTCTTTAAAATGTAGTACCCAGGGATTGAAGGTGACGTAAATGAAATAATATCCTCTTTTTGGAAGACAAAATGGTGAACTATGTGAATTTGTATAGTTTTCATTTTTGTTCAGCAAGGGCTTTGAAAGAAGAAATCTGCAGCAAAAGATGTAATTGCAAGTGGGAATTGGAATATGGCAGATGATTTCGAGAAGGCAATCTGAAGCTAATTAAACCTTTTAAAGAGCAAGCTTGAAATCTGTTGTGATGAAATTGTGATGATAAATGAGAATTTGTAGAAGACATTCTGTATTCATCTCAAAAGGACCATCTATACAGGCAGGATTTACTACAATGAAACTAAATGGTTGCTTGTACATTATTACAATGCAGCAATTGATTTTCTTGTTACAACTTCAGTAATTTCAGTTGTGTTTCTACAGACATTGCATATTGGGAATTTGCATAGCAACTGATACATGTTGCCTATGTAAACTCTGCCTCTGGCAGTGTGACAAAAAGCATTTTCATGCTTTAGGTTTTCAGAAAAGGCATGTAAGCTGAATACATGTAAGCTAAATATATATATATATACACACACACCACTTCTTATAATTGTTTTGACATAAAAAACTCAACAGAACAGATTCTGATATATGTCCATTCCCTTAGCATGGTTAAAGGTTGAAATCTGCACGCTTAGTTATTCATGATATTGGAGGAGAAGGGAGTATTTTAATATCTTTCTACCCTATAACTATGGCAGCAGAAAAAGTCTGTAGCTCAAGCCTGTAGCATTTTTGGAGTCTGGGAATCATACAGACGGATGAGTGACTACTTAGGCTGAGTAAGAGCATGAGGCATTTGGACGAGGAAGTGAGTGGCTGCCTACCTCAAGGCAGAGCTGCAGACCTGAACAGCAGCTCTAAGGCTTAACTAAGAAACGTCATCTCTAGCATCAGTCCTAGTGACATGGTTTGAGTACAGTGTATGACTTGGCAGTTGTGTACCTCACTGCTGTTAGTCATTGTTATACCTATCAAATCAGTGTTAAATAATGTGTTAAATAATACCTTGCTAACATTCCAGTAACATTTATTGGAAATATCATTACAGTTTTGATATTAAACTCTAGAGCTTTTATGTGAATTTGCTCAGAAGGTTTTTTTGTTTTTTGTGAATAGATCACCAAAAGATCCTTGGACAGTATATAATTTCTGTCTGCTAGCTGCGTGGAATTTTTATTTTGTGTATGATCTACTAGGAATTTCTACACAATCTCTGAATTTTATGCAGCAAAATTGCACACTATAAAGATACCAACCGAGTGTCAATACAGTCAGTTGCACTGCTAGAAAATAATCGCTTGGGAAAAATCAGTGGAACAAGTGCTAAAAGCAAGAAGTGTCTAGTCTGTTCCAGTAGTTTAGCACTCAAAGTTTAACTTTTTGGGTTTCAGTTTTGTTGTCAGTAGGTCAGACCTTATGACTATAAATAAAATTGAATATAATTGTACATGATCCAGAAGAGTGGTTCAGTAATGTTCCTAAAATTAAAGGCAGTCAAGTATGCGAAATATTGAAATAAAGGTGGGATTGAGGATTCTGTTTATAAAATCTATGACATTAATACTCAGTGTTTTATTCAGATACCTTTGACAAACGGACAAATGTGCCAGCCTCAGAGACCTCAGGCAAGCTACAGCCAAGTCCATCATCTCCCTCCTCAATCATCAGTAGCAAGACATCCATCTAGAGAGCAATTAATTGATTATCTGATGCTGAAAGTTGCCCACCAACCTCCCTATACCCAGTCCCAGTGTTCTCCCAGACAAAGCCATGAGTTGGCAAAGCAAGAGGTAAGGATGAAATCTAACTTGCTGACAGGATATCTGTATGTCTCTGGCAGTGAATTGTTCATTTGTTCATTTGTTTCCATTTCTGTGTAGATGGTGACAGAAGTCATATAGGAATTTATTTCCATCAGAAGAGAGCATTATCTCAGTGCAGTTCTACTGCTGAAATCATATGTTCCTTCTAGTTTTGAGCTCTTTTTACTTTTTAAGAGAGAAATGTGGTAGATTTTTTTAGAGAATGTACCAGAAGCTTAACCTTGCATCTTTTATTCAAAGCTAGACATTTACTTTTCAACTACATTTACTGATCACCATGTCATTACTTATGTAGTAGTACAGCTCTGAGTACTTTGTATCTATTCATTGCTATCAGAATGGTTCAAAAACCTGTAAATGTAGAAATGTGCATCTGTAAACAAAAACCAGGATAAAAACCAAGTGTGAGCCTCTGATGTATGCCTGATAATTTTATTTATGATAGAGAGATGTGGGTAAGAATTTCTTATACAATTTAATAGCACTTTGATCATAGCGACCTTCCTTCTGCTCCTGGATACAGAGTGTTTCCTCTATATCATTTCAGGGGTTTTGAGAAAATAGTGACAACTATTTTTTATGCGCTAGAATGAGAATGTCCACTTCTGTATAAAATAAATTTTCTAGTCAACTATTTTGGCAAGAGAAAGGGGAAACGGTGCTGGCTACGTAGAACTTATATGATTCAAGATATGTTGTATTGGTTGTTTTGTTCTGAACTAATATTATGACATATAATATTGTCTTGAACTGTGATAAATGCTTTGAGGTTTTTTTTTTTCTTTTTAAAGCTTTTGTTCACCTGAATTCTTAGTAATAATTTCATTACAGTAGCTTTGAATGCAGAACTGCAGACAGTTTATCTAACTGTGGTTGTAACTACTTAGATTCGAGTGAGAATTGACAAGGATCCGGAACTTGGATTTAGTATATCAGGAGGAGTTGGTGGTAGAGGGAATCCATTCAGACCTGAAGATGATGTGAGTATTTTGTACTAATACATCTTAAAATCATTCTGATTAATAATGTTTTTAGCAAAAGGAGAAAAAAGAACTATGTGTATCCCCCAAACCACTGAACTCCAGGACTGGAGAGGAAAAAGCTGGGGACAAAAAATATGAAAAATCAAGGTAGTAGGTGACCACAGGGGTCACATAGCACTAGCACAAATACAGGCTGGGCGATAAGCGAATTGAAGCAGTGCTACAGAGAAAGACCTGGGGGTGTCGGTGGATGAAAAACTGAATATGAGCCAGCTATGCAAGCTCGCAGCCAGAAAGGCCAATCGCGTCCTGGGCTGCATCAGAAGAAGAGTGGCCACCAGGCTGAGGCAGGTGATTCTGCCTCTCTGCTCTGGTGAGACCCCACCTGCAGTGCTGTGTCCAGCTCTGGAGCCCTCAGCACAACATGGAAATGGAATTGTTGGAGAGGGTCAGGAGGAGTGACACAAAAATATCAAAGTGCTGGAGCACCTTTCCTACAAGGATGGGCTGAGAGAGTTGGGAGTTCTTCAGTTTGGAGAAGGGAAGGCTCTGCAGAGACCTTATAGTGGCCTTCCCATCTTTGAAGGGGGCCTACAGGAAAGCTGGGGAGGGACTGTTTACAAGGGCCTGTAGCAACAGGATGAGGAGTAATGGTTTCATGCTGAAAAAGGGTACATTTATACACAAATTAGGAAGAAACTTTACAGTGAGGTGGTGAAGCACTGGTAAAGGTTGTCCAGAGATGCTGTGGAAGGCCTTCCCTGGAAGTGTTCAGGGCCAGGCTGGATGGGGCTTTGAGCAACCTGGTCTAGTGGGAGGTGTCCCTGGCCATGGCAGGCATGTTGGAGCTAGATGATCTTTAAGGTCCCTTCCAACTTAGACTGTTCTATGATTCTAGCAGAGTGGTTCTTGCAGTTCTAGGTATCAGTCAAGAGATTTGAGATGGTGAATTATGGAGCTTACAGTTAGGAAGCCTCTTTTAAGAGAACATAATTTAGTTTACAGTCTTATTTCTGGTGGTTGGTAATTCATCTTGCCATAGACATATGCCAAATTAAACAGAGGCAGATCAGAATTTGCCCTTCAATACTCTCCTTTAAAGGCAGCTCTTCTGAATTTCACATCAGAAAAGGAAAGCAGTCATAGAAACTGGTGAACCTCTGGAATAATATTGCATTCTCTTCTACTTAGGATGGAAAATTGAAAAAATGTTTTGAATTATGTCTGTTTCATTCTACCCTGCTATTCCTGATACAAGTTGTCACAAACATTCTCCACCTCTGTTTTTCAAGGGTATATTTGTAACCAGAGTGCAACCAGAAGGACCAGCATCTAAGTTGTTGCAGCCTGGAGATAAAATAATTCAGGTACTGTGGTCATCTGATTAACTAGTCTATGCAATGTAATATAATTTTTAGTTTGCAACCTTTCCAAGAGCAGAATGTTTAAATTTTAGATAGATTACCACTATCCTTTCCAGAAGCATTCTTATATTCTTCCACCTAACATTAGGACAGGTGATACAGGCTGAATCAGTTGGATTGTTTTTTCAAACTGTGAGCATTTTTCACTCTTTCAAAGACAAAAAAAAAAATGAAACAGTTCCAATGTTGTTATTCAGGAGGGAACGCATTAGGCTTTGTTACCATTACTTGACTTGTGGTGATTCACAATGCAGTGTTCTGAATAACGTGTTGTCTCAACACCAGCAGTTGCCCCTCATAGCCCCTCTCAAGAGCTGCACCTTGCTGTTACATCCCTCTCCATCCTGCAGTTCCTGCCAGTCTTTGCACCTCTCCCTGTGCCGAGAGGCTGGACCTACCTAAGCGCTGGTAGACGCTGTCTCTGTGCTGGCAGATGCTCGGCTGGTCACAGTGCGTACGCCCCCAGCCACCACGGGCAACCCAAGAAGGTTGCTTCAGGAGTCGTGCCTTCTGGGCTGCAGCCGTGCAAGTTCTTTTCTGTAGGAAGTTGGTACCTTTCAGGCCTCTTCTGCATCAGGTTTGTTTGAGGTTGTCTAATGAGCTCATAAGCTATTTGGGGAGGGGTCAGGGAAACAGACTGTGGGATTGTATAAGCTGTACTTAGGAAAGCAAGCTAACAGGACATTTGAACAGTTCTGTAGCCACCCTTGAAGTTGCAGAGCTTGTTAAAAATCATTATCCACCACATCACTTGTTTGAGAGCGTTGATTGAGTCAACTCTGCTGCATTTCAGTTTTCTAAAAGCAAACAAAAAACCCCAGCAAAAAATTCACTAGTGTTTCAAACTAAAACATCCAGTGTATAGTTTTCATAAAGCCAAAGTGAAAACATGGCCTAATTCTTTGAAGGAAGGATAAAGCCAAAAAACACACAAGAAAAACTGAGATTAAATTGTTCCACCTAAAAGATGGCTTGGTTTTGAGTATGGTAAGTAATTCTGTCCTTATTCTTCCTCACTGAGGTGAGAGAGGCTCTAGTTCTTTTACTGATGTGGATGACTTCAACAGGTGGGGGTAACCCTCCAATACACCGTACAGCAAAAGCAGCATCTTAAACCTTTGAAAATACTGGTAACATATTTGTTACACGTCTATAGATTGTTACACATCTATAGAGTGGAACCTGTGTGAAATGTGACTTTTGTTTTAATGGTTCATTCCTATCTTTATGGAATTTCATTTGTCAGTGTGACATTTTTCCTTTTTGGCACTGCTTGTGGTTTGTTTGTTTGTTTTTTTCCCCTAAGAAATTCATAGTTTGTGAAAGACCTGAAGGAGAAGTTGCATTTGCATGCAGGCTGTTTCATTTCTCATAACTAAGAATATTTTTTTTGCATAATGGCACAGTTCGTTCTATCTGTGATGATCCCAGAGACAATGTAGTAACAGTCTTGTTGCTGTTTAGATGACTGCTGCAGGTTTTGATGAATATGATCTCTCCCAGTATGACTTTGCTATGCTTGCTTTTGCAGCATTCTCTGTAAAACATGCAGTGGGCATGCCTATTACAATGGGTGTCTAATAAAGATACTGTACATGATCAATGACTAGGTAATTGCATATAAGTCTTAAGATACTGTTGCATATTAGGTTAGGGCTAGGATAACCTGTACAGATGGTGGGTTGGAAGGGTTATTGCCACTTTTTCTCTCTGAACAGTCTATGTGTAGATATTCTTCTGCAGCCTTAGATTTAAAAAACTGCTGCCCTTACAACAGAGGATTCCGCTGGTAGCAGCAGCAAGTGTTTAGTGATGGGATAAGGAACTGCAGCTCTAAAATGGCACAGCTCAGGCACAGAGCGCATGGCCGGTTCTCTCTGTTGCCACTTAAGGGCCGGTAGTTCAGGGAGAGAGGTGGGTTGCACAGCTGGAAGCTGTAACAGTTTAACCTGGACGAATCTGTCATTCTGCAAGATTTTACCACCCAGACTGAATATGAATGTGCAGTGGTACACCCGGAAAAGTTGAACTGTTGTCATGTTTTCCCTGTCTTTTAGAGGCTACTTAGGCTTTCCTGTGTTTGCCAAGCCAAACCTGTCCCAAGAGGGACAGTGTTGTTTAAGGTCATGGGGAGATTCAAGCTAGGGTGACGTCTTACACCCTACTATGGCTCCCAATGCTATTAATGTTTTTTTTTTTTGTTAAAGGCTTCAATAGTTTTAACTTATCACAAATGCCATTTCTAGTATTCTGATATTTGAACTGGGATTTATCGTTTGTACTGCATTTGTGTTTGTTGGTGTCACTCTATTAAGGCTGATGAATTAGATTTCTGATGTTAATGGCTTAAAGTTCAGTTTTCTTTTGGTTATTTGCAAAACCTTTGGGGCAAAATTTTTCCCAGGTTGACACAGTAGTTTAATTTTTTGTAGCATACAGGTATATGTTCAGCTCACATCAACAATGTAATCTGCAAATATGCAGTGTTTTATTTTCTGTGTTCACATAGAATTTGATTATTTTAAAACTTACAGCTTAAATAAACTAATGTGCAATAGGAGACGTTTCACTAACACTGCATGTGAGACTGTCATTTTCGATTTTCTATTTCTTTTTAGGCTAATGGATACAGCTTCATCAATATTGATCATGGACAAGCAGTATCATTGCTGAAGACTTTTCAGAATGCAGTGGAACTCATCATTGTGCGAGAAGTTTCTTCATAAATACTGTGGATTGAGGGGGAGAAGCCAGCAGGATTCATTGAAGGACTTATGGGAAACGGAATATTTTGCCTATTTTTATACGTGAAAGGAACTTGAAAAGAATTATGATCAAAATTTGTACAGGAAATACTGAACTTGTGGTTAAAGGGGAAAAAAAACACTGTATAGAACATACAGGAAATCATTTTGAAAATGCATATGGTGAATAAACATGTTTTTAAGCATTATTGCAATCTAAGGATCACTCCTCCAAAAACAAACCTGTGGCTTTTTTTGTACAGATGGTAGGTTTATTTTTGGATAAATTCATACACATTACTAAACTTTGTGCAAGGCTTTGCGAAGCCTCAGTTGTAGCCAGTGGACAGATGGCAGGGCTGTCTGTCCTGTAGCTGTTTATTGCCTTTATTTTTATTCACCAGATACTAATGTGTTGTGCTAAAACCACTTCTGTAGATATGAACAGGGGATATGAAGTCTTGGTTTTGCTATGTGCACATTGTACTGGTGAATGGGTAGATGGAAGGTGGTGCTGGTTGGACAGAGAAAAGGTCAGGTGAAACAATTATCTGCTATCTAAATCTGGAATTGGGAAAGAAGAAAATGTGTTTAGTTCTGGAGTGTACGTCTACCAATAGAAAATGCAATAAAAGCTTATGGTGTTTTTTAGGAAGACTGTAACTACAAATTTGTGATATTCTACAGGATTTGCTCTTACTGTAGTCATTGCACATTCATTTGCTGCATGCGGTTCATGTTTAGTTGGGCTTTCTTGCATACATATTTTTTTCAGCTGTACTGTGGAAATGTACCCAGAGGCTTTTCTCTGCTGTGGAAATCCCCAATTTTGTGCAAACGGTGATGCTTTTATCTTTATGGAAAGTACTCCATTGTAACCATATAGATTTTAAAAGTGAAACTGAAATGGCCAGTTTTTAAGGTTGTTGCCTGTAATATACGTTGAAACACACACAAAGTAAATGATGCAGGAAGGGTTATGAAAGACATCTTGATTTTTGTTTGGCCTCTGCATTGCCTTGTTAATCAAAAAGGAAAACATGCGCATGGAGCTAGGTAACCAAAGCAAGTTTGTGGAGTTTTGAACAGTGACGGAGAATTGCTGTGGTGAGATGGAGAGCAAAGGGAGGGTGTACTTAGAACCCACCAGATCGTAATGATATTTCTCAAAGGGCTGTTCTTACAGGTAACATTAAATGTGAACTAGACACTTCAGAGTCATTAAAGGGTTTCTAACTATATTAATGTAATAGTGATTTACCACAGGCTGCCTTTGTTCCTTATTACTGTATAAAATATTCAATTACGCTTCTATTAATTTTGTTTACCAGAAACATTAACTTTATTTTTCTCTTTCTCCTTTGTAATTGAATAGAGGCTGCATAATCTGCAGTGATAATTAATACACGGTTGTTATGGACCAGGGAAAAGTGCCATAGAAGACCAATAACTGTTTTTAATCAGGGCTAATGATTAGCCTGTCATTGGAGCAATATTCAGTAATTGTAGTTCATTTTCAATTGCATATAAGTTGGTAGTTTGAGACAGGTATAAGTTGCTTTCTTCAACCCATGTGTACAAAAGTAAATACATTTAATAAGGCTGGCAAAAACACCAGCCTCTTTAAGTTTGGGGATAAGGAGTGGGAAGAGAGGGGAGTTATACATAGCTAGTGGTAATAAACAGGCAGTACTTTTTAAATACGTGAACTCCAATATTATTGCACTTCTTTCAAAGATGTTAACTGTTGCTTATTGTACTGTGTATAGTTCTAATAATATTAATTGAAACCCTTTAACAACTCTTTGTATATTAATTTTTTAGTTGATTTTCAGTAATATTTACATAGAAAATGATTTTTTTGATATATTAGCAGAAATGTGCTGTATTTTGATAAAATTCACTTATTTTCTGTGTGCTGTTAATCTTCAAAGAAAAAAATGAGAAACATAGCTATATAATGGCAGGCTTCAGTGTTCCCCTTCTAAGATGCATTTTGTTGTTGTTTAGTTTCTATTTTTTTACTGAAAATGAAAAATGTTCACATCACATGTTCATTATGTTATTTTTATCACACACTGCCTTGTAAAGGGAATGCATACAGACAAGTCCAAAACTTCCTTGGCCTCCTACATACCCTGTATCTCTGAGAAGGGAAAAGTCCAAAAAGCAGAACTGATTCTTTACTGATCTTGGACTGACTTTGTATACATTTTGCAGTACATTTAAAGATATCACTGAAGAATTATACTGTATTGTATTTTGCTTTATTGGTAACAGAATTTTTAAATATTGTTGTGTCACTTAATTTTCAGATTTATGTATCACAGGAAAATTCTACCAAAAACTGTTTGGCTGTGGTAGAACTATAGAAGTAGAGATTTGTAGCAAGAAGTTTAGTACTTCTTGTGGAAATACTTGGCCAAAGCTTGCATTCAGTAAGTTAGCAAATTAACCACCTAATAAAACATGGGTTATGCTGATTTTACTCAGTAAATGTTGAAGTTTTCAGTGGATTGAAATGTGTGTGTTCCTTCAGTGTCTGTGTGTAAAGGTAAGCATGTGTCAAACTAGATCATTTTGCAGAAAGTGGGGGATCCTCCTGAACTAGTCCAGCCAGAATTCATCAGGAGAGACAATATCGGCACTTTTCATTTTGAATGCATCTTAAAGGTTGGACTCGATGATCTTGACAGTCTCTTCCAGACAAAACTGTTCTATGATTCTATTAAACTACATTTTGAATAGAATAAAATCCATCAGCAACCTAAGTTACTCAGCATGGCAATGAGTTAATGCAAACTCTGTTTTTCTATTCTTAATAGTTCATTAAAGAATCAGTTCAACTGATGTAATGAAAAGATGAAGTCTCCCACATATTTATTATGTAAATATTTTTTAGTCTCTTTTTTGGACTGGAGTTAAAAAATGTGTATATACTTGAAAGCATTCTATGAACACAAGCATAGCAATAAGCAACACACAGAATCAAACCTTTATGATTATTTTGGTTTTGTTTAGAAATATTCCCTTGTCAACAGCTACAAAATGTTTTTATTGATCAGCATTTATTCAACATTCCAAATTTTTGTATATAACTAGACTGTTTCTGAGGTAACACATGGAGAATAGATAATAAACTAATGCTCTTTAAAGATGTGTGTAATTGACTTATTTAAGTTTTAGGAAATTCCCTGTCACAGTAGTTTATTCCTCTATAGTTCTGTAGGCTGTAGTGCTCTTACCAATATACATTAGTAAAATCTTACTTCTGTTTCTGGCTCGGTGCATCTCAGTTGGCCAGGGGTCTGGGCTCTGGATAATTCATTGCAAGACTGGGTTGTTCACAATAGAGAAATACTTCTGTGAGTAACCCAGTCTTGCAGTGAAACCAGCTGGGGCAGCCAGTGGCTTCTCTCCCAGACAGATGGGCAGTCTTTATCTGATGCAAACTAAGTAGTTTCAGTAACGGAAAGAGGTGACCAAGTCAAGGAGCAGGGTTAAAACTGAGAGTGTCTTGAGAATGCTCTTATGAGGGTTATATGGCAAAGGAAATAAAAAGCTAGGCACAGAATTTCACAGGACAGGTTAATGCAGATTCAAATCCAGTTTGATTGGAAACCACCTGACAGTGCAGTAACACAAACTGGTTAGTGTGTTTCCTTGTATATGTGCATCTGGCATATCAGTATCACTTACTACTTGACTTCGTGCTTCCTCTGCACAGAAAAATGAGTCTAACTATTACGGGTTATAGCCCTCGTGACCCTGAAGCACTGGGCCCCTCCTTTAAGGTTTTCTGTATCTGCTCCCTACTTGGACTTTGAAATTTTTTAAGACCTTTCTGTTGTTTTTTCTGCCTTTTAAGCATCAGACTTCAAAATTATTCTTTCCCATTTCACAGTTGGTATTTGTTAGGTAAGCCTCATTCCTCTGCAACTGAACCTTTCTCCTCAACAGTTTATTTTTTCATCAAGCACCTGAGACTGAGTCCAACTTGTGCTTTTTTAACTGGAGGCATCTTTTCAGAGAGAAAGTGTATTTTTTTTGTGTGTTATTTCTGTTGCTTTGGATTAAATTCAATTTTGAAATGGGTTCAGAAGATTCTGTTGCAGCATTTATGAGATTACCTTGAAATTGAGGTTCCACTACACCAAATGTTACAACTGCACTATGAGTGCCTCTGTCTAAAAGAGTTGTTATATAAAAAACTGAAGTAGCCAAAGTAAGAGATGTGAAAAATTCTATTCAAGGTTATGCACTGGTCAATTGGAGAAGAAAGCTCAGACCTGATGATTGTCATCTCAATGCCTTGCTCAGGCAACATGCTGCCTATGGCCCATTGATGAATTCTTGGCTGAAATGCATAAAATTTCCCTAGAAACTGGTTATTTGTTATAGCACCTGAATCCATCTTGTCCAGTTTTAGGTGATTCTGTGATTTCTCACAATCTGTGTAGTTGGAGCCATATTATGTCATGAAGAAGGATGCTTACTTCAGTAATTTTTCCCCATGGCACATACTGGGGGAAAAAAAAAAACACAAACCAAAAAGCTCAAACAACAGAAGAAACATCTTTCTCAAAATCATCCTTTATTCAATTTTTGTTGTGTATAGCTCTGTTATGTTCAGCTGATTTTTGGGCAACTTTTTCCAAGTTACAGTATCAAATTTCTGCTTTTCTGTCATGAAGAGTTATCTTTCCCAGAGGCCTATCTGAATAAATAAATCTAAAATATTTTTAGTGCCCTCAGAGTAGATGACTTGTTCTGAATGGTCTTACATAGAAAATTAAAAAACTACTGAGGCACTCTGTATAAAGACTAATCTGCGTCTGCCTCTCAAAAACAAATGTTGGAACCAAATCAAACAAGTGTGCTTTCTGCAATAAGACTTATTAATGAAACAGCAAATATTTTAGAAATGTGTTTTGTCTGGGTTGTTTTGGCTTCCTTATGAATGGCTGCATCTAAAAAAGCCTACCATTAGTTACAAGTTTAGGTTCTTTCTTTGGAAAACTGTGAATCAACCTACCCTGTAAAATAAACAAATAAACTATTGCAATCGCTAATCTAAATTAGATAGCTCAATGTAAATAACTCATGTCCTTATTCCTTTATTGCTCTTTTAAGTTTGGACGTAGAGTTCCTTGTTCCTTCAATACTTTTTTTTCTGCAAGAATTGCTCTACCTGTAACAGGACCATATCAAATAATGCTGGCCCCAAGGACCTCTGCACCATGGGATAATATCAGATTACCCAAGAGCTCTATTTCTGTTTTTTTGGGGAGGCTTTTTGGTGGTTTTTTTACAACAGGATAAGCCTTTAAGTCTCTAAACTGCCTCTTCAACACAACAAAAACCAACTCTTACTTTGAATGACTGGCTAATGCCAAGTGAAGGTCGAGTTTTGTCTTACAACTTGGATTTGAAAATAAACATCCAAAAAGAAAGCCTTACCTTATGCCATGGCAGGTGGTTTTGGAAAACCTGAGTTTGTGCATATGAAGAGTATCATAAGTGACACCTTGTATCTTCTCACTCTACTTGAGAAATCGTAAGAGTGTGTTCATGTTTGTCAGGCATAAATCATCCTAATGTGCTTGTTCCACTAAAGCATTGTTGTGTACTTACCACAGCAGAGGTCACTTAGGTAGTTCTTGCTTAGCCCATATAACAGCAAAGGTCCTTTAGGAAATTCATAATACTCAAACTGACAGTTGCTAAATGTAACTGCTTCACAAGCAGACTGATCTCCAACGCATAGAAGTATTGCTGCAACCAGCTCATAGAAGTGTTATGTATCTACAAGGCAATTGCTCTAGGCTTGGGAGAACCCACTATTTTTAATTCCTCCTCAACAAGCAATAAAACGTGATTTAATGTTCTGTGACATGACTCTATCCGATTCTTCTTACAATTTTGAAGATGGTGAAGACTATGAAGAAAATTACTGATGATGTGGTAGGGATAGGAAGCTTTTATAATGATAAGCTAAAAAAAAGCCACTGGAAACTGATAAAAATCAATTTCTTACCACATTTCACATCATATCACTGTAGTTTATTTTTGTTTGACTAAGCTTTCTACAGCTATCCATACTATTCATTCAGTAGCTGGGGCTTTCAGTTTATTTGAGCCAGTGCATGCACAGTTTCTGTAAAGACATATGTTCCAATAGTGAAAATATTTTCAATTTCTAAACAACACATTTTTGAAATGGATATCTAGAGATTACATGATTACCTAGCTATGTGAATCTCAAGAGTTACTACACCACTACCACCATTTAGTGAGGTGGATCCCATCCAAGCAGACATTCCAAGACTCTGAGAGGGTCCCATGGTGACAAGCTAAAACTGTGTTGCTGATCCAGCTGTACCACTGGTACTGATGCTCAGTACCAGTGCCCACCTCCTCATGCCCTCTCCTGTCATCAGTGGGACTGAGAAGAGCACCTGGGACAGCACACCGCTGACTAGTCCTCCCCACCAGAGATGGGGGCTGACAGATCCTCTCCTGGTTGCTCCTGAAGGTAGTGCTGGTGCCTACATGGGAAAACGGTAGAGGGTCATAGTCAGGTGGTTGGACAAGCTTTGACAGTGTCTCCACAACATCCTGGATCTGGGCCCCTAGCAAGCAGCAAACTTCTCCAGCCAGTGGGTCATGTCAGCAGATGGGTGCCTCTGTGACCTACAGCAGAGAGCTGCTCACTGCCTCCTACAGGTAGTCTGGTGAGGTTCACAGCCAGCCGGTCCAGATGCTTTACTTGGAAGCACTCTCAGCTTCAGATTTGAGGGGGGTGAACCTCAGGTGGAGCAGGAGCCTTACACATGGTGCTGGAAGACACCAGCTTCCAGCCACTGCCTTTCACTGATACTCCAGTTGCTAGTGACAGGCTTTGCCCAGGTCTGCACTGCAGTGGGGTCCAGAGCTCTTGAAGCTATGGGGTTGCTGAGGAGATCCCGTCTCTCTCCGATACTGCACAGCATGCTGCCTTCCATGGCTCCTCTGCTTAGCAGCACAGCTCTCGCATTTCCTGCAGGAAAATCCAGAAGACGTCCCAGGCACTCCCACCAATCCACCAAACTCTGACACAGGCCTGTCCCTCACACCAGCTAGAAGGTGAGAGCGCCACCCTCCTGAAGCAGGGGCAGCTGTGACAAAGGCTTCGGGCATCCTGCATCAAGGGCTGCTGACCATGCTTGCTAGAAGCTGCCAGAGCTTCCCCAGGCCTGCCGCCCTGTACCTCTCCTTGCCTCACACCTGGCAGCCGTAGGTAGCCTCAAGTTTCTCAGTGGGTTCCCAAGAGTCCCCCATCTTCTACTGCTTTCAAGATCAAGTATGTCATCACCCCTTCATGCAGTCCATCCCCTCTTCTCTGTTGCCCTCCCTGATCTCCAGATCTCTGCCTTCTTGTGCTCGATTTTCCTGATACCATCTGTGAGAATGTTACTTGTATTTCCATACTGCAATTTGAGATATCACTGTGCATTAAGGGTAAGAATTAAGGACAGAAAAGGAAGCAACTATTTGGCCTAAAGGAAGAGAAAATACAAAAGAAGCATTACAACCTACATATTTTAGACTATATCAGAAATACTCCGCATAGGATTTTTCCACATTTCAAAAGTAGGTTGTAACTATCCCACCTAAGAGAAAAATCTATTAAGTAGTTATGGATAACTGCTACTGAGCTGTGAAAGACTCAGTTAACATGTACCTTGTAATGGCTGAGTGAGGACACTCCCAGCCACTCACATATATATGAATACCCAATCAAAAGTTTTGGAGATGTAATATGAAGGTGTGAGAGAACAAGTATCATGTGACCATGCTGACAAGGGTGCCCAGATGGCTGAGAACAGTTTGTATTGATGAAATGACATAGTTTTTCTGCATGGCCTGAACTTCTGAGCGTTGGGAATTAAATTTCTGATTACTGTAGTCTGCAATCACTACTTTTGCAGCTGCGTAACATAAAGGAGAAATACAGCTCGGCACTGCATACATTTCATAAGGCACAGCTGGACACTTCAAATTGCTGAACTGCTCATGTGTCAGGACTGTCCACATTAATGAAAAACCCGAGATGGAATATTCACTCTTGTTTGCTACAAAATAACAATTTGGACAAACTTTTCAAGGACTGTCTCCTAACAGAGAAATTGGTGGCAGATGAATCAGATGCTCTACACAGAAATTTTCATTCAATTGCTAATGTTAATGATTTGTGAAGGAAACTTGCAAAGAAAAAAAACAACCAACAAACCAACAAAAAAGGGGAAAAGCTTTCTGATGGATTTTAAGTATGCACGGGCAAAACACACGATTTGAAAGTATTGTGCCAAGCCTCCCAACTTCATAACATTTTAGCATATTTGATTGATTTTTGTGTGCAACTTCCACACACAATAGAATAATCAACAACCGGTTTTGACTATGGAGAAGTTATTTTTGCCGAGAATGTATCTGCTGGAAGTACTTCAGCTGAAAGGCATGGCTCCTCTACCGAGAAAGTGAGGTTTACTAATAAATATTGAAATTGATTTTTAACAGCTGGTTAGTTGATGTTATACAAGAGTCCTGGGAAAAAATAAATAAATATGTAAAATTCTCTCATTTGCTAACTGTAATAAGAAATGACTGAGCAGGCTGGAGTCGATACATTCAAGGGTTAGAAACCGTGGTGCAAAGCCTTCAAACAGATAAAACCTCCAGTTCTTTTTCTGCTGTATTTTAATTAAAAAAGCAATAAAAATACACTAGATGATTCAAATAATGGGACTGACTCTGCAGTAAGAGATGTGCGATTTGTTTTCTAATTGTAGATTGGAATTACTCTATTATAGGATTAATTGTGATATGCTTACCTTTTAAGACATCTTAAGATAGCAAAAAAAATTTCAGTGTTAGTACCTACAGAACTCAACTCGTTTTGCAATAAAGTCTGTTTCATGCCACTTTCAATTAAAAACAAAATGTTAATGTCTCTTTGCACTGAGTTATACTCTGGTATGTTTTCTAACTTCAAAATATGTAGGTTATAATCTTTTTACTGCCAGCGGAAGCCTATATTCTGATGCCATGAGGAAGGCTGGGAACTGAAGTACTGGCAAACACTGACTATGCCCAGACCTAATCATCCTGACTTGCAGCAGGATACATGCAATTAGCTTTTCAAGTGCAAGTTACCACCATTTGTATTTTTTTCTGTCTCTCAGTAAGAAGAATTTGGCTGACTGATATGAGCAATACTGGTATTATTTTCCCAACGTAAGGCAAAAGATGTATTCTTTGAAATCCAACGTACAAGCAAATTAAAGCAGCCACTTTAGCCATGGCAATACCTAGATTATCACCCCTCAAAACAATGCCCTCAAACTGAAAACTCAGTGCCAGGTGATATTATTCAGCTGAGGATGATATGTTATAAACTCCAGTTTATCAAACCAATATATGATGGTAATTCAAGTATTGCACGAAAAAAGAATACATCATATCTAATGGACAGAGGGCATTCTGTTTGTGACCCCGAGTCAGGCACTAGAATAGAAAGGCCCTCTTCTGCAGTTTCTCCACTATACGTGAAATTATTTTGCTTTCCATAAATGAAACTTTCATATCTTAAATGTAATTAAAACTTCTTGCCCTGCTCCTACAAACTGGAAGGCAGAGGCAGTTGTTTGCAGTGAATTCCAGAATTTTCTATACAACTCCTTTGAACTATCTTGTTCAGATAGGTATTTTTGAGATTTAAAAACACCTTCCTCTTATGCAGAGTTACATGCTGTGACTCACAGCAGGATGAACCTCACAGCAAAGGAAAAAGATGCTCTTTTCCTCCAGAAATAGCAGGGACCTACCTGAACAGTTCCAATAGCATGTCCTGAAAGAAATTTGCAAGTACCAGATCTCTCAGCAGACACTCAATTTAATTAATAAAGAAAAGCTAAATTTTAACATTTTTTCTTCTCCAGCACATGCGTATTCACACATACTGATTAGAGAAGTATACCATAACACTCCTAATTTAATATAAACTTATAAAATTGATACACAGAATTTTATACAGCTTAAACAAGGGTTTTCTAAAAACCTCTTCTGAAGAAGAAATGCTTCCGTAATCCAGGTAGTGTTGTCTGGAAAACACATACTAGATTTCATAAGTAAGTGACTGAAGAAATCCTGCCCCGAAATGACAACTGGATGTAGAATCTGTTCGCAGATCTCCCTCTTACCCACTTCTGTGTAAAAATGGTGTATCAGACTGTAAATGGTGGTGATAATCTTCCTTTGTTAATATGTTTATGGAGATTCAGAGATGAAAATACTGCCGAGATAATCTTTGTTGCCAGCAAAGTCCCTTATCTTATTTTAGAGCAAGTTTAAGACCTTAAGGTAAGCAATTTTATGGAGAGAAGGGGAACTTCATTATAAAACACACTCATATAGCTGCTAATACGACTCTTAAAAGTGACATGGCTATGCTAATTACAACAATCCCAACTCTTTTCCTGCGTTTGGTGTAAAACAGATAACAGGCAGATGCAGAAACCTCACAAATGTTTCATTTTACCAAGGTCAGTTTATACAGCTGACGGCCACACAGAGGCAGGATGTTTGACAGGGTTTGTCCTGGTTTGAGAGCACCAGGACACAAGTTCTCTGGGGCTCCTGGCACTGGTGGCCGTCACAACTGGGGATGAGGGACAGCTGTGCCTGTGGGCAGGAGAAGGTGGGTCAGGTGACCAAATCACAGAGTTCCTTCCCATGGTGCTCGGTACAAAAGGGCCCCTAGGAAGAGCCCTAGTTATTGGTGCCCAAGGTGGGATGATGCCCCAGAAAACTTTTGTCCTGTTGCTCTCAAACCAGGACAGTGTTTCAGCTGCTTACATTGACGATGTAAGCAAGTTCACATCAATATATCAATATAGACAGGATTTTAAGATTTCTAGATCAAGTTTCGTCTGTGAAAACCAACTCCTACTAGAGAAATTTTATGATAGATTTTTTTTAAATAATTTTACTGGGTAGGGATAGAAAATGGGTCTCATACTTTGTGAAAAACAGGTCTTTTAAAATGCATTTTATTTAATTTTTGAGATTACAGATGTGGTGGATTAGGGATTACTTCACAGAATTAGGAAAAGAAGCTCCTACCTGTATTAATCCATTTAGATCACAGCTAAAGCTTTCTCTTACAGAAAACTGCAAGAAGATGTTTGTGCAGGTCTGCTGATGGCTGACTAGAGAGAAGATGGTATTTGGATATTGTTTGTACATCAATTTCTATCCTGTATGTCTACCCATTTTACTTAACTTTTTTTCCTAAAGAGCTCTGTTTTTTATTCGAGGATGGGGTGGGGAGTGGCTTTTAAATACCTGTAAATTTCAAACAGTTTGGCTAAAATGGAGTCATTGTTTGCTTCTGGCATTTTAATCGCAGCCTGTGTGAAGAAAGGGGTTTGGCCTGTTTTTTTTTTTGGGGGGGGCTATTCTTCATAAATCCCAATTAGTATATTTATTTGTATTATTTTCCAGACTAATTTTGTTCCCTTGCATGGACTGACAATTACACAATTTAAACAATATTTTGCTTCTTTTTTGTTTTTAGGAAGCAGACGAGTGGTTCAGAATTTCATATATACATACTCTTGAAGGCTTTACCTGAAGGAATGTGTCCTAGTCAGTTCTGACAGCACAGGACTTTCCTATTTGTGAATTTTAGAGCTCATTTTTCTGGTACCCTCCACCAAGAGATGCAAAAAAAAGAGACAAGAATGTTCAAAACAGTAACACCTTCTATACCTCTGCTGTCTTTAGATAAGATGTGCTAGTCAAAACACAGGAAATTTTTATGTAATGTTGCTAAAGATAGATTTTTAAAAAAATTTTTTTGCACAATATATACCAAAAGATCTTGAATTCTCTTAGGCTCTAAACTTAGCCTAATTAAAAGCTACAAGTGTGGCTGAAGGAAAGGATTTAATTTTGGTCTTAAGTCTTGCTCTTTTGGAATAGATTCCATTTAGAAAAAGAATACGAATGCACTGAATACGACTTTTAAGTACCACCTGAAACACATGCATAGGCATTTTAAAATAAAATAAATCTCTGGCAATTGTTTGGAATTACTTAAAATTTTGCGACGTATCAATCATGAACAAAGAAAGCGCTACCCAGACTTATGTATGGAGATTCTGAAATAACTGACCTACTTGCTCAGGGAAGTATCACAAATTTACAATCTTCTTTGGCCCAGACAGACAGCTTTAAACAGACTTCAGTCCTTTCTCACTTCAGGTTTGGGGTATGGAAAATCTTAAAAACCAGAATGCTCACGTCTGAAATCTTAAAAATCTGTCAGTGCCAAGATGCACCGTTCTCTACCCCCTCAAAAAGACTGCAGTTAAATCCCTCTTGATGACCACCCACAAGGGTAGTGCTCGCCCTCCTTTCCTCCAGTCAATTTGATTTCTGAAGAGAACTTGGACTCCAGGTAAAATCTGCCTCACTGCAGCGGGCTCCCAGCCCAGCTGTAACAACTTACTCCACTACAAGCCCTTCCTGTTCAAATCCAGTCAGGGTGTTTCCCAGAGATTCTTCCCTGGGGTGAGCAAAGTGCCTCTCACAGCACTTGGCCGGTGAAAGAGCATCTAAGTAGGAAATCTAATTTTCCTTCTGCTCCGTGTGGGCTCGCTGTAACTTGCCGGCGGAGCCGCCAGCGGATTTCACGCCAAACCCAACCCCGCCCTCAGGACAGTTTTCTACCCGAGCTCTTGTGACGCTCCAGGTTTCGAAGCCCGAACCGCTCCCACCCGGCCGAGGGGACGCGCTCGGCCCGGCGCCGGGGCCGCGTCAGCGCGGGTGTGGGCTGGGCCTGGCGCCTGGCGCTCGGCTACGGGCGCCCGCCGCAGGGGCCGCCCCCGCGCTCCGCCCCGCCGGCACGGGGCCGCCCTGCCGCCGTTAACGGCCAAGGCCGCGCGCGCGCCCCCGCGCCCCTCTCTGGGCGGCGCCGAAGCCCTGCGCCGGTCCCGCCCCAGCAGCGGCTGCCCGGACGGCTCCTGCGGCAGCGGGGGCGTTCCCCGAGTGCTGAGCGCGGCTGCCGGAGAAGGGGCTGGGCGGGGCTGGAGCGCCAGTCGGCGGGCGGCGAAAGCTTGCCCGCCCCAAAAAAAAAGTCTCCTCCAGGGAGCAGTCGAGTCCGCCGCTAGAGCGCCCGCAGACGCTCTGGTAGTCGCGGCGCGCGCCTCTCTGTCGTCGGGCCCGCCTCTCCGGCTGCGTGCGGCATCGCCGCGAGCGGAGGGGTCGGTGCAGGCTCCGCCATGATGAACAGCGGTGGGATCGGGGTGCCCCTGGGCTTCCCCTTGGGCCCCACGTCTGTCATCCAGGTCACCAACCTGTCCTCGGCAGTGACGAGTGAGCAGATGCGGACTCTCTTCGGATTCCTGGGAGATATCGAGGAGCTGCGTCTCTATCCCCCGGAGTAAGTGCGATCCGCCCCGGCCGCCGGAGCGATAGAGACTTGGGAGGAGGAAGAGGCCTAGAGGGGCCAGGAGGGTGGAGGGAAGAGGCAGAAGGCCTTGCCCGCCATTTTGAGTGTGGGCACCGCAGCCTCCGCCGCGGGAAGGGGGGGTGGTGTCACGTGGTCCCTCCCCTTTGTGTGGCGGCCGCGGCAGGGGAAGAAACTTCGCCCGGACCTAAGATGGCGGCTCCGGCGGGGAGGAGGGGAGCGCCTCGGGAGCGGCGGGTTTTGTGTTCTCGGGGTGGCGGCTGGGGCTGCGGCCGCTGGGGGGTGCCGGCCGGCACCGAGCCACAGCCGGCGGCCTGGCGAGAAGCGTGCTCCCGGGCCGCCCCGCAGAGAGTCCCCGGCGCCGCTCTCTCTTTTTTTTTTTTTTTTTTTTTTTTCCCCCCCCCCCTTTTCCTTGAAACCTCCCTTTCTGTCGACCTCCTTTCGCTTCGCTCGGGCCGAGTGGACGAGGTTCCACCCAGGCTCGACCCAAGCCCGGCTGCCCGCGCTACCCGGGCCGTGCGTGCCGACGGGACCATTTTTTTGTGTTTGTTTTTTGGGTTTTTTTTTTGGGGGGGGGTGGGTAGTTTGTTCCAGGGGCTCTGTTCTCCGACAAGGGCCCTTGGGGTATAAGCCAAAATAGCTGTTCACAGAGGGGCGGGATCTGGCCTGCCTTGGGCTCGGAAATGCCCCTGGTAAGCCGTGTGTGGTGAAGGAAAGTTAATAACGGACATAACACGTTTGCCTAAATCGTAGCTACTCCCATTATGTCAGCTGCATGCGAGGAATGCACTCAGATGGGAGATACTGGGGTTTGCAAAATAACCGTGTTGTTTCTCCCAAGCAGATGATGATCAGCAGAACTGGAGGAGGAGGAAGAAATATTTTCTTAACTGATTAGTTATACTACGCAGTGCATGCCCACCGTGTCCTTTCAAACCATTTATCTTTTTTATTTTTTTTTAATGAAAATTAAATAGGAGTAGCAGAAAGAGGAGGGAATAGTTTGCATCCAGATCAATAAAATTTTAATATTCGAACCTAAATAGCAAAAAAAAATGGTATTTATCCATTGTTGTATATTAGCACATTGCATCTGAGTAGGTTTGAATGATGGCTGTTCAGAGAAATTGATATGATGTTTATATAAAGTATATGTAATAGTTGTCCATTTGTGTAAAGATGTGCTTAAAACAGCCTTACTGATTTTTAAAAATTCTTTTTAATAGATTTATGGTAATTTTTTTTTTACAGTTTTTTTAGGGTTTTTTTTTAAACTGATTTTCTACATTTTTCATGTCATTAACCTGTACCTCAGTTTTGCAGGATGCAGCAAAAAATTTTCTTAAACTAAAAGGAAGTCTCAGCTGCTAAATATAATTACTTGCAGATTATATTAAATAGAAGGCGTATGAAAGTTAAGAGTCATTTACGTAAAATTCTTGCAAGCTTGCAAAATGTGGAGAGGAAAAGAGAAACTGCCTCAGTTTTTTAGTGTATTAAATAAAATGCAGCCTCTTTAAAATGACTCTTCAGTATTCCCAGCAATCTTACTGAACCTAGTGACTTTTCCCGGGAGTTAATATCTTAAGATTGTGGGTTTAAAGTATCTTTTTATTAAGAGTCCTTTATTTTATATCTCAAATTGGTTAGGAGGACTTTTTTTTTTTATGACCGTTGGGTAAAGTCATGCTGTAAGTAATTATATTTAGCAACTGAGACTTACTTGTAGTTTAAGAAAATTCTTTGCTGCTTCTTGGTGGTTTGTTTTATCATCGTTAATCAAAACCTTTCAGTTTCTTCAGGCTAATCAGACATCCCTGTAAGAAGGATGGATTTCCTACCTGCCATATTCCTGAAAGGCTAGCTCTCTGTAGGGAAATTTCTGTCTTGTTTATTAGAGGTTTTCACACATGGCAATAAATGCTCGTTTGTAATTAATCTTATCTTCCAAAGAGGCTGACCTGAACTGCAAGTATTCCACCTTAAGATTCAGTGTTGAGGGCATTGGAAACGCCTGGCACTGAAAAAATTGTTTCCGTATGGTCAACATGCTGATTTTAGCTACTTGTCAGTGAGACTTCATTGACAGTGAAAGCACTTTTAATTGAAAACCCATTAACATGAGTCATCTTTCAGTGGGTCAGAGATGCTTGTTACTGGTGGCAGTTGTTTTCATTTACTTATTTTCTTACAAAATAATTTCAAACATGACTTGATTGTAGAACTATATACTGTTCTGCTCTCTGGAAGGCTTTCCATTGCAACTTTATTCTAAAAAGAGAAAGCATCTGTTTGTAGACCTTGAATAATATCAGTAAGTAAGTGTAAGTTATGTGAACATTGGAAAAAGATTGGTTTTCTTTGTGATTTTTTTTTTTAATACACTCATTTCACTCTTAATTTGTATTTGATTATCAGAGCCTAAGGAAACCAACAAAGTTTATCTTTAATCATGATGCATCTCTTTGCTGTATTGGTTAATTTTATTAATTACCAATGTCAAAAATGTACACAAGAAACTTAGACTTCATAAAACATTTTTACACTTTCCTTGTAAGGCTTGTCTGTTAAAGACTGCAATATGTGGCTTTCAGTGCTCAAAAGCTCCTTTTATTCCACTGCATTGGCAAGCCTTTTGGTCATCTCTTCTTCCCTGTCCCATAAAACAGAGCTTTAACTTTGAAAACAAGGATATTCAGAGACCATCTGAGCATTTGCTTTCCTCCCCCCTCCCCACTTCAACCAAATTTATGTTCAGGATACTAAGAAATTAAAATAAGTAATAATTGTAAAATGATTGCAAAACATACAAGTTCTATGTTATTTGGTTTCTCATTTTACTTCTGTGTGTAGTATGTTCCCTTTCATTTACATTGTGTGGAAAGCAGGATGACTGAATTGGAGGTTTCTAATTTTACCAGATAAGTTCTGTATCTTTTCTGGAAGCTAAAGGCTTACATGTTGTAAAATTGTAAGTGTATATGAAAAGGACTTTCTGATACCTTTCTATTGGTTGTTTTAATAGAATTTTACCAGAATTTTGGCTTCTTTTTCTCACAGCTCTGAACAAGACTGATACCAGTTTCTGTAGATTGCTTTCAGTTTGCAGTACAGTTGATATCTGAGGCTGTTTTGCAGGATGTGACAGGTCTTTTGCCTTGAGTATTGTGAAGGGTTAGAGCTGAGCTGGCCACTAAATGGCTGACAGATGTACTCTAACCCCTCTCCCTCCTTATAGGCAAAGAGAAAGGGAATAAGGCAGAGACGTAGGGAATGGAAAAAAAAACAAACCTGGAACAGCTTTATTAAAACAATAATAGTGTACTAATAAGGAAAAAATTAAATACCTATAAATATATACAAAACCAATATTGAACCCAACTCCCACCTCAATAGCAATCACCGCTTATGCTGCAGAGCAGGCAGGCACCAAGGAAGTCCTAGGCTCAGTGGTAGAAGCAAAATGGGAACTTGTGGGTTGGAATCAAAAGCAGAGGAATGGAGTCCTCTTTGGACAACGGCCACTGAAGAAGAAAAAGCTTAGCCCCTGTGATCCCTCAGCTTTATATTGAATATGACATACTTGGAATGGAATGGAGTGGAATGGAATACGCAAGAGCTTTTCTGCATACCGATCCCTGGTAGTAACTATAAACATCGAGCATTATCACTTCTAGTAGCAGACACTGCCTGCAAAAACACGCTGTTCACTTCAGAAAGTACAGCCTCTTAAAAGAGACTGAGCTGAAAACTAAAATCACTGAACTGAATTGGTTCTGTTTAGCTCAAAACAGAACATTCCACCCCTTATTCCATACTGTTTACCTCATACTCATAACTAGTTTTTTATTATCTTCCCACAGAAAAGTTTAAGTTTGTTTAGTTCATAGTTGTGGATTCTACCTCTCATAGCAGTCTCTCATGGCACAAAAGATGGTGTGAGATTCATTGCACTTTGTGCACATGGGTTGCAGGTTTGCATTGAGGAAGTTGCTGGATGTCGTGCAATGAAGCTAGCTATGATCATCACCACTGTGTACAGTTCCAAATTGAGTATTCTCACTCAGAGTTGGGCTTCATCTTTCATCATCACCCACCAAGTGCTTCCGGGTCCTTGATTGAAGACAGTCCCACGGATGGGTTTGCCTTTGCCCAAAGGAGGAAATAACCCATAGAGTTTTTCCAGCAAATTCCTTTCATATGCCACAGGGACTTTATCCCTTTCTAATTTATGTAAAAGGTCTGATTCAGCAAGACCAGCACAACTGATGAATCCTCAGGTGTTAACTAACCGGGGGACTTGTGCTAAACGCTAGTCCCAGTTTTTAAAAGTTCTACCTCCCATTGCTTTCAGAGCATTTTTTAACAGTCTGTTGTTCAGTTTTTCCAGAGGCTGGTGCATATACCATGTTCTTTAGCCTAATTGTCTGTAGGATTGTTTTCAAAATGGGTCCCATTGTCTCACTCAATTCTGTCTGGAGTACTGTGTTGCCACAAGATTTGCTCTTCAAGGCCCAGGATAGTTTTTAAGGCAGTGATGTGAGGCAGGGGATATGTTTCCAACCATCCGGTGGTTGCTTCCACCATAGTGAGCATGTAACGCTTACCCTTGCGAGTTTGAGGGAGTGTGATGTAATCAATCTGCCAGGCCTCTTCATATGTATTTGTTAACTATCGTACCCCATACCACAAAGATTTTAACCATTTAGCTTGCTTGCTTGTGGCACATGTTTCGTAGTTGTGGATAACCTGTGCAGTAGCATCCAAAGCTAAATCTACCCCTTGGTCACCAGCCCTGGGTGAGAATACTTGATTTGGAACTGTATATAGCATTGATGACCATAGCTAGGTTTATCAAATGATGACCAGCAGCTTCCTTGAACATATGCTACATTTCTTCCCTGAGTCCTGAAGTGCCATGGACCCTCTGATCAAAAAATAGTTAACCCTTTCTTCCCAGTCCAAGTCTCTTTGAAACACTTGAGGAGTCTGATCCACTTGCTGTTGTTTTTTATGTTCCTCGGCGGCTTACCTTTAGGTATGTGGGCATACAACGAAGTTGTCTAGCCGGGCAGCAGTATCTTACCACAACATAGCAGCCCTGACAGGTTTACCTCTGTGCTGCCAGTTATTCTTCTTCCAGAATAACTGCTTTTTAACCAGCCTCACAACGCATTTGCACCGTCCAGGAACCAGTATGGAGGTAGAGCACTGGCTGCTTTTCTCATTCAGCAATGTCTAAGGCTAGCTTACCTCTGCAGACTGACTTGATTCACCATATCCCCTGCTGCTTCTACGGCTTGTCATGTGAGTTTCCACACAGTTGCTTTCCACCTGCAGTGATTTCCTACAGGATGGCAAGATCAATCAGTAAATAGGGCATATTGCTTCTCATTATCTAGGAATTAATTATATGATGGAGCTTCTTCAGCACATGTCACCACCTCCTCAGGTGGCATCCCAAAGTGTAGAGCAGATTTTTAATACCCTGCCCTGTTCAGATTGGCCCAAGCTGCTGCCTGTACAATCTCTTTGTTTGATTAGTTCAAAGGTCTGTTGTTCAGGGATCCATTTAAAATTGTTTTTCTTTTGGGCCACTTCATAGAGAGGTCTCATGATCTGACTGTTACCAGGAATATGCATTTTCCAGAAACCTACGTCTAAGGAGGCTCGTGTTTCCCTTCTGTTAGGTGCTGGGGAGATAGCTGTTACCTTGTTAATCACGTCATGTAGGACATTTAAGATCATTTAAAGACATTTAAGATGATTGAGTCCAACTATAAGCCCAGCTGTACCAAGTCAGCTGCTAAAGCATGTCCTTAAGCATGACATCTACTCATCTTTTAAATACCCTCCAGGAATTTAACTACTCCCATCGGCAGCCTGTTCCAGTGCATGACAGTCCTTTCAGTGAAGAAGTTCCTCCTAATATCCACCCTAAACCTTCCTTGGTGCAACTTGCGGCCGTTTTCTCTTGTCCTATCACTAGCTACTAGGGAGAAGAGACTGTACCACCTCGCTACAACCTCCTTTCAGCTAGCTGTAGAGAGCAGTGAGGTCTCCCCTCAGCCTCCTTTTTTCCAGGCTAAAGAATGCCGGTTTCCTTAGCCGCTCCGTAAAAGACTTGTGCTCTAGACCCTTCACCAGCTTCATTGCCCTTTGGACACACTCTAGCACCTCAATGTCTTTCTTGGAGTGAGGGACCCAAAACTGAACACAGGATTTGAAGTGCAGCCTCACCAGTGCTGAGGCCAGGGGAACGATCGCTTCCCTTTTCCTGCTGGTCACACTATTTTTAATACAGGCCAGGATGCTGTTGGCTTTCTTAGTCGCCTCTGCATACTGCTTGGCTGTCAACCAACACCCCCAGGTGCTTCTCCACTGGGCTTCTCCACTGGGCACTCTTCCCCAAGCCCATAGTGCTGCCTGGGGTTGTAGTGAGCCAGTTCCAGAATCCAGCACTTGGCCTTGTTGAATCTCATAAAGTTGACCTCAGCCCATTGATGCAGCTTGTCCAGATCTCTCTACAGAGCCTCCCTACTATCCAAGAACTCAACACTCCTGCCCAATGTAGCATCATCTGGAAACTTACTGAGGATGAACGTGTCCAACACAGTAGTGCTTACCGGTGGTGTAACTTCATTCAGGCAACAATAGTCTGCTGTTAGTCTCCATTCTCCATTAGACTTTGGCATAGGCCATATACGACTGTTAAGGATGAGGAAGGCTTGCTGATCACTCCTTGGCTTTCTAGTTGGTGAATCAGCTTACGGATGGGAACCACACGGTCTCAGTTGATGCAGCACTGTTTTCAATGCACTGTTTTAGTAGCAGTTGGCACCTGTTAGTCTCCAACCCTCATCGGTCCCACAGTGGCAGACTCCTCTGAATGTCTGGGCAACATAGCTGGTCGGTGTTCTCAGTCTCTATGGCTGCTGCACCAAGGGCCCATCTATTACATCCTGGGTTCTTTCTTGAGGAAGTCTATGCCAAGGATGCACAGGACATCTGGACCAGTTATAGGGTGATTTTCTCACATATTCCCAGTAAGGCTCATATTGGCCTCCGATAGCATCAGTTCCTGAGAAGCTACCGTCACTCCAGAAATAGTATCAGTTCCTGTCCCTGTATGAATGGCATTAGGGTGCACTGTGCACCAGTGTCCACCAGGACTCTATACTTTAGTGGCTCTAACATGCCAGACCACTGAATCCACACAGTCTGATGAACTCGGTGGTCCCTCACCTCCACCTAGCTGGAGGCAGGGCCCCTCTAATTTTGAGGGCAGTACCTGCTGTTGTTAACTGGATTGTTGTAATTGACAGGGTTAACACAGGCAACAGGATTTACATAGTTAACAGGATTTGTATGGACTATCATAGAATCATAGAATGTTTTGGGCTGGAAGGGACCTTTAAAGGACATCTAGTCCAATCTCCCTGCAGTGAGCAGGGACTGGATCAGGTTGCTCAGAGCCCCATCAAGCCTGACCTTAAATGTCTTCAGGGATGGGGCCTTCACTGCCTCACTGGGCAACCTTCTTGGGTGTTTCACCACCCTCACAGGAAAGAACTTCTTCCTGGTATCTAATCTAAATCTAGCCTACTCTCATTTAAAACCATTGCCTCTTGTCCTGTCGCTGCACACTGTTGTAAACAGTCCCTCCCCAGCTTTCCTGCAGGCCCCCTTTCAGGTACTGGAAGGCTGCTATAAGGTCTTCCTGAAGCCTTCTGCAGGCTGAGCAACCCCAACTCTCTCAGCCTGTCCTCAGAGCAGAGGTGCTTCAGTCCTCTGATCATTTTTGTGACCCTCCACTGGACCTGCTCCAACACCTCCCCTTGCATCTTGTGCTGAGGGCTCCAGAGCTGGACACAGCACTGCGGGTGGGGTCTCACCAGAGCGGAGCAGAGGGGCAGAATCACCTCTCTCAATCTGCTGGCCGTGCTTCTTCTGATGCAGCCCAGGAGTGCGCACTGGTGGTTCATGTCCAGCTTTTTGTCCACCAACACCCCGAAGTCCCTCTCTGCGGGGCTGCACTCTAGAACATCATCCCTAGCCCGTATTGATAGTGAGGCTTGTTCTGACCCAGGTGAAAGACCTCACACTTGGTCTTGTTGAATCTCCAGCTTGTGCAGGTCACTGGAGGGCATCCCATCCCTCTGGCATGTTGACTGCGCTACTCAGCTTGGTGTCATTGGCAAACTTGCTGAGGGTGCCCTAGATCCCACTCTTTATGTCATTGACGAAAATGTGGAAGAGCACTGGTCCCAACACGTACCCCTGAGGGATGCCACTTGTCAGCTGTCTCCATCTGGACATTAAGCCATTGACCACAACCCTGTGGGTGTGACCATCCAAGCAGTTCCTTGTCCACCGAGCAGTCCACCCATCAAATCCCTATTTCTCCAATTTAGAGAGAAGGATGTTGTGGGAGACTGCGTCAAAGGGCAGATGACATCCGTTGCTCTTCCCTTGTCCACTGGTTTAGTCACAGGACTTGCTCTCAGTGAAGCCATGCTGGCTGTCTCGAATTACCTCCCTGTCCTCCATGTGCCTTAGCAGAGCTTCTAGGAGGATCTGTTCCATGATCTTCCCAGGCACAGAGTTGAGGCTGACTGGTCAGTAGTTCCCAGGGTCTTCCTGTCCACACTTTTTAGAGATGGATGTAATGTTTCCCCTCTTTCAGTCACCAGTGACTTCACTTGACTGCTGTGGTTTTTTAAATATCAGGGACAGTGGCTTGGCAGCTACATCAGCCAATTCCCTCAGGACTCTGGGATGCATCTCATCAGGTCCCATAGACTCAGGTATATTCAGATTCCTCAGGTGGTCACAAACCTGTTCCTCACTTGAAGTGGGAGGGACACTGTCTGCTTGGTCCCCATTCTGTGGTCCTTCAGCTTGGGAACTGTAAGAAGATTGGCTGCCAGTGAAGACTGAGGCAAAAAAAAGATACTGAGAGTGTCAGCCTTCTCCTCATCTGTTTTTACTAGCTTTCTGTCCACACTCATCAGGGTGGGTACGCTTTCTTCAGCCTTCCTTTTCTGGTTCCCATACCTGTAGAAGCCCTTCTTGCTACTCTTTGCATCCTTTGGCCAGATTTACCTGCAGCTACGCCTTGACTTTCTTGACCTCATCCCTACGCTTCCGGGCAGCATCCCTCCGCTCTTCCCAGGATACCTGTCCCTGCTTCCACTGCCTGTGAAGTTCTTACTAGCCCTTCAGTTTGTTCAGAAGATCTTGACTCAGCCATTCTGGTTTCTTCCCTTCCTTATCTGATTTCTTACACTTGGGAGTGGAAAGCTCTTATACTTTAAGGAAAGCATCCTTAAAGGTCTGCCAGCTCCGTTCTGCTTCCTTGTCCCTGCAGACTGTTTCCCAGGGGGTCCTCTTGACTAACTCCTTGAGGAGCTGTGAGTTTGCTTTCCTGAAATTCAGGGTTTTAACTATGCTCCTCATCTGACTTACGCCCCTTAGGACCATAAACTCCATCAGTGCGTAATCACTGTAGCCCAGGCTGCCTCTGATCCTAACATCACTGATGAGCTCACCCACACTGGTCACCATCAGGGGTTGAAACCTCTGTTGCATAGTACTGTTTGCTTCTGGGTAGTCTTGAGTGGTATTGTCTGAATAGTCTCGGGTAGTATTGGAGACTGTAACACATAAGTGTTTCTTAGACATCATTATATACTACAGTGACTGCAGCATAGATGACAACTTCGAGATAAAACACAAAAATAGGATCTACACAATTAGTTTTTCACTATAACTTTTGGAATAGGTTGTTCTTAAGTAATGGTTTTGACTAGTTGTTACTCCTTTGGGAGGTACCTGGGTGTTAGTGTCTCCCTACAAAGGAAAACAAAAATGGCAGAAATGTCTGAATACTATTTAGATCACAGAATCACAGAGTGTTAGAGGTTGGAAGGGACCTCAAAGATCATCTAGTCCAACCCCCCCACCAGAGCAGGATCACCTACAGCAGAGCGCACAGGAACGCGTCCAGGTGGGTTTTGAATGTCCCCAGAGAAGGAGACTCCACATCCTCCCTGGGCAGCCTGTGCCAGTGCTCTGTCACCCTCACTGTGAAAAAGTTTTTCCTCATATTTTTATGGACCCTCCTATGTTCCAGCTTTTTGAGTTTTCTTGTTTCCTAAAGAAAGTGAATTTTACTAACCTTGAATCAGAGGTGTTAGAATTGCCTTTTTGCATTGGTGCTTTGTAACCCTAGGAAGAAGATGATCACTCTACCTCAATTCAGGAAAGATTAGCAGAAGAAAAAGTTGAACAAAGGGAGTTAAAAAGGAATAGGACTTTTCTGTTTCAAGAAAGACTTCTTCAGAAGCCTCCTGGGGAGGTTTAGAGGCGGCCCTCTTTGTAAAAAGAGAGGACTCAATCACTGCAAATCATTTTAGAATTTTAGATCTTTGGGATCTTAGTCGCCTCCCTTGATGCAGATGCAGCATTGATATGTTTTCAACAGGAGTGGTGTCTTCATGGGGAATTTCTCCTCCATAACCTTCAGAAAACAATTTGTACTCCAATGTCTTTTTAGAGCCTCCTTTGCAGCAGAGTTCTAATGTTAGTATTTTTTAATGTACTTTCCAGATATATTTTTGAATATTTCACCTCTTATTCCTTCATGTGAAAGATAAAATACTTGTATGAAGATTACAAACCTTGACTAAGGAATACATTTTTCAAAGCAAAAGTCTTTGGTTTTGATCAAGATTATAATTTCTGACATCTCTGTTGGTATAATTTCTGATGGAAAAACAAGTTGCAAATTTTCTGCCTTCTTCTAGCCAAATAGTCAGTTTCTTCTACCTCCTTCCATACTACATGATACCGAACTGTGGCAGATCATAAGAACGGTTTTTATGTTAGTGAACTAAGGTCTACCATTTGAAAGAACTCTTAAGAACTGCTTTTATTGTAATAAGAAACGGCTTTCCTGAAGACCTAAGAAAGAATACTGGCTATTACGGGATAATATCTGGAAGGATCCACTGAAAAATGACTGTATGGGCTTGCTGCTTGATTTTCCTAAACAAGAATTATTTGGAGGAAAAAAAGTTAAATGTAAATTACTTACTTGACAGACTGTCAAGTAAATACGCTACTTAGAATAGTAATTTGGAATGTGCTGGTCAATGTTGTTTAGCAAGATTACTCTCTGTAGGTTTCCATTAAAAAGAGGAGGTGTTTTGCTATGCTTTTTTCAGTGACATAATAAATAGGCAAATATAGTAAATTTCTGTCTTCTGACTTTTTACTAACTTTGGCAGCAAGCTGAAATCTGTTTTATTATTAAGAAGTAATAGCTAAAAATACATGCATACAATTATTTAATGTGACTAATTGTTGTTTTTTTTCTTTTTGTCTTGCAGCAACGCACCTCTTGCTTTTTCCTCCAAAGTATGTTATATTAAGTTTCGTGAGGCATCGAGTGTTGGTGTGGCCCAGCATCTAACTAACACGGTTTTTATTGACAGAGCTTTGATAGTTGTGCCCTGTGCAGAAGGTTGGTATTTTAGACATTCTTCTGTAATGTTGGGTCTTTGTCGTGTCTGCTAATTGTTTTAAGCTTTCCATGTAAGGAGGTGGTGCACTGTTGTTATTTTATTTTATTTTATTGCTTTTTGAAAAAACTCTGAAACAAAATTGAAAATTGAATGAAGTAACCCAGTTATATAGATTAAATTGAAATTCATCATTAGAAAAAAGTAGTTGATTTAAATTAGAATAATTTAGTTTTGCATAGTTATATATTTTGAGGGGAAGGAAGGTAAAATAATTCAATATGGCTTGTGTTGGCAAGGTTATTCTCACACAGAGTTCTTACTGAAGTCAATGGAGCACAGAATATATTAGACAACGTCCTTGCACCAGTAACACTGCAGTTGGAATCTCAATGTATCGTCTTTATTGTGGTGGGGATTTTGTTGTTTTTCTTTAGTATACTGGTTATTTTTTCCATTTTTTTAGGCTGAATCCCATTTTTGTCTTGTAGATATGAGATATATGCATTTGGCCATTTTAGATTAGTCTAAACTACTTAGCATTTTTGGTGATAATTACCATTTGAATGTAAATGTTTACCTGCTAGTTTAATAAAATTAAAAAGGGCAATTTTCCTTTATTGTTACTGTGAAAAATACTACTTTGTGTGCCATAAAAAGGCTTTCTTATGTATACTAATACTCCTTTTTGGTTTTAGATATCTTTAAAAATGCAGTGACCTATATAGAATGCTTCCAGTTTTAAAATTCTTAATAAAATGAAGTGCTTGGTGAATACTAAATTTACAAGTGTTGCTGGAACAGGCTTTGAGGCCATACTTTCACAGATGTGTTGAATACAACATAGTTCGTATTGTTATTATAATACTCCACATCGGAATACAGTTCTATGAAACATGGCCCTACAGTAGGCATATTGATGGAGTTTCACAGAGCCCCATTGACTTCATTGGGATCATTGTGGAATTGAGCATCTGCACATTTGTTTCTGGACTTTTTCCCTCTTTGGAGTAGAAACATTCCAGCAGGTAGAGTGAACCTAGATTCACTTTGAACATGGTAGCTATTTTGCCATGAACAACAGTATTTAGAATGATTGAACCATAAACTGCAGCAAATCCAGAAATACCTCCTATTAACACATCTTTTCTAACTGCGAGAGTCAGGTTTTGGTTGACAAAATACTGATGACTTCTTGGAGTTTGTTAACAGTTGTCCCAAAGTAGCATTTTTGGGTGTGTTTGCCACGTTGTGATGTGGATAGTATGACATTTGTGCTGCTAATAATGGTCCAAGATGTTCCTAGCAAACTCCAAAAATTCACAGACTCTTTAAGTACTTTAACTAAAGGCTATATGGACCTGCAATGTCCCGCTCATTCCTGTAGCCTTCTTAATAGGGGCCTATGGCACAGATATTTGTATTTGTGAAGTCTAGTTTTTTAGTTGCTTTTATGCCTTGTTTTGGGGGCATTGTGGTCTTATTTTTTGAACTTGTTCACCACAGAGGGGATATTGCTTTGTCCACTTGAAGCTCTGTAGATACTAGTGGTACCAGAGTCCTTATTATTGAAAAATTGCCCCTAAATAATTGACTACAGGTTATTCAGGATCTTTATTTCACGTTTCGTCAGAAAGATCTTAACACTGGTTCGGTATTGCCAGAGAGGGAAGATTGTTGCCTAATGAATGAACAACACTTCCCCGTGTTTTTCTTGTGATGAAATCACAGCCTGATGTGATACCGCATCAGGCAGGTGAAGCTATATTTTCGTGTGTCTGTTGATGGTAGACAATGAATGGAAGAAGAATAAAATTAAAGTTCTGACAAATCCTGTTCCAGTCACATTTGTAGCTAACTTAACTAGGCATTTCTGAGAAAACATTACAGAAAAATCGGCACTGTTTGAAATCATTTGGGACCCCACAGTGATTTATGTGTTAATTAGGTGAACAAGTGATTGAATTGTGAAGTCAATTTATTTTTTTTAATGTCAGAATGTTGTTTGCATGTAGCTCTCTAACAGAATCACCAATTTATAAAGAGGTGAATTTATATAGGTTTAACTTTGTGAGGACTTTATCATGTGGAATAAGTATGGCTTTGGAGACCACAGCACAAGATTTTTGATTCACTGTGTGTTATATGGTGCATTGTTAATGGAGTAATTCTGAGTGTATCACAGGCTTTAAAAAGCCATATTCTACTGGGAGGTAAAATTATATCCTTGGCCAACAGTGCCAGTAATAAAACATTTCATGCGCCGAATCAAACATAGTATAGAGGTAAAATGGAACTCTTAAAACTTGGTTTTAAAAAACAGAACAAAATTTGACATTTGTACTGTATTTGAACAATGGTAAATCAAGGGAGTGTGAGGAGGAAATTGCTACGCAATTAAAAAAAAAGTTAATTTTGTGACATTAAATAAACTATTTAATAAAAACGTAATTGCAAAAGAAGTAACATTATTCAGGTCTCAAAATATGACTCCTGTGTGTGCGTATCACTAGGGTTCTTTTTAAATGTTATACTTTGAGAACACAAAAGGTTGAACGGTAAACAAAGATGCCACCCTAATTCTAAATTTTGTATCCACATTATCTGGTAGATGGATTTTGACTATTAATTTGGTTTTGTATGTTTTCTCTGTGTGATATTTGTGCATTATTAGATGACTAGACTGGCCAAGGCAGACCTGTTACACTTGCCTGAGTTAGGCATTGTTTGCCATGCCACTAAACCTGCCGCCAAGTGAAACCTTCATGGGGGAAATGAGATCGAAGTCTGGCCTGCTGAAGATGGACGCCCTGTCTCTGTTTTTATTTTATTTTGCTTTCTTTCCTTTGTTTCTTTTATTTTTATCTTTATTTTATTTTGTCCCTTTTTTTGTTTTGTTCTGTTAAATCTCTTTCCCTTGTACTTGTGAACTGGTACTTCAGTTCTGTAAAACCAGTGTTCTGTAAAGGGTTCACAGTGTTTCATTTTGAAGTTAACCTGAAGCTGCTTATGAATGGTGGATGGTATACATGGAATTTAGAATATGATGAGTTTTTATACTATGAATTACAGACAAATTTGACTCAAAATACATTTAAGCATCTAAATTCCACAAGCACATTGTGTGAGAAGAGAGAAATAGTGAAAAAAAATACTGGTTTTGAGATACATTGTGTTTTATGCTTTTTGGGTTTAACTTGGAAAAGCACAGTTGAAACTCTTACTTCAGGAGAAATTAACGTTACATGGTGAAGTCATGATCTTTCTCTGCTATTTTTCCTTTTCTCAGCAGAGTAGTCTTATTTTAGGTTGCATGATCTGTTTAAAATAAGGCTTTCTATTTATGTCTAGTAAGAAGAGTTTGAAATAATTCTGAAATTGAACTTCATGAACATTGAATGTCATAAAATGTTTGCTTCTCTGGCTAGGTTAGTGGCAGTAAGAGTTCATCCTTTTGTTTTCGTAATTTTCACAAAAACTGTTTACCACTCATAAGTACAAAAGCAGCCTGAAGTTCTGGTTGGAATGTGTTGTGTGAGGCACATTGTCTTTTAGCACTGTTATTTGTGGGAAGATGGAATCAGTTCTGTGTGCATGCGTGTGTATGTATGTATGTGTATATTGCACTTTGATGTGCTCCAATGGAGAAATTTTTAAAAAAGAAAAGGAAAAAAGGAAGAAAAAGTGTCTTCTCAGTCACCTCACAATTTCAGAAACCCTGGCAGTTCATGCTGATGTGATTGAGAAGGTTCTGATCACTAAATGATGTTCTTTTTTCTTCTGAAATGAAAGCCCTGAAGCAGAAGTGGTGAATGGAGGTGGTGTGTCTAATCCTCAGGCCTTACTCTTCCCAACCAACTGCATGGGGATCAACTGTTTCGCTCTGGTAGTGCACCAGGCTATGTGCTGCAACTGGGAAGAGCTTTGCTTCGTGGTCTCTTGTTGGATTTGGCTGTGGTGGTTGAGGTAATTGCCAGTAGGCGTAATCTCTTTAATCACTGCTGCTAAATCCAATAAGAATCACGGATTGGATCACACAGAATTTTTTTTTATTTGCATTTTCCATTGATTTAAATTAGCAGGAAAATAGCAATTCCTTTAGTTATATTTAGAGTAGATGTGAACTTTATGTATTTTTAAAACAAGCTAACTTACTGCGGAAGCAGTTTGAGGTGGGAGGATTGACCATGTTGTTTCAGTAATTAATTTCTGGGCATTTGGACAGGGATAAAAAATACTGTGATTAGTACTTGCTTAACAAATACTTCAGCATTTAGCAAAATGGATTCTCTTATGGACTAGGTTGATCAGAGCTCTTGAGCACTTTTATGATACAAAGAAGTAATAGTAATAACAGGTATTTGGGACAACTGTACATATCTGAAGAAGCATAAGGTGTCTCTAGGCAGTGCAGAGCTAATATCTACATCTGCTTCCAGATTCCTTTGTAAAGTGAAGAATCAATGAATAAATGATCATAGAATCTGTAATTTACTAAACAGAAGAGTTTCTAAGAATTTTTTGCTAAAGGTGGTATAGATGTGACTAATTTATTTTGTCTGTTTTCTTCATTAGAAAATAAATACCTTTACCTCATTTCCATTCAGCTTTTAAATACTATAGGTTCAAAAACTGAAACAGTTTTCGGTGTCCTAATATGTTTTGTCATAACCCACATGGTTTGTTGTATCTTTGTGGGCTTCTTGTATTCCTTCTCTAAATAAATACATGGGGATAAAACTCTGAAATTAAAACCTGTTACTTGTCAGGTTATTTTTATTAATATTTTTCAAAACTGTCTAATGGACAACGAAGTAAATTTGCAACATGCTTCAGATTTTCTTTTTTCCACCCACAGTAGTTTGTGTTCTGCAGAATTGTTAAAAAGTTTGACAGTCTTAAAAACTGGAGAACAATCGTTTGCAAAAACAGCATCTTTGAATATACAGGCAAATTTTCAGGATTCGATCTGTAGAAATAGACCCTTTCTTATTCTTGAATAAAATAAATGAATCTTTGATACGGAACTGACCAACTAGATTTCGTTTTTAAAATAAGATACTACCTTGTTAAAGGACCAAAGTACTCTGGAAATAATACTGCTAACTTTACAACTAAGATATGTATGTTATTCATTGAACTGCTGTAATGGTGCATTAACCAAAAGTGTTCAGTGGATTCCTTGAGCAAATGAGTATTTCCAGTTATTTCAGTAAGTGACCCATACACTCAAAAGTGTAGACTTCAAGTACACTTCTGAACTTGACTCATTGTTTAGTTATGTGCCTAACTCACTTGCACTTTAGAAGGGCTAAATGCCTGGACATCTCTTAAGTTTATCTGGTTAAGTGTATATGGAAGTGGCTGTATGTAAGTGCATACTTAAACTAGGCATATACTTATGTACATTACTGACCAAGAGTCTAAATCAGAGTGTAGACACACCACGTCAGGAACAGCTCCTGCCTTTTGATTTACTTAAGCCATGCCTGTTTATCATACAGAAACCTGCATGAGTATGCAGTTAATTGCAAGATGCTAGCAGTTTAGGGATAAGGTCTGTTCATTAGTCATTTGAAAACATTAAATTATTTCGATTTTCAGAAGAACTGGTACATAATTCTATGCCTAATTTGCCTGCACAGGTGCTGGAACTGTGTATTCTAAAGCCTGTTAGTTAGCTACATACTAGGCAGGAAGTGCTCATGAGCAGTCAGGCAAATCAGGTATAACTCTCATTGCATGCCTGACTTCAAAATGAGATCTGTAAAGAGTGCTGAGCATTGTGGTAATGACTTAGATTCATGCATGTTTTTAAAAAAGCCCTGGCAGTCCTTATTGCACAGTGGATTCTTAAGTGCTAATAATTTTCCTATTTTTCTCCTTTAGATAGCAAAATCAAGTGCTTTGTTACAAGTTAAGGAGCAAGGTGCCTCAAAATTTAACATAAAATAAATGTAAATAGAAAGCATGAGAAAAAAAAAATGGGTACTGTTATTTTATCTTTTCTACTCCACCCATGCTACATATAAATTAAGTTTCATTTAGATTTGTTTTGTCCTTTGGTCATATCCAACTGTAACCCAGTCCTTTTTGCAGATCTGTAGAACTGGTGTGCAACACTTTTTTGTTCTTTTTACTTTTTAAAAATACTATGTTTCCTTTGAGGTCTGTTGGGACTTGCATAGCTAAAACTGAACAGTGTTTTGACACCTAAGTCATATTTTGCTTTTTCATAAGAATATTCGTATATTCATTTTAAAATCCTGAATTTAGGGGTTTTACAGTTAAAACATATCCAGGTTTAACCAAACCAGTAAAAGACACTGGCACAGTACTGTACATAGCTTGACTTTTAAAACAATATTTAAATAAAAGCATTTACTTTATTGAAGTGCAGTGGGTAATACCAAAGGGCTCAGCTGGATAGTGTATAAACAATTATGCCAGTAATCTTGAATAGATAATAGATACCTAGTATAACTAGAACTTTTCTTTAGTTTTTCAGTTTAGTGTTTAATGTTTGTACCAGTTTAAATTCCTTTGCATTTCAGATTTAATATGTACATTTAATTGTAATCTTAATTGTTTAACTATGAAATCTGTGGATTTTTTAAATCTTTTTTGGGATTCATTTAACAGTGTAATTGTGACTAACATTGAATGAAGCCTGCATTTAATTCAGTTTAAATATTAATTAAACTTTTAGCATGACAGGGGAAATATAATCTTGTTGGAATAGTAGGAAATAAATGTTTTGGGAAAATATAGCTTGCTTAGCTGATCTGCTGTGATTTTCTTCGATCTCAGTGAATTTAAAAGTAATTCATCAAATTTCACATAAGCTGAGGTGACCTAGAATGGGGGACAGTACAAATCTGGGGTTTTTCTGCTTTCCCCTCCTCCACCTCCAACTTCACTTGCAGTATGTATTGTGTGGAGTCACAGTAGTTCAGTAGTTTTTATTTTATTTTTACTTATTTTTACATCCAAAGTAGGTAGCACCACAGGAATTTTTTTAAAAAAGCTCAAATTTCAGTTAGCACATACTTTGTTTTTTTCTTTTTTCTTTTTTTTTTTTCTTTTACTGATTTGGTTATTTGCCATTTCTGGGGATTAAACTTTAAAAAATGTTCTTCTTTTCTGTATCTGATGTTCTGTGTGCTATTAGTGATGCAGCCAACACGAACGGTTGTCATGTGTAAAACAACTTTCGATCACCGCGAAAACACCGCCCTGGGAAAGCGTCCATGCTTGATATCGTTTGGTTCATGAACATTAAGTTTCCAGTACAGGTGACCCATAGCTCAAAGTGTTAAATAATTGTATACATTATTCAGTTTTTAAAATAATAATCCATTAATGAGATTACTAGTCTTTGAAGTTTTGCTCACTTTTGTTTTTCCTAGTAGAGCAGGGTAAAAGGAAAAACTTAAGTTGTTATTTGTTTCTTTGTAAGGATCTGGTAGATAGATTCATTGTTATTTATTACATTTTTAAATGCAAGGGTAATTGTAAAATCATAGAAAGTGTAACATATCTGTAGTGTTCCAACTCTTCGTAATGCTTTCATTTGCTTCTTCAGGTAAAATCCCAGATGAAGCCAAAGCCCTTTCTCTATTGGCGCCTGCTCCTACTATGACAAGTCTGATGCCTGGTGCAGGGTTGCTTCCTATACCTACACCAACCCCTTTGACTACTGTGAGTAAAATTCAGTTGCTATTTGATTTCTGGTTTCTTCTATACTCAGTAGCCGTTTCTGTGTTCAGAGAACAAGAACTATCTGATGATATCCTCATGTATGCTGGATCAGTGAGGGTTTAGCTGTGGTGCTTCCGCTGTGATCTATTCAGGAAAAATTTCAAGTTACAGTACAATAGGATTCTCTTCTGTTGAGAATTTCTCGCACTTTCTAGAAAATTTGTTTGCTTAAAAGGCAGTTACTACTTGGGTGGAAGAAGTAGAATTCAAACGAACTGAGTAAACTAATTTAGTGAAGGTTGTTAAGAGACTTTTTTTAAGGAGAGATTTCAATTGCTGATTCCAAAAATGAGAGGTGTTGTCCTAACTCTCTAGGAAGTAACTGTTTCACAGATTCAGAGAACATGTTGGGCTGGAAGAGACCTTTAAAGGTCATCTAGTCTAATCTCCCTGCAGTGAGCAGGGACTGGATCAGGTTGCTCAGAGCCCCATCAAGCCTGACCTTAAATGTCTTCAGGGATGGGGCCTTCACTGCCTCACTGGGCAACCTTCTTGGGTGTTTCACCACCCTCACAGGAAAGAACTTCTTCCTGGTATCTAATCTAAATCTAGCCTACTTTCATTTAAAACCATTGCCTCTTGTCCTGTCGCTGCACACTGTTGTAAACAGTCCCTCCCCAGCTTTCCTGCAGGCCCCCTTTCAGGTACTGGAAGGCTGCTATAAGGTCTTCCTGAAGCCTTCTGCAGGCTGAGCAACCCCAACTCTCTCAGCCTGTCCTCAGAGCAGAGGTGCTTCAGTCCTCTGATCGTTTTTGTGACCCTCCACTGGACCTGCTCCAACACCTCCCCTTGCATCTTGTGCTGAGGGCTCCAGAGCTGGACACAGCACTGCGGGTGGGGTCTCACCAGAGCGGAGCAGAGGGGCAGAATCACCTCTCTCAATCTGCTGGCCGTGCTTCTTCTGATGCAGCCCAGGAGTGCGCACTGGTGGTTCATGTCCAGCTTTTTGTCCACCAACACCCCGAAGTCCCTCTCTGCGGGGCTGCACTCTAGAACATCATCCCTAGCCCGTATTGATAGTGAGGCTTGTTCTGACCCAGGTGAAAGACCTTACACTTGGTCTTGTTGAATCTCCAGCTTGTGCAGGTCACTGGAGGGCATCCCATCCCTCTGGCATGTTGACTGCGCCACTCAGCTTGGTGTCATTGGCAAACTTGCTGAGGGTGCCCTAGATCCCACTCTTTATGTCATTGACGAAAATGTGGAAGAGCACTGGTCCCAACACGTACCCCTGAGGGATGCCACTTGTCAGCTGTCTCCATCTGGACATTAAGCCATTGACCACAACCCTGTGGGTGTGACCATCCAAGCAGTTCCTTGTCCACCGAGCAGTCCACCCATCAAATTCATATTTCTCCAATTTAGAGAGGATATAGGGGACTGGTTAGCTCACTCGGTTAGAGCATGGTGCTGATAACACCAAGGTCGCAGGTTCGATCCTTGTTGGGTCCCCATGTGTTTCCTCATCTAGCTGAGAGGCGTCCCTGCCCATGACAGGGAGGTTGGATTAAATGATCTCTAAGGTCCCTTCCAGCCTAGGCCATTCTGTGATTCTATGATGTTGTGGGGGGACTGTGTCAAAGGCCTTGCAGAAATCCAGATAGGTGACATCCAGTGCCCTTCCGTTGTTTGTAGGGAAAGTATTTACACTTAATATCATTTGCTTTTCAACTGTTATTAATAGTGTCTTACATGATTTGCTTTGTCCAAAAGGTGCCTCTTCTGTCCCTTTGAGGGACTCTGATATCTGTTAGTGAAAAAAAATGCCACTGTGCACTGCAAATTCTCTTCTTCCCTTCCTGGGCAGAGGATCAGCAGTTCCCAATCTACTCCTAATACTTGTGGCAAAAAAAATTATCAGAAGACATTTTGATTGACTGTATGCATTAGAAATTCAAACCTATGTATTGTCCGGTTGATATACTACATCCCTGGCCAGACCTTTTTGTTAAGAGCCCACAGAAAACTGTACTAGAGAAGGTTATTTACAGGCAGATTTTTATTCTTTAAAATAATTGCTCAGCTGGAACCTTAGAGTTTAAAATATTACCTGTATTCATTAGATATATTTTTACAGAAATGCATAAGGCAGACAAGTATTAACAAGTGAAGTATCTCCTGCCAGTACTTGGTTGCAAAACATGCTCTGTTTTTGTGTTTTCCAGCTTGGTGTTTCACTTGGCACTTTGGGCGCTATACCAGCAGCAGCATTGGATCCTAACATTACAGCACTGGGAGAAATACCACAACCACCAATTATGGGAAATGTGGATCCATCCAAAATTGATGAAATCAGGAGAACAGTCTATGTTGGAAACTTGAATTCCCAGGTACACTTTTTTTATGCAATGGAAATACTAAGGGAAACAAGAGAGTTTTAATTTGTGAGTTCTAGTCTTAACATGTTAGAAGAGTTTTCGTTAGTTGATGACAGTGGGAATTTAGACAAATAATCCCAACTCCTTTTGGTTACCAGTACTGTTTCAGTTTTTCAATTCTCCTGTGCCAGTCAGATCAGACCAGACTGTGGAATACATTCAGGCAGGATACTAGAGAAGTCATACTGTAGCTGAATTCAAGAAACATAATTATGACTGTGTGTGTTGATCAAATGTCCAGCTGAGTTGCAACAGCTACTCCCCACAACACTGTGGAACTGTTTAAGTACAGTGAGGTGGAATGATATGTCCCTAGGGGGAGTTGAAAAATTAGCATAAATACCTCTAAGTTTCTGTAACAGGAAAGTTAATTCTGTTAGATCTTTTAGAAACTTGTTTTCTCAGCAATTGATTAAATAAATTGGAAAAAAAAATTGCTTTTGACTGATAGCAGTGTAAGTATTTCAAGTTTTTTTTGGCTGCTGAAGTAGCTGTTAAGAGTGTAAAACTGCTATTGATTGAGATAAAACAGGTGGAAGCTAGTAGAAAAATAGATGAAATGTAAGCCTTGTAATAATGTTTTTATTTATGTTTTTAAATGATGAGAATTCATAGTCAATAGCTTGGACACAGGTGTATAAGAAGTGATTTCAGATCGGTTATTTCAGGTTAGTTGCTTAAAAAGTGCAAAATCTTGTGCAAGTGTTTTTTTAACTTAGGTGTGGGACTTCAGGGCTTGTGGTTGTACTATTCTAAGTTGTAGTATATTCTTTAGAGTAATGGAAAAAAACATAGCTGTACATGTGCTGCCTGCGTAATAATGCTTTGATACATTGCCAAAATTTGTAGCTTTTAGATTACATAATATATTGGGTAAGTGGTTTTCATTATATATTTTACTTCAGCTGAGCTCTTTGACTCTTTCTAGACTACAACAGCAGATCAGCTGCTTGAATTCTTTAAGCAAGTTGGAGAAGTCAAATTTGTGCGAATGGCAGGTGATGAGACGCAACCAACACGATTTGCTTTTGTGGAATTTGCAGATCAAAATTCTGTACCTCGAGCTCTTGCCTTTAATGGAGTTATGTTTGGAGACAGGCCACTGAAGTAAGAAATCAATTATCCATATGATTATTGAATGAGAGATTTCTTTATATCCTTACACATTTATGACTCTGAGGTGCAGGAAACTGCTGTGATGAATATTTTTTCAATATATGGACCTATTGTTAGCAAACTGGAACATTTTCATAAACTTCAGTGTTGAGATTGGGCATGACTTTCTCTGAGAAGAATATGGATGGCATTGACTAAAGTGTATTTGTATTTATCTTGAGACACTGGAAGCTATAATAATGAAAGCATCTGCCAAGTCCTTAGTACTAATTAAGCTTTCTATATGATGTTTATGCAATTAGTAGGCCTTAGCTTAAAGCTTTGATCTGAATTAGAGAAATAAATTCCTAGAATTCTACTAGAAAATATTTTAACACAGGAATACTGTGCCACATTTATATGAATGTGGTAAGATTTGAAAGCAATAAGACATTTCAGATACTTAGAACAGATGAGTGTTAGGACAGATCTGTAGTTCTGCTGTACTTTTAGGCTTTCACGGAAGTTGAAGTGTTTTTCTTTCGTAGTTGTTTTTCATTTTCTATTCTTAAGTGTTTGGGAGTTAAAAGTTTTATTTTCCCTTAATTTAGAATAAATCACTCCAATAATGCAATAGTGAAGCCTCCTGAAATGACACCACAAGCTGCTGCCAAGGAACTGGAAGAAGTGATGAAGAGAGTAAGGGAAGCCCAGTCTTTCATATCTGCTGCTATTGAGCCAGGTATATATATTATGTTTATTACCCAACAGACACGTTCTCTGTATATCTTTGCATATGCTTTTAAGAGCATTTTCAAAGACAGGAAATGGGTACTGTAAGGTGAACAATTGCATTGGAAAGAAAAAGAAAATACTCAAAACTGTGTTCATACAACACAGCAAGGGAATGAAGCTGACTTTTCATTTCATCATGTCTTACCTTCAGGTACCTATGAAATCTTTTAAAAAATACCAAATACTTAATGTTGGTGCTTTTTAAGTTCAGAGTAATTACTAACTTTTGCAAGAAAATTATTTATATTGTGTTTTGTTTTCCTCTAATACTCATTAAAATGATAGTTTCATGATCAGTGTGAGCTAGCATGGTTCTGAAAGCATCAATATTGTGCTTTCCTTGTCTGCAGCAGGTTAATTTTGTCCCTGTGCTATGCTCGTTTTCATGCTGGCTGAAGACTGTGCATCCTCATAGCAAATGGGACCAGAGAATGAATCTGGGATAAAACTTAACACATTTTAAGGAACTTTTTTTTCCATCCAGATTGGTTCCCTGATCCCTATTAACACTGAGTTGCCGGGTCAAGGACAAAGGTGTTGGGTTGAGAGACAGACATTTCAGTGCTGATTTATGGTAATTTAAATTGATTGCAAAGCCAGACTATAAAAATTTCTCAACTTGCTAAAGCTGCAGTTGATATCCTCCTTTTTATTTTCATCAGTGAGATTTTGTCATTCTTCTACTTACAGACATTGTCTTAGGGTAGGTAGGTCGTAGTTTAGATAGTGCAGTTTTTGGCGGGGGGTGTGTGAATATTTTATGTTTCTTTTTAGAGTTGGAAGAGAAGTATCTCTAACATTCCCTCGATGTTAAGCAGCAGAATAACAAATCTTCTAGGGTCTGAACCAAAGACCAGTGAGGTCGTTGTTAAGGTTTCTCTTGACTTCCTGGCCTTTGGATCAAACTTCTGAACCTGTTTTCTTCATCCCTTCTTACTGTAAAACAGTGTTTGAGGAATAAAACGTCAATATTTGTACAGTGGAAATACAGAAAGTACTAATCATTATTTACATTTTATGCTTATTTTCAAAATTATGCCCTCTAAATTTATTCCAGTCTTCTAATTTTTTTTTTTTATAAAGAGAAAGTAATTGTATTAGATAGTAGACCGAGAGGAGAGCATGTTGTGATCTTGTGCATTGTGGCACCAACATAAATCCCATTCCTAATAGAGCTAGCTGTTTATAATTATCTGATTTATGTGTACTGCTGCAGGATGGCTGCACTCAACGAGTATATGCAATGACTTTCTTGGATGTTTCTGAAGGATATTTGCAAAGAAGGAAGATGTGCAAAGAGTAGGCCCCTTGCACTATATGTGGTACATTCCACTTGTGCCAGATTGTTAACTGGGATCTTTAAATGTTCTGAGCTTACACTGCAAAGTGGTTTTTTCCTCTCAGAGTCTGGAAAGAGCAGTGAAAGAAAAGGCGGTCGATCTCGTTCCCATTCTCGTTCAGAATCCAGGTCTAGCTCAAAATCCCGATCTAGAAGGAAAAGATCACACTCAAAACACAGGTAAGTATGGTTTTTGTTTTGGACTAGGAGATCATACCAGGTTTATTTGAGTGATGGTGGTTACTGAGATTTCTGACTGAGTTATTAGTATGCCTGTAGAGAAGATTATTAACTTACACTGAGCAGATCAGGGTAACCAGGCACTTTGTCTCTGGATAAACACTCTTCCTCTAAATGTTTTGAGGATTACTTTCAGTTAAAACACACTGGAACACACGCATTTTTATGGTTTCATGATGTATTTTATGTCATGTAGCGTAATGCTGCTTTGTGACCTGTATCTCAAAAAGAAATACTTGCCTATATTTTGTGGATTGAACTGTAACACCCTGAGCCGGTAGGCTGGCTGGTTTTGCTAGTAGAAAGTTCTTGATATCCTGAACTTCTAAACATCAAGTTAGCAAATGCAGTATTTTTATTTACTGTACTCTAAATATAATGCAATGTTTTTTAAAAGCATAAGGAAACAGCTTTAGGGTCAATTTTTCACTCTTCAGATTTTGTTTGCTTTGCTAGATCTGTTCAGTTCTGAAATGGTTTTTGAAATATGAGAGGAGATGAAATTACTAGATCATCCTTAAAGTATACTCATTACGTTTTTTTCCAAGAATGGGACAGTCTTGCTATATGAGACTTACGAATGCTTCCTGAAATAGTCAGGAATGTCTTCTAAGTATTTACATAACCAATCTAAACATATTTGGCTAGGTTAAATATTGGAAAAAAGGTATTTGACAGCTTACGCTTCAAAAAGGTGAGTGTTATCAGTGTTGCAGCAACAGCTTTGTTGCATCCTTTCATGCATCATCTTTTAGCAAGGCAACTAGAATTCTTTTAGATACAGAAAAGCTGGCCAGAGAGAGTTATTGTACCAAACAAATGTAAGTGCATGTTTTAGTGCTGCAATAGTGAAACACCACAGTACATGTTACCTAGTGATATAAGAATATTAGGTACCTTTTTAATGCCAGAAGAATCACTTGGTCACTTCCTTACTGCTTGCTTCTCCACTGTTTCTCTAACTCAAGGATATAAATGAAAAACAGTCTTTGTTTTGTATAACACTACAGTAATCTCAGTACTATTTTGTATTGACACAAACCAAATTGTTTTTTAGATTAAAAACTTGCATTTTTTTACTCATGAAAAAGCTGTTCTTTGAAGGACTGGTTGTATTTTGAGTTTTGGTTGGGTTTTTTAAAAATTATTTGCTGCCGCTGCCAGTTTTGAGAACAGGCTGAAAAAGACCAGTCTGATGTGTTGAGACAACTTCATGCCTAAGAATAAACCATCCTTACCACTTCCTGTTTTTCTGTTCTGTAAAACAAATATTTTATCTCTAAGAGATTAAATTTATTCAAGATTTTATTTTGACTCAGTTGTAATTAATTTGCTGTGTAGTTCGTTTGTGTTTCTAGGCTGATAAGCGGAGCAGAGCTGTAGGTAAAAAAAAGTTGCCTCTCCTTTTGGTATATATTACTCCTTGTGTCTTGCACTGTGGAAGTCAGTTGGAGCTGCTGTTTTTTGTACCTCTGTGTTCTTCAGGATTTATTGAGTAATATACATGGCCTTTCTGTCTTTGGCTTGAACTTCCTGGTACCTTAACCTCTCAGACAAATTCTCCAATGATGCATTTTTTTTAAACAAATTCAGGTTTCTGTTTTTTCTTTCTTACGGAGCACCATCTTCCAAAAAAAGGGAGTAGTTTTGGGAAAAAAATAGAGTATAATTTTAAAAAGTTTTATTCATTAAATCTGTGACTATATGTTTATCAGAAGATTTTATTTGGATTTTTATTAGAGTATCTGCACATTATTTGCATTGCTCATTTATCTTATAGTAAATGCTCATTCCTTTCCATGAGAATTCTTAGAATTGAAATCCATGCTAACAAATCCTTTCAGCTTAAAAGGTAACTTGACTGAATGCTGAACCACAGAGAGTGGGGTTTTTTTTTTGTTTCGCTTACCTTGTTTTTTAAAGTTCATTTAAATTGTAAGGCTGGAGAACAAAGCAAAAAGAGACCAGATAAAGCCATCTTTCTTCAGTGACCAAGACTGCAGTAAGTGACTGGGCCTGGAAGAGAAACAAAATGTAACTAATTATTTCTGCGAACTGCTAGAAATTGTCTACAGTAGATATTATACACTGTAATGTAGTAAGGAAATCAACCCTAGTGTGATATGAATTCGTATTTTCCAGATTGTTCATGTTGATTATTAAGAAACATGGATATTACTTACATGGTACATTGTTTCAAAGGAGGGTCTGTGCACCTGATGAAGCATAAAGTAACCAAATATATTTGCAAATATTGGTGGGCAGTATATTACTGAGTTGTAACTCTTTATATATGTAGTGAGACGAGATTTTTATTTTTCTTCCTGTTTCTGGTTGAACTAATTCTTATGAAACTTCAGTATTAAAGTATTTTTTCTTTTGGCTTTATTCATATAGAAGTAGGTCTGGCAACAGATCACTCTCAAGACACAAGGACAGACGCAGGTCCAGAAGTCCCCTGAAAAAACGGTCTAGATCTAGGGAAAGGAGGAAATCAAGAAGTCGCTCTCGTTCTCGGTGAGTTCTATTCCAAAGAAATTACACTGTTCCTAGTACACAGAACAGAGTTTTTTAAAAAGTCTAACAAGCCTTTAGGTGATGCTAAAGGGTGAACCTCTAAGTGCTTTAGCCTGTCCCTAGGCTTTGTCTGTAGGACAAAATAATAGAAAGTACATTTTAATGCTGAGTTTACTGGTTTTGGCTGGGACAGAGTTAATTTTTTTCGTAGTAGCTCGTATGGTGCCTGCAGAGGTTAAACCACCACACTGAGGTACCCAAATTTTGGTAGTCTAGTCTGCATTTATACCAATGTGCAAGCTGACCAAAAATGGGTAACTTTAATTGCCTGACTTTCATCAGTAGATTAAGAGTGCTCTGTGTAGCCTGTGCAACCCACAGAGAAGTGGATGATGCTTACTATATTTGCTGAGAACATTGGATTCAGGCTGAACTTCATCCTGCATTCTAAGACCATATATAAAGCACGAGCTTTTATTTTCACCTTGGGATGTCTCGTGTTGGCTGTACACTGCTGTGAGCACAAATCTATGTGTCTGTTGTATGTCGTGTTTGCATTGTAATACATTCATATTTTTCCTAGTTTATTAAATTATAAGTCTGATCATCTCATTGTTGAACTGTGAAATTCCAGTAAGATAATAAGATAATTTTCTAAGGAAGTAGTGAATATTCACAAAAGTTCTTATGAAAGTAGCTTCATGAATAGGAGTCTTGACGCTTTTCTTTGTTTCATCTCTGTAATTCGCCTTATTCATTTAAAGGGATCTTCATACTTAGGTTGTGCAGTTGCCACTTGTTCTTTGAGGGAGGAAGTTTTGTGGGAAAGAGCACTCCAGATCTGTAGACCTCAGTCTAAACAGGAATAGACTATGTAGGTAGCTGGTCTTCATTTATTGATGGATCGTTTTTGCTTCTCAACTGCTGTTGTCTGGAGCTTCTTACCTGCTCACTGGAAGGGGCAAGTCCAATGAAAGTAAACTGAAGGTGCTTCTTGGGTCGTTATGAGAATCTTTACTGTCACAGGGATCGTGTGCTGTTTCGTCTTTATGATCTTACCTTCCTTCTTTGAGACTTCTAAGAAGTATTTGCCAAAACCTGATGGGAAACAAAGTTGTCACATCACAGAGCATACAACAGCTAATTGTTTATTAGTTAAAAGGAAGGGTGGAGGCTGTGCTTAGGACCTTTCTTATATGAAGGAGCCTGTTTGAGAGCATTAAAAATCCTAGAATAGGTACCAATACTAATAGACACAGCAACTTTTGTCAGTCTAGGTGTCTTGGACTTGTAAAGGACTGCTAATCAACTTCTCTTGTGCTTTATCTTGTTTCTCTCTCTGAGCAATTTTCCTGTGTCCTAGAGGCAGGTTTAGGAGTCATGTATCTCCCTGCTAGAAAGGAAGAATGGGAATCTCACACTTCCAAATAATTCTACACCGAAATGTAATCTTCCAGACAAAGCTGTGAGCTAATAATTTTTTGTTTGGCTTGACAGCTAGAATACCAGTAGGAATTTTCCTCTCTGTTCTTTTTATGAACATGTAACATTCTGTCTGTGTCAAAGAAACTGACTTACTCTGTTACTCTTGCTTCTGTTTTTACTGTATTAAAATTTTTCACTAATTTTGAATACCTAATGACATTATGGATGATTAAGTTCTCTTAATTGAACTTTGACCTTACGTTCACTTTTTGAGGGAATTTGTGTGGTGAAATTTTATCCTTTTTTTTTATTTCTGTGTATTAATTATTTTTGGACTTCCAAGCAGATCCAGGATATCTTTGTGATAGAACATCGCAGAATAAAAACTTTGTATCAGTCAGCTATCATGGCTCTTGTGGGGGTGGTTACTTTGCAGTCTATTTTATGTGGACACACTTTTAGTAAAGAGTATATTTACAGCTTGCAGAGTTTATCTCACTCCTAACTAAATGTAGAAAGTTTATCTATGTGTAATAACATAACTGTAAGGTGAAGAGACATACTCTCTCAAAGTGTAATAACATTGCTCTGAAGATCGCAGATTGATTTGATTTTGGTCTTCCCTTCTCCAGTTTATTTTCCAAATTTTTCTTAACTATGTAACTTTTCCCTCATAGTGAATGGGGGTGGAAAATTAAGATACTGAATAATTACCATTTTTCAACAGAGATGCATACCTCATCATGAGCATTTAGTGTATGCTAAAGAGTTAGTTGCAATTTTAATTGAAAAGTTCAAAGACGAATTAATGGATTTGTGTTTGGCTTTTCACAGGGACAAGAAAAGAGACAAAGAAAAGGTCAAAGAAAAAGAAAAGGCCAAAGAAAAAGAGAGAGACCGAGACAAGGAGAAAGAGAGAGACCGAGACAGAGACAGGGAAAGAGAGCGAGATAAAGAGAGAAATAGGGAGAAGGATAGGGAAAAGGATAAAGAGCGAAACAAAGATCGAGAGAGAGTCAGAGACAAAGATAGGGATAGGGACAAGGATAAGGACAAAGACAGGGACAGGGAAAAGGATAAGGATAGGGAGAAAGACAGGGAAGAGGTAGACCAGAACAAAGAAAAAGAAGATATTGAGAAAGAAGGAGAGAAGGACAGAGAAAAGATTAAGGACAAGGAGGGAGATAAGGACAAAGGAGGGGACAAAGAGAAGGACAGAGACAAAGACAGGGATGGGGATAAGGAGAAGGAGCGAGAAAGAGAAAAGGAGAGAGATGATAAGAAGAAGAAAGAGAAGAGATCCAGAACGCCCCCAAGAAGCTATAGCTCTTCAAGAAGATCTCGTAGCTCCAGCAGGTTTGTTTAGATTTTTTTCGTGCTTTTTTTGACTTGTCAGTTCAGTGAGGCAGCATCCTAGTTTTTATGTATCAATATCACCACATTTCTTACTAATTAAATTGGTATTATTTCTGTTTTGTAGGTTTTGCTATAAAGTAACCTCTATTACAGAGAGCTTTGTATGATGCCTGATAGAATGTAGTTTCTTGTTGGGCTGCTGATACTTGCCTTTGACATAACCATATAGTGTAGTCCTTCAGGACAGTGAGTAGATGATTCTTGTGCCATTTCTCTGTGTGGGAGCCATCCAAAAGTTCTGATAAAGCAGCATCACACATCATCTTTGTCTTGATGCAAGTTCCAGTCACTGTTAGATAGTTCTTAGTTATTTACATACATACTGTACAGTGTTGGTCTGTAGATTTTATGAACAGTTGGGTGTTAGTGCTTGCCACTCTTCAGCTGAATGGCTGAATAGCAGGAAGCAGGCTTGTTACTTGGCTGACTAGCTGCTTGGAAGATGAAGGTATATCAGCTGGAGGATAAGGATGCCTTGTTGAGCTGGTTAGGTAGCCAGGTACAAGTAAAAAGTAACATTCCTTGACAATACTGATAGTAAACAGGGAAACATTCAAGTTAATGTAGCTTTTCTTTTTGCTACTGAGGGACATGAAACTGTGCAGAAGCCTATATAAGTTTGGTACACCAAAAGGAGGCTGTGGTATTGATTAAAGTAAGTGGACCAACTGAGGCATATTCTAAAAGTGTTGCAGCTAATTTGAGTTAAGAAGCTTCGGTGGAAGAAGTCTTTTCTGAACACCTCAGGAATTAGCGAGTTCAATAATATCACGGGTCAAATTTAGATACCTCGTTTTACTTGGTACCTTGAGAAAATGAAATGCTGGATGAATTGGGAAAAGATCTACATGTTAAAATCACTTCAGTGGACAAAAGCAAAATTCCAGCAGTCCCCAAAATTCAAAAGTTCATGGTTTGTACAAGGCAGAAAAGGGTGTGATGCTTTCTGAACATTCTTTTTGCATTATGTGAAACGTCCATGTTGTTTTGGAGATTTATGGGCAAAATACTGTGGCTACTTTAAGCATGAGCAAATTCCTCTTTTAATGCATTTTTCACATTATTTCAGGAGTCGAAGACCTGCACAGAGTAGAGCTAGCTCTGCTGGCTTTGAAAGCATAACATTTTATGTCTGTAGGCCTCAGGCATGTTGAATTAGATAAATGTAGGAAAGAGATTTAAGATTTTGACAATGTGTACCTTATATAAGAATCTTGGTGGAAGACCCAGTTACTAATGTCAAATAGTAACTGTAATTAAAAATTCATACTCTAGTTTGCAACAGTTACACTTCCCTTTCAGAATCTTAGTATTTAAGTACCACTGAAGGCTCAAATGCCTTGTACTTGGGCAAGAATTCTAGTGAAAGTTAGCGCATCCCTTCTAGTGGTCTGACAGTACAAACCTCTATTTTGATAGGAGGTTAATTTTTTTTTATATATAGATGTTTCTAAAATGGGCAACATCCTTTGGAAGGTGGATAATGAGAGAAAGACACTTTTTTTGCATGGATACAATTCTTTCTTCAGATACAGCATTATCCTTAGAGTGTCTACACTAGGACCAGTACTGTTGAACACTTTCATCAGTGTTCTAGAGAGTGGGACAGAGTGCACCCTTGACAAGTTTGCAGACAATGCAGAACTGGAGGGAGAGCCTGGTAGTACACCAGAGGAGTGTGCTGACATTCAGAGAAACTTTGACAGACAGCAAGATGGGCTGACAGGTATCTTGTGGAGCCGGACAAAGAGAACGGCCAAGTCCTGACAGTGTACAAGTACTAGAAATGAGATGGCTATTTCTTATTTGTACCTCAAGGAGGAGACACAGAGCAGAGGAAGAGAGATCTGGCTCGTTTTCCAACAGACATCTACAGTCTAGCAGACAAGATGGATACAAAGTGTTAGTTCCGTGAATGATTAAGAGACACAGGATCACTATCAAAGTATTCAGATTTGGTTTTTCTTATATTTTGCTGTATTAGTATTGCTTAAGAGCAAATCTTTGTGTAGACAAATACAGTAGAGATGAGAACAAATACAGTCGGAGTTGGAGTTCTTCAAGTAGAAATATGAAAAGCAGAAACTGAAAATTAAATTTCATTAATAAACTGTTTCTTGTTTGAACACAAGTACTAAAGCACTTGGTTACTCACAGATACGTGTACTGGAAAGCAAAATGAAGTGGGGATGTATTTAATGTAGCACTGTGAGAATAATAAACAATTTCCAATATCCTCATCTGAAAAAAGGTGGTGATAAATGTGAAGGTGTTCAGAATGAAACACGTGTTTACTAGTGCTGTCCTGTGCATCTTCAGGAGGTCGCGGTAGATGATATTGTCAGTGTATCAATCCAGTTACTGTTACTATGCATACCTTAATATACGCTTTTGGAATTTATTTAATAAATGTTGATTTCTTGCCCTTTCTGTGTACTGAAAATTTAAATACTCACACTTAATGGTGTGAAATGCAAAAGCTGGTATGCGTAAATGTAGTCTTCATGCCATATCCTGAAGTGTCAATTTTTAACTTCCCTGTTTTTCTTTGATGGTTCTTCCTGCATGCTTTTCCTTCTCAATGAAGAGATGATAGGAGGAAGTCATCTTCCTTTGACAGAGATAGGTTCTACTTTTTATGTTGCATAAAACCGTACTGGGTCAATTTTTGCTTTATTTTAACATGTGCCTCAGTATGTTTGGAACCAGGTATTTAATAACTTGTTCTATTCAAGGTCAGACTTCATAATAGCAGTTTCGGCAAACTCCATATATCTATGTGAATGGCTGTTTTGTAAAATAGTACAGCTTCTTCACTGTGTTACAGAATGCTAACGTTCTGTTTGCTGAGCAAAGACTGCTAGGAAAACAATAGATGCTAACTTTTTTGTCTGATTTTGATAACAGCTTGAGCTTTATATTGCACTGCTTTTACTTCTAAACCAATGGGAGTGCTAACTCATGTACTTGGGACTTAAACTTTAGTCAGACTGAATTGAAATTACAGTCATCTTCAGGTTGTAATGGTACATTTTGAAGTTAATATTGTTCAAGTTAGGCCTTTTGTTTTAATGTGGCTTTTCATTCAGTTGGGTTCTTCTCCTAACTGAAGCAATTCTTAATGCAGGATTAGTGAATTAATTGTTTCTACTGTTACCAGATGTTACGTGCAAGCGTGTGAGGATAAACAAAAAACTAAAATCTGGAAAGGCATCTTCTTTTTTTTCACACTTGCAGCCTCCGCTTTCCCACCAAGTTGGAAACAGATTTTTTTTTCCTGTACTTTGTACAGTTCATATATTGTTGGTCATATATAATGTTAAATGCAGGGATATTTACTTAGTTATGTCAAATTGTTTTAAGAGCTTTCGGCCTGGTTCCTGAGTTTATTATTTTTGTTCTTTGATGATCTTCAATTTCTTGGTCCCATAGAGAACGGCGTAAAAGGAAGAGTAGAAGTTCCTCCAAGTCTCCTAAAACATCCAAAACAACAAAAAGGAAGTCTTCACGAACTCCTTCTCCAAGAAGGTCAGTTTTATGTCAGTATAAACATCAATGAGCAGTAGAAGATGAAGAATTTACTGCCTTTGCATTAATCACCTCAGATGATTTCATCTAGTCGGTATGATTCAGTTTTAATTCAAAACAGAAATCTTTCATAGATTTGAGCTTCAGTATGCTTTCAACAAGAGAATTTCGTCTGTCAGCAATGCAAATTTGCCTCAAATCAGTAAAAGCCCTCCATCAGAGACAAATTACTTTGTTTTTTCTTTTTGTGAGTACCGTACATACGAACACATTCATTCTTTAGCTCTCGTCAGCCAAAAAATCACCATGTCTTTATGAAAGGGGTTTTTATCACATTTGAGATTTTTTTTTGAAAACCCACGTATGAGAGTTTAATTTGCGGTCAAAAGGTTTGAAAGTTGTTGCTGTTGGATCAAATTCTGATTTGAGTAAAAATTTCCTTAAACAGAAACAAGAAAGAAAAAAAAAGAGATAGAGATACAAATAATGAAAGAAGAGAAAGAGAACGCTCCACCTCCAAGAAAAAAAGCAGCAAAGAAAAAGAGGGAAAGGAGAAATCTGACAAAAACACCGCTACTTTGAAGGTAAGCTCTGTGACCAAGTGATAAGCAGAGTGAAATGGTTCAAGTGGAGTCATTACTGAAATTCCCTCCCTTTTATTTCTTTTCCTCTTCCCTTCCTTTTTTTCTCCTTTTACCAATTTATAAACATCTGGGTTTAGCTTTTGCCAGCTAGACACCTACAGTTGGTGTTAGTGGGACAGTTTGGTAAGTCTCCGTGTTTGAACTTTACTGGACCTATAAGATCTTGTGTGAATAGGTTAAAGGAACAGTTTATTTTGGTTTCTATGCGAGTACTTGAGATGGACTTGGCTGGCTGCCTCTCCATATGAGCAGGCAGGAAGCAGACTGCAACTGAAGAGCAGTGTTCGGCTGAAAAGGTTACTTTTTAGTAAACTTTCACTCTGCAGTTCAGCCCATCCCTGCTGTCTTTGGTCCTGATCTGTGTATTGGACTCTTGCAGGAGAGAAGTGAAGGAATTTTACCCTGCAAAACAGAAGGCAGTGTGGTTAAGGAAAAATAATAATTAAATTGTTTAATCTTAGAATTTGAAAAGCAGCATGCCTTTAAAGAGCCGTTTGCCATACTCAGGATTACTCAACTGCTATGAAACAGCTGGTTAGCTGGCTCTGTCCCCATGCTTGAGTAATTATCTTAACCAAGAACTCTCTTTAAAAGTCATCAAATACCTCACAAAAATATGAATGAAAAAAATTAATCCTATTTTATTTAGAAAATGTGGTGAAATCTTGATTTCTAGAGCTGTTTCTCATAGGTTCCATAATGCTATTTGTTCTGTTGGGTTTTTTTTGAATATATGTAGTAAAGGAAGATAATTTCTGCTGATTTCTTGGATGACGCGTTGTTATGAATGCCTTACTTCAGCTAATTGAAAAGAAAAAGTTTTTCTTTTTTTTAAAGAAAGAAAAAGAAGCTGAAAGAGCTATTCTAAAATGTGAAAATGGAGACAATAAAAATACCGAGAGTTATTCAGAAGCCATATGCTATAATGCTAAGAACATGATTTTTTTTGAATAATTTTATCTTTGGTAGGACAAAGATCACACTAAAGAGGATCAGAATTCAGAAACTGACAAGGAAATAGACACCAGAGATACACAAAGGACAGATGAAGTCAAACTACAACAGAATGGGAACTGTCAACCAAATGAAGAAAACCTCTCCATTAAAATGGAAGGGGTTTAAAGCAAAGAATGGACCTCTGATTCAACTAAGGAATGAAATCCAAAGCTTTTTGTTTCCCAGAATGAGGAAGAAAATGTCAAAGCAATCAACCTGACCGTGTTGATAGTGTTAGTAGCTCTTCCAGTTCTTGTGATAGATTTGTTGTCTTCTTGCTGTAAAGCAGGAAAGCACGGACCAGTAGTTACACCATCAAAAGGCAGATGCCATCAGAACAATTCATCTCTGAAAATCCACACATTTCCATGATGGCTGTACTTATTTGTAAGATGATTTATGTTAAGTTTTGCCATAAGCTATTAAAAATAAGTAGAAACTGAAAGATGTAAACCTGTACTACCCCAAAAAAGCTGAAGATATGCATTGAAGGTTTTTAAAAATACTGCTCGTTAATGAATTTTGTCTTGTTTTAACCTATGGGTTAAAAAATGCACAAAAAAAATCCATGTGTACTGTTTGATGTTCTTAGAAATTGGCTTTATTATTTAAAACAATTTCTGAATAATATCCCTAAAATTAATATTTCTTTTAAAATATTTGAACAGCGCATGCTACTTTTCTGTTTCTAAAAGGAACATTGCCATATTATAGACAATAGGTTAGCTTAATGTGTTATTTTTGGGGTTGTTTTGTTTTTCTTCTTCCAGAACTGAGCACATCTGCATATGATATTATCAGAACTTACAACTTTGTTTTGAGCCGTACTGCAGTGTGTCTGTTCAGCTGCGAATAGTACAGGTGCCATTATGAAATTAAATTTTTCTTACTTGTTTTAAAAAATATGGGAGCACAAGCAGAAGCTTTAGTGCCTTCTTGAAATGTGGTATTTTTTGGAAATATGTGTGTGCTAGTACTCATTTGAAGCTAAAATTTAAATGATCTCTGTTGCTGTTTTGCCACCACCATACTGTAGACAAGAATGCAAGTGATTTGTCAGAATGGTTTTTTGATTCACTTGTTAAGATACTAAAGCTCCATTTTTACATTTTTTGTTAGAAATGATTTATAGTTGAAAGCAAAGATGCAGTTTGGGGACCACCGCTATTCAAAAGTAGTAGCTGAATACAAAGGCTTTTCTGATCACTAGCGTCAAAGACAGCCCTTTAGGCATTTAATCTACATTTGGATGGCCTTAATTGTTACCTCTCTGTCATCTTCTCTGATACCTGTTGGGTGATATGAAAGGAACTGTATGCAAAGAAGAAGGGGATAAATAATTGTGGAAAAAAAATTGTAATTTACATAGGAATTACATGGTAGAGATTCTTTTTTCATTCTTTGGAGGAAAAGCGTGTAAGAAGAGAATGACAAAACAGATATTTTTTGTCAAGGTAAAACATGGCTTGTGTTCTCTGAACCAGTTGAATCGGTTACATGAGATTTCTCACAAGTCATACCTTTAAAACTTAATTGTACCGAAAATCGAGTAGATTATTTTTAATACAATTTAATACAATCAAATGAATTAATTGCCTTACCTCATGGGAACAGTTAGTTTTCAGTTAAAATACAAACTTGATAGCGTGTTAGCTATTTTCTTTCAACTTGTTTTTCCTTTCCTTTGCATAGTTAACTCTTAAAAAAAAAAAAAAAAGAATAGTAAGCTTATTACAAGGAGTGAAAAATTTGCCCAATTACTAAGGTTTGATTGTGAAGCTGCTTAATCACTCTTCATTTCTGATAGGATTTAGTGTTCTTGCTACTGTGTACATTTAAGACTATAGAAAATGCTTTACCATGTAAAGTATAGACGGTCATTTTTGTGATATATAAGCCACATGCTGTTGGCTAGTAAACAGCTTATTCTGATAAAAGAATGACGAATCTGTATGCTTACAGGAAGACTGTGAAGGATTGCATCTGTCAACAACAGCTGTCCTATTTATGATGTGTAAGTAGCATAGAGCAAAGAGATTGTTTGTATTCTTGTTATCTTTGGTACCATTTCACTAATAAAATTAAGTATTTTAGAGGGAAGTTCTGCTGGTACTACTTATTAAAGGAATATTTTTAGCTGATCTGGTCTTATTCATGAAGCTTCTTTGATTTCGACTGTGGATAACAGTGAAAATGCACATGTAGTATTTATTGCATCTTTGAAAGTCTAAGTCTCCTTTGAGAGGAACTAGAGTTTTTGCAGTGAATCATGTTTCAGTCAATACTAGTTTGATTTCTTGAGTTTTGTTATCCGGAAGTTGCATAGCTCTATTATACATCAGTTACGTAATGATAAGAATGCGTAAATGATTGTGTACGGTTAGCTGTGAAACATGCCTTTGGAAATGAATAGTTAAGGATGGCCGTGTGTGTGCAAGGCCATATGCAGCACATTCTTATATTGTGTGTTAATGGTTCCCTTACAAAAAGTTGTCTTTTTCTAAAAAAGGGGAAAAAAACCCACCTGAAACAGCCAACCACCAAACACATGCATTTCCTCCACACCTCAAGTCATATTTTTTTACAAATTCTGTATTTTCTGGTTTTGCTTTGTAAATACTGTGCAGATCTGTGAGGTAGTTGTGTCTATTCATATTAGATGTTTTACTGTTCCTCTCTTCCCAAAGAGCCACTACTAGAGAACCGTTATTCTGTAAAATGCCTATCGCAGCAAAGGGTAGCTTATTTTTAAACCTGTGGCGTAGCACAGTATTGAAGTTCCTGCTTGCTCCGACAGGATTGTGTGTATCATCCATTAAATGTGTCCATCTTCTGCCGAAAGTCCTTGGCCTTTGTCGTTAACAGATTTGCATGCTGAGCTGGCCACGTCAGGTTGTTTGGTTTTGTGCTTTATCAATGAAATTACCTTGAGTGGAGGTTTTAAGAACAGCATAGTTCGTGACAGCTGTATTAAGTGTGATTTTATTTGAATCGGCCTTCATTTGAAAATGTTGTGACTCATAATTGCTCAAAAAAGTGATGATACAGTGCTGTTTTGCTAATACCATGTAAAGGGCGTATGTATAATCTTCCATCAGTGACCACAGTTACTTCACAACAGTGTATCTGGATAGCAGATAGGATTTTTCTTTGGGTTTTGAAAGCAAAAGACAGCTGCTGATGAACGAAATGATTCCAAGCTTAAAATAGAAGTAGCTATAACTTTTATAAATCCATGGAATTCAATATAGATTTACACAGGTGTGAGGGATGGAATTTTGTATGCAGTGATAGTATGGTATGTAAAGAATATTGTTCTTCATATTTTCAGAATTAGAGCTAAGAAGGGAAAAAAGCCCTTCAGCTGGAAACTAGAAACATCTGAAGAATACCTGAGAAAAATCGGTGAGATGTGGGTTCTGCCTGCTCATTAGTCACCTGATTTTTTTTATGTGAATTTTTTTTATGCTAATTTCAGATAAATACATCTGAACTAGCTGTACATTAGCTGGCTAGCAAGAGTAACCTATGCGCAGCTTGGATTCTGAAGTGAGCTGTGGCCACTTATGTGTGTTTGCTGCAGGGAGGGTAGATTCTGTAGTCCGTAGCATACTTTGCATTGCTTGCTAATGTTCTCTGGACCAGTAACATCTAAGGCAATACCTGGAATTACTTTAAGACTCTGCACATCTGTTTGTTACAAGAAGATTCTCTGTGTTGGCCTTAGCATGTACTGGTATTTTGTAAGAGTTACTAGATTTAAGAATTTCTGTGATTTTCTTTAGATTTAAGAAAGAGATAAAAGGTGAAATCTGCCTTGTGCAACACAAATTACTGTACACTTCTTAACTGACACCTTATTCCTGTGTTATTTTTTTCATTCGCGTGGATGACTGTTGCAAGCAGTGCATAGTGATGCATGTGTCTTCTGCTTTAGATCTGAAGCATCCCTGCATCACAGTCTTCTGTTAGTTTGTGATTAAACAAGGTTAGAGTTCATGTATTTTAATTTTGCTAGCTATTCACTTAGAGGAAAAACCCAGATAATCGTCTTGAATTTTGTAAATGTTACTGTGAAGATTGCATTATAATTATGAAACAAATAGTCTTAAAAGATATGAATTCTGAGCAATGAGTTGCAAACTGGAGCATATTATGGGTCTCGCATGCCGCTTGGTGGTACTTGCAGTTTTATAGCAATCAATTCTTTCCTTTGGTGTTACAGTAATTTAAAAAGTGGCAGTTGGACTTAGTGACACAAATGCTGGGATCTGTAAATGGCTAAAAAATATGATCAGTAGGTGCTTAGTTCAGAGGGATGTAGCTCTCTCACCAGAGACTGGAGTGTGGACAGTTGAAATTTGTAGATACATCGTTAAGTGTTATTACCTGCAGAGAATCTAAAACTTAATTTTGTTTGCTAATATGTAAACAGAAAAAAAAAAAGTTTTCAGCCTGTACCTTAGGTTTATTTTTATATGTTAAAAAGAGTAATTAAAATAATACTGAAAACTAAAAACACTGTACAAAATGGATTTTTTTACACAAGAGAAATACACTTTCAGTTGTGTTTAATTTTAAATTTTAAAAAAAATGTCTTTCTGCGCAGTGTTTATTTTTATTTCAAATTCAAAAATGCTTCATTTTTAGCTAAGTCCTGTTGCAGGATCTGAACATGTTAGTATGAGGGTTTCTTCTGTGTTCTCTTCACTATAAAAACAGCTTACTAAAGTCTTGACAGTGTACGGAGGCAGCTGCTTTCCCATGGTTTCAGGAGACACTGCTCTAACATTTTGATTGTTTAAATAGTACAGCTGAGAAACTATCTATGAACCTTAGTTTTCACAGTGTTTTCTGAAACTGAACTACTATTCAAGAAGGCAAAGTTTTCTTAATTGTCAGGACAGTGTTACAATTGTTGAGCTTAGTAAAGGGCAACATGGGTAGCAAAAATGAGGTTTTAGCTGTTTAGGTATTTCTTGAAAGTTTTAGTTTAAACTTTTTTTAAAAGTAATATTTTTAATTTAGTGCCAAATTCAACACAAGAATAGAGATTTTTGGTGTACAAAGTATGTTCCTTACTGATCCTGTTAATGAAATTATTCTTCTCCCATTGAAATGGTTACATGTGTCTGTTTTGACCGCAGAGACTTACCAGGAGTGGTAAAAGAATGATTTCATCTTCCTTTCAGTCAGTTTATGTGATTAATAAGGCTGCCAGTTAAGTAGCTTCCTTAGAAGTTGTTGCTCTACTCAGTAAAACTTTCCTCAGTGCAAGGATTTGGAACTGCTGCACTGATGAATAAATCATGGACCACTTAGAAATAGCTACTTCATAAATACATAATTTTCATAATAATTTAATCAAAGGAATGAGTGATCTGCTCTGGAAACATCAAGGGAGTAAGCTGACATGCACAGTTCATGTAGTCTGTCAGTAGATCCTTTCTGGTATTTTTCCTACCAATGCAAGAGCTATGAATAATTTGTTATGCGCAGCATCTCCCACAGTTTGGGTTCAGATACACCCAGGAAACCTGAGCACTACAGCAGCAAAAATATTATTTCCCTTCTTTAAGTTTGGTGTTTCTGGTAAGAGGTCTTCTAAGTTTAATAAACATATAACTATGTGTTGTATGTTGCATTGTTCCATGTTGGTAGAGTATATTTTTGCATTAATGAAGCAACTATGAAATGGTACAAGTAAAGAAATGTCAAATGCTGCTGTTACATTGTTATTTTTGTAAATAAACAATGTCCCAAAGTTTTAATGGTGTCATAAACTCAATTCCACAAAATTTGGATGAGATGGCAGTGAAGCAATTATTTGTTGCCTCTTTTATCTCTTTTTTTTTTTTGATGGGGGTTGGGGAGTGGGGACATCTGCCCCAGGGAGTTAAGTGCTTTGTAACTTAAGTCTGTTGGACCAATACTGACAAGAATATTACAGGAAAGGTTGCGAAGGGTTAAGTAATTGAATGTATCTTCACTGTTAAGTTACAGAAGAGGCTTCTGAATTCCTGGCTAAACAGGAGATTTTTATTCTTCGCAGAAAACTGCTATAGTTTCACCAGGGAGAGCCTGTCACTTTGAAACTAGGTGGTCTTTAAGATCCCTTCCAATCCTGACTATTCTATAAAACAGTAGGTTAGTAAGTGTGGATGTATAGAAGTGAATGTCAAAATTTTTTATTTTTTATTTTTTTTTAAAAAATAAAAAAGTAGAATCAGGATTTCCAGCAAAATTATTGACTTTAACAGTACTTGTCAATTTATTGTCATGGATATTTTCCTATTAAATTTCACTTTTTTTCAGTACTTAAGCTTCTCTATTTGTATAATGTGTAAGAATCGAAAAGCCATGATTAAGGGGCAAAAGTTTAAGATGTGCTGCATAGAAGACTTTAACTTGCTCAATAGGGATCTTGTGGTTTTTGAGAGCAGCTACATCTGTAATGAGACTGGTGGCTGGTTTAACTCATCGGGTGATTCAGTCAACGCAGCTGTGGTGTAGGTAACTGCATTTCACTGCTGATCCTCTGAATGGGAAAGCAGAGAAAAACAGGTCTGAGAAATACATTGAGATACCCTAGCAGTGGTTAAAAGTTATATATTGCATGTTTAGATACTTTTACATTTTCCAAAGCAATTACTCACTAAAAAGAGATTGGTTTTAGAGGGGGCGGTTGAAAATTTACTGAAAAGTGACCAGTCTTTTAAAAGCAAGCTTTTTCGTGTATGTGGCTTGTTTGCCTGCTTGTTTTGAGGAAGCAGGCAGATTGGAGTGTTGGTACTAGTCTTTTGTTAAGTGTGCTGCTTCAGTATCAGACCTGGAGAAAACTGCATCTCCTATTCTTCTGTCTACAAATCAAACATTTCCTTTTAAAGAGAGACTTAAAGAACCCCTTTAGTTTGTATCAAAGTAATATTTTAAAGGATTGATTCAAATTGCTGGATTTAGAAGTCAAAAGCAAATGCGTTGGTCCACGTGAAATATTATCATTAAACTGCTTTCATTGGATTTGTGTCCTCCTGTAGAGAAGTAACATCTTCCACAATTGCTACTCTATTCAATTGTAAGGGGAATACTCTTCTTATCTAAGTAAGACTTGTTTAGCAAGTCTTCTGAGCTGTTAGTATCTTGTCTTTCCACTAGCTTGGTGTTTTCCTCACAGGCATTCAATTCTTCTGCATCCCAGTCATCCCCCTTGGTCTTGTCAAGACTAGATCCCTAGTAAGGGCTAGACTTGTAGAGCTGGAGACTGCTTTATGCTGGCATTTCTCAATGTGGGAAATGCCGTAAGTCACTGAAACACTCTGTTCTCCACTCTTCTTTTGTGACAGGGCTTAAAATACTGGCTTTGTTCAACCGACGTGTGGCAATGCTCAATTTATTAGTTTACAGTATACTTCAGAATCTTTGATGGAACAAAGTTCCAGGACTGAGTCATATTGCACTGAATGCACTAGAAATGGGAATTTGCTTTTATGGCTAGATGAAAGATAGCCCAATCCTGCAGAAGTCAATTTATTCAGATTTCCCTTGATCATTTTTACCTGGGGTAATTTATAGTTGTAAGGACTGTGGTAATTCAGTAGATGATAAAACGTAGAATTCCGACTTCTTTTGTTCAAGAACTTTCTTTTCTTCTGTCAGATGTGTAGCTGTTCTAGTAGTAGCTCGTAACTACAATTGGAAAGAGCAGTATCCCGTCTGAAGTGACCATGTTTTATGGCTTCTATTTCATCCACCGTGTGTAAGATAAATTTTTGCCTTTGTGCTCTTTATAGAGAGGGATAAATAGAGTTCTATACAGAGCACAAAGGCAGAAATTATTTTAAAGGCTGTGACAGCCTTCCAGGTCAGTTCTCAAGAGCTTTATAGAAGTGGTCAGGCATCATTCCTTTGCTGTCTCGCCCAAGTTTAAGAAGAGCATGAAGGGGTAACTGCCCCAACCTGCCGGTTCCACTATTGAATCGTTTTCTGACTTCCAGGCATACACATGAGATGTAAAATGCCTAACGTTAGTGATCATACATTTCTGGCTGCGATAATATGTTTATTTATGCCATGTAAACTGCCTTGTTGGTGCTGCTTGGTGCTTAGCTGTTTGGAAGCCATGAGAATGTTTGGGTGGAGGAGGGAGTTTGGGGGTGGGGAGTCAGAACTGTGTACAATTCAGTCTCCCCATTCCTCTTTGTATTATGAAGGTGTGAACTTGTATACTATGCATTAAGGTAACTTTGAGATGGAGGGGAAGACCAGATGTGTGAACGGGGAGGGATTAATGGCTGTAGTGTTTGAAGAGGACTACATGCATGGAACTGGGTTGATTGCAGTGTGAGGTGGAAGAATTAAGGTAGCTTGCAATGTGGACTTAGAAACTTGACTTTACCACTGTGATTTCATAAACTTTAGCACCATCTTCCAGGCAGCTCCTGGTGGTTTTGCTTTTCATAGAATCATAGAATGTTTTGGTATGGAAGACAACTTACAGAGTCATCTAGGCCAAACCCAGTGCAGTGAGCAGGGACATCTTCAGCTAAATCAGGTTGCTCACAGCCCAATCAAGCCTGACCTTGAATGTTTCCAGGGATGGTGCTTCTACCACCTCTATGGGCAGCTTGTTCCAGTGTTTCACTACCCTCATTGTAAAAAATTTCTCCTGGCTCATCTAAATCTACCCTCTTTTGCTTTAAATCCATTACTGCTTGTCCTGTCACAAGACCCTGCTAAAAAAGATTGTCCCCTTCTTTCTTATAGGCCCCCTTTAATTACTGGAAGGCCACAATAAAGTCTTCTTGTAGGCTTCTCTCAAGTCTGAACAATCACAACACTCTCAGGCTTTCTTCATAGGAGAGGTGCTCCAACCCTCTAGATTGTTTTTGTGGCCTCCCTCTGGACCCCTTCCAGCAGGTCCATACATTTCCTGGGCTGAGGACTCCAGAGCTGGACATGGTATTCTTCTGGGTCATTGTACTACTGTTCACGGTATACCCTTTCCAGCACAATACTTTGAATCGATAGGCAGAAACCTTTGGTTTTTAGTATGGTTCTGTGTATCACTTACTGAGACTTTGCAAACTGCAGTCCGGGATTTCCTAAACCTTGTTTAGGAAATGTTGCCCTTTGCTGCTGTGAACACAGGCTGGTGGTATGTACCGAGAGAGAAATCAGCAAAAAACGGTTCAAGCCTCTTAAGGCTTGTTGAGGGAATTAGAGTGGAGAAACAGAAATGTCCAAGCCAGAATCTGACCTGGAATTTCGAACAGTATTATCAGTTATAGCTGATGTAGGAAGAACATCTTCAAGAAGTTGCTCAGTGCTGTGCTGCAGTACAAAGTTCAGTGCTAGAGCACCCCCTCTTGAGCTACCGCAGTAACGTTTCAGATACCGTTTGAATTACTGCCGTGTTTAGACAGCAGGCAACAGGCAAAGCACTGCTATTTTCAGTACCCTACCACTGCTATTTTAGTACCCTAATGCAACAGTTACACGGTCCTTTAAGTCATATCTGAAATAGTTGCATTTTGCCTTTGAGGACATGCCTAGTGCCTTACACCAACACAAGGGGATTGAGGCTGATGTATATTGCAGGTTTGCATTTGATTACATGCAGCTAATTACCTGATGAAATGTATTTCTTTGAACTGTTTCTTTTGGGGGCAAAAAGGTAATTTAAAATTCTTGGGAGCAGGAAGGTGCTTTTATTTAACCTAAATCAAGTGAAAATGAAGTCCTATTTTGCTCCTAGTGCTTGGAGCTCTGCTCTGTCAGTCAACTTGCTCTCCTCATCCAAACCCTCCCTTGTCTTCCTGGAAGCTTTTCAGTAACCAACCAGTATTTAAACAAAAAATGATCCAAAGCAACAAACCGAAGCATAACTGTCCTTAAAAATTGAAAAAGTACTACCCTGTTATGCTTCTGATTCTCCAGTGTTAATTCTACATGTGCTTGGATCACCACACCTTCCCATCAGATCTGGAGAGCAGAAACTGACTCATAGTATTAAAAAAAAAATAGATTGACTATTTGCCAATAAAGTATTTGATGGACACAGGATTTAAAGTTCACTGTAACCCTGCAACTTCAGCCCTTCCACAAATAGGGAAACAGCATAGAAACCCTGGTGCTTGAGGAAATGTATGAGCATTCTTACAGCATTCTTACAGCAAATGGCATCAAAACAGTTGTATGATGGTTTTATCAGTACACACAATCCTTTCTAGAATTGCAGACTCCTCCATCACTGCAATGGAAATATGGCCTATTTACAGTGTATTTAAGTAAGTGAATGGGGATTTGTAGATATTCTGTAGTTGTTATTCTATTGGGGATTTGTAGATATTCTGTAGTTGTTATTATTCTATTGGGGATTTGTAGATAATTCTGTAGTTGTTATTATTTTATCTGCTAGGTAATACAGAGGGGGAAAAAAACCCCTCTGAAATACTGTGGTTGTTGCAGTCTCTTGTTCCAGGCTGAGTTACTGCTTGTCTTGTCTCTGAAACACTGATGTCTAACTACTGCAGTGTTATCTGACCTGAAGCATAGCGGGAAGAAAAAAATAAAAAGAAATCTCCATGTCCGTACTACATTAATGTATGCAAAAAAACCCAAACCATCAGCTCTGGATACCAGAAAAAATAGATATGTACTAACTTTGCTTTGTGTATGTTTTTAGAGGACATATTAGAGAGTGAATATTATATTCCTTTCTCTGTAAATATAATATGTTAAAACACTGTAACCCTGTAGTATAATACTCAGTGCTATAAGTCACTATATTTATGTGCCTCCAGGTGTACAGTTAAGTGTCTAAGCTTTTACAATGTCTAAATTCTTACTAATGCTGACTGGGAAAAGAAAAATAAAAGAAAAAGTGTCTTGGATTTTTATGGTCCTGAGCTTTTATATTTGCAATTTCATTCTTAACATAATGCATATTACAGCTTAGAATACTGAAGCTAAGAACACTACTGAAACCACTTAGTACTAGGGCACATGAAATACTATCTTACATATTCATTAGTAGAGGTAGGCTTTTGCAGTCATATATCTGTATATGCACGAACTTTTCTAACCTGCCTGAAGAGATCAGGCTGTTGGACTAGGTGATCATCAAAGGCCCCTTCCAGCTGAACTAAAAGTCTCCATAAATGAACGAACCAAAAAAAAAAACCCACAAAACCCAAGTTGCCCCTAATCTGAAGACCTGAATGCTTTCTGTCTCCTAGTGCTGTGTCCCTAAGTAGGTATATTATTCCACTAAAGCTTTTTCATTGGCTGGATGAAACTGATTAGCAAGTGTATTCTTCTATTTCTTTCCATATAAAAAATTCTTTCTTTGCTCTCAAAGGGTAAATCATGATGTGATGAGTTCTTCCGCTATATCTGTTCTCCATAATCAGGATTCTTCGTGTATCTCTTTCTCCCGAATGTACAGTTAACATCCATTATAAAAATATCAAGTGGGGTATTGCTCTAATGAGATCAATTAAGAATTACGTGTAATGTGAACTTTACAACTGAAAGTGGAATACTTCCTCCCTTCTATTTTAGGCAAAAAAAACCTCCTCCAACAATTAATAAGTTTCTTTCTCCACAAAATAGTTTTAATAAAATGCTTCATAAACTGGAGATGACAACAAAAAACTACATCTTCTATTATAATTGCAAATCATTAATGCCTAGAGAGTTTTTGGGTGAGAAGCTTTTGTAAGCCAGAAAAACCAGTTCAGATTCCTTGCACGGTGGAGAAACATGATGGAGTCACGTAGAGAGCATATCAAGGAAGTCATTTTTATCCCCTATATTCCAATGATTCCTCTTCTGTGTAAGCTTTGGAAGACTTATTGGACTGTCTATTCCGCTCCTGAAGACTATTCAACAGATACTATCACTGCATGCAGTGTGAAATCCTATCTGCAACTACATCTTATAGTAGAATGTGAATGGATTTATATGTATGTATAGATAAATGTAGGAAGAAACAGCCTTAATTTAATGTAAGTATCATCTTCTTTACACAGCACTATTCACCTATGAAAAATAAAGGTGTAATGATCTAAGATGTAAAGCACTTAATAGTTCTATTCCTAAATTCATGGCTTTTCACTCTTGTTTGGCCAGCTTTGACCAGCTGGAGAGCTGCTTTGGAGTGCTACACACTGTTGCTGGAATTTTTAATTAAGAACTTTTTGGATCTGAAAACCAGGTCTTAAACAGGTCACAGTGGTTAGAGAACTCTCCTGATGAGGGTTCCGCTTAGAGCAGAAGCTTCCTGAGACTAATCACCTATCAAGATGTACCTTACTGGAAGGTTTTTGATACAGTTCCCTGAAAGTTTTCCCTGTGTCGAGACAGCAGGACTTTCAGCATGACTGTGCTGAAATAGCTAATCAATTTATACAATCAATCCATTTAACCAAGGAAGCTGACTGAAGTAGACACTAACCATTGTCAGAAGCACACTGTCATGTATGACCTTAATGGCTCCCTTCAAGCATCAGAGGTTTTGGAACTTGATTTTATGGTATGGAAAACTGTGAAGGTGCTTCAGTTTGAATTGACTTGTCCCATCAAAGTTGGTCCAGATGGCAGAAATACTACCTGGCTTTGTTTGAGGTAGTCTTGGGCAGCAAAGAAAACCTGATGCTCAGTTTGTGCTGGCTTACTGAGTAGTTCCATTTCCAGATGAGGACAAGCAGCTCTTGAAGGCAACTTCACTGTCAGACCTATGAGGGCTTTCTGGCTGAACATGCTGGTGTAGTCACTCAGGAGTGGTGCTGTAATGGGAGCGATTCCTTCTTCTTCACTTGTAACTGCTTCTTCAGGGATTTCTTCATGCTTTAAGCAGATGTCTATATCGTGGCTAGGTTCTTCTGACTGATAAGAGTCACACCTGCTGTCTTCACCACTTGTAAAGAGGTCTGCCTTCAAAGGAGTCTTTGACTCATGCTCTATGACACAGAGGCTGGTGGTATCATTGTCTGGCAGACTCTGAAGCAGTGACCTTGAAACAGGTTTCCAATTAGACTGCAAGACAAAACAAGGAGAAAAAATAACTTTAGTATCGCACTTTTGCAAAGGGCAGTTGGCAATTTACTGAAATAAGTAACAAAAAAACTAAGCTAGGAGACAGGCAGTCTGGTCCTGCCTATATAATGTGCTAACTAATCAATTTTATCTCATCTTCATTAGTTTTAGAAACATGAATGAAAATATTTATTTCCCTAATATTCTCCTCTCCCATATTTTTCCTGCTTTTATATAAGCTTGGGACAAAATGTAGTGGAGATAAAATATAGGCTTCACAATGTGCTATTCTGAGACCCACAGCTTTCAAAAAATTTAACAAATGTGCTACTATAAAAAGGCAGCAGCTTGAATTGAACAGCAGCCAAACAAGCTTTAGCTATCAGCTGCTACAAGCAGCTTGTTATTCAAATTAATGCCATGTTGTGATCTAAAGTATACCTTGGGTTACAAGTTTTTGCAAATTCTGGATGATTAAATAGACAACAGTCTGTAACACCAAGCATCCTTCTTTCCCTCTTAGATTGTTCTAAGGGATTTGCCCACTTCTAAATTATCGCCAGGCTGGTATGTTCTCTTGAATAACTGTTAAATTTTCCACTTAGTTGCTCTAAATTTGTTTAAACTGTTGTGGTTCTTTTGCAATAAATAAATAAATATGTGTTTATTGTTTTTCCTCTTCTTTCTTCTTATGATTTGTGTTCTGACATGGAAATGAGTATGCTGCTCTTTGAATTTTCAGCAATGCTACATAAAATATTTCCGTTTTTCTCTTATAATGAGGTGAGTAGACACATCTGCATGGTCGGTATTGCTTTGTTTTGAATAAAGAGTGATGTGATATGTACCTCCATTATCATGTTTACTATGAACAGCAGCCCAAACTCCACACCAACCAAATCTAAAATAAGCTTTATGGTAGCTTCACTGATAGGTGAAGAATAAGTGTCTTTGAAGAATCTTGTCTAAATGTGAAGAGCAAACATGACACTGATGGGGTGGCTGGCTGGCCAGGTTAGTCTCCATAGTTCATTTTCCTCTGTGTGCTGGCTGAATTGAGAGTGTCTCCTGTTCCTGCTGCTGCTCTGTACCATGAGGTGTATTGTTGCCTTAGACTGCAATAAAGAATGCTCAGTCTGGATTTAAAGTACAATTTCTCTTGCCACCTATCTGGACTATATATGTGTTTCTGTCAAGAGTTACTATATTTCTCAGCTGGCCTGATGGGGTTCAGTCCTGAAACAACCTACAAACAGAATAAATTGCCCTCCATTTTACAGTACTCACTTGAGGAACACCTTACTCCACATTTCATGAACTCTTCATAATATCACATTATTTATAGGCAATATATCTGGTAACTGCTTTGTTGTACTCTCTCCTCATATAGAACCTTTTCTGCTTTCCCGGAAACTCTTATCTGATGTGTTATTTCCGTTTCTGCTATCAACAGTATTTCTCCACAAAACTTGGCTAAAAAAAAGCTTCATTTCATTTTACAGTTGCTTTACCTCTGAAGGAACAGTGAAATGCATCTTAAATAGGAATATTTTTCCTTTAAAATATTTATGTCAAAGTGGCACTCTAGTTCATATAATGTATTTGCCCCTTCTGTAACATGCAGCCCCAATGTATTTCACCTGCCTTTCCTCACAATGACAAATTATTCTTTGGAACTATTAGGTTATTTCAGCCTAATGTTTTATATTACATTATATTTACTCCTTTCTTGCTGAACTTCTATCCTGCAATTCAACTCTACATATGCTTATTACTACATTGAAACAGTTTCAGGTCCTGCGAGGTTTTTTTAAGGCAAAAATACTAAAAACGCTGAATAGACTGGATTGCTTTTTTTTTGCTTTTGAGAAGTCTTGCTTCCAACACGTATTGAATCAGCATCTCTCCCACTTTGTAAATGCATGGTGGAAAAGAATCAAAAGGTTTAATTGAAGATATTTCTACTGCAGTGGTGATGAGGGACATCTGAATCCCAGCACTGAGAGCTGGAAGTTGCCTGGTGCTGGCAATCAACTTGATTTCTTTAACTGAATTAAACAGTGAAATTACAATCTTCTAAAAGCAACAGTTTTGAAACTCTGACTTTGTACTGCTGTACTTTTGTACATCTGATCCTCCTTTGTTCAGCATTATCTGATTTTGCCAAAATGACTGTCTAATGCTACCTCTCAAACATATTTTAAAAGGAAATCAGTACAAGTTACTGCTCCAAAACTGTAATGGTTGGTGGTCTGAGACTTGGGATATAAAATGAGGCGTCCTAGAGGAAGGACTTCTAGTATCAGGTGACAGGAAAACTGGAGTAGAAACGAAACTTGTTTAAAAGTGGAGAAGATAAGGAGAATATGATACATTAAGTCTGCTAGTAGGCAAAAGGGAATAACATGGTCTACAGCAGCCTCCTCCTAACAGCTGATTTCCAGGAGCTTCTTCCATCCTGAAATTCATGTATCTTTACTAAAGATGCTTTACTAAAGCACATGGGAAAGCTGTGGGCAAGATTTGAACAAGCTGCTGAATCTTGGTGCCTGTTGACTAGTAGGTGCTCCTCAGCCAGCAGCCAGCAGCCAGAGCCCCTGGATTGCTCTGGAAACAGGTAGAGTCTGAGGGGTGAGGAGTGACTTTCAAAAAACACTGTGTACTTGGCCTCTATTGTGAGACTTCTTCGGAATTAGGCCACAATGCATTACTTTGCATTTTGAGTAACTTATACTTAATAATCACAGAACTACACAGAATCACAGGATGTTAGGAGTTAGAAGGGACCTCGAAAGATCACCTAGTCCAACCCTCCTGCCAAAGCATGATCAGCTAGATAGGTCACACAGGAACGCTTCCAGGTGGGTTTTGAATGTCTCCAGAGAAAAAGACTCCACAACCTCCCTGGGCAGCCTGTGCCAGTGCTCTGTCATCCTCACAGTCAAAAAGTTTTTCCTGATGTTTTTGTGGAACCTCCTATGCTCCAGCTTGCACCCATTGCCCCTTGTCCTATCATTGAACATCTCTTAGAAAAGCCTTGCTCCATCTTCCTGACACTCACCCTTTCCATATTTATAAACACGAACGAGGTTTCCCCTCAGCCTCCTCCAAGCTGAAGAGACCCAGCTCCTTCAGCCTTTCCTCATAAGGGAGATGTTCCACTCCCTTCACCATCTTTGTGGCTCTGCACTGGACTCTTTCAAGCAGTTCCCTGTCTCTCTTGAGCTGACGGGCCCAGAACTGGACACAATATTCCAGATGTGGCCTCACCAGGGCAGAGCAGAGGGGGAAGAGAATCTCTCTCAACCTACTAGCTACAACCCTTCTAATACACCCCAGCATGCCATTGGCCGTCTTGGCCACGAGGGCACATTGCTGGCTCATGGTCATCCTGCTGTCCACCAGCACTCCCAGGTCCCTTTCCCCTACACTGCTCTCCAGCACTTCAGTCCCCAACCTAGACAGGGAACTACTGGAGAGAGTCCAGCACAGGGCAACTAGGATGATGAAGGGAGTGGAGCATCTCCCTTATGAGAAAAGGCTGAGGGAGCTGGGGCTGTTTAGTTTGGAGAAGAGGAGACTGAGGGGTGACCTCGTTAATGTTTACAAATATATCAAGAGTGAGTGTCACGAGGATGGAGCCAGGCTCTTCTCGGTGACAACCAATGATAGGACAAGGGGTAATGGGCTGAAACTGGAACATAAGAGGTTCCGCTTAAACTTGAGAAGAAACTTCTTCTCAGTGAGGGTGACAGAGCACTGGCACAGGCTGCCCAGAGAGGTTGTGGAGTCTCCTTCTCTGGAGACATTCAAGACCTGCCCGGACACGTTCCTGTGTGGCATAATCTAGGCGTTCCTGCTTTGGCAGGGGGATTGGACTTGACGATCTTTCGAGGTCCCTTCCAAGCCCTGACATTCTATGATTCTATATTGGCACATGGGGTTATTTTTTCCCAGGTGTAAAATTCTACACTTGCCCTTTTTGAATTTCATCAGATTTCTCCCCACCCAGCCCTCCAGCCTGTCCAGGTCTGGCTGAATGGCAGCACAGCCTGCTGGTGTGTCAGCCACTCCTCCCAGCTTTGTGTCATCAGCAAACTTGCTGACAGTGCTCTCTAATCCCTCGTCCAGGACATTGATGAATATACTGAATAGTACTGGTCCCAGTACTGACCCCCGAGGGACTCCACTACATACAGTTATAATCAGTTCCAGTTGGTGAAAACTGTCTGAATATAAAAACTGAATTTCTCTCTTTAGTCTCCATCTCCCTCACTTCAACTTCTCTTTGTTCTCTTAACAGCCACACCTTTAAACACCCTCTATAATGTTCTCAGAAAAGTCTGAGAACCTTTATTAAATTAAAAAGTGTATACAGCCTCTGCCTAAACAACAACCATCTGCCATCCTATATTTTTAGTATTACCCTAGCTTCCCAACTGTTGGTATTAGATGTTTACTAGGGTGAACTGTGAAAAGACTAATAACTAACATTAAATAACTGATTAGTCAGTAGGAAGGATCTCCCTTGTGTATTTTTTTACACCATCAGAAGAGTACTTGCCATGTCTTGGAGTGCACTGCTGTTTCTTGGACTTGGCATGCTGGGCCAGCATGGTATTTTCATCCTGTAAAGAAGTATTCTAAGTTTATTGTGAGGCTAATTGACTGACGTTTCCTATGCATTTAAATTAACTGCCACTTATATACAACATTTTGTTGTTCTTTTCATGACTATCAAACCAAGACATTCTACAATGACTATTAAGTGTAATGCCAATTCAAACCTGAAAACCAAGCTTGGTAATTCACTCTGAAATGCTGAGTTAGTCATGATCAGCATCTTTGTTTAAGGACAAAGTAGCTGTGACAGGAGGTATTAATGTCTCTTTCTATGTGCTTAATCATTGTACATTACTGTTTCACTGTTGTTTTCACAAAACCACCATTTTCCTTGAGGACTCTTGGACACGTAGGAGGAAGTTTGTTTTATTAAGTATTTGCTTCTGGGCTTCTAGGAGTTTGCTTTCCCCCGTACAAGGAGCGAGCTTGCTCTTTTTAGCTTCTGTGCAGTGACACCGGTAGCCTGGAAGAGGCCCTCCCTGGGACCTGCGGTCTGAACATGGTTGCTGCTCTTTCCTGATTGTTTTAAGATTTGGTCTTCCTGGGAGCTATTTCAAATGGCATCTCACTGCTCCAACTGACACAAACCTAAACACACCTTTACTAAAAACTCACACCAGCTGTTTCTGCTGTAGAGGAAGGATTTGGTAAGATAGAGCTGGGTTTGCTGATCAAGCTGTTCAAATGAGTGTCAGCTGGCTGCTTGTCCACAGACCTCTCATCAGAGACCTTTTTTTTAAAGATTCTTCCTTGCACCCGAGGGCTCAGAAACAACAAATCTGGCAACAAGCTGCTATTCTGTTCTCCAGTCTCTCTGGGCCACCCCTGCCATGGGCACCACCTCAGCCATTGTCTTCGCTGGCCCTTCCTGAGACGACAGGCTGCCATGGAGGACTCCCATCAGTCAGACAACCCTGGGATGCTGGTGCTGGCCCCAGGCTGGCAGGGACCAGCTGTGATCCCCCTGCAGAGGGCAAGCAGTGGGGTGCGATAGGAATTTCAAAAGGAGTTTCTGATCCCATTGGCGTCAGTCACCCTTGACTACTCAGCAGTGGTTCCCATGCGAGCAGAGGGAGACGCTCTCTCAGTATTTTTGAGCTGATCATCTCCCTGCCAGGAGCTGCTCTCAGAGCACACCCCTGTGTGCTTTGGGCAATGACATCTCCTTAGGAAAAAACCTCAACACACCTGAGAGGGACTGTGGGAGGTTATGTAGCCCATCACCCTGTGTTTGTGTTGGCTCCAGTGTTGTCAGGTTTTCAAACCAAATCTAGACATCATCAGCTGTGAGGTACTTTGCCACTTTAGGCTGCGGTTTGAGGTGGACATTGAAGTTGTAGAATTACTGGATCTCTTTGTTGCTCCTATGAAGATGAGTGCTTAACTGGTGAGTCTTTTTTTATAAACCAAGCAGGTCATTGAGATGTCAGGATCCTTTGGACACGTCATCTCAGTTTCAGGTGTTCAATATGACTAGATATTTAATTGCCATTTTGTAGTGCTATACAGAGCTTCTGTGTTGGGTTTTGGTTTTTTTTACAGTTTATAATTCTTATTTTTCCCCTAAGGGCCCTGACTATGAAGTATGATCTTATTTTTAAAACAATGAAGTTTGCTCAGAAGTTCTTGTTAAAAAAGGCTGGACCAGTTATAGAGTAACTTAGAATAAAATCTGAAAAGGAAGATGCACAGGGGATGTAAAGTGGAGTGCAGTCTGTTTCCCAGTGGCAAGGTCAGTAGTTTAGCCTGATGCACAAGCTAAAACAAGCTACATCATGCCGTACGGCTTTCAAGCCAAGATTTGGACCATCTATCTATTCTGTCCTTTAGCAGCTGTGCCTTCAGCTTCTGAGGCTGATGTTTTGTAAAAAGGAGAAAAAAGAGAGGGCAGCGTTTTAGGACATCAAAATAGTAGTGTGCATGTTTGTATGCAAATAGGTTTATCAGAAAATTAATAGAAGGATACATTACTATGCAAGCTGTTTTTCTGTTAGTGGTAGTGTACGCCCCTAATATTGTACCTCAGATTAATATGAAGGGACTGTACTTGATTACTGTAGACAACAATTTCTCCTACAATAAGAGGACCTCATCTGTATCTTACCGACACCTTTGTTATTCTTTTTCCTACTCATAGAGGCATTATTTCTTCTCCTTATGTGCTTATGTGCATAATTTATGTAGTTAATATCCAAATGTGCTTGGAGGAAAACGCTTAGATGGCAACATTACTTTGTGTATGCTGCTGGAATTTATTTTTTGTTTCAGTAGAAGAGACGTGATTATTAGCTGAGAATGAAAGAGCAAAATAGCCAAATGCATATATATATATGAGAATATAATAGAATATATAATAGAATATATATACGAATAATAGAAATTTCACAAACTGTTTTGGTCAGGTTATACTGGTTCATAATTGCTCTCATTGTATAAACCAGTGGGATGTCTTTTGTATTGAGCTTTTTTTTAAATTGTGCTGCCTTTAATGACAAAAATGTCTCAGTGCTATGAAACTTGGGGTTAAGAAAAACGGAAGGGCTGCTGACAACTTCCAGTATTTCCTTCTTACCTTTTAAACACCAGAGAACAAGCAAGAGGTGCAAAAACCAGAATGAACACCACAACAAAGGAAAGGCCAGTCACAAATCCCTCAAATTCTCCTTTATCTGATGGGAAACAGAGGGACTGAATCAGACTTATAGTATGAAGTACAGAAAAGCCATAATGATTCTGCAAGAGACATATTTCAAGCAGAAGTGAAGTCAAACTTCGCACATGTTCTGGTATTCCTGTAAATGTAATCTGGTTTAAAAAAGACTTGAAATTTTCTAGGGGATTTGAGGCTTTCAAGTTTGTATTTTTAAGGTATCTAAGTATATGTGCTGAATTCTTAAATTCACCATTCCACCATCCAATTTATGATGAAACAAGTATTCCTACTCCTCATGCTATTATGTGAGCTCTAGCTCGTTTGCAGGGTCAGAACGCTGACGCAGGTTCTATTTCATAGGAAGCTGAATGAAAGTGACTTTTAATCTGTTTCAGGTTTTACTAGAAGCATTTGGGGTTTTTCGGTGAGATCCCACCTAGTCCTGATAACAATAGTATGGTTTGTGTATTTAGTAAGTGTGTATTTAGTAAGTCCCGTGTTAGGGAACATTAAAGAAATTTTAGCTGTCAACTTGCTGCCCACCTACATCTGCGATATGCTATGTTAATATTTGCACTAGACACCTCTCACAACTCCCCCACCTTCCTGAAGGAGATAAAGCACTTGAAAGGTTAATGAAAAGTTGATAAAATGCTCCCATGGTGAGATCAGTGTGGGTCACACAGCAACCAAAGCAGGCTGTGATATGAAGAGAGGGTCGGGATCAACGTGTTCTTTAAGATAGCTAGATTGAAAGTTTCAAAATAGAGCCAGAAAATTGTTGTCAGTACATGATTGTGTTGCTGATACTGACAAGCTGGATTTGCAAAAGGGGTGCTTGCTTTTCCTTTTACTATCCATCCACCAACAATTTTTTTTTTTTTGTAAATCAAACAGCTACTTAATTTTTTGTAAAAATGTACGTGAAAGACTGCAAACTGCTTTGTTGCTGAAAAAGGCTTTTATGAGAAAGAAACCTGTAGTTCTTTTAATGGATTAAGCAACTTGTGCAGTGCTGGGGCAGGGAAAAATAGTAAATGTAACGTTTAAATTCAAGTAATTACATTGAATTTAGACATTTAAAATGTTATATTAAATTAACTCTGTATTTCTGTTGTTTTCTTGAGAAGCTGAATCCTATCCAAATATACATTCAGTAGGATGTATGGAATGAAGTCCTGCAGATAAGCTCCAGTGGAGACACTTTAATTTCTTGTGCTGACAGGAGAAAGGATTTCAGTGTAGGTGAGCAGAAACCTTGTTGATTTCAAGGAAGATTTTTAATTTCTTTCCTTTTTCTTTCAGCTTCTCTTTGACTATTCGGTTGCTTGTGTTTACACCTCCTTCATTTAATATAAAAAAATAGTGGGCAGAAACCATTTGCACACTTCTGTCTCTGAATTTCACAGGTTACTTTCCTGTGACTGATACCATCTTACCCTGTTCTTTTTTTGTTTGGAAAGTGTCAGCTGAGGGAAACTGTGGTCATACCAAAAAAGGTTTTACTGAGTGTTAGATTTAGTTTAACGGAAAAAGTGTTAAAAATATCTGAGACCATGTTTTCCAACCTTATATGATTACAATATATGAGACTTTAAAAATGTAACTGTATTGATTTTCTTAGCCTACGCAGGTACCTTTGAAAAAAATAAAATTTTGCCAAGGAACTGTAGGGCCTGTTATGTGAAACACACATAATTTATTAGCAAACAAAAGATATTTTTATTAGCTGTCATCCACAATAGAAGAAATTGAAAGAGACTTTTTTTTTTTAACAGTTAAATGCTAAGCAGTCTAACTGGAAAGCAGTTTTACATAATTGCTCAGGGTTTTGACAAGAGCAGACTACTGAACTTAACTAGTCACAGGTAGAATATTGAAACTGCTGAAATCTATGACAGGAATTGGCAATAAAGAAAAATATGTGCACATAGGTAGCATAAAAAGGTCAGAAAATGCTTGAGAGATGAGGAACCCTAGCTAAGTCTCCTCTGAATGTTAGGTAATGAAATACAGACAGATTGTTCTGTCCTGTATAGTTTACCACTAAAAATAGAAAAATTTGGTCTGTTTGCAATCAGTAGCTGAGGATTTAATAATAAATCTCTGTCACCAGCACTCTGTTACTCCTTGAAAAGCAGGAAAGGATAGAGCACAATGCCATATATAGTGCACAAAGCAAGCATAGATGCTGGGTAACACAGACACACAGAGCTTCCACAGTACCGTATTTTGGAGTGCTAAAAGGTTGTGAAAAAGTTGGAGGTCCTTCGCCAGCAATAGTGAATCCCGAAATCTCCACATAGTAGATGGTTTTTTCCTTCAGTCCAACAAGACGGTAACTTGTGGTGGAAGAATTGAGAGTAACAGCTGAAAAACACAAGAGGGGTTGGGGAAGGAGAGGAGCAGACAAACTCTGATGGCTGAGTGCATCAGTGTGACTGACTGGGAAAAGACAAAACTTCTGTGCCCTAATCCACACCTAGATTAAGCCACAGCATGCAGATGTATTGTGACCAAAATCTTAATCCCTCAGAAATACTGTGTACATCTTGCTTTCAATGTTATTTAAGAATTCTACAGTAGTCTTGGAACTGTAAGTTTTAACGAAATATTTTCTTCCCATCTCAAATTAACTCTTGATATCTAGAAAATTCTAAGTATTCATAGGGCCGTATAAAGCAATAATCTCTAACTAGGAGCTGAATTTTGAGAGCCCTCAGTTCCCACAGAAATCAAAGTAACTCAGTAGTGTGCTGCAGCAGCACTCAATGGTCTGTATGAACATTTTCTCTCTTGGCTCTGAGCTGCTGCTTTATTCTGAGCAATGATGACTTACCCAGAGACTTTTTCCTCGATGAATCTGTGTAGCTGACCCTGTATCCCTGGAGAAAGCCCAAACAGTCTTTGGCAGCGATTGCAGTCCACTTCACGACTGCAGAATGCTTTGTGATGTTCAGAATTGTCACATTAGCAGGACCTGTCCTAGGAGCTTAAAAACCAGATAATAAATTCTGCATCAATACTTGTGCAATAAACCTACAAGACTGAAGCCTAGCTGTTTCCTAGATAGCTCCTGGCATGATTCTAGTTGTCATAAGTTGTAACATAAAGGCTGGAAGAGAAAGTTGAAATAGAGTAAAAACCCCTCATCTCGAGCAATACCAAAGTAGGTAGAAATCGTGGCTGTCTCATTACAAACACTTTTACTCCAATAGCCACAGCTGTACTCAATTCATCCTGCAACGTAGGACACTGCCGAATATGGATTGGAAAATCTGACTTCGGCCACACTTAATTTTGAGCTCCATGAAGTGGTGACTGAGACCGTCTTTCTGTTATTTTGGTAATGTCATGTGTAGTAATAATAGTTCTATGGACCTGTCAGTAAGGAACAACGTTCAGGTCATTCACTGCCAGTGCGTAACTGCTAAGACCAAAGGCAATTCTAACTGGAGAATGTGCTAATTCACCTGGAAAAGAAGCTTTGTGTAGAATTCCTGTTATTGCTGCAGATAGGAAATGAGAAGAAACATAAGGGATGAGTTTATACAAAGGGGAGGAATACCTCCTTCAACTGAGTAGAACTGGGTCACTCCAAAAGTCTTTTCATGTCTTGTGAAACTTTCACACTGACATACATCAGACGCATGTACCATTATTTTGTATAACTTATATGGCTGAAAATTGTCTGGAAAACAAATAAAAGCACACATCAGGGTTTACTGAAAAGTTACAGATGATAAACAAGGGGAGGATTAACAAAAACTTTATAGCTTTTCTGCATAGTTTTTGCTTTCTGCGACTTGAAGCATAGAGTAACTTTACAGTGCTTTGCACTGGGTACAAAATATGTGCATCCTTCTTCATTATGTCTAGATGTTCAATACAAACTATTTCAAAAGTAGAACAAGACATAACACAGCTTTGCTCTTAAAAGGTGCCAGATCTGCTTACAGTCTCCCTCTGGGGAGGCTGGAGCTGCTGAAGAAGAAGTAGAAACCTAAAATGGCTGCAGATATTTTAATTCAAGGACAGCTACTTCCCCCTCAGCCAGCCTATTTAAAATCAAGCAAAACAACTAGAAGTATCGTGGTGGTGCAGATGTTGGACAAGGACCACAGAACACAGTGCATTCATTTATAGAACTCTGACGCTAAATGTTCTCTACTGCACAAAAAAAAAAGCAGTTCAAAATGGCCTTTGCAAGAATCACCTGCGTGATTCATTCAAGATTTTCAGTGGCTCTCCTATAAAGCAATCCATGGCTGTGGCTCGTCATGCTTAGCTTGGTAATCAGAATAATGGAGTTGATAACATAGACTTTGACAAGAACAGCCTTTGGGACAAAAAAAAAAAGTAATTTAAGGGAAACTGAATCAGAGGAGTTTATTTAAAATTAAGTTTACCTAGAGACAAGAGGAACTTTTTTCTTTAAAGGCAATAGTATATGGGTCTACCTGCACTGTGGGGAAGGAGAGACATCATACCAGCCATAACAGCCTAGCTGCATTTCTTTCCCAACTGTGACCAGAAGAACCCTACTGAAAACTTTGCTTTTTATCTGCCTTGGTGTTGCTAAAAATCAGATGTTTCAGCACTGGACAAAGATAAGAGTTGCACTTACCTGGATCTTCAGTTTGCTCTTAAATATGGTGTAAAAATCCTACCCTTTCCAAATGAAAATACCCAGTAGGTGAAATGGTGCCTCTCTAAGTGGATGTGGTGTTTGCTGTTACCTAGTGTGAAATTTCCAGTAGCTGTAGTTACAATTTTCATGTTCATATCCTCTTTGCCAGTGCCCCAGTCAACCACAAAACATTTTGAACTGTATTCTGGAGTCCAGGTGACAACTGCATCAGTTCCCTGGTGTTTGACATGGATTTGGCCAGGCAAGTCTGTCAACAAATATAATATTAGATATCAATAAACAGGAAAGCAGTTTTCTCCTCTGTTGCTTGCTTTTTCCCTTCTGCTCTTCTTTGAAGATTATTCCTTCAGTAGCTACCTTTGCAGGTGATCAATACATAGTAAGGTTTACACTAATATCTCAGTAGGTATCTAGCACTTTGCAATGGTCTCTGGGAGGTCTAATGTTAATTTCTGTTCATGATGTTTAATTTCCTGCAGTTGAAAAAGGGGAAATGGCTGTCCCAAGCCTCTGGAAGAGGAAGCCTGGTGTTGCTAAACAGCCTTCTGTGAGCCACTATTAACTGTTGTACACAGAGCAACTGTGAGATAGTGCTCACCTCAGGGAGGAGGAGGAGTGAACTATGGATTATAGCTATATAAATTCATATTTCATATACCTCTATTTTCTGCAAGAATCTTAAACATTTTGATATTTGTAAAGACAGATTATCAAATTATGAAAGACCTTCTGACTGAAACTAAGGGAACAAAAAGAGCAACCTCACTTTGTGTAAGAAGTGGATCTTGTCGCAGATAGACAAAATTCTCGATTTCATCTCCTGTCTGAAAACCAGTTTAATAAAGTCAGATAAAAGAAAATGGCTGAAAAGTTGTGAAGAAATTGTTGAGAAGAAATTTATCTTGGCAACGTACTTAGCACAAGCACCTCCCCAGTAATTCGTGTCAGACAACCTGCATGGAAGTACAGCCAAATCTGAAAACAGCATCTGGAGAGGGACATGAAGAACAGGCTGAGAGGTTCAGTCAACAAGAGGCTGTCAGTCAAAAGATGGCTTGAGGTAGCACACATTTTATCAGAAGAGAGCTAAAGCTCTCAAATGTAAGTGCAAACCTAATTTGTTAAGTTTTTATGTGGCAGAGGAGAACAGAATGATGGGAGTGTGCTAGAAAATCCTGGAAAACGATTAGTTGCAGCTGTCTGGAGATCAACAAGGGTGCTTGCATACGTTTACTTATACATGCTATAGCTAAATTAAAAGGAAAAAAAATCTTAATTTGGAAGAGAGAGGTTTTTGTTATACTGCAATAACTACACCTTGAGATAATAACAAATGAAAATAGTTTATAAGAAAAATATTGTTCAATAGTTTTATTGTTTAAATAAAAATGTTTATTTAAGCATCACAAAAGCTTCTATCTCCCCTTGAATATGACACACACTTTCCACTTATTCTTCCTCTCATGTGCCAGTAGGGGTAATACTGAAATAAAGGAGAGTAGCAGGTCTCTTAATAGATACTTACCTCAAAAACCTTAGCTTTGCACATAATTCAGCAAACTTTGTTTAAACTGCTGCCATTGACTTAACTTTGAGTACATTCCATAAGATGTTTTGATAGGTAGACCTAGCACATTAGCACATAATTATTTCTCTAGTTTGAGAGTACAGGTACTAAATGGAATGTAAAAACTTCTTGATCTGTTAGTTAACTTCTATCAAAATCCTTTCTTAAGAAACAATACCGACTCTCACTATACAAAAATATCAGTCTAATAAACATCTAAGAGAATGTCCCTGTCCCAAAGACTGTCGAAAGATAGCCTAGAGATTGCTCATAAAATTTCTCCACTGCTCTAATGAATGATCAGTATCGTAATTACCCATTGCAGAGACATCTGGGACAATGTAGATGGCTTGTGGAGATTCTCCTGCTTTGTTATAGGCAGAAATATTAACTTCATAATAAGCCATGGAGAGATTTAGAAGAACTTTTCTGTCCTTTAGAAAGATGCGATGTGGTGAATCCCTGCAACTGTTGGGTATTCTTTCCACATTAACATAATATCCAAGGATGTTCTCACTTTGTGCTACCTAGTAAAAGGAAAAAGATTGTTACTCTGTAAATGTCATTATGTCCTGTGTAGAAAATCAAGAGGTATTAAATTGTATAAATAAAATGTCACCTTTAATGATGGGGATAAGATCTACTGTTTTAATTAGGTTATTAGGAATCAGTGAAGCAAAGCATTCCCTTAAAATTAAGAGCATACTTAAATTGAGAGAATTTAAGCACAGGATTAAGTGTGTTGCCTAATTGAGATCTTAGTTATATGTATCCAATTAGTAATAACAGCAGTGAAGCAGCTGTAACGTTCTCTACATTTCACTGGAACATACCTCTCATAATTAGGAACTTGAAAATTAATGAGAGGTGTTTAATTGCAATTTATGCCTCTGGGAGCCTTCATCTACTAGGCTCTATTAGGCATCTGGTCTCTTTGAGGATAAATGTTGTTAATTATACTACATGTTATATATCCATCAATACAAATTTTTAGGTTGTGATGGTTCACTTGTTATTTTACTTATCTTTATGGGAGATTGGAAAATGAGGGCACAGAAATGGAAATTACTGCAATCTTGATGAGCTCAATACATGAATGCCTGTGAATTCTTCAAGGATTACTTCCAGTATCAAGCCTGTCTGTTATTTTTTGATGCATAGCTAATGTTGTGAAGATACCACAAAGCTGGAAGATGGGATTATCCTAGTAAAAGAATTGGATGCTTTTGGAATAACATAGGACGGCATACAGTAATTTAAAAGGCAGAGACACATGTATTGAGAGAAATTTCTGGTAAAGCTGGAATCTCTTAAAATGGAAACATATTTTCCCAGGATGGGTTGAAATTGTTGGTGCCATTACTTGAAGCTCTGGTAAAGGAGCTGGGGAAATAGTGTTATGGTTCTCTCACCAGGCTCTGAAACCGGAAGAGGTTTCTGTGTAGGTGAAATAATTCCTAAGATATGTCAAGTATGAGGTTTATTGCACAAGAAGAAATTAGTGGAATTTAGCTTTCTTATCTTAGGAAAATGAGACTAGAAAATCTGGTGTAGTCCTGCAGGAGGTCCTGTGTTATTTGCTGCCGTGAAAGCAATACGTGTTGCCTAGTTGGGTGACTAGAGCTGAAGACAGCTATCCTGTGCTGTGACCCATATTGTGTAGAAGTTACTCACTGAACATTAGCAAAAGCAGAACTATGGCTAGCCTCTAACACCATTAAGCTGTTTTCTTTAAGCTTCAGATCAGCTTAAACAATTACGTCAAGAGAGTTGAATATTATTATTTTTTTTCTGTACATTTAGCATATTAATTACTGAGTGCATTCCTTCCCTCTAGCCCTTTGATATTTGTTGAAGCTGTCTGGACTTGAACTTTTTTTCATATAATAGACTAGTGTTAAGTGTTATCCTGAATGAAGGTCCTAGCCCTGATATTATACTTAATATTACTTTTTTTTTTTTTTTAACTAAAGCATTTAGATGAAGAATAATGTCTTCTTTTAGCTTAACATTTAAATGGGCACGTGTGGTCTATTTCTTTGTCACTAGGTGAATCATTTGCCGTACAGCTTCACTGCTTTCTCAGCAGATAAGGGGAAAAGGGGATCTCTCATCTTTATCAGCAGATGAAGTGTCCATTTCCTCTGCTGTCTTTTCTTTCCCTTAACAAAAATGCATGGTGTAACTAAAAAGCTCTTCATATCTTCTGATATTTCAAAACCCTGCCAGTCTCTGTTCTTTTTGCCCTATGGCAAACTTGGAGAATTGTCTCTTGCCTCTTTCTCTCAGAATCTAGTGGAATTAGTTAGTGTCCACACAAACGTCTTTAGCATCACCTTGCTTATTGAAATTGCTTGTGAGCCCCTCAACCATACATTCAAGACTGTCAGTTGTCCATCTCTTACCAAAAGAACTTCAGCTGCTAAAACTGACCGATCTGCTGGAGTCGGTCAGCTGACAATGACTCCTGCTTCAGAAGAGGGGATGCCTCTGACATGTAGGTTTGAACTTTAAATATCATTAAGCCAGATGCTGTGCTTAAATATCATCAAGCCAGATGCTGTGCTTGTAAGCCAGCAGCTCTTCTTCTATCTTGATTATAATGTATTTGTACTTCCAAATTACTAAATTAGTGGATTTACCAAGCACTTCTAAAAGGTTTTGGTTTCTTGTGAATATGAATGCTCCTCAGGAACAATGAAATACATGGTGTGTCACTTGTATGTGCTAAACACTATGAGGATCTTTCAAGGAAAGCTTAATTCTAACACATGAACACAAAGCACATTAATTTTTAATGCAAGCTGGAAAGAATCTTTATTCTAGTCAAAAATTTTGAGCCCAGAGATTACTATTTTAGTAGTTTTTCAAGTTTATAAATTGGTTTAATTTTTCCTTGATAGTTTCCAGTATCTAAAACACCACTTTATAAATGCAGTGAATCCTGAAGCAAAAGTACAATATTCTATGGCTTTTACTTATGCAGTGTATTCTCGGTACAGTGATAAAGTCTCTTTTTTTCTTATAAACTTCTAAATTAATACCACAGACATAGAATCATAGAATCACTAAGGTTTGAAAAGACCTCTGAGATCATCTAGTCGAACCAACAACGCAGCACTACCATAGCACTAAACTATATCCTGAAGTGCCACGTCTACAGAATGTACCCACACTCAATGTGAATGTTACCTCCCACTTCAGAAGAACTCTTCTTCTGCCTGGAGAGATTTCTGTAGTTGCATTATATGATATTCTTGGCTTGTTCATGAGTTCTGGCAAACGTGAAAAAAAGATGAAGACATGCTCATATGAATCAGTTTGATCTTCATAGTTTCAGTAGTACCTGACAACGCTATTTCATATGATATAAGAGCTGAAAAGGCTTTTACATTCATGTTTATTCCTGGTAGGACAAAAACTATATTTCACTTACTGTGAGGGACCAAAATCTCTTTACTCCAAATGCAAACGCAGTGGATACCGTCCTTGGCTATGCATCTGAACTGAACAATGTATGACGATATAGGATTTAAATTCGAAATGGTGACATTGACAGCATTGCTTTCTACAGACACCTAAAAAGAAACTACGTTTAGTTCATGGGGCAGCAATAAAATATAATCTTGTATGAATCATTTTGTCAGCCAAGGACCAGTCTTCCAACTCCAGCTGAAAGTATGGGTTCATATCATTCAAGAGGAGTTACTACACATTTTAGCCAATGTCTTTTCATTCTTTCAAGGAAATACCTTCTTTTTCATGAACTTGTTCTGCTCAGCTGGGAATTTAAGCAACAGTTTAGACCTAAATATTCCTTTTGAGATAAATTAGGCCTTGCATATATGCTGGAAAATAATCACTTAACTCTGAGACTTGCTGGCATTCTGAAGAACAAGATGTCAAGATCAAACATTCTTTTTAAAAAATCCCTTATTTTCAAATGTATGTCAATAAATCATATGTCTATAAAGTCTATGCCTCAGCACCACAGAAGTTATGTGCATTTGCAGCTGATGATGGCACTGGAGCCCCAGGGACTGTGCAGGGTGTGGAGATTGTCTTGAAACAAAACCACCAACTGCAGCTAAGGAAATCCCAGAGCTGAAAACTGTAGGAGAAAATGTGATAGAAAATTGTCACTATATGATTCAAGATTACACTCTTCCCCAGAAGTCTGTTGGTGGTTGCTATCAGAGCACAGTATCCTGTATTAAATGGACTTTTGGTCATATCAGTCCTAGGTGTTATGATTTTTTTGGTAGAAGTGCTATTGCAAATTGAAGTATTTATTTTAGCATTTGTCTGCTGTGAAGTTTTGTTTTCATAATTATACATATTTCTGAAAAAAAACACACAACCCAAAGCAACAAAACCCCACCTAAAGTCCCCACTACTAGGTGACCAGTTTAACATTGGTTTTCTGCAGTACTGTTTTGTCTTTATTAAGTTAATTAATGACTTCATACACTTTTTCCAATAAAACTATCTTGGTCACAAGACCTCCACAACACACACCATTACAGAAAGATTCTAAATCTCCTACAGAACAAGAGGAAAGTGAAATAGATTTAAGGACCAAGTGTTAGGTTACGTGTGCATTAATCCTATTCTTGATAAGCACTACTTCTTGGATAGCTTTACACTTCTTGGATATTTCTGTGCTTGTATGCCTACACCCACCTTTTCCCTCTAGTCTCATTTGTAAATGCAGCCTACATTCATGTGATTGTGAAGAGTTTACAGACAAGATTCACAGGATCAGCTGGGAGATGGGAGATAGTGAATACTCCTGACCCTGTAGTCTTTCAGGACTCAGTCATTTCATCACCCAGTGTGGGTGTCTCTACCAGTCTTTCACATTACTGACTTGAATCCCCTATCTCCCCTGTCTTCAGAATCTGTGTGACATGTATTTTTACTGCTCTTAATTCTCTATTCTTCCCCATGCTGCGTACCAGACTGTCTGCACATGGTTATTTATCTATTGCACTACCAGGTGGTATGTGCTTGGATATCTGTCTGTCCTGTATTTGATAGCAGTTTTTTATTGGTTACAAAACCTAAGCCCATATACAAAATTAGGAAAACATTTAGATGCCTCTTTGAAAGAACATTTTAGTCTATTTTAACTGATAGTTTAAAAAAATAATAAAAACAATTCAATTTTAAACACTGTTCTGAAAACGTAAAAGTGCAGCAATATACTTTGTTTCCTTTATTAACTATGAAATGGTGAAATCCCAATCAAAATCTGATAAGGTCACAACAGAAAGAACTGAGCAAATCCTTTATCCTGCCATATCCAGTTCTCTGATGTTCACTTTTAATGTGATGCATTGAGTGCAAGAAGAGGATCAAATCTGTCTGGTCTAGGACTTGTATGTCAATGAACAAGGGGACACTTTCAGGACTTACAAGTTCTTTGTACCAAGATAAAATTTTTCTTACTTAGCCCTCTCGTAGTACTCCTGAAGTGGCTAACCAAAAAGGCAGCCAGCTATTAGAGAAATGGAAAATATCATAGGTTTTCTGATATAAAGGGAAGAACATAGGAGATTCTGTTGGTACAAAAGAAGTAAAGACACAGGAGAGCAGAGAAGCCTAAGAGACAGGAACAGTTGTTTTTTAGACAGTTTTCTTCTTGGAGTTTTATTCTACCTGACAAACACATATTCCTCATCCAATTACAGATAACAGCTTCAAAAATTCAGGGACTCAGTGATAAAAATCACTCATAAGTACATGCCTGCTAATGAAACCTTTCTGTGATATGCTGTATGGCAAGGAGCAGGATAAGCAGCCTTTGCTGCTGCATGTAGAGCTTACTGAAAAGACATCTGTTTTTCCACCTCTTTCTTACTCTCTTTAGTTTTAGGTATCATCCTCTTGCTGCTCGGTATTCTCACTGTTGCACATCCTAAAATACGTCCAGAACTGATCTTGTATAACAAAGAAATTGTTTCCTTTCTTATCAAGGAAGGAAATCTGGAAAACTGATGCAAACCAGAAGTATGTAAGATATAAATTGTCACCTTAAAAGTCATAGCAACCTGTTCTCTGGCCAGCTTGAAAATTCGATGATACCAGCAAAAAAAAGAGTAATATTGTCCATTCCTTGAAGAGTAATCAGGATTTGAGCTTGTGTGGCATTTCTGACATCCTCTACAGCCTTTGCATCAGTGTTGGTTGTAGTGTCTCATTGACAGGTTAATGAACCTGTTAGTGTGCTGTTATGGTTGTTTTTTTTTTCTGTATAAAACTTTTTTTTTTGCACACAGCTTAGGATCTCCTAGAACAAAACTAAGAGACCTTTGTGAGGTTTGTCTACAGATGGTCTGCATGCTGTGCCTCCTTGCAACCCATGTCACGTGTGCTCTTCATTGTCATGCTGTTGATGTCCTGCTGTACGTGCTATGTACTACTGAGCTAGTCGTGAGGCATCTCGTGCTCCCATGGGATTGTCATCTGGAAGTACTTACCAGAGTCCACTGAGTCAATTCTGTGAGTGCCTCTCTGTATCTCAGCTCATATGGCGTAGGAGTTGCAGGCAGATCCCACTTTATTATCAACCGGTTTGTGATCTGATAAGCATTTATGTTAGAAGGTGTCAAGCACTTCCCTAAAAGGGGGAACACGCAAGAGAACATGCAAGAGAACATGCAAGAGAAGAAGGAAAGCTTTCATATTTATGTCTGTCAGGTGTGGTTTATAAAAAATAAAAGGATTGGTACAGAATGCTGAACACTGAAAGACTTTTAAAAGACAGGAAATAAATCATAACTAAATCTTTATGGTATCAACAAAATAGGGTTGTTCCTCTTGACTTTCTTCTGTGAATGCTTCTACTGATTTCAGGAAGACCTTTTTTCCTAAGCAGGTGCTATTCTGAATAAATTGAAAGGTAAAATCAAAATGTCAAGGGTATCTATAACTCTGAGTTGTATAAAAATTTCCAGAATGTCTTCCAACTTCTATATCTGTGTTTAGCTATATAATTGTAAATGCAAATATTTTTTGTCTTTCCTTCCTGTAAAAACAAGATGGCCATAAAACCTCCAGAGGAGGTCGTAGAGATAAGCTGCTGGGTTCCATTAGCAGTGCCCTCCAGAAATGACAAGCACTGTTTTTTTTTTTTCTTGGACCATGATTACTCTGAGAAGGTAAAGTTTTAAGCAGTACTTGAAGTTGTTTCAGTGGTCAGGTACTGTAGAGAATCTTTACATAAACATCTAAATGATATAGTTAGTAGGATTCTTTTTTTTTTCATCTGTCACCTGGAGCACTTTGTAATGGGTGAGTGGCCTTCAAATAGAGTTGAACTTTGAAAAGGTTTCTCACAATGCTGATCCTCTATAACAATGATTCCTTAAGTGCATGGTACTGATTAAACCTGCCCTTTGTAAACCAGTAAAGTTTGGAAAACTGTCTAGGAGGGCACAGGAAGCTGGCTAAGTACTGTACACAAATATACAAATATCACTACGTATTTTTCTGGATATGACTATTTTATAATCTAGCAAATGATTTGAAGTAAAACCCTACTCCTGCAAAAGCTGATAGACTTCTCCGATTGACTCCAGTAAAGGTTTCATCCAAGGAGGGCACACTGCAGCTTAGCTCTCTGCATCAGTAAAAAGAACAGATTCATATTGGGAATTGTAGTTTGGAAACAATCTTTAGGAAACACTTTAAGTTCACTGCTTCTGAACTACTTTGCACTGCTTGCTACACACAGCTTGTGAAGATGCTGTACCTGCTTTGGTTGGTGTAACAGAGATGTTCTTTCCTTTCACACAGCTGTCATTGGCGTAATTCACTGCTATCCACATAGTTGCAGATCGCTTCATGTAGAGGTTCTTTCGCTCTATAGTGATGGAAGATGATGATATGTTTCGTTGAAAAAGTTTTGGTATTCTGTCCCTTCAGAGAAAAGGAAGCAGAATTAAATTCAAACATTTTTTTTTAGAGTTATTCTTTCCTTCCCCTGTCCCAGAAAACATAACAGCAGTTGATAGTTTTCCAGGTACCTATATACAAAATACAGCACCTTGAAATCTTGAAGGTGAGGCCTGAGCAACTTGTAACAGCAAGTGTAATTCCAGTAACTCTAACAAATTCAAACACACAAATCATTGTTGTGTGGTGGAGAACTGTTAAATTCCTTACATTTGTAAGGCACAGCATGATACAAGGCATAATCTGCTTGGCCCTCTTTTCTATTCACAGTGGGATATAAAAGCATTCAGAAGGTAGAAAATCAGGTTAGAAACTACTAAAGACTACTGGCTACCTACCATAAGGGTGCCTAAATTCCTTTTGGGCAGCAAAATTTCCCAGTTACTGGAATCTAAATTACCACACAGGTATGAAAAACCACTTACAAGTTATACGCCTCTCTCCTGGCTTGTGTTCCTACAAAACATCAGTTTATGCTTAAATGCCACCTCAGCCCTGTAGACTTCTCCTGGTATATCTAATGCACACAGCACAGAAAGTCCAGAAGTTTAAAACCTTTCATAGGAGGTTGTTCCTGTTCTGCCTAGGGTTTGGGTTTTTTTTCTCTCCTTCTCTCTCTCATTTACTCTCTGGCACACACAAGACAGATTTTTTTCAAAGTTAAAGCTGTGCCAGTTCAATGTTCTTAAAGAAACAGGATGGCATACTGTTTGCATACCTACATATTTCAAGTAACAAACGTGCTGATAATGATACAGTATTTAATAACTGAATGAAACCACTTGAAGGCTTCCCTGCCTTCTGCTTCAGACTAGCTGTGCATCAGCCATTAGTATTTCAAAGCATGATTTTGAATGCTTGATTGGAACTTCTCTGTGGGAGTGTTTTTCCTTGATTCTTTCCTTCCTGACAACTAAACCGTAAGGAGCAAGAATAAGGAACAATTTCAATGTCAAACTCATCTTACAGAAACAGGTGATGTCCTCTTTTAGGTAAACAAAAGCTCTTTCAAACATTTTTTTTGTTGTTTTCCTTTTAACACAATAAAGATGGAGAAAGGAAGTTCCTCAGAGCAGACCACTGGTCTAAAATCTAGGAAACTGAGGTTCAAATCCTGGCCCTGGGTTGGGAAAACCAACATCTTTGTGAGGCAATTGCCTCCCCCCACCCCCACCCACCTCCTCTTGCACTCTTTTTTCCTGCCTTTTCTGTTCATAACATTTGCGAGAGCAAAAGTCTGAGGACTCTAGACCAACTACTTTGCAAATGGCTCAGCTAATAGCATCTCTATAGAGGCAGCACTGTTTCATGGGTGCTTCTCCCCTTCCAAGAATTTGGTCTCCTGGAAGATCCAAGAAGCAAGGCAGCACATGCAAGGGAGGTTGGTGTTTAATGGTGTTTATTGCAAGTTGGCACCTGCCGCTACCTCCAGCGGGAAAATGCTGAAGGTTATGGGGGGGTGTAACCTCCACCCGAGGCGATTGTTTTGCTCCTCCACAATGTGTGGAAGATCACTATGGTGAAATTCCCAGTGTATTGCATTTCCTTACCTTTAGAAGTGCTCCTAACCACATCTCTCTTTTTAATGCAGTGCGGTGGGTTATGTGGCAAATCAGCAATGACTATCAGAATTTGCCAATGGCATGCAGTGTTTTACCCCGTGTTTGCCATGATATGGTCTCAGGACTCAGATCGCATCTTCTGATCTCACTTTTCATTTTCTAAACATACCCTTAATCTCATGAGATACCTTAAATATATAAATATAAAAGGAGGGAAATCCCTCGTGCAATACAGCTACTGCTTTATTTATTTATTTCCTTTTTTTAACGAACTAATGGGCGGATGTTGATTTAATCTGCCTATATACATTTTACCTAGCTTGTAGGCACAACGGAAGACAGACAGATTTTAGGGTAATCAGTTTCAGATTAATGCTACAAGTTAATTTCATCTATTAAACCGATAATTATTATGCGTCACATCTGACATCTCCTAAGTTACATGGTATAAGATAATATGTAATGTACAATAAAAGCCAGCTTAATGTCTGTTTCAAATTATTATTATTTTTTTACTTTGGATACATTAGTGTTGAGTATTCAGTGCAAGTCAATAGATGCAAATATAAGTAATTGATTAAGGTGATCTTCGACAACAGTGTTTGAAACAGTATGTTGGAGGCATGGGAAGATGTATAATGACTCTTTGTATTGGATTTGCATGGCAGGGTTTTGGTACTGGGGGGCTACACGAATGGTTTCTGTGAGAAGCTTCTAGAAACTTCTGCTACATCCAACAGAGGCAATGTCAGTTGGCTCTAAGATGGACCCACCTCTGGCCAAGACCAAGCCCGTCAGTGATGGTGGAAGTGCTTCTCCGATAACGTACTTAAAAACAGGAAAAGAAAGCTGTTCAGCAGTAGTTGCAACCAGAGGAGAGGGGTGAGAATATGTGAGAGAAACAACTCTCCAGACATCAAGGCCAGTGATGAAGAACAGCAAGAATGTGCTCCAGGCACCAGAGCAGAAATTTTCCTGCAGTCCATGGTGAAGGCCATGGTGAGGCAGGCTGGCCCCCTGCAGTCCATGGAGGTCAAAGGTGGAGCAGGTATTGACCTGTGGCCATGCTGGAGCAGGTGGATGTCTAGACGAGGCTGTGACCCTGTGGGAAGCCCATGCTGGAGCAGCCTCCTGGCAGGACCTGTGCATTCATGAAGGGAGGAGCCTATGCCAGCTGGCAGGACTTGTGACCCTGGGGGGGACCCAGGCTGGAGGAGTCTATTCCTGAAGGACTGCACCCCATGGAAGAGACCCACAAAAGAGCAGTTCGTGAAGACCTACCTGCCTGTGGGAAGGATTCACATGGGCAAAGTTTCATGGAGGACTGTCTCCTATGGAAGGTATCCCACGCTGGAGCAGGGGAAGAGTGTGAGGAATCCTCATGCTGAGTAAGAAGGCACAGCAGAGACAAACCCCATTCCCCTGCACCACTGGTGGGGATGAGGTAGATAAACTGGGAGTGAAGTTAAGCCCAGGAAGAAGGAAGGGATGGAGGGAAGGTGTTTTAATATTTGGGTTTATTTCTCATTATCTACTCTGATTTGATTGGCAATAAATTAAAATAATTTCCCCAACCTGAATCAGTTTTGCCCATGACAGTAACCGGTGAGTGATCTCTCCCTGTCCTTATCTTGGCCCCTGAGCCTCTCATTTTATTTTATCCCCCTTGTCCCACTGACGAGGGGACTGAAAGAGCAGCTTTAGTGGGCACTTGGAATTCAACCAGGGTCAATGCACCACTCTCTTGCCAGCTTCTTATGAAATCAGTAGGTATTAATGAGATGTGAAGATTTTGTCCAGTATTGTGTAACAATCTCCAATGTGTTGAAGTATGTTGGAGAAAACTCTGGCAGGTAGGAATCATGCCGAACAGCAATGACAGCTTTTTGTTTTCTGAAATGACTTTTAGACTTACCATTTTAAGAATATAGTATAATTGGTTGTATTTGGAGCACCAGGTACTGGAAGCCAGGTACAGGTTAGATCCTCACTAAATTCTTTGTAGCATACCAATTCATTGTCCCAATCTGCAAGATGAAAACATGTGGATTGGAAAAGACCCATCACAGGCAACTGTTTACATTAACTGCTGTGAGGTGACTGTGATAAGCAAAACCAAACACAGAAGAGGCTGTACACTTCTGCACAACAAAATAAGAACTGGCTGTGTGAGTCCTTATGCCATAATTTACTTTCAAGGCAAGAAGTTCACTAATGTTTAGAACAAGGGACAAAGACATTTAGAAAGATTAAACCTTATCAGTCCTATTGTTTCCAAGTCAAACCTAGTTTTCCTGCATGAAAGTAGAAGAAGGTAAGCCCTCTCCTGTTTTATGATGCCATTATCAGCTGTTATGTACTCAACAAGATAGTGCCAAAATGTTTGATATGGCATTTTAGTGTTTGAACATTTGAATTGTGTTTCTCTCCTATAATAGTGACATCTTGCTTGCTGCTTGCCTCTGTACTTACTTAAAGCTTTTTTTAAAAATATGAATTAAATTTCTGGAAACACTGCTGAATTCTTTTGACATAAAAATCGCAGAAACAGATTTCATACATTCAAGGAGCATTGTTGACTTTTGGCCCTCTGCTTCGAAGAAAGCTATCACAAGTTAATCTCCTTAAGCCAGATGATAAAATTACTGTGACCTCAGATTTTTATCTCCCAGCTCTGCTCTGGTTTCACACTATTCCCATCTGACAGACAGTACTTGTCTTGCCACTGTGCTTCTGGAACACTCAATTATTTGCTGCAACCTGTAAAAAGCTCTGGCTTCTGGTGGGTTAGTCCAGATTTGAAGTGCAAACCCCTCTCCTGGGGAAACCTCTGTGACTTGGGAACCCTGGAGAACCACGAGCATCTGTCTTGCATGGGAGGGAGGTACTGTTCACCCACAGGGTTATAAAACGGAGGTGGCTACACCTCTGCCTGGAGCAGCCTATTGACTGTTAAACCCAAACTTACAGATATTTTTGAAAGCGTAGGCCAGAATTGACAGCATGCACCCTTGTGAAACATCTTAGAAATGAATGCTGTGCAATTAAGTTGAGTAAAAGAAGGAGTGAGGGAACTGCATTTTAGCGAGTAACATCCAGGACCAAATGTGATATTTCCATAATTCCCAAATGTCAAGAATTACTGTTGAATTTTGTGTAAAATGTTACACAATACACTGCAGTTCAGAGCTAGTTGTCAACAGTAGAGCTGATTGACTGAAGTCCAAAATACTCTAAAACCACCGGTGATCTCTATCCAGAGTTTGGGATAATGTACTATTGTTAAAGAAAAAAAAACCCCATTATATTACTTATACTACCAGCTTCATAAAGATTGCATTAAAAAGCAGGAGGAGTATAAGTTTATGTACAAAATTACTCAGGTTTTATTTTTGGAAAGAAAAATACCAGTTGGATTTTTTTTTTTTTTCACAGCCGAACATATACATTTTTTAGCAGAAGAGAAATTAAACATTCATGACATTCTTAAAGGAACTTATTTTTAATCTCTGGTGGTTAAGCTTATTTCGGTGTTTCTAAAACCTCTTATCAGAAACGGTACTGATAAAATATCTCTGCTCTTGTTTTACTTTGTGTCTTACTGTCTGAACTATTAGTTCAGAAGAATCAGCCATGATGTCTCAAAGTACCACCCACACTTTCAAAAAAAAGACCCATAATAAATTTTTTTTTCTTCAGAAAAGTAGATAAAGATCTGAACAGGTACAGCATACTTAAAGCGATAAAAATGTATTTTTCTCGATGAGTAGAGTCACATGCTCCTTAAATCTACAAGTTTCTAATAGGTCTATCAATCTTGAGTATGAAATGTTTTGCTATTTGGTAAGTAAATATGCATATAGCTGGAGTTTGTGTTGCAGCATGGTTATGGTATCACATAACTAAGTTTATGAGATAAAAGATCAGGCCTCATCTTTTCCTTATTCAGAGTCATTTCTTCTCCTGTGTTACCGGGTATCCTCGGTATTATTTTCATCATTCAGAAGCCAGTTGTATATTTAAGTTAGAAGCTGATTTGAACTAAAAAGTGTGTCAGATGAGTACAGCTCAGATTTCAACAGCCTCACTCTATGTCACTTTCCTTCTCCTGCTAAAAAAACATGACTTTTCTAATAAAGTTGTGCTGCATCAGTTTAGGTGTGTTCACCTTCCTTTCAGAAAGGTGGAGATCATTGTTGTCGTTTCAAAGAAACACTCAAATACAAAACCTTTTGGAACTGCATGTCAATATGCATGTAACATTGCTGTTGAAACCATTTCATTTGAAACCTGTCTTCTCTGCTGTCGCTCTTAGCAAGTAGCATATTTCTGACTTCAATTATTTCAGCATGAAGTACATCAGATGACTAACAAGCTCTATTGAAATGCATTAGACTGTTCTTTTTAATGCCACTGATAGTAACTTATCAATTAAATGTAAAGGAGAAATAATCATCACACATAAATGTCACATTCTATCGTCTTCTGAACAGATCTGGAAAGAGTGATAAGAAGGAAACATTTTTTTCTCTTCTACTAAATTTCTACTAAATTTCTACAAAAATAATTTGTGTTAACTGTGATGCAAGTGGTGACCACCATGTCGCAAATCAATCTGTGCTTATAGAAGAACAGGAGGTAATATTGTTTCTCATGCTTTCAGTCTTAGAAGGACCCTCTGGCTTTTTCTATGAGATAATGATATTAAGAAAGACAAGTATAAATTAGTAGATTTTATATGTGGAATTAGTTTATTAACCCAACTAACACTCCAGTGCACTACCCCACTGCCAATATACTGAAGTCCTATGGTGCTTTATCTAGATGAACAGAATGGATGTTACACACTTTATTTTCATTTGTTCTCTTTGTGGATGTTAGTGTCCACGTGCACATTTGATTTTGTCCTAGTCCTGTTTTTGTTTTACTGTACTGCTTCTACTTAAAAAATATTTTCTCTGTTTGAAAGACATTGCAATCCAGATTCTTCTTCTAAAGAAGAAGAAAAAAAAAAGCTTAACTTTTTCACGCTAAAACCATGGCTCTTAGCAAGCAGGATAGTCATTATGCCCCTGTACTCAGCATTGGTGAGGCTGCAGCTTGGGTACTGTGTTCAGTTTTGGGTGCTGTAGTGTAAGGAAGACATTGAGGTGCTTAAGCAGGCCCAGAGAAGGGCAACAAAGCTGCTGAAGGGTCTGGGGAACAAGTTTATGAGGAACTGGGATTGTTTAATCCAAAGAAGACACTGTAGGGAGACCTTATTGCTCTCTACAACTGCCTGAAAGGAAGTTGGAGTGAGGTGGTGCACGGTCTCTTCTCCAAAGTAACAGCAACAGGACAAGAGGAAATGGCCTCAGGTTGTGCTAGGGTAGGTTTAGATTGGACATTGAAAAAAAAAATTCTTTGCTGAAAGAGTGGTGAAACATTGGAACAGGCTGGCAAGGGAATTGGAGTCACCATCCCTGGAGGTGTTCAAAAAATGTGTAAACATTTGGGTCATGGTTTAGTGGTGATGGTAATGATGGTTGACAGTTGGACTTGATGATCTTAGAGGTCTTTTCCAACCTTAATGATTCTATGATTCTATGATTCCATGATCATATGATATTTCTGACTGCAAAAAATTCAGCATTGGATGACTAACGACCTCTATCGAAATACGATGGACTGGTCCCTTTAGCCAATAACAGTAATTTATCAGTTACGTATAAAGCATAAATAATCATCACAAATAAACACTACAGATTCTATTGTCTTCTGAGATCATGTTGATTTCTCCAGAGCCTAGACACTAGAGAGGTTTTGTTTGCAGCTTGTGGAATTACCTCTGCATAGCCATAAACTCTCTGCCGCCACACAGAGACATCTGCCTGTGCTGTCTGGTGTGTTTTTTCCCTTCAGGAGAACAGAAAATACTTTCCTACGAGACACAGTCTCTCTTTCCTGAGACAGGCCAGTCCCGGTAGCGCCTCGGGAACGGTGTGGGGTGCTGGGCGGCCGCCAGGCGGTGGCCGGGGCGTGGCCAGAGGGCGCTGCCGGTGGGCGTGGCCGTCTGGCAGTCCCGTCCTTCTGCGCCCCACAGAGTCCCCCAATGAAACCCTTTTGTCTGGCGGGCTTCCTCCACCGATACCGTTTGCGGTTAGGTTGGTAAGATGTGAGAAGTATTTACCCACCTGGGAGCTGCTGGCAAAATGGAGAACCCCGGTGTATGCTGTTGCAGGAATCTGGGGAATAAAAAGGAATCATTTAAGAAGACAACCATAAAAGAAATAGGAAAAAAATGTCACTGACTGTTGTTTCTCCTACCCATAGAACTTAATTCGGTCATGATTTTGGCCGTAAAGCCTTGCCTTTCTGTAACATTAAGAATTTGTACTATTTATAAACAGTAGTAAGTTATGCAGCAAATGAAAACTCACCTGTTGCAAATAAAAAGATAGCTGCGAGCAGAGAGTGCTTCATCTTCTCTGTAAAGAAGCACAATGATTACTATCAACATTACACTGTCTTCAGTCTATTTTTCACACTTCCTCTTTATTCTTATTCATTCGACTTCCTATACATTTAGTGGCTGAACACAATAAGTTCATTAATGACACTGTGAGGAGCACTTAAGGCCTAAGCTATCAATTACGCTTACAAAATCCTAACAACCCCTCGTAAACCCCAGAAACATTTCCCCTTGATTTTTGTAGGAAGTCACAGTGAGGTTTTTAGTGCTGTTTGAGTACCAGCAGTACAAACTGAATTAAGCTTATATAGGTATTTCGAATACCTTTGAAAAGCCTAGCCTAAATGTTGATGTGAATTAAATATATTGATATCAACAAAAAGTAAGTCCTTTGACTTACTGTGATATGAATGTTTGGATACTGTAGAAATAATAGCAGCAGAAGACCTTGCCTGTCTTCACTTTCTGACTTGCCCCATTAAAAGTAATTTCATCACCACAAACACGGTGTATCTGTGATTCTGTGATTTTTGGTACTGACACGAGGAGTCCTAAGCTGTAAACCAGGTATGGCTGTAAACTCTATACCAATTAAGTCTAGTCAGAGAACATTTAAAATAGCTCTAGGCACAGAAGCCACCAGAGCCATAACAGCTCTTGCTGCTAAAACAGTAAAGGGAAATTTTCAGAATATTTCACTACTCTGGGAAATTTCCCTTCTGGGCTTAGCTGGTTTCAATCAGAGACTGGATTCAGACCTACCTGGTGATAGGGAAATTATTAACTTATCTTCACAACCATGCTATATTTCAGGTTGAATATAAAATAGCAAAAAAAATTTTCTCTTTAAAATGAATCACTTTCTTCAAAAGAGAGAGTTAAGAGCATGTTTCTGAGCCAGGTCTACAGTAGGAATGGGTGACTAATACACTAGCTATATCTTATCAGATTCTCTGAAGGTCAAAGTCATGAAATGCAAGTGAGCAAGGAATTCTATTGAGTGTTACAGGGGGTTTCCTAGTGATGAAATTACTTGGGCTAAGAGTAAGCTCTGAAATGCTGAAGGATGGTGCATACAGTGTGTGAGTGCAGGCTGAAACCTCCTCTCATTTGGATGACCCAAAAATCAGCCTTGACAATGCTTCATGCAAAGAATAGCCAAGAGGATAGTGTTAATTTATGAGCAGCAAGGAAAAAGCTGACAAACAGAAAATACAAATCATACATGAGAGAGATTTTGAGAGTAGGGATTGAAGAATTAATACTCAGAGTAACGTAGTAGTCAAGAGATGGATAAAATTATATGAACTATATATATATTGGTTTGACATGATCAGGATACTGACATTTAAAATAACCTATCCCAAATGCAAACTGTGCAAGTAACTCAATGCAGGAGCAGGAAACTGGAATCAGCACACACAGAACTAGGACTGGAGAGAAACAAACCCAATAAGGGAAATCCATATTGTCTTTGCTGGAGCTCTAGATCTCAGTATGAATGTTATTATCCTTTAAGGAAAAGGATCAGTTGTAACAAGTACAGAAAATACATTGCCACTCCAAATAGCAGAGGAGATAGAATCTTGAAAACTGGAATTTGTCATAGGAGTAAGAACTCATTTTTAATTATAGCTCAGCTATCAAGTTGCCATAGTAACCTTTTAATGTATAACAAAAGCTACATTATTATTTTTTAGGTACATTTTGCATAGAATCACTTTTTCAAATGTTCTATATTTCAGCTCTGTCACCACTATGGACCTGTGTCAAACTGCAAATGTCTTAAGATTCCCTGTTACTCAGATGAGGATAAATTATGCCATCTTCTATGATATTCTCAAAAACTCAAAATGACTGGAGGATACTATCAAGTTTGTTTCATTTGTGACCATTCTGAGACCTAGGTTAGTGCATTATTATAGATGTGTTTTCCACAGAACGCTTTTCATTGTTACTCACATAAGTTCTGTGATAAAAGACATGGTAGATTCTTGGTCTCCCTGAATGTAATCTCGAAATAAACAAATTATTCTATTTAGACCAGATTACATCATATAAATTAATAGAAAACCCACAGCATTCTGTTCTGTTCCCTGCCCCAACTTTTACCCATTAACTGTTACTTCAGAGGAAAAATAATCTCTGAAAACAAGTGGGTGAAGTGAGAAACATGATGCTGGCCCACTCATTCTGGTCCATGCTTGTGGAGCTCCATCTCTTTTAGCCTTCCACATCACAGGAGGACTGGTCAGAACACAAGTTTTTACGTACATTGTTCGCAGGTGAACCTTGTGCCCATGAATGATAATGAACCAAAAGGGGTCTGAAATCTTCTTTGCTTGAAGTCCTAGATGTGTCCCAAGGCAGTCTGGATTATGTGGGACCAGTAGCCTTAAAGTGCACACAAAACCCAGTGGGCAGCTGAAGCAGAATGTAGACTGTAGAAATAAGGAAAGGAATATTACATTTCTATTTGAAGTCTTACCTTGTCTGAAGTGCAGATAGTTGAGGTCTTCATTTTCTCCTGGTTGAATGTGGGTGTATTTTTGCTAGCTCAGTTTAGCTCCAGTTGACTACAGTTATCTTTTTCAGGCATAACAAATTCAGTACTGTGGCAAATTCAGATTCAATTTTGGCCCACTAGTAGTAGATGCTGAAGTCCTGTGTCTTTTCTCTGTGGTTCTACAGTAGAGCTACACTACCTATTACAAGTTATTTCTCATATAACTCTGCTTCTGATAAACAGACCTCCAGGTCTGTAAAAAAAAGTGACAGATTCTTACAGAGTGTTTTTTGGGGTTTTGTTTTCTTTTTCTTTTCTTCCCCAAAGAAATACATGTGTATCTGAATTCAAAGAGAAATTCTCATATGGTCTTTGGAAAATAAAAATAAAAATCCCACTCACCCTCAGCCACACCCCCTGGGGGAAATTTGCTGTGATAGTCTCTCCACCACACAGTCTTTCACCCTTTCTGAGATAAAGTTATATCGTAAAGCAGTTTATCAGTTCTATGCTATCTTAACGAAAATCACAATCTTCACCCTAACACATTGGCTGAAGTTTATATAAGAGATCTGCCCTGGAGATTTAGAAAAGTCCAAGTACAGATGAAGTGTGTCACTGAATAAACTAGACAGCCAGCATAGGATGCAGAAGAACAAGGAATTTATATACTTGAGTGAAGATTCTTTTGATTTAAAGAAAAAAAACAGAGGAAACTGAATTGATGTCATTAAGACCAAATGTGGACTAAATTCTGCTTATACTGGAGTAGACCTGGGGTCTTACCACTGAAAGTGATGTGAGGCTAGATCGCCCTAGGTGTGGATGCAGAGTTTTGCCTAGTGTGTCAGCTAGAATATTTGTAGGAGTTGAAGCAGTATGATTAAATGAAACAGACAATTTCTTTTACTGCAGCACTACAGTTAGTGTTACTGACTTGTTTGAGGGGTTATGGAAGGAAATTCTCCCTGGGTTTACTTAGTGAGTTCTCATCAAGAACCTTAAAGCAATGTGATAGGGGACATGAGGTGAATGTGGCTGCAATGAGACAGTGAAGTTGTGCATAATTAACATGGTTTCAAGATCCTTTTTTTCATAAAGGGAGGGGAAGGCCATGGAGGGAGCATGACAGGATGATAGAAATCATCTTAAGAGTAGAATGACATGCCAAAAATTGCAACTCCTAGACCTGGGCTATTGGAAAAGTAAAAGCTAGAGTAGCTGGTGAACTGGGCTTCCTATGGGTGTCTTACTTGATCTTTCTGTTCTTTCCGAATGCTTAGGGGTAGAAGGATAACAAGCCCAAGTGCAAGGTCCTGCACTTGGGTCAGGGCAATCCCAACTGCATATACAGGCTGGGTGATGAGTGGGTTGAGAACAGCCCTGTGGAGAAGGACTGGGAGTGCTGGCTGATGAGACTCTCAACATAAGCTGGCAATGTGTGCGGGCAGCCCAAGAAGCCAATCATATCCTGGGTTGCATCAAAAGAAATGTGTCCAGCAAGTTACAAGGGTGATGATTCTGCCCCTCTACTCTGCTCTGGTGAGACCTCGCCTGGAGTATGGAGTCCAGCTCTGAAGCCCTCAGCACAAGAAGGATGTGGAGTTGTTGGAGCAGGTCCAGAGGAGGCCACAAAAATGATCAAAGGGCTGGAGCACCTCTCCTGTGAGGACAGGCTGAGAGAGTTGGGGTTGTTCAACCTGCAGAAGAGAAAGCTCCGGGGACACCTTGTAGCAGCCTTCCAGTGCCTGAAGGGGGCCTACAGGAAAGCTGGGGAGCGACTGTTTACAAGGGCCTGTAGCCATAGGATTAGGGACCATGCTTTTAAACTGGAGCAGGGTAGATTTAGAGCAGACGTTAGGAAGAAGTTCTTCACTATGAGGGTGATGAGACACTGCACAAGAAGTTGTGGATGCCTCATCTCTGGAAGTGTTCCAGGCCAGGTTGGATGACGTTTTGAGCAACCTGATCGAGTGGGAGGTGTCCCTGCCCATGGCAGGGGCTTTAGGATTAGATGATCTTTAAAGTACCTTCCAAGTCAAACAATTGTATAATTCTGCCTTTCTGTAATACAAATCACAAAAGTCTAAGCACACAGAAAAGAGATGTATTTTCCCTGTAAAAAAATTGCGAGTATTTAAACATCCAATTCTTTACCATGTACAGCTATATATACATGCAAAGCAAGTGCTGCCCCCTGAAGATAATACACTTCACAGTTGTTCAAGACAAGCGACAATCATACTTGAGATACATTTTTTTGAGAGGTTTGCTTTGGCCATGTGGTTATAAAAGGATGTGAATGATACCTGATATCTCTATATCACCCTCTTTTTCAGAAAAACGGGGCCTGAACAAACAGAGGAGTCTGCCTAATAGATAGGAAAAGCAGTCACAGACCATCAGTTAGCATTGAGTGTTGTAAACAGCCTTGTGGTGTCCTGCCCCACCTAACACAGGAGCTTACACTGCTGTGTGAAAGAGACACATTGATTCTGAGTGGCAGAAAAACAGAGATGTTTTATGAAAGCTGCTTTGCTTTGCTTCTAAAAGAGAGAAGCTGTGGCTTGGCTTGCTTGACCCAACTTGCTGTATCACTCCAGTAGTAAAAGAAGCTGGAGAACCTGTTTCATACTTTGCCACGAATTCAGCTTTTTAGAAGTGAAACAGAGTGACAAAACTCTATTTTACAGGAAGGAACAGCACGCCAATGACCAGAAAACAATTTTTATTTCACTTAGCTGCTCTGCCTCAGGCTATTAGCTGAAAGAAGGGAACTTCTGAGTCACCAGTTCTAGTCCTTTTGAAAGCATTTGCAGTCAGCCTGTTTGTAAACTGGTCAGGATTCATCTTAAAACTGGTTGTTTCTGATGCCCATTAGTCCTTATAGAAAGCTATCCCAGAATCATGCATCCCTGAGAGTTATTTGGAAAAGAGCATCTGAGTGTCTAGTTTGTTTTCCCTTTTGGAATAATTTGGAGGCAGAATACTACAAATCCCTTTTTGTTCTTCCTTTCTAGTAATTCATTAGAGGGGAATACAATCTTGCAAGACACTGCTGTATTTAATCCCTTGTTTTTTGTGGTCACTGTGGCAATGGCACTCTAGTTCCATGTTTAATGGCAGCTCAGAAGTTAACAACATTCTCTTCAAACACAAGAGACACCCTGTAAGATAAAAAAAGCTTGAAGTGTCCTTTGATGCAATCATTCTGTCACACAGCCCAATAAATAAGGTCTGGATTTCCTTAAGTTTATTGTACTACTTGCAAGTGGTGTCACAAAGGCATAGTACAAAAGACACTCACAATTCAGTAGTTTTTATAGGTGTAATGGTCTGTAATGGTATCTCTTCGTCAGTAAGCATGGGTAGGTAGTGAAATGCAAAATCTGACTTATGCCGAATATTTCATACCAGCTCTTGATGGCTCTCTGGTTGCTGTTTTCCTTAGTCCCTCCCAATCTGAGGTTACTGGAGTGCCTAGAATTTTCCACTGACTGAGAAATAATCAGCATTAAAACTAAACATGACTCAAGAAATGCCCATGGTCCTGTGTGAGGCACAGTGAATGCGATGGAGTATTGTCAGATGAGTCTAAAAAGCCATGTTCCAAGTCCCACACATGGGCTAGTTGTGGAGCTGAGGCTGTTACTGACAAGCCAAAGGTTGAACAATCATATCGCTGTCAGGTCTTCTGCAGGGATCCCACCTTGGGCGGGGCAATGATCTTGTCCCCTTACCTTCCCCTTCACTCTTCTCTTTCCATATGAAGCCTGGCTATGAGTTCTGTGAAGACAGCTCAGACTTGTCAGAGCCTCACAGTGACACAGATCCAGTAATGCCTTTTTCTTAACTGAGTTTCTGAATAATGAAGAGCAACAAAAATATATCACACATGTCACAGATCTGAAACTTTGATAAGTTTCTGAGTAGTGTTGTGTAGGTTTTGTACATCTTCGTACATTGAGTTCTCACTCATGGTAATGCATAAGCTTAGCACAAGAAAAGAAGCAGTTAATAGAGGGAAAAATCCAAGAAAGGTCACATTTCTTTACATTACTTTCTTACAACTAATTTAAATGAAAGGGTTTTTTTTTAAATTAAAAGTAATTTTAAAATTGAAAATTGAAGTGCAGGCCAGAAGCAATTAATGTGCATCCTGTACTAGTTAGTCTGCTCACCTCAAGGAAGCTTATCTTCAACGATCAAAAGACAGAAGTCAGACTCAGAAATATGTTCTTTCATGTCACCTTCCATGCTTTAAAGAGCAAAACTTAAAGTTGAAGAAGACTCTGATGCTTGTGTTGAAATATCTCTCTAGGGAGTTTGATGGAGGTACAGGATGCAAGAGCTGAAATTCGCTGTAGCTTCAGATGTGCAAGTCACACCAAGAAAAGTTCTGCTATTGTAAAAAGTTCTACTGTTTGTAATTAACAAAAGGACAAACTCTGACAAGCCATTTCTAAGTTACTGACAAACACCAGAAATCTATTGTTCAAGAACACCTGTTCAGAGAGGACTGTGTGGAATCTCCTTCTTTGGAGACATTCAAAACCCGCCTGGACGCATTCCTGTGCGCTCTACTGTAGGTGATCCTGCTCCAGCAGGGGGGTTGGACTAGATGATCTTTAAGGTCCCTTCCAACCTCTAACATTCTGTGATTCTGTGATTTCAACTGCTGCTAGTGAATAAAGGCACTTGACTCCTATTGCAAGTAACCTGCCAAAATTAACAGCAGTTATAGGAACCAACAGTGTTTTGAATTGTCAAGGTATATTTTAAACACCTTCTGCTGACCTGTTTTGTCTGCAAGAGTCTTTCTTGTATAACTCTTATGTCCACATAATATTTCTGTCTGGACTTACTGTATAGGTTGAAGAGCTGCTTGACAGTAGTTGACAGTAGGTCTTTTTATGACAGAAAAAAATATACCAAGCTTTTTTTCCCTATAATATCTACTAGAAAATATTTTCTTGAAATAGAATAAAATAAATCCCTAGACTTTTCTAACACACCTTTCCTCCAATAAAATTGTATTTGAGCTCTTTTAATACAGATGAATGGGAAATTATTTATATTCTCAGAAATGTTCTTGTTTTTCTTTAGAACCAGTACAAAACAAAGAGCATAGCAAATTCTTAGGAAAAACTTAAAGTGAAACAATGCCCCAGCTCAGAGGAGCTTTATGGTCCTGCTACTCTGAAAAGCATTAACGAAGAGCCAGAGTCACATGTGGTTTGGAGTAGAGAGCTCATCACACAGAGACCAGCAAAGTGACCTGCTCACCAGCTTTTGGATATCCCTAGTTTTTGTGTTCATGTCTTCCTTCACTTCCTTCTAAAGAAAGGTTAGGCAAAGCTGGTACAGTTCCACAAAATGTTCTTATATACTAAGATTTTTCAGAGAAAATGTACTGTCAGATATTCCTCCTCCTTTCCCATATCTAAGTCTACTTGTGGTTTATATTGTATAATGATAACATAGTAATTTACATAATTGAATCACTCATAAAGGCCCTTGTGACCAAAGTTCCCAAACACATAGATATTGAATTGTTATAACAGCAAAAACATAAAACCACTACAGAGATTAATAAAACTATAAAACCGGAGCTGGAGTTCTGCAGCCGGCTGAATTTTTCCATTTGGCAGCAACTAAATATGAAATTATGCTGCCATTTTCAAATCTGGCTTCCTGACCCTGAGGCGCTTTTTTCTTAGGTAGACAATTATGCAGTCAGAGCGTTGCATGATTTAATATTTCAGAAAATCAGTCCTACAGTCTTTAGATTAAAGTCTTCATGACACTGCAGGAATCCAAGCTTGAAAACATGGTCTCTGCTACCAAAGTCTGCAAGAATTCCTGTGTAGTTCCTGTGTAGGACTTTAGGTATTTCACACTCAAAAGTGGGTGCTCTGTTGCTGATGAATTTTGAGTGGCACCTTCCCTCCCTGCTGCCCAGCTTGTGGAGCTCCTGAGGCTGCAGGGCATGGCCCAGAAAAGACAAACCCTAGAAGCCTCGCCCACCAGGTGCTTGACAAGGGCTGCGGCTGCATCTCCCCAGACAGCCTGTGGTGTGTGTCGAGCTGAGGAACCAGGCAGGGTTTCCCACTCCGAGGGTGCCAAGCCACGGTGCCTTCTCCTGGCCAGGCTAGGGGTGTCCTGCATCGCACCCAGCTTCTCACATCTCAGTGAGGGGCTTAAATTTTATGTTTATTACCTCACAGTGACACCTTCTGGAAAAGGATCTTCATTTGGGCATGGAGAAGTTATTTTTAGCATGAATTAAATGTTAACTGGATGCCAGAAACAGGACATAGTGTGTGGCAAGGGTCACAGAAAAGACTACCGCAAGTGAAAAATACCAGAAAACAAACTTCATGAGAACGATCACAACCCCACAAAACAGCCTGTTGTGTATTCCTAAAGATACAGTGATTGACTTCAGTTTTACATCCAAAGTCTGGCACCACTTGGGTGCCAGACCAGCCCTCAGAGGAAACAGCTGCATTTCTCTGCACAGTGATTTCCGAGGATGAGGCTCTGGAGTCCTCTACCGGATATCCTAGGGGGATCTAATCTATGAACAGAACAACTATTTTTCTCCTATTCTCATATTTTATGAAACTGTACTTTCGATTTTAAAGTCTGTAGTTCTCACTGGAAGCCCTTGTGGACTCTCTCAGCTTCCCATGGGATTCAGACAGCAAAGGAAGGTACGAAATCTGCCACAGGGCGTTCAAGAGGAGCTATTCGTCTAACAGGCACCTAACATGGAATAAATTGAGACCAAAAGGATTTTTCCTATTCAAGAAAATACCACTAGGTGTCATTAAATGCCAGGGATTAACAGTACTGGTCTCAGGATGTACATTAAAGTGGTAACACTATGCGTATTTCATAGCTACGCCTGGTTTATAACTATGGGTTTTTCAATGACCACAGTGTGAGGTCATTTCAGCAAGATTTGCATTTGGCTTGGGAAACAACTCTGGCTTCCAAGTAGTACACATAAACACATCTTTATAATTTTAATGGAAAGAGTATATTTTATATACAACATGAGTGAAATAATCTTGCTCTGTAGAAGCTGTTAAATTACCCACGCTTGCATTTGAGAGGAACTACTTTGGTCTCTGGATTAAAATAATGATGGCATTTCACATGTGGTTTTCCTGCCATCTATATTCAGTGAGGTTGCACTCAGTGGAGCTCTCTTAATCATCTTATGCCCAACTGTATTTGCTTTTAGAATATTTTTGTACATGCATGTTCAGCCCGTTAGAACTGAGGCTGACAATGCAGCTTCAACCTCAGCTTTGTCCAACCCACCTTTAATTGGTAAATTCAGCACTATGGGGACTATTTTTTTTTCCCTGAGAGGCGGTTTCTGCCTCACACTGAATTGTCTTTTCCTTTGGGCATGTGAAAGGGCACAGAGAGGATGAAGATTTTGAGCTGGTTTTGAGAGATGGATCAGATGTCTTACAGAAACCTCTTAAATCTCTGCATCTTCTCCGTCCCATTGACGGGTCTTTCTCCAGAAAGGAAGGATGAAGAGTAATTGTAAGATGCAATTGTGCATGCTCAGAGAGCAGGATAAAGGTTGTTCTGCACTGTGCCACAAATACACTGGCAGAATATGTGACTGCTTCTCCTCTATCATCTGCAACGTTTCAAGACACAGGGGTTCTATGCTGGAGCTGCTGATGCTGGGCTCTGAACCATAGCACCAGGCGTAATTTCATAAGGCACATCTTCCTCAAACTGGCAGTGTTCAGCACCTCCTGGGAAACCTGACGATATTTGTATTTCTTCAGTCAGATATTTGGCACCAAATGCAGGACGGAAGTGTATGCTATGCTAGAGAACAAAATAACAAAGTGAATACTGAATAACGGTTCCTTCCACTGAAGGAACAGAAGCTCGGCAGCATAAAAAGTAGCATTTGTGCCTATTGGTGATGAATGCTTCATAATGCATACAAGGAAACTGCATTGAGGCTACCTGCTCAAGTTTCATTCTTTGTCACATGATAGGAATATTCTCTGATTTTTTTCTTTGCCAAACGTAAATTCCTTTTAATAGGAGTTCCAGTATATATTCGATTCAACCTCTCCTCTGAAGAAAAAAAAAAATCCTCCCCAGATTTTATAATTAGAATTTTTACAGACAGGGAGTAGTGAGAATAAGCCAGTCATTGCTTTAATTGTTTAGCTTGCCTGTACTTCTCTTCCCCATTCAGACCAGCTGTTGCTAATTTTGAACTTCACTGTAGTCTTCTCACGCACAGAGTAGTAAAATTCTCTCACAGTTTTTTTTCAGGTAGAAAATTAAGATATCTCTTCTTATGGACCTCACGAGAATGTTTTAAGGTTTAATACATGCATGTTTGCAGAACAGATTGAAGATGAGAATCAATATAGGATAAACATTACTTTATGCTACTTCCATCATAAAAGACACATTATTGCTTTTCCTCATCTCTCAAATAAGCAGCAATGCTGTCCTTTCTTAGACATCCATCATTAAAAATATATACAAAAGAGGAAGAAAAATAATTGTAAAATAAAGAATTGCAAATTAACAAATACAAAAATAATTTATGTTAAGATGACGATTGGAATCTCTCTCATTTGGTTATTTAGATCTCCTTGAGGCTCATTAAATGTGGATGGCAGACCCTGCTTCCATGTTTGAGAAAGAAACTTGAGTGCTGCTTAAGCACAAGTGAAAGTTTCAAAGGTAATGAGGCTTGGGACCTATGGACCAGAAAGTATAGGTTGATTTGCATGCATTTTCCACCTCCCCTGCTGCTTGTTTGCATTGTTCTTCATTTTCCAGCCAGCTCAGAAATCCTCAGTTGATTTGTTAATATTTGCACAGTGCCCATAAGCATTACCAATAAGGTAGACAGAGAAGAAAAGCACTGCCCCAGTGTGCTTCCAATGAAATGACTTGTGTTGTGACACCCTCACTTTCATCTACTACCCGTTGTGGAGGAACATCAAGGATTTTCCATAGCAACTGTGAATGATAAATTCACAAAAATGGGTTCTCAAGTGAAAGCCTATAATTGAAAGGAAAGGTTGAAAATACGTTTCCTTGTGTTCCGTTAGGAAGGAATATAGGCATCCTCTATTCTTCTGTGTACACCTTGTTGTATTTTTCTTTCCATTGATTTTGTTATGGGTGTTATTTTCTTTACAATCCTTTGCTGGTTAGGGTTGAAGGCAAACAAACATCTGTGTAAGGGGTGATGTGGAACTGTCTCAGCAGCGATGGCCTCTGTTGGACTGCCTTTTCATGAAGTGTGCCGCATGCTGTCCTAGACAGCGCTCTAGGCCAGTGCTGCACATAAACACAGCGGGAAGAGAGACCCTTTGCACTTGGAATGGGGTCCCATGGCAGGGAATTCTTGCAAGCTTGAGCCCTACATCATGGACAAGAAGTAACCTTCTAGTGACCTAAAAAAAGAATAGAAGAGCAGCATCATAAAAGGTGAAGAAGAGTTTCAAGCATCTTATGTAAAGTAAAAAGACAAGAAAATTCTAAACCCATAAAGAGCCTGCATTGCAACCAATTTTATTACTGAAGTGCTATGTAATCAGGTTCTTTCCTTTGTTCTGATGCTGAACAGTTGTCCTTTTTTGTGCAGGTTGGTTTAGATAAGGATAACCCAGAATAGTATGCTGAGGTGCCACAGTTCACTTTAAAAATGAAAATAGCTATAAAAGCATGCTTATTCATCTATTGATCGCCACTGCTTGTCCATGATGTCTTCAGGCACAGAGCAAGAGAACTTGCTCCTGCATGAACAGCGTGCCCATGTCACTGTTCCCAGGTACGTGGCAAGAGCCTGAAAACTCTGCAACCTCAAATCACTTCTCACTGTGCTGCTTTGTTGCTTCAGCATCATAAAGAGATCAAGAAACAGGGCAATGGAGATAAATGTAGTGCTTGTTTTTATTGTCAGTGACCTTTCACGCGCTGTTGAAAGTCTCTGAAGGAGTTTTAAAGGCAGAATGAGTTACAGCAAGATGGAAAAGGGTGAAGAGAGCTGTTCACCCCTACATGGCAATATTACTATGGAAGCTTTTTGTGTCAACTGCATCATTGCTTTGAATATAAGCTCCTGCTGAGACTGAATCATAACTAGGACAAAAGCACAGCACAAGGAAGCTGATACCGCTTAAATATGCGCAGATTACTTTCTCCCTCTTTCTTGCATGGTTTAAAGAGTGAAGAGCAAGCATATCATGTTCCCAGTGTGCAGCACTTTCATAATGCAAACAAAATTTCCTTAAAAACTACAAAAGAGCTCCTGAGCAAATGTTGTTATCAACAAAGTTTTTGACAATAGACAAGAATAAAATAGAAAATACATTTCTGAGTAGGTTCATTGAAGGTTGATTGTGAGACTGTGGTACATCTTACTAGGCCAAATCACAAAGAAACCATGAAATCAAAGGCACAGCTATGAAACATGTAATCAGCTGTTAAAATAGAAAAAGTAAGTCATTCTCAGAGAGGAGCATTTTGCACCATAAATGCACAAACTGGCAGCTACAAATAGAGAAGCAAAAAGGCATTCCCTTCTGTTTCCAAACAACACTTGTGCACAGGGGCCTGACAACTGAAGAGAACTACAGCTTTACTTTCTATGTCAAAAGTACTATGTTTTGATGCAAAGTACAGATTAAAAATAGCATGTGGATAATGGCTGGAAGAGTTTAACAGCACGGTGTTGCATCCATTTCCTAACCTCCTTGACAGGAGCTGTTGCTAGAGAAGAGCATGGGGTTTGCCGAATGACATTGTAGGGTGTCAGCTGGTTTTGTCTTGAACGTTAGCCCCCTCTGTGATGATCCAGGGCAATCAGGAGCCTGTTTGATCAGAGGAAAAGAAGAATATCAAAAGGCAGATTGGAATCAGTGCTCAAATGAATACTGTGAAATCTCAAAGTGCGATTACCAGGGTAATGATAACACAGTCATCTCACAAAGAAGGCTGTTATTTTAAGAAATGGAATTTCACCAAAAAAGAGAAAATACAGAAAACAGCACCACTGAAACTGTGGTTGTTAGATGAAAGGTAAATCTTTAATATGAAACACTTCGTTACCTACTGTCATGACATTAGCAAATACATTTGTATTACAGATGTTTATCTTTGCTGAAACCGTAGCACACTAAAATAAACAGAATCACAATTTCATTTTTCCCCAGAATCTGACATAAAGACACCAAAGGGAATTTTTTTATTAATAGTATTACTTAAGATAATTTTAGATTTATACTTGCAGAATAAAAACTACAAAAAGCATGTATTGTAACTAATCAAAATGGTTGTTTTACCATCTTTGTTATTGACTATTAAAAGCTTTGAGTACTTACTTCTTTGTATTTGTTTTTAATAAGATGCTATCTATTCTTCTGTGGTTTGCAACAAAGGCTTAGCGGCTCTGGAGGTAGAGTGAGAGAACAAATGCGAGAGGCATTATTGCCTAACGCAATGTGTCTGAGGCTTCCTGGATTCTATGAAGGTAACGAGAACATAAGGCCCTGTATGGAACGAAAATGTATAGAATTTATTTGTAATATTCTTTTGCAACAGAGTTGACACCTTGCTGTTTTACAGTTAAAAGTGACAAGGCAACAAGATTGCTGTCTTTGGTGTGGATCTCTGTAATTTTACCTTTCTTGCACACAACATAAGTGTGCTTTTAGTTATCTAATTTTTTTATTAATATATGATTAACTCTGAAAATACCTTTGTCCATCAATTTTAGTTTTGGGTGAAAAATTAGAGACTACTTTTGAATTTTCAGTGGTGAGCTAGGCATTGACTATGCCTTCCAACAGACACAATCACATGTCTGCTGCATGGGAATATGTGTACATAATGTTAGTTTTTTGTTTTTCAAAAAATAAAGTGCTGAATCTTGTGAGGTCTGTTCTGGTCTGTGGACTACAGCTTGAGTGATACTGTCTTTGCTACTGACATTGCTACCAGTCAGAACTGTGAGATATTGAAAAAACAGGTTTTTCAGCTTGTTTGTTTGTCTTAAATGATGCATATGTCTGTGAGATGACATTCAATAAATGTTTTTGTTCTCTGAAGTAAAATAAACCTCAGAAAGAGCTAGTGCTGAGCTGCAGGCAGGCTGCGGAGCTTATTTCAGAAGGAATTCCTCTGTTCCGTCAGTTCCCACCCCACTCTGTTTGAACAGACCAGCCCGAGCACTTGCTCCTGCTCTCAGGGCCAGAGATAACAGTCGTGTTTTGCCAGATGCAGAGAAACATAGTTTTCCAACAGTATTCTTTGTTTTTCTAAGCATCACTTGCTTGTCAGTTTTCCTTCTGTGGTGGAAAACTCAGCTTTTTTTTTTTTTTTTTTCTGTTCTAAGCAGTTTCTTTTACTGAAAAAAAAGAAAAAGACTAACGATTTTGCTCCTTTTGAAGTTGCCCTCTGAGCAAAATGTGATCTCCTGCTTCACCAGCAGAACATCTGACAAGCTTCCACCATTGATGTTACTGCAGAAAGCACATCCCAGTGACCAGATGAGCTGTCTCAGACTGACATGTGTTTCTGCTTTTGTCTGTGCTTTATTCTCTGTTTATCCATAGGAATATTTCATTTCAGCATGGATGCATTTTGTGGCTCACAAGGGTACCTTCCCACTTCACAACAAAGAAATCTCTGCTGTAGTACTCCTTTCCTAACAAGTGACACATCTGGCCATAAAACCTGATCCGTCATTCTGCTGTATGCCTGAAATGTGCAAATTCCAAGGCTAGGTAAGACATAAGTAAGATCGTGACTTATTCAAAAAAAGGGAATTCATATGTCCCCCTGCTGCAAGTCCCTCTACTTCTTTATGCCTTGGATGCTGTTTGTCCTGTTTCCCCTGCATACATCCTACGTCCCTGAACAACACGGCCTATTACAAACAAAATGCAGGGCTGGCAGGGTGAGTTCTGTGCACCAATGAAAGGGCTGGGTGTGTGCCCTTGCCTTGCCTTTCAAGAAGGAAACATTTTCTGTGGAAATCTCCCAGCTCTAACAAGTGACCTTGTGTTGCATTTGGTAGATGGGGAAGAGGTCATAAATGTGTAACTGCTTAAAGAAGGGTAAATGAAAAGACACTAGTTACAAAACCAGAATGATTTCACTATTTTAATTCCAAACATCTTGCTGAGAATTCAGGAATTGATTCTTCACCATGCTGACCAGTAGAATCTCGAAAACCAGCTAACTGCATGGGAGCAAATACATTTTGAGCTTCTTCTAACGAAAGTGTGCAGCTGTGAATCCTGCGACCTGCTGCAGGACAGGTAGCGGTTCACAGCCCGTGAGGCTGACCAGGGCAGATAACAACACAACTCAGAGCAATGTGATTTTGAGAAAGTGCTAAGCCTGTATGCATGTCTGTGCGCAGTGACTCTTACACTCGTACAAATAGATGCAGTATTTTGAACTTGTAGTCATGATGTCTCAGTCTTCATAATATTTTTTCTGCCTCTGAATTATTTCTGTGAATGTAAGCAGTGTCTTTTATACCTTTGGGTATTTGCATGTCAGAAAGCACTTAGACCTTAGCAAATAGAGGTGAAAAGAGTGTTGCAAACTGTAGAGGAATTTCTGGTGGAGCAGAGGCACGGTATAACTTTAAAAGTGTGGAAAACCCAGCTTAGGCCTAAACAGAGGCTCTGTCCTTAAAGCTGCCTTGGAACACGGGGAGGAGGAGGTTTTATCTGTTTTGTGAGAGCTTTGCGAGATGCTTGGCTGGAGGTGCTGGGCCCGGGGGGAGAAGGGGGGGCGAGAGCCACCTGCATAGTGGAATGGCACTACCCAATAAAACGCTGGCGCGTGTAAACCTGTAACCGACCAACTCTGTTAAGGGGCAGGCGCGGGGACACCGCTTAACTGTATATATTGAGCTGTCCGGAGCAATAAAGGGAGGACGATCTGTAGCCATATTGGTGTGATGATTGTTATCTTGGCCGGCTCTCCGAAGGGACCCTCTTCATCAAACAAATAAAGGAGTCCTCATCTATTACTGCTATAGACAGCTTTGTTCAATGTACAACGTCTGTTCTCCCTAACGGCGAATGATAGGATGAGGGGAAATGGCCTTAAGTTGTGCCAGGGGAGGTTCGGGTTGGATATTCAGAAGCATTTCTTTACTGAGGGGGTTGTCAGCTGTTGGAATAGGCTGCCCAGGGAGCCTACTGAGTCACCATCCCTGGAGGTGTTTGAGAGACGGGCAGATGTTGATGTTGCCTTGAAGGACAGGGTTTAGTGATGTTGACAGGGCTAGGACAAAGGTTGGACTCAATGATCTTGAAGGTCTCTTCCAGCCAAAACTGTTCTATGATTCTAAGTCATTGTGCAAAATCTGCGTTGTGAAAAATACTGTCAGGGAAGTACCCTAACAAAATTATTCTAATAGATCAGCTCTGCTTGCTTCTGTGAGCTGATCCAGCTGACACAAGCAAATGGTCTGAAAATCCAGCTTTGTAATGCAGTCAGAATATTGACAACTCCTTGAATAAAACAAGAGAGGTTCTGTGATCATTAGACTTTCAGAAAGATGTAGCTAATTTGCATCACAGTTACTGAATATTAGTCTTGCCTTCTTCATGTAGTATTAAATCAACAGCTTGCTCGGAAATAATAGCTGAGACAGGGAATATGTCCCTTGTGTGCACCCAGTGCTGGTTACCTGAGTGATGATTAGGCTGATGCATATCTCACAGTACTTCTTTCGTGGAAGACAAACAAGTGTCTTCACCTTAACGCTCTGGGGTCATAGCTTTTTTTTTGCCTGACTTTCATTCAGTCAGAGAAGCATGGTTATTTGTCAGATCTCTTAATTTGAATCAGATTGATCAGACAAATAACTTGCTGTCCAACTGCTCGATATTCTGTAAATACTATGATTATTTTTTTGCAGTGCAAACAGTCCTGGAGGGTCACTTTGCCCTATAAATTGCCAGTTACAATTTTGCGAAAACTTGCAGTGCCCTCTAAATAAATAGTATTAGACTTCCCTGCCTGCATTTGTTTCTAAAAATCCTCATGGCTTTGCAAAACACCACTATATGATAGATTATCCTGATAAACTGCTATACCTGCTTTGGAAATTTTAAAGGATATCTTTGATCCACTGTGTCTGATACATTTACCTTTCACAGGGTACCTGGCAACAGAACAAAGAAATTTGTATTAGGGTACCACTGCAATATTAGTACAGAGACAAATATTAGAAAAACATTATAAAACATGTAACCAGTAGCCTTCAGTCACTAATTATAAATTGCTACCTGAGGACAAAAGATCAAATTTTTGTAGCATTTCAGTAAATCTGCAGTCTAACATGTGGCTTTTAATTAAATAAGTTGCATGAGCAAATGAGTTCACCAGAAATGCTGATATTTTAAATCCTTGTTCTATGCTGCATATATTAGGAAGTGTGAATGATGAAATGTAGCGTACTCCTCACCTTAGAAAAGATTTAGCTCTGCTGAGACACCCTTACAGGAAGACACAATCCTGCAGCTCTAATCTCATGGCAGTATCTCATCATTGACATTTCCTCAGTTAAACAACTGTCATCAGGGGGGCCTTCCTGTCGTTGCTGTGCCATATTCTGTCTTTGGAGGTTTTGTATTGCTAGCAGCTCTGAGACACACTGTGGACTTGATGTGATCAGAAGAGTGAGGGTTGGCCACAGCTCAGGAGAGACATAAACATGTGCTCAGGTCCTTCTGAAGTCAGTAGAATCTCAATGCGTGTTAAAGTGATTTGCAGAAGAGTTATGGAATTAGTTCTGCCCTTAAAGTTCATTAATGAATTATTAAAATGAGCCTTTGTAAGCAGACTATTTACTCTCTGTGGAAACTAAGGTAGTTCTGACAGCAAAACCTATGTAGGGATCATTCTGCTACTGATCCCTATGGCACCAAATCTGAGCTCCATGCCACCACAGCTCGGTTGATTTTGATACCCGAAGGAGCTGCCATCACACCTTTGACTGCAGAGAAACAGACTCATAATCACAGAAACATGGAATGTTTTGCATGGAAGGGACCTTTAATATTCATCTAGTCCAACATCCCCACAGCCATCAGAGACATCTTCAACTAGATCAGGTTGCTCAGAGACCCGTCCAACCTGACTTTGAATATCTCAAGGAATGGGACATCTACAGCCTTTCTGGGCAGCCTGTTCCTGTGTTTCACCACCTGTATCATAAAAAGTTTGTTCCTGCCTTCTTGTCTGAATCTACCCTCTTTCAGTTTAAATCCATTTCTGCTTGTCTTATTGCAACAGGCCCTACTAAAATGTCTGTCTCCTTATTTCTTATAGTCCCCCTTCAAGTATTGGAAGGTTGCAGTAAGGTTTCCCTGGAGACTTCTCTTCTCCAGGCTGAACAACCTCAACTCTCTTAGCGTTTCTTCAAAGGAGAGGTATTTGAACTCTCTGATTGTTTTTGTGGCCCAGCTCCGGACCTGCTCCAGCAGGTCCATGTCTTTCCTGTGTGGAGGACTTCAGACCTGGACACAGCACTGCAGATGGGGTTTGAGCAGAGTGGAGTAAGGGGGCAGAATCACCTTCCTCAATCTGCTGACCATACTTCTTGATGTAGCTGAAAATGTGATTGTCCTTCCGGGCTGCAAGCTCACATTGCTGGCCCATGTCCACCTTTTCACCCACCAGTATCCGTAAGTCCTTTTCCAATTTGCTTCTCTCAATTCCTTCATCCCTCAGCCTCTATTGATAGCAGGAGTTGCTCTGACCCATGCACAGTGGCCTGGTGGAACCTCCTGAGGTTCACATGGGCCCACTTCTCAAGCTTGTCTAGGTGCCTCTGGATGGCGTCCTGTCCCTCAGGTGTGACACTCAGCTTGGTGTCATCTGCAAATTTGCTGAGAGTCACTCATGAAGATATTCAACAGTACTGATCCCAGTATGGACCTATAGCGAGACAGCAAATCTCTGAAACTGTACTGAGTAATTCCTGGCTACTTCTACTAAGTAATCTAGAATATGCTTCTAAAGTCATGTTCCTTTACCTATATCTCAAAAGATAAAAATATCAGTGAAGTCCATAATGTTTACTCTATGTAACTAGGCTAATGTCTGCCCTTATAGAGAAGGAAGAGAGGCCACTGCATGAGCACCTGCCTCTGTGATGGTATCTGGTTTGATCTATTGAGAATAGATCCTAGTGAGCAAGATTACATGAAAATCATGCTTTAGCACGCCTGGCAATTTAGTGATGCTCAGAGATGCCCCAGGCCTGCCTGTTCATTGCAACCAGCCCTTTAACTTTCAAAGAATGACTATTCTGTTTAGCAAATTCTCAAGTGTAAGTAATATTTGTATTTATCTATAATTTATGTGCACATGGCATAACCCTTTTTTCTTTCTTTCCCTTGAATGGATTTCCCTAACTGATCCTTTGGAGTGAAGGTTACTCCACAGTAGACCTCTCCTTCTCCACAACTGTCATGAATAAATTGAAGGGAATAACTGGAATATTCTACTGATTACCCATGAAGAAAAGGAGTTTTATTGGCAAATCTAATTTTGAAAGCCATGTCTTCTAAAACCAGAATATTCAATGGGATAGATCTTTTACATAAATAATGTGTTGAATTCATTATATATATTCCTTTAGAGAGCCATGGGGGATTTCCCACTTAGAATCACAATGCAAGCTGTAAGATATTGAGAGCTGTACTATGCTAGTATTTCTGTTTGGAAGATCCTATTTTCCAGGCCTCCGCAGTGTGAGGTGGTGCAGATTCTCTACGTATTATTACATATTAATCTTCAACTGGAAAAATAAAACCTCGTGTTCCAGCACTCATCCTGGAGCTTGTTATGCTAGTAATTTTGAAAATCAGTTGAAGTAGGAAATCACACCAATGAGATAGAATAGTTTGTACATGGCTCAAAATGTGGAAAAAACAAAACCCATCGTAAAGAGAAGGTCTACATGTGTTTTCAAGGATAGTTTTAATTTGGTTGTTTTTAGCAAGGGAATTCACATGCCTCTCATATATTTTTGTTGCAAATGTTATTGTTGTTCACATATGTGAATCAACATCCCCTTGTTTTCACTGTGATATTTACTGTTCACGAACAGGGTAGTAAGGTAGTGACTGCTTCTGTTCTTGATTGCTACTTTCACAACCCTCCTGATGGTAGGTTCTAGTCCCTGGCATGGGCTCCTCTGTGATGGGGCCAGACTATTCACTTGCAATGTGAAACTGAAGCAGAAATTGTCAGAGCTTTGTAGGTCTGTGTTGATAATTCAAACCCACTGACTGTAGCTTTATGTTTCCTTTCCAGGCAGTGAAGTTCTGCATTCTTGCCAAGAGTCACTACAGCTGTGTTTTCCATGACCAGACAAGGATAACAAGATACTTGCTTTAGTATTCTCCCTGTCTGATACGCACAAATGCTCTTTAAAAGTGATCTCCTGCCTCACAGTGAGCTATCTGACTATTCTGCCAAGTGAAAAATAATCAGTAGCTCTAGCCTTCCAGTTCAAAAGCCTGTTTTCTGTCTGAGTCCACGCACAGAGTAACTGCGCAAAGTACTCATGAACTGTGTGAATTTGTGCATCAGAACTTCTGTGAATAGTGCTTTGTGCAGAACAGTGTTCGAGTATCCAAATCCTCAAGTTTCCAGGAGTATGGAATACAAACACTGCCAAACAATACAAATGGTGGTTAAGTAGTGTGAACTATCTCCAGGGCAGAAGTAGGAGGGCCATTATCTCCAGGTGAAAATAGTTCTTTCGTTTGTGAATAGCACTACCTTTCAGGCTAAATCTTTTGCTTCAGGCTGTGTAGCATACTCTCACAACTATTTTTTTACCCTAGTAATTTGCCAGCATCTTTTACCCACATGTGATCAGTTGTGCAATGTGTTCAAGCGACCTACAAGGCTTTTCAAGGTAGTGTCCCGCTTTGCAATAAAGGAAAATGAAAGTATAGTCTTGGGAGCATTAGGGAAAGACTATCAGATGGATAGGAAACTGCAGCATAGGAGCATGAGGTGAACAAAGCAGTTGAAACTTAGGCGCAACTAGACAACAAGAACTGCTAATGCTGAAACAAGTTGTCTGTGGTAGTTTTAGTATGTCTTTTACTAAATATGTCTTCCGTAGCAATTAGTATCATGGATAATCTGCAAGAAGAGTTGGAGGTGACCAAGAGATTGCAAGATGGATAAGTGGCTGTATGGTCAGTATGTTGTTTTGTATTCAATACGTAAATTCTTTGACAGCCTTGAAAATATTGCAGTCCCCAGAAAGTCAGCGTAATCTGGAAGTACAGAATATGATAGGACTGCAATCATCTCGGAAAAGCCCTTAGGAAGAGCTGAAGACCTGACAATTAAGAGTCAGGTTGCTGCAACTCAAGCCAGAGAGGCATGCAGGGGTAAGAAGTTGAATTTCAGAAAGCAAGGGAAGAAGAAAAGTGAATTTTAATAGCTACGTTTGGTAGAAGAGGTTCATATTTTTAAGGCAGAGGGTCATGGTCAGAGGAACAGGCTACTGCATTCCCATTCTAGCACTGAATGTGATGCAGAGTGTTTGAGACTGCATTTCGGACAGAGCTAGAAACAATTTGGCGGCTGATACTGTCAAGCGCTAGGTCAAGGGGGAAATCTTATTAAATTGGTGCTGCGTTGGCAAGTGCTGATCAGTGCAGAGCCAGCTCATGAATTTGGAAGCCCGATTTTGTCACAGTAAGTTATAACTTCGTGCTAAATAATATTGCATAGAATTCTGTAGTTTTCAGCAGAGGCATGAACATGCATAAAATTGAACAGCTGCTTGGGGAAACTATAATCCTAATCTGTTTGTAATCTAGCAAGACAGAGATTTAACTGCTACATATCCACACCTCAGAAGACCAGACCAGTTGCATACAGCTGATGCAAAATCTCTAGTTGCTTCCATAACTGTATTACAGCAGAGACGTACCTAAAATAGCTTTAAATTAGTGATCTTGGGAAGTGCTAGCAATATTACTAATCATCCAAATACTTCTCTGATTTCATAGGTGGGTTTTATATGCTTTGCTGAGCTCTCTTCCATAAGAACCTGAATTGTCTGCTATAGAACTCGTTTGGATATGACTACACTATGTGATAATCACTGTGGTCCAGCCTGGTTCAAAACATTGCTGCTTAGAGAAGCTTTTTAAATTGAAGCACCTGAGAAATTGTTTCTCCTCTCAGGCTGTGTTTAAACAGTGAGGAAGCACCAATTCATTTATCTTGTCTTAGAGCAACACTTCAGCTGTCTTGAATTGATGTGTGCATTATATCACTTTGTTATGCCAGTTTATGGTTACTAAAGATGTTTGTATAGCTTTGCCCTTGTTTGAAAGAACTATTCAGCAGTCCAACCACACATCCCAGCACACAGGCAGCAGGGACAGGCAGGACAGGGTATGTTCACAGGAGTGTGATAACCAGCAACGGTAGATGAGCCGTGAGAAGATAGAAGAAATGTCTAGAAATCTTCACAGAGCCTCAGCGATGGTCGCTGATATGAGAGGTCCCTTTGTCTAGCCACGGCAACTGTCTGAGAACATGCAGGGCAGCCAGGTAATACCCAACAGCTTCTATCTGAGAGATCACCTCCTGGGGTTATTCTGCTATTAAAACTGTGTTACATTTCCACATGTTCCCTTCCCAACCTTCAAGGATGCAATTCTGTCTTCTTTTTTAAGCCTAGTCCTCCTCTTGAGTCACGGCTAGCACAGACATACTGTAGCATAGGCTATATATTTGAAGCTGAAATTGGATTTTGCTTTTAGTGTGTAGTGGTCAGTGATTTTGGAGGAGTTTAATGTGCTTGTGTTTTGCAGAACTATTTTATATAACTCAGTGATTAAACAGAAACTGAACTAGGGTTAGATCTATCAACTGCTGTCAAGGCAACAGAATTAAGCACTAAAGATAGATGAGACTGTAATCACAGTTTACTTTAAGAGTCAGGATATTAGCAAATGCCATTACAAATTGAAGTTCATGATGGAGATTGAGACATGATGGGAACAAATCTGGTCTGCAGTGCTTGGAAGTATTTAGGAGGAAGGACCAAGAATCTGGAGCAACAGAAGGAGGTGAAGTGAACATCACAGAGAAGCTTCTAGTCTTTAGAGGCTGCTTTCGGTACCAACAACACTGTCAGATGCCAGTTGCGTTCACTAGTCAACCATTGGCTGTCCCCACTTGGTCAGAAGAGGAAGTCACTCTTCCCGAAGGCTATTTCTCTGCGGAGGCCTCTCCTGACACTGTTTCTCATGTCGGGTGGCTGGCAGAGCACAGAGGAGGCACCTAGACAGGTTCTAAATGGCCACCGAGCTGCAGAAGTGACCTGTTCAAAAAGGCTGAGGGTGAGCCAGAGAGGTAGGCAGCGCTACCAGAATTCAGGGTCTTCCCAAGTGGTATAGGAAGAGAAGGAAGCAGCAGCCACCATGGTAGTCCTGAGTACATTGTTTTGCTATACAAGTTCAGCCCAGAATTAAAAACCCCATTTTGGGCCAATTTCTTTCCAATAATATTCATAAATTACCATAAAGAGAGCTGCAAAGTTAGTCATATTCTGTAGCAATTGTTAGAGGTGAGCGCGCAATCATGCCTTACAAGAGCCATGATTTCTGACACATCTCCATAGCCAGATTTGAGCCATTTATTCAAATATCAACTTTAGGGAAGCTTGAGTGCACTTTCAAAGCTAGAAGTTAGGGTGTCTTTTCTATCAGTCTTTTTTTTTTTAAAAAAAACCAACTTTTTGTACCTGAAGGCAAAACGCAAAATATATGTCTCTGTGTAGAGGTATAAAGATCTAATTGTATTTTATTTTTCAACCTGTCTAGCGTGAGGATTTTGTAGTTTTACGAAGCCTGCTGAAGTGAGAAAGGAGAGCAAGATGAGAGTGACCCAGGAAGGAGCTGTTTGGAAAGAATTGGCCATACCTATGGGATTTCACTATACAGGGAATTTCAGTGAAGAAATTTCTATACCAGCTGTATTGTGTGAAGGAAGGTCAATGACATTCAGGCAGAGAGAACTCTATCTCTGCCATACTTAGATTAGGACAACCCAGTCCATGTCCTTCCTTCCCTCTCTGTTCTAGAATACAATGTGTGACACCTTCCTCCACAACAGAGCTGGTGTGGCTGTTTTCATAAGTTTTTGGAGCAGAATCCAGATTTCTGGAGTGTAAAGTAGTTTTTTCCAATAACTCCCCTCCTGGTGAAATCCCACGAAACATTTGAAGTAAGAAATTTTGCTCCTGGGAGAAAAAGATTGAGTGTGGTATATTTGCTTCTGTCTCTTTTCCCAATAAGTTTAAATATGAAGTACACACTAAAGACCAGGTCCTCTGGCAGGGAATGTGGAGAGTCAAAATGATCATTACTGAAAGGGGCACTTCTGGCTGCCCATCATGATTAGATGGGTGACATCCAGTCAAGATAACTCTACAAGCAAGAACCAATCCAAATCAAAACAACCTGAATGTGGATAAAGGACACTTTTCAACAAATTATCTACTACTGCAGCCTGGTATCATCCCACGCAGACCGGCTTTGGTGATCTCAGTGTCCCTGGCTAGCAACAGAAGTAGAACTATCCTTCTGTGTCTTGAAAGTGTCCTTTTAAAATCACTGGTCCTAGCTGTTCTGTTGCAATATTTCTTTGCTTTCCAAAACAGTCATTCTCCAGTCCCACATCCAATGAGGTTTTAAAAAAATATTTATTTCTAACTGTGTAAACTGTTGAGAAATCTTTCCAAGATGTTATATCAGATGCTCTCCAAACACTGCTCAGGTTAGGATGCCACAGTAGTTACATCCTAGACCCACAATTTGCCTCAGATAATCTAGTTCCATTTAACACGACTGCTTTTATTTCAGCAGCCCCTGCAATATAAGGAATCATCTCTCCAGACCTGATATGGGATGTAATATTTTCATCTGGATGAAAATGTACCTGCAAAATACTAGCTAGTGTGAGGCTCTAACTCACGCAGGTTTAAATGAAGAAACACTCTGTAGGGTGCCATGCTGCCTTTTGCCTTCAGTTTACAAGGTCTCTGCTCTCATTGATTTCAGGAAAAGCAAGGAAAATATACTGCATATAAAAACATTGATTGGTCTGATGATTTTTTTTAATGCTGTGTTTAAGAGCTGCTGACATGTGCAGAAGCCTTTTACTAGGTGTGATCAGGAAGTAAATTGTGCTTACCCTCCAGCATGGTCCAGCAATTACCTGCAATAGCAAAAGAGTAAGTTAATCACAGTATTTGCAAACTCAATCTCATTGTTCATATGCTGAATCTTTTCCAGTAGAGTGTTATCCATTGAAATTGAGAGTTTACAAGATGTTCATTTGAAGCAGGCGTTTCTTACTGGTAAGAATACTCTAATTATTATTTTCTAATTAAATTAGGCTTTTTAAAAAGGTTAACCATGACATTTTAATAGCCTCAGCTCAGATTGATATTCTGAGGACACACTTCAGCTCAGCCACTTGTGACTGAAAAGGATGTTTTTCCAATTAAGAAATCTCTTTTTAAGGGCCTCTCCTAAATGACATCTATTTTGCAGAGAGATGTGGACTAGAATGTAATTTGTTTCCCTGGCTGTACAATCTTATAGTTCAGCAGGCAGCCCTTTCAAAATTTTTATTACAAAATGAGGGCCGGTTTAGCTCGGTGGGTTGAGCGTGGTACTTGAAACACCAAAGGTCACGGGTTCGATTCCCGTTCGGTTCTCACGTGTTGCCTGACCTAGTCGAGAGGTGGTGTCCCTGCCCATGACAGGGAGGTTGGATTAAAATGATCTCTAAGGTCCCTTCCAGCCCAGGCCATTCTATGATTCTATGAAAATGTTTGTAGTGTCTGACACACAAAAATCGAGCATTAAAAAAACTCTTAACAGTCATTCATAGTCAATCCATGCAAATGTCTTTCTAATGCATCAAATCTAAAGAAATTCACAGAAAATTTATAAACATACCATATTCATTAAGCAGTGTATCCAATACTTCAAAATATTACATGCAGTATGTGCTGTGCTGCTGGGTTACTGTAAAGAGTTTTCTTTCAGTCTACAAGTCATACTTCGGGACCCCTACATGGGTTTGTTAAGTATTGTCGAGACAAAAGCAAAAACATCTGAACTATCGCAGGTGGTCTACAATTAAATACATGTCAGAATTGTGTATAAGTACAGCCAAATGGGGGAAAGAAAAAAAAAAGGTAACCAAGAAATATTAGTCAGATAGACAGCCAGCACAAAACAAAAGCAAAGGAATTAGTTCATTCATTGAAAGTTTTCCAGTAAGTTTGAAGAAGGAATCTGAATGAGGATTTTGTAGTACTTCTGCAAATGTGTCCAATGAATTTCTATGAAGTATAGGAAACATAGAAAGAGGAGGAAGAAAATATTTAAAGTCTGGGACAACAATGTGGTAATAGGGTTGTGGTTGTCCGTGAGGGGACTTGAAGATGAGGACAAATAGTGTATTTTTGTTGAAATAGAGAAAAAGTATCAGTGAAATGCAGAGCAAGGAGTGATGTTAACAAGTATCAGACCAAAAATAAAATTCTGAAAGATCAAAATCAGAAAGAAGCATTTTGATTGCGCTGAATGTTTCTGTTTGAAGCTGTTAGGTTAATTTTGCAATACACCTTGAAGATAGTTGCCATTACTGAAGCTTAGTGGGAAGAATCCTGTGACTGGAGTGTGGCTGTTGATGGCTGTGGACTGCTTAGAAGTGACAGGTGAGGAAGGAGGGGCAGAGGAGTTGTCCTCTATGTCAAGAAATGGGTAGAGTGTGAAGAGCTGTCTCTGAAGAGTAACCACAAGTAGGTTGAAAGCTGATAGATGAGAATTAGAGACTGATGCAACAAAGGGAACCTTGTGCTTAGTGTCTACTACAGGCCACCTGATCATGGATAGCTTACTAACAAAGTCTTCTTTCTCCAGCTACAGGAGGCTCCACACTTGAGTACTCTCATCCTGCAGGGGTACTTCAACCACCCTGACATCTGCTGGAAAACCAGCACAGCAACGCTAGTGAGTTAATCAGTGAAGTCAAAACTGGAGGCAACCTGGACTGCAGTGATCACGCACTGGCGGAGTTTGCAGTCCTAGAGGAGCCCTTGCAGACCATGCTGGAGCACAGGCAAAGCGTAAAGTCAAGACCCTGAATTTTAGGAAAGCAAACTTCCAGATCTTCAAGAAGTTAGTCAAGAGGACTCCCTGAGAAACTGCCCTCAGGGACAAAGGAGCAGAGTGGAGCTGACAGATCTTTAGGGACATTTTCCATAGAGTGCAAGAGCTCTTGATACACAGGTACAAGCAATCAGAAAAGAACGGCAAGGGACAGTCATGGCTGAGTAGAGACCTGGTGGTCAAACTAAAAGGCAGAAAGTAACTGCACAGGCAGTGGAAGTAGGAACAGGTATTCTGGAAACAGTATAGAAACACTGGCTGATTGTGTTGGGGTGGGGTCAGGAAGGCCAAAAAGCAACCAAAGCTGAACTTGCCAACAGATGCAGAGAATAGTAAGATGGGCTTCTGCAGGTACGCCAACGAGAAAAAGAAGGTTGAGGAATGCATACCCACCCTGATGAACAAGACTGGTAACAACAGAAGAGGAGAAGGCTGAGATAATCATCAACTTTTTTTGTCTCAGTGTTCACTGGCAATCTCTCTTAATGCACCTCTTGACCTGGAAGATGGGAAACAGGAGAGCAAAGGCTCTCCCATTCTAAGAGATCAGATTCATGATCATCTGAGGAACTTGAACATACGTAAGTCTGTGGTACCTGACGAGATGCATCCCAGAGTCCTGAGGGAATTGGCTGATGTAGTTGCCAAGACACTCTCCATAATATTTGAGAAGTCATGGCAGTCAAGTGAAGTCCCCAGTGACTGGAAAAAGGGAAACATTGCATCCATTTTTTAGAAGAGTAGAAAGGAAGACTCTGGAAACTACCAATGTGTCAACCTCACCTCTGTTCATAGGAAGACCATGGAACAGATCCTCCCAGATGCTCCTCTAAGGCACATGGGGTCAGAGAGTTGCTTTGAGACAGCCAGCATGGCTTTACAAAATACAAGGCCTGCCTGACCAACCTAGTCGCCTTCTGTGATGGTGTGACTACATCAGTAAGCAAGGGAAGAGCTACGGATATCATCTATCTGGACTTCAAAAAGGCCTTTGACACAGTCCTACGCATCTTTCTAAATTGGAGAGATACGGATTTGGTGGGTGGACTGTCCAGTGGATGAGAAATTGATTGGATGGTCACAGCTAGAGTAAAGTGGTCAATGACTCAATATCCAAAGGGAGATGAATGTCAAGTGGTGTCCCTCAGAGGTCTGTAGTGGTACAACTGCTGTTGAATATCTTCTTCAATGACACAGACAGTGGGATTGGTTGCACCCTCAACAAGTTCGCAGTTGACATCAAGCTGAGTGGTGTGGCTGATACACCTGAAGGACAGGATGCAATCCAGAGGCACCTGGACAAGCTGGAGAAGTAGGTCCATATGAACTTCATGGGATTTGACAAGGCCAAGTGCAAGATCTTGCACATGAGTCATGGCAAGCCCTGGTATCAATACAGGCTGAGGGATGAAGGGACTGAGAGCAGCGATGTGGAAAGGGACTTAGGGATACTGGTGAGTGAAAAGCTGGACACGCACCAGTAATGTACACTTGCTGCTTAGGCGACCAATTGCATCCTGGGCTGTATTGGAAGAAGTATGGTCAGTAGGTCAAGGGAGGTGATTCTGCCTCTCTACTCTGCTCTCATGAGTACCATCTGCAGTACTGTGTCCAGGTCTGGAGTCCTCAAGAGAGGAAACACATGGAGCGAGTCAAGAGGAGGGTCACAAAGGTGATCAGATGGCTCAAACACCTCTCCTTTGAAGAAAGGCTGAGACAGTTGAGGTTGTTCAGCCCGGTAGAGAGAAGCCTCCAAGAAGGCCTTACTGTGGCCTTTCGATACCTAAAGGGGGCCTATAAGAAAGATAGAATCATAGAATCACAGAATCACACAGAATCATAGAATCATAGAATGTGTTGGGCTGGAAGAGACCTTTAAAGGTCATCTAGTCCAAGCTCCCTGCAGTGAGCAGGGACATCCTTAACTAGATCAGGTTGCTCAGAGCCCCACCAAGCCTGACCTTGAATGCCTCCAGAGTTGCATCTTCTACTACCTCTCTGGGTAACCTGTTCTAGTGTTTCACCACTCTCATTGTAAAGTACTCTTTTCTATCATCTAATCTAAATCTACCCTGCTCTAGTTTAAAACCATTTCTTCCTCATCCTGTCACTACACACCCTTGTAAACAGCTTCTCCCCAGCTTTCCTGTAGGCCCCCTTTCAGGTACTGGAAGGCTGCTATAAGGTCTTCTCGGAGCCTTCTCTTCTCCAGGCTGAACAACCCCAGCTCTCTCAGCCTGTCCTTGTAGGACAAGTGCCCCAGCCCTTTGATCATTTTTGTGGCCTCCTATGGACCTGCTCCAACAACTCCATATCCTTCTTGTGCTGAGGGTTGGATGCAGTACTCCAAGTGAAGTCTCACCAGAGCCGAGCAGAGGGGCAGAATCACCTCTCTCAATCTGCTGGCTGTGCTTCTTCAGATGCAGCCCAGGAGTGCGCACTGGTGGCTCGTGTCCAGCTTCTTGTCCACCAACACCCCAAAGTCCCTCTCTGTGGGGCTGCGCTCTAGAACATCATCCCTGGCTTGTTTTGATAGTGAGGTTTGTTCTGACCCAGGTGGAAGACCTTACACTTGGTCTTGTTGAGTCTCCAGCTTGTGCAGGTCACTGGAGGACATCCCATCCCTCTGGCATGTTGACTGCACCACTCAGCTCGGTGTCATCTGCAAACGTTCTGAGGGTGCCCTAGATCCCACTCCCTATGTCATTGATGGAGATATTGAAGAGCACTGGTCCCAGCACAGATCCCTGAGGGACACCACTTGTGAGCTGTCTCCATCTGGACATTGAGCCGTTGACCACAACCCTGTGGGTGTGACCATCCAAGCAGTTCCTTGTACACCGAACAGTCCACCCATCAAATCCCTATTTCTCCAATTTAGAGAGAAGGATGTTGTGGGAGACTGTGTCAAAAGCCTTGCAGAAATTCAGACAGATGACATCCATTGCTCTTCTCTTGTCCATTCATGCAGTCACTCTGTTGCACAAAGCCACTAGGTTGGTCAGGCAGGAAATGCCCTTGGTGAAGCCCTGTCCTTCATGTGCCTTAGCAGAGCTTCTAGAAGGATCTATTCCATGATCTTCCCAGGCACAGAGGTGAGGCTGACTGCTTAGTAGTTACCAGATGGGACAGATTTTTTAGCAAGGCTTGTTGTGATAGGGCAAAGGGTGGTGGATTTAAACTAAAAGAGAGTAGATTCAGACAAGATATGACAAAGAAATTTCTTATGATGAGGGTGGTGAAACACAGGAACACGTTCCCCTGAGAGGTGGGAGAAGCCTCATCCCTGGAAACATTCGAAGTCAAGTTGGATGGGGCTTTGAGCAACCTGATCTAGTTGAAGATGTCTCTGGTTTGATCTGGATGACCTTCTAATCCAAACCATTCTATGATTCTATGAATTATGTCTTCATTCTTGTTCACAGCAAAAATGAATGTCAACTCATGACTTAGTTTCCCTGTACAACAGAAATACCAGCCAGCTGTTATGAGCAAAGCACCATCCATACATTTTGATGAAAAACTCCTCTAAGGCCAATGTCTTGTCCTAGGACTAGGCAAAGGGCTTCCCTCTCTGAAATGATACTCCAGAACACACTTGTAACGCAATACTGGACAACACAAAGAGCTTTGCTTGTGACTACCAAAGTTGTATACCTGTTGCTTGGGAAACTTTCATGAGTGTTGCCTTTAGTAGGCAAAACCAAATTACTCATATCACTTATATTAAGGACCTAAACTTAATTATAAACCACAATATAACTTTTAAGATCTATTTGTTTTTATTACCAAATATATCCACTTGTATATCCATATAAATAGTTATTACGTTGATGTGGATTTGTCTTATATTTTAAAAGGTTTTAAATAACAAATTGTTTCATATTGAAATAGTCCATGACACTACTGTACTTTGGAAGGAAATGTTTTGAAAGACCTTAATTAGTATCAGGAACCACAAACCAGCCAAGAATTTTTTTTCATTATATCTGTCTGCAACTCAGTTTTGTACCACTGCACAAACTGTGTTTCAGTAGAAAAGGAAGAGAAGTGAGGAAACCTTTAGCAGGACAAAGGAGAAAGAAAGGCTGTCCAAAAGTCTTCATTAACCTAAAAAGCATAAAAAGATCAGAATCTTGAGATACTTGTTAGCTGACTTTAGAATCAGTAGTGCCTGGAGCTGATTATTTCTGGCTCTGTCAGAAGGTCTAACAGTAGTGAATTGAATTACTGTAGATGGTTTCAAGGGATAAGGAAAGATAAATGAGCCAAACAAAAAAGGCCTACAGAAAATTAAATGAAAACACAGACTATGTGTTCTAATACCAAATCACTGGTAAAACTGACTGAAAAGGAAATAATGAATTTGTTAGAACAAACACAGGGGCAATAAATGTTATTGCATCCAAATAATGTTTATATAATTTTCTTCTACAGACTAAAAATATGTGATGGCACCATACATACAAACTATGTTCCTGTTTCAACTTTGAAGGGTATTTAATCTTTTATTCTGCTAATCAGACAAGATTTGAGCAACTGCACATCATACTACAAAGACAGTCATTCAATGATCTCTGAGTTACATAGCTGTTTATTACTTTTCATAATAAAGGATGTCAGTTTGCTTTCCTAGTTTCTGCTAACTAACAGAAAACCTCTGAGTACATACTCTGTGGAAGTAATTTTGTTGAAAATACTGACAGTAAATGGTAGAAATTGGAAATCCAAGACAATATGTGCATGAAAAGAATACTAGGAATAAGACCCACAAGCTCAAATCAGACTGTTTGAATGGTAAAGAAGACACGAGACAGATCATATTATCTAACCATCTGGCATAAGATTTATCTAAAATAAGCTGCAGGTCAGAACAGCTAACATAACTAAGCCTTCTGCAACGTGGTGGTGTGAGACAAATGGTGAGAAGAGCGCTTGATGACATCCTGTTCTCTTAATAAGTAAAAGGTTTACTCCTTTGTTTTTCAGATGCGACATACACAGTATATTATAATCTTCTTTTGGAGATCACTATTTAGTCCAGCAGGCATCTAGGAACCCAAAACTTTATAATGTACTCATTAACTTGCTTGCCAATGTGTCAGATTTTATTAGCAATAAAAACATATATAAACACGTTTATGAACTTTGCACTCTTTTACTGAGTCCTCCTGCATTCAGTGTCCCCCAGTAACTGAAGGGAAAAGGGAATATTTCACAGATAGCAACAAGGTGAGAGGAATAATCTATGGAGTTGACCCCCTTTCCCTCTCCCAGCTGGCTGAGTCTCAGCTGCCTGCACAGTACAGAGGACACAGAGCAAAGACAATTTTGCATTGCACGAGATAGAGGGGATGAATAAATTTATCTCCTTTTTCACCATTTAAATTAATATGTAGCAAACAGATCTGTCACCCCAAGAATACTTTTCTTTTTTTTCCTTTTCATTTCTCTCTCTCTCTGTCTACTGTTTTGTTGGCTTAAAGCAGCAAGACATATGGGAATCCCATCCAGGACCCCAAAAATCCTCTCCAACCCCAGACTTTCTGGGAGTCTGTGACTTTTTCTAGCAGCAAGGAACTGCTGCTTTGTGATACGGTGCCAGGCAGTTGGATAGAAGAAAGAGAAAATGGCATGAGCTGGTTTCACATTTGGTGTGCTAACTCTGATTTGCTGCAGGTGAGGTTAATACGGAAATGTCCCAGCCCTGATCTCTCTATAACACTCATCTGCATCAAATCTACATCTCGTGCCAGCTGGATATTTCTGAACTAGATTGAGGAGTGAGATGTTAATCCCATGTAATAAATATATGATGAGAAATATATCCAGTGTCACAAAAGATTTTGGAATTTGGGAGATGTGCGTAAAAGGGAGGAAAAGACAAATACAGAGAGCACATAAAGTTTTTCCTTCAGAGTTTCTGCACTTACAAGAGTCCCTTTTCAATTTCTTTAAAACATGTGCCTTTACATTGCTGTGAGTTGAAAGGCAAAATAGGCATAGGTTTTTTTCTTGTGCTAAGCCTAAGGAAAATTAATCATACAAATCTGCAACAGGCATCCTGTGTCTTCTACCAGACATCAAGCAGTCTCCTGCATTGGATGTTTTAACATACTGTTCTTTTTCTATGAGTGATTGAGGGAAGGAGTGATTAAGACCTCTTGGTGAATTTGTGATGATGATAAATGATGATCACTAATTATGATGGGGCTTTCCATGAACAGATCCATTAATGATAATATGACTTCCCTCTATTTCCAGCAAAGGAAATCTATCTCCTTCTATCAAAAAGTCATCAGCTAATTTTCTATATCAGGAGCCTGACAAAAGCCTCCCGTTTCTCTTCTTAGTGCACATATGAGTGAGTTATTCTGACCCTTAACATTGCTCACTTGATTAACTGGAAAACAAAAGAAGGGGATGGAGTCCTAAATGTCTAATTAGCTAATCACCCTCAGCAATTTTGAGCAAGCTTATTTGCAGCACATCTAGCTTATAGCAGCTGTTTTTCAAGGATGTTTATCTGAACGTGTCAAACAAGTCTATATATCATACACTTATTTTGTGAGGCTTTTTCCTTCTGTTACCAGGAACTTTCAGCATTTGCGTGCTTCCCATTGTGGTGTTGAGGGTTATAGTAATCTCTCAGGTAAAGGTCTTTTTTTGTGTGTGTGGGGGCTGACTCTTCTGTGTTATTTTCCTTTTTCTCAAATGGTTGTTTAAATTGAGGTATATGAAGTAGCTGGAGGTGTTGGGAACAGCTTTGAGTTTGCTGTTAGGAAATAAGATTGTTGGTTCTTTTTCCCCAAATAAACAACAACTAAAGACACAAGCACACTTAAATATAGTGAACACCTTTCAGTGAATCAGATTCCATCTGAGATCACACTTCTCTAAATTTAGGAATCACATCAGTTGAACAAAAATAACTGGAAATTTGATTTTTTTGGCAAGTTGAGCATTTCCAGGTCCAGAAGGAGAAGGAATGGGATTTGGCAGTACTGATGTTGCCTGTAGCACTGAGCAGTTTTGTTAACCAGCCTCTTACTGCCTAAAAAGCTGGCATTTCTGTGCATAGTGATTATTTTAAGACATTATGTTGTTGAAAATCCCTTGTTCTCCATTGCTGTGGTGGGGAGAGGGGAAAGCACCATTGGCAGGGCTTGTTCCAGTTACTGCTTTCTGTCAGGGCTGGTGGCAGACTGGGTCTGTATCTTGCTGTTGCAGTCAGAGTCAGATTAAATTTTAATCAGTTAGCGCAGGAGTGCTTCCCTGAACCGCAGGCTCTGTGTGCTCCCAGCAGGGACCCAGGTTCTTTCCCAGTTTCAGCAGAACTGGTGACTCTAGATTGTCACATCTGGCATCTTTGGCCACCTCTGCAGCCATCAGACCACAGTCCTTTTTGTAGTGCAGGGCAACTGTCTTTAAATTCACTTACTCTGTTAGATATAAAGCTCCTCACTGTGTCCGAATTGCTGCACCTTCCCCATTTTGAGAAAGCCCTTGCAAAGGGACTTCAAAGGCAGCTGGTGTGAACCCTGAAGGGAAATTGTGGATGATCTCCCTGGACATGCCTTTCTGTTGGGACTTTACTGGTATGAGAAGAGAGTGTCAGAGTTTGGGCATGCTTGAAGTCAAGATTTCCTTCAAAGGTAGTCTAGACATGCCCTGTCTTCCTGGAGACCTGTATTAAATTACTGAGGACAAATACCCTCAAAGTCCATTTGATTGTTTGCTGCTAGTTTAAAGTGTTACAGAAAACTGTTTGTCTTATCCCTGCCATTCAGTAAGGTCACAAAAGTGCTGTAACTCAGGGGATTTCCGAAAATGAAAGGAATGAGAGCATGCTTATTAAATTTGCTAATGATGTTAATCTGCAAGAGACTGTGAGTGTGTTGGAGGACAGGATTAGAATTTAAAGTGATTTTGAAAAATTGAAGGTGTGGTCTGAAATAAGTAGGATGCTACTCACTGTGGATAGATACAAAGAACTGCATTTCAGCAGGAATAATCAGCTGCACAAATAAAAGAGGGGAACAACTGTTTAAGCAGTAAATCCTTAATTGTAGGTTTTATCACTCGCAGACTGAGTGGAAGTCAACGACTTTGTGTCCAGCATTTCTTCCTCTGCCAAACAAACCCAAGAACAGATATCCTGCAGTGAATAATGTAAAATTCAACCTGTGGCAATGTGCGAAGTTATACTCTGTTTTTCCTTGAGGCCAGCAATGTCTTAGCTGGACTGCTGTATCCCACTGGAATATTGTCTCACTACAATAAAAGGCTTGAAATGAGGGTGCAGAGGATTCAAAAGGATTTAAATGTTCATTGGTCTAGGAAAAGTTATTTAAAAGGAGATAGGTTAAACTAATTTTTTTTCATCTCCACGTCTGTCAAAAGTTGCTCAGTGGATTGTCTTAAAATGATTTGTGACAAATAATTAAGAAAAGCAAGCTTTGGTGTGTGGTTTCATTTGACTAGATCCTGCACCTGCAATCATAAACATTGAAAGGTATTTTTGCAAGGAAATGGGTTAAAGCGATCCAGATAGAGACTGGAAGCTCTTTGTAATCATTTGGAGCAGGCCACTTGGGGACAAAGTGCAGCCTCTATGTGGGGACATCTTTAATGGAAGGTTAGATGAACATCTGCCAGGAATGACAGATGTAGCTGATCTGTGTTCAAATAGAGGAGTGATTTGGATGGTTTCCTGATGTCTCTTTCAGCCCCAGCATGAGCTATGCCTTTGGGAGATGGAGGCATGAGAGAACCCTGGGGTTGCAAAGAGGAACCGAGCTGGTGATTCCTGGTGTTTCTTCAGAGTGTATTGTGTTCGGAGGGATCTCTTTCCCACGTTTCTTACACAGTTACTTCCGCATCTTTCCTCTTTTGGTAAGTCTTTTTCCCTGCACTTTTTATCATTTCCACCTACTCCTTCTTGCTTTCTTTTTTTTTTTTCTCTCCCTCAATATACAGGAGCAAATGAAACTGTCCCTCAGCTAAGAATAAATTCAAAATGATGATTTCACTACTGCTCTAGCAGGTATTGTACTGACCCTCACCTTGACCCTTCTCTAACCACTGCCTCTTCAGGGATGTTTCACCATGTTCCTCAGCATGCTCTCAACTCAGTGCTTGTGAAGATATGCAAATACTTTAGATATACAGTCAAATCAATTGAAGATTGATCGTAGATAAGCCATTTTGACCTGATGCAGAATTTATCTGAATATTCAATTACAAAGTACTGTCACTGTTCATAAAACGCTACATACAGTTCAGGAAGACATAGGCTGAAGAACAACACTGTGCAGCTGCACGCATGCAGGTCTTTTTTTGCCAGAGATTGAATTTTGCACAGAAAAGATCAAGTTTGAGTTGCACACAAAATTAAAAGTGCAGGCAAGAGCGAACCCTCATTAGACAAATTCAAGGATTAGCACCTGGTGCAGAATCATGATGTTTCTTCAGAGGAGACACCTTTGCCTACACTGTCAAGCAGAAAACATTTCACTTAGTTAGGCCTGGGATCTTGAGTCAATTTGGAGATTTAACACTTAATTGATGTATAGCCTTGGGCAGATTGCATCTTTGCTTGACCCTTCCAAACTTCTGTTTCTCTTACTTATGCTGCAGATGCTTTGATTTCAACAAAGCCCCGTATTATGTGCTTAAACTGCATCTATTGCAATGGAATTTCATCAATGTCAGCCCTGCTACATGTAACTCTAACTGTACTGATGGGAAGAGAATTTGAGCTTTGATACTTTTTGCCAGCTCACTAATTATGGGGAAAAAAGGTGTGTTTCAAAGGCAGTAAATATTTGCACAAAATATTTCTCATACAACAATTTCCTAGTTCATAGTTTGGGGTGATATTTAAGACCCAGAACTTTTAATGAGCTCACTGAAAGACCAAATAATTTTTTTTTTAGTGATATAACTATGTATAGATTAAATATATACTGGTGGCATGTGTGCTTAGTGTTATTTATGTATGTATTTTTTTGCAAAGAAAAATCCCATTTGCCACATCCTTAATTGTGATGATTCAAATCTCTGGTTTTGTTAGCAATACTAGTGCAAGTTGTATGAGAGAAAATGCCACCTACAGCCCTGGGGATCGTAGCCAGAAACAATATACTCCATCTTCATTTTATCTTTCAGCACTGAGCCCTTTTTAAATTATTCAGCTGTGCAAACTGAAGGCAAGAAAAGCATAACCAACACCCACCCTCTCGAGATATAAACCCCAAACCCCCGAGGTAGAGATATAGCTGACATTTACCCAGATGGTGCATGATAGCTCAAGATATTTCTTTTATTTAGCTGTTTATGAAAAATCTGAGGAAGGGGATTCCAGTGAGGAAGAAGAACTTAATACATAACAATAATTTTAATATACATTCTTTTATACTCAGGTGTGGCATTTTGGCACATATAAACATGTAAGTGCCCTAAATGTGTCCTCCCTTGAATACGAAGAATAGATAGAAAAAAATTCGAAGGCATCAGCCACATTAGACAAACAGAAGTGGAATGCATTATTTAAACATACTACTTGTGAGTATGAGTTGTATAGTGAGCTAATTAGATTTCAGTGTTGAGCAATATTTTGGAGCTCTTTTTTATAAACTTTGCACTCTGCTAACGCAGAAAAGATTAAAAAAAAGCCAATTAATTGTAGATTAGTCTAAAAGATATTTTTTTAACATTAATCAAAAAATTGAAGATTAATTTAATACCATGCAGACAACGAAAAAAAAACCATACTGGTGAAGCTAGCTGGTCACTCACACTACTCTTCCCTCCAGTATGCAATTTTCTTCTGTACAGCTGTTTAGCGCATATGTTAAACAAGGATGGATAAAAGAGATTTCTGCTTTAAAACACAGGAATTTGTTCCCAGTACACCTTTGCTGGGAGTTCAGCCCCAGGTCTTCCTATGTAGTGCCCTTTCTTGGTGGCACAGGTATCAATGTGTTGATACTGCCTTAGCGATGTGTCTGGCAGGTTTTGATCTGCTGTATGTCTTAGGGCCTCTCAACAGGTAGAGTGGAAGCATGGCTTGGGAACAGTCTGAAAAAAATCAATGCAAAAATAAACCAAAACTGTGGGAGGAGAGGAGTTAAACAAATGTTTAGCAGGCTACCAGGACCATCTTGTATATGTACTTAGGGCATGAGGATATGAGTCCATTCATGTGTCTTCACTGCGCTTTTAATTTTTTTACAAGAAGAAAATTTTTTTTCTGGTGAAGTGCGATTTGCAGGTGTTTGCTGAAATGAATCCTGGTAGTGACCTACATAATAAAGAGCTCTTTTCACTGACAGCTGACTCAGGGTATCATCGGCACTGTGTCTCAACTGATGCAAGGCCTTTGATGAAGATAGAGAACTCTAGTCTGCCATGTTATTAGTGCTACTAGTAACATAGATGATAATGGTACACCTCTTGACATTTAGAAGTGAAACAAAGTATTATGTCCTTCATTTATGACTGTGAGGACAATGAGGCTTAAAATAAGATATGGAACAGAGCCAAAATTTTTTTAGGTGTCGGTGCTGAGGAATTAGAGTTGGTCTTGTACAGAAAGCTGCAAAATGCATAAATGTTGATCCACCTTGACTTATAACTGCAAGCTTTGCAACTAATAGATATATATATGCAGGTGTCTAGAGATTCTTGCAGTGTTCAGTAAACAAGTGCTTAAAGCTTTGGGATGTGGGAAGCTATATGGATACCAGCATACAGATACAAACTTCAAACCTTTAAAATAACAGCCTGATATTGTGAGAAAAGTCCTTGCAAACAGAACTAGAAAATTAATGCATCGCTCTTATGTGTGAGGTTGTTAGGGAGGGAGAAATGCTGTGTTGTAGTTTGAGCCAACTACCTGGGCTGGCAACAAAGAACCACCAAAGTGGCCAATAGCTCACTCCTTCCCCCACCCCAGTCCTCACAGAGATGGGGAGGGAGGATATTTAACTAAAAAGGCTCAAGGATTGAGATTAGGACAGGGAGGATTCATTCACCACTTATGGTCATGGGCAAAACCAGAGTAGACTTGGGGAGAAAACATAAATGTAATATATACGACCACCAGTTATCAACTATATCAGAGTAGGATAATGAGAGGAATACATAAATAAATACAACCCAATCTTAAATACATTTCCCCCCCGCCCCCCCACCCTTATTTCTTTCTGGCTACCTCCTCCCCCACATCTGTGCAAAGCAGTGCAGGGGGTGGGGGATGCAGTCCATCTGGCCATTACTCGTTGTCTGTGGCAGTCCTTCCCTCTCAGGAAAGAGGGCTCCTTGCAGTCTCCCCCTGCTGCACGTGATGCCCATCTCACAGGAGCCAACCCTCTCCCTCCATGAGTCCTTCCCACTAGTGTGGGATTCTTCTCGGAGTCACGGGTCTCTTTAGGTGCATCCTCCACAATCTCCCTCCCCACTACCATACGGTTCTTCACATAATGGCACATCCTGAATGTTCTCACTGCCATCGATCACCTTGGTTGGCAGGCAATCATCTCCCTGACATCCCACTCACCATGGAACTCAGGGTAAATGCTCTGCTCCAGCACCTTTCTCCCCTCCCTTTCTCGTTAACTGCGTGTCCTACTCTACTCTCACCTCCCCCTCTTCCAAACAGAAGTCCCCAACACAAAAGACAGGATACAGAGATGAAAGGAGACAGAGAGAGAAGTGCCATTCGCATCCTGGGCTGCATCAGAAGAAGCATGGCCAGTAGATTGAGAGAGGTGATTCTGTTCCTCTGCTCTGGTGAGACCTCACCTGGAGTACTGTGTCCAGCTCTGGAGCCCTCAACACAAGAAGGACATGGACCTGTTGGAGCAGGTTCAGAGGAGGCCACAAAGGTTATCGGAGGACTGGAGCACCTCTGCTATGAGAGAGTTGGAGCTGTTTACCCTGGAGAAAAGAAGGCTCCGGGGAGACCTTATAGCAGCCTTCCAGTACCTGAAAGGGGACCTACAGGAAAGCTGGGGAGGGACTGTTTACAAGGGCCTGTAGCGACAGGACAAGGGGCAATGGTTTTAAACTAGAGCGGGGTAGATTTAGATTAGATGATAGAAAAGAGTACTTTACAATGAGAGTGGTGAAACACTAGAACAGGTTGCCCGGAGAGGTGGTGGAGGCTCCACCCCTGGAGACATTCAAGGTCAGGCTTGGTGGAGCTCTGAGCAACCTGATCCAGTTAAAGATGTCCCTGCTCACTGCAAGGGGGTTGGACTAGATGACCTTTAAAGGTCCCTTCCAGCCCAACACATTCTATGACTATGATAAGTAGCTCAACACGTTTGCCACCTTAAATACATTGATTGCAGAGGTGCTGATTGGCCTGACCTTGGCCAGAGGCAGGTCCGGCTTTCACCTGGCACTGGGGAAAGCTCAGAAAGTTTTGCAAGAGTCATCCTCCACAGCCCTTCCACCTGCTACCAAAATCCCTACCAGACTCAAACCCATGACGTGGTGATAAAATGAAATCACAGAGGCTATTTCTATTTTGTGATAGCATAACTTCTGAACTTTTCTCTTGTACATTGAGATATCCACAATGAAGACAATAGCATCTGATGGGTCATGTACTTCTGTTTATAGAAAAGGGAGAGAGATAGAGGTTTAAGTCTTGATTCATTAGACCTAATTTAGAAGCTTACATTAGGTCTAGATGAATCATGCCCTAGAAATGCCTCTGGGGTGAGATAAACTGCAGTCTCAGTATTCTGTCCTAGTCCTCCAAGGATGTATTTTCATAAAAATGTAGAAAGCTAGATGATTATGATGTTGGCTTTGAGGGATGGAACATCTAGCTTCAAAAGACATAATGAATGGATTAAAAATAAATAATTTTTTTAAAAAATTAGGGCAAATGAAGATATCTACCACACACTAAAGCCACAAAACCCCTAATCTAAGTCCTTTGGGGCTCAACACTAAATAGTTGGCTTTGGGTTCGTGAGTTGCTTTGGTTTGTTTCTGAAAGTAATTTGAGTTGGGCTTTGCTTTAACTCCTAACATCTATGCCAGTTGTATTTCCAACTGAACTCAACAGTTAGCAAGCTGACTGTCTTAAACCATCACAGCTGACCACCTGAGTTTCAGGAATAGTCAGTTTTGATGTCTCTGTTCTTGGTCTGAAGCAATTTCAATGGGACTTTCAGAGAACAACGGCCTTCTCTCTGTCCCCTCTTCTGCTCTTGTCGTACAAACCAGTTGGCCATTGATATGATTGAGCTTTTCTGACAGTTACTGAGAAATCTTGAATTTGCATATCTCAGTACAAGTACGAGAACAAGTCTGATGATAATACAAATGATTGCATCTATGGAGCACATTCTCTTGAGGGAAGCTGCTGAATGATAGTGCTCACAAAAGAACAAGAATGCAGTGCATAATCAAACATAGATCAGCAGGAGGATATGCATTTTATCTAATTTTCTAAGGTATTGTAACTGCTTATTTATTATTGTTGTTATTATTACTATTACATCCTGACTTATCCTGGTCTGCACCTCATATAACTGAAGGAGCTGTGAAAAGTTGTTTGGTATGAATAATTGTTTACCAGAGATTATGTCAGACAGCTCAATTACTTTTTGTTTTACCTCATTTTGAGTCTCCTTCAAAATTTGAAACCAGTGTCTGGAAACACTGCAGTGCCTGCCATCTGTTTTAACTGGGCAAAAAATCAGATTTTTCTATATTTTTTAAGTAATTCTGATAAATCTGTTGCAAATCTGTTACACTATGAAATTTTATCTATTAAAGCCATATGTTGCCTCTCTATAGATCTTCCTCTCTGCATTTATCCTGCTCATTCCACTCGGACTCTTGGCATAACATTTTCATTCTTTCAGTCTTCTGGAATTTCTGAGGTAGCCCAGGATTTAATAAGTGCTCCTCAAATCGTGCTTTTAGGAAAGTTATCCCGGCTTATTCATTTAAAATGCAGTAGCTGTTAAATGTCCTTTTTCATTAATACCCTTAAAAATACTTCACTGTACAAGAATCATCCTTCTCTGCTCTCTCTTTGTTTCAAATACTGCATGGAAATGTTTCATAAGCACTTCTGCATTATTATGAATAAATCTACCATCTCTGTCAAGCAATGAGCCTATACCATTGTTAGAATTTCCCTTGTTCAAAATAGGTTTCAAAGACGATTTCTTACTGGATCCCGTCTTGCCACCTAGAGTCTTCTGTAATCTTCAGGCTCTCATTTTTTTTTTAATATTTTAAGCCTTCTGCTATGCATTGTTTGCAATCTCTTTTTCTTTTTTTCGTTTTGCAATATTTTTTTCATTTAACAGAATTTAAAGCCTTTTGCAGCTCAAACATGTCTGCTACTCACAGAGGCATGTCAAGTGGTACATATTCCCAAGACATTGTGCCGTCCAGAGAAGATAAAAAACAAGTTGTGAGGGTAGGCAACTCTTCTGTGGGAAGAGAATTACAATTTGGGAATCACAATCTATTGCAAAGATTTCACCCTGTCAGGCTTTGCATTTTGCTTTTCACCAATTATATATACAATATTTTCTTACTTCAGTGTCAGGAAAACAGTGTGTGGACCACAGACATATTATACCTTGATTTTAGAAACACTTTTTCTCCAATGATAAGTAGCATAATTATTTGCTAGCTAAAGAAACATCATGACTTGAGTGAATCTAAGTCCAGAACTGTTTTGAAAACAACACTGAAAGAGTATTCATCAATAGGTCACTGTCAGAATAGAAGTATTCATAGAGTAGCATCTGTTTCTAATCCATCTGTTTTTCAATAGTTTTGTTAATAACTGGGATGATGCAGTAGAGAGTATGGTTATTAAATTTGCAGATGGAGCCAAGCTGGGGGTGAGTATATTGAGAATGGTATAACAAAGAGATCCTGGCAAATTGGAGACAAAATCTGAAAATAATCAGATATTATGCAATGGGGACATGTGTGTTAAGCTGGAGTTGTCTATTTCATGGGCAGGATGGTTACAAGCAATTTAAAGAATAATTCTGCAGGAAAGGATGTAAGGGTTAAAATTGCCATACAGTGGGCTAGTTCAACATGATTCAACAATGTCATACTGATGAAAAAAAGACCAGACCTCTCTGAGATCAAATGGAAATACAACCCCAAGTGTAGCTTGCAAGACATGAAGGAATTCTTTCTATTGATTCAACATTTAAAGGCTTCACTCAGAGCAATTTTCCAATTACATGTGGACCAGCTGGAGAAAATTCAGTAGAGAAAAATGAGAATATTTGAGAGTCTAAAAATGTGACCTGTGAAAAATGAAAATGAAAAACTGGGTTACATAACATGGAAAGGAGAGGACTGAAGGAACAAAACAATGTTCAAATACAGAAAAGCTGGTTGCAAAGAGATGCAATAATTCATCCTTCATGTTCTATGTCTAGAAATAATGGATATAAACTGCAGCTTAATTGGTAGGAAAGTGAAGCACTGGGATAAACTGCCTAGAGAATTGGTGGAATCTCCGTGTTTTAAAGTCCTTAAGAACCATCTAGTGAAATATCTGTCAGAAATGATGCTAGCATAATTGTTATTTCTGGAGAAAAGCAATAATAGACTTAATGACATCTTCAGGTTCCCTCCAGTCCTGTGTCTCCAGAGAGTTGTTGGGTAAAAGTACATTTTGATCAAAGGATGTGGAAAATGCTACTGTTGTGATTTCAGTAACAGAAGTAACCGAAGACAAAAGAACTAGAAAATCAAGTCTAGTAACTCTAATTGGGAAAGGTGAATTTACAATAAACTTTCTGGTCCTCGTGCTTAAACATTTTACGGATTATCCTCTATCCACTCATAATATGAAATATAAAACATGGAGGTAGTTCTTAATAACATAACAAAACTCCAGTTGTAATATTACTAAAAATCAGATCCCTGTAATTTGTTGCAAAATTTTTAAATACAGCGTATAGCCATAATATTTCAACAGATTTCCAAATAGTCTGTGAAAAAAATACCCATAAATTTGCTTAAATGAAGCAAAATAGAATAGTATACTTCACGTCATTTAGTGACTGCAGAGTACTTTTCCCCCACGAACAACATACAGTGAAAAAAACCCAAACAATAAAACAGAGCGATGTTTTATCAACTTAAAGAGGATCCTGCTTTGAATACGAATTTGAAGCAGTAAGATGAAAAAGTGAGGTCTTGGCTATGAGGCAACAACCACGGAATTCATTGAAGTTTTCTTAAATAAGATGATGGTAAAGTTTGAAGTGCTCAGTCTCTTGTGCTTCAGTGTTTACAAGAATAAATGGAAATAAAACAGAACAGAACTTGTAAGTGGTATAGATAATTGTGAAAGAAGTTTGTTCCATACTTGGGCAGTCATGAGATAAAAAAGTCAATCAATCTGACTGGGTGAAGAATAGCTAATTCAGAGTGAGCCGAAGCACAAGGACAGGTTTCATTAAAATCAAGGTAGTGGAGCAGAGAAACAAAGCCTGGTGGAATGGATACAGAGCAGGGTTGTCCACAACGGACTTCTGTTTTCTGATAAGAAGAAATGACAGTTTTCTTAGCTAAGCCCTAGATACTCTGCAGAAACAGAAACAATTTCATTCAGGAAACGCACCCACTCCCCAACAAACAAACAGAAATTAAAACATCTACAGATCGGATTATCAAATATGCATTAAGATTCAAGAGCAGAAATACTGTTGCTTTTTAGTGACGTATTACAAGATTTGAGATTTGTGTTTTCCACACAGGAGAAATAAATACCTTTTCCTATTTACTGAGAAAAAAGAAATGTTTATATTACAGAGGCTTAGGTTATCAAGCTAGAGTGGATCAATATGTGGTTATTTACCTTGAGTTCTACAGCACAGGCTGTATGACTAAAGAAACAAATTCCTGTTTGACTATAGTGCCTCTCCCAAAGAAAACCACTGAAGGTTTAATTGAAAGTTGTTGGTGATAGGTTATATCATAACACAATATTTGCAATCATTCCTTCATTAATGATTCCTTATTTAAAACAACAATATCATTTTATGACCAGTTTAAATGGCCTCACTTCAGATTCCAGCTATTTGATCTTCTTATATATTTGTTGGATGAACTGACAAGCTGTCTATTATGCTCGTGCTGTGCATGCGAGTAGTTACACAATATAATCAAGTTGCCCATAAGCCTTTGCTGTGTTTAGTTAACATGTATTGATACACAACAATCTATCAAAATAAGCTGTTTTTCAAAATTTAATACTTCTCGTTAGCTTTTGGAACTCTCGCTCAGTTATCAGTATCCAAGCCATATTTCTCTACATAAGGTGCAAGTATGTTCTTTGGGTTTAGATGTACTATTATTTGCTTCCCAGGAGGAACAGGAATATTATCTACTACTGCACTACAAGCAAAGGCTCAATTAATTGGTGAATGTCACAAGAAGATTTTTCTTCTTACACAGATACTTTGTAAAATGTGAAAATGCATTTCCTTGCATAGCTAACTCTCGATTCAACTCATAAACCTAGATGGAAATGCTGAAGTCGCATTTTATGGCGTCACGCACTGCAAAGCATGTGTCATCACAATCCAAGAAATTGAATGTCTGAGTATTCAGTGGGTGTTCAGCAGATACCATAGAAATGGCCTTAGCTTCAGCCATGCTAAGGCAAGAGCAAATTCAAATACTCATTCATGAAATGCCTGATAGGTGATTCAATTACAGGTGTGGAAAATAGGACAACCATACAATCTCTGCTTACTCCAAGGCCAAATTATTCTTTCCTACCTTGCATCTAGTGAATAGTGTGACCTGGCCACTTGATAAAGGACTCTTGTACACTCCCATCATGAACAGGTTAAGGAAATCAAAACCATAGGGAAACTATACAAAATCAGCCTTGCTTTGAATAACTAATCATTTCACAACCTAAATGACTAGCCAGGTGCTGGTATCTGCCAGCATGTCCTTAGCATGACCTGTTAATGACCACCCCCAAATAAATCCCTGCTTGAGTTCTTTATAGGTGAGTAAACTTATATTCCAATTGTGCACAAAGCCTTTCCACTCAGTAAATCTATATGAGTTAAAATACCCATCTTCTGCCAGTCACACCTTCCATAACTCTGTAAATACTTATGGCTCAATTCTGGCTGCTGTTTTTAACCCAAAAATGATAGCAAGTGATCACATCGGGATGCTAATGAGCACAGAGGACATCAGTCATCACTCATCACTTTGACACTGTGTGACTTTACATTTAGCTTTATTAAATGCCCCGTCCATGACTAGATTTCAGGCATTAAAATTACACGGGGTTAAGGACCCGTTCTCTTATTTGGCCTTTTATCAGTTTTTGTGATCACTGGAAATGGTGTCTGCAATGACTTCATTTTTTTCTAAGTCATTGATTAAAAAGCGTGACCTGCCCTAGGGCCATAGGTCCCCTGGTGAACTGCATTAGCAACTTGTCTACTGGGTGATTGTTCCCTGGCTGCATGCTGAGAGACAGCTGAAAGCTCCACACCTGTCAATGAGTAGGATCTTGACCTGGGCATGGGTATGGGTAGCCCAGCCCAAATGTTCCAGCCATACTATGGTTAAACTGTTGTTATAGCCTTCTGAGGCTAATGAGCTTTGAACGTAATGTGCCATAATGGCTCCAGACTTTTAGGGAATTGCTGTTCAGTCAACAATTCCCTCTGTTAATAATTTACCTAGCAACAACAATACTTCAGTTGCAGATATTGACACACTGCCATGTCAATCCTCCGGTGCCTCAGCAGCCATCATGATTTATTTGTGATTGATGAAGCAGTGAAAGAAGGAGCTAGAGCACTACTGTCAAAAGATTGCTGAGTTTGATTAATTTCAGCATAGAACATGTTTATTTTCCTATGTGACAGCAATGAAAAAGGTGAAGAAGTCAAGCCTACAACAATATTTCCTCTGATCACAAATCCCTTGAGGTATTTTTGAACCCCAGGGTATGGAAACAGGCAAATACTTGTGAAAATGGTGGGAAAACGAAATGTGTCTACATGGTTTTCAACAGAGCTCTGGTAAGGAAGGATGAAATGTGACATATTGGGGCTGACCCTGAGAAAGATGAAAATGAAGTGAAGTGAGTAACGCGATTCATCTAAGGAAGATACTAGACGATGTGAAGGAACTACTCTGGTTAATCAAATATTTTTAACTTCAAGCAGTTGGCATATTCATAGATGCAAAAGCTACTATATGTTTGGTTTTGTTAGAATTCATAGTAAGTGATTGTGATCAATTATATGAAAGTTTGCATTTTTAGATGGTAGATTTCAGTAGAAAGTAACCTAAATATTCCAGCCATCCTTTGAAGCTGAAGACATGTCAACACTTTAGAGCTGTCAGACTGCTATTTATGAGTCCATCTATGTATTTAAGTATCTCTTCTGGCAGCAAATCTTAAGAAAAGGCTTAGGATTTCATTTTGAGTGACTAGATTATATGGTTAATGACATCAAACCATGATTTTAATGGAAAGAATGGAGGCTTGAGAAAGACTTTTCCTGTGTTTATTCAGTTATTTACATATAGATATGTGCATAACATTACCTTGGCAATACCACAACTAGAGTTATTTGACTAAGGACGGTGGTGAAAAGGCACAAGCCAGCTTTGTAAATCCTTTCAGGTTCACCACCCATGGGATCTTAAACAATCTGTTGTCACTTATAATCTGGAAGCATGCTATGATTTAGGTTATTTATTTAACCTGCATTATTTTGTGTTTTGCAAGCTATTCCTGTAGTTTATATATTTACGTCACAAACCAATTGAGAGATTGCGGGACAGCTCATACTCAAAAGATAGAAAAGCCAGAATTAAGACTGCTAGTGGGGAACATGGTGTGTGACTCTAGAATCAAAGAGTACATATGCTTCAAGAGACAAAATAATTTTGAACAAACAGCCATAATTACAGAATTTCCTCAGTTTTTCTGCTAGATAAACTCTGTGTTAATCCATATTTGCTTGTTTTTCAGTAGTTTCATCAACAGTTCCTGAAGAAGTACCATTCTGTCTTGAGGATGATTGACTGGGCCTAAAATGCTTATGGTAAATGTGCTGTGCAAAACATAAGATTTAGTTCATATATATGACAGATACATCAAGTGCCTTTTGAAATCATGATGAAAAGATCTAATAAAAAATACCTTTATCAGTCAGCTTCAGCTTCAGCTTTTGAGTAAAGTTTAATGCCAGATTTTGTTGAAGCCTGTAGTAGAGAATTAAGAAAAGCCTGCAAGGTTACTGTTGGTCTCAGCTTGCTCAAACTGTGCTCTATGTTTCAGTCTTTTAAGTCAGCTCTTGGGCACAAACAGGCCTTCATAGTATTTTGGTAAGAGTGGTGGAGTGAGTTTTCTGATACGACATACTTACTTGTCAATAGTCACACTACACATCACTAAAGGTAGAATTCCATTCTCTCCCCACCATGTTTTAGAAGTTATCTTTGCTTTCCATATCCAGTAGCACTGAGTTAAGTACTTAGTTCTCATCACCAGATACTGATTACGTGCTTTGAGGTTATGGTACTGCTATTGGTCATTAGTTGTTGCATTTGAAGTAGCCCAAGTAAAAACACATTGCATGAAGAGATTGATTCTCATTCTGCTCCATAGCAACATAAGTTTGGGTAGAGGAAAGAAGACAAAGTTTTCAAAGAAAATATGGAGTCTTAGAACTATGTTTGTAGACATCCTGAAATTTGATTCCTTTATGTATATCTTAAAAAAATACTGGAAAGAATATTACAGTCCTTTTATCTGTCACATTAGGCATAGCACTTTTGATTTATGATGCTTAGAGATTTATTTGAGTTTTAATGTTGTGTTTATCCAAACCAGTGAACAGTGAACTCCAGATGGGTTTTCATACACTCAATTTACATCTGCACATTTTAAGTCCCATCCTGGTAATTAGCCATGGATAGTCAGGTCTAAGGTACTTAAATTGTTCTGAGTGCTACTTTACTCTGAATGGCTTTGTGCATGTTTAAATGTTTTATTAGTTAGGATGTAAGGGAGAGAGCACCCAGCCAATAAAACTGTTGCTGGTTAGGGCTGGGCTGGCTACTAAATGTGGACAAACACTCTCTAACCCCCTCTTTCCTCACAAATGGACAGGAAAAGGGAATGAGCTAGAGAGACTTATGGATTGGAAAAAGAAAATCAAACCAGTTTTAGTGAATAAGGAAATAATAAAGAACTATATACAACTACATATAAGTCCGATATCGAACCCAACTCCCTTGTCCCGATAGCAATCACCACTGATTCTGCAGAGCAGGAGGCACTGGGGAAGAAAGAGGCCTAAAGTCTCATGATCAGTCAATTTATACTGAAAATGATGTATATGGAATGGAATGCTCTTGTTGGTCACCTGTCCTGTCTATTACCCCCTGGAGGTGCAACCTTTTACTCTCTTGTGACACCTCTTACTACCCGGCACCCCCAGCGTGGCACACAAGAGCCAGCAGTGGCCTTGGTCACTACAGGAATAAGTATCAGCAAGAGCCTTTCTGCATCCCAGTCCCAGGCAGTGACTGTAAACATCAGGTGTTATCACTGCCAGTAGCACACACTGTCTGCAAAAACATGCTGCTGACTTCGGAACGTGCAGCCTCTTAGAAGACACTAAACTGGAAAGTAAAAATCACTGTACAGAATTGGTTTCATTTAGCTCAAACTAGGACATTTGGTCTTATCTCCAGCAAAAATGTCTTGTTAGTGGCATTTGTAGTACTAAGACACAGAATGATGGTTCCTGTACAAATATCATTAACATCCCAGTGAGCCTGCAGTCCAAAAAGACAGAGTAAGAAGAGGCATAAGGATAAAGAGTTGTAGAAAGGATTACTGAGGCCTTTTTAAATGAGGTAATTGGTTAAATTTTGAGAGAAGAGTAGGAAAAAAAGAGCAAGACAAGGCTGGAGACAGAAAGGGATGAAGGGAAAGGGGCTGTTGGCAAAATGTATGAAGGCTGTGATGGGGAGGGTCTTGCTGTACCAGTGTTCAGTGATAAATTTAATTCTTTTTTTCTGATTGTCTGTTTGCATCACAGAGAGTTACGTGAGTTTTTGCAAGTTCACAGGTATGAACTTGAAGCAGAAACCTAGCCAAACTGAGTTCCTAAGGGGAAAAAAGGGCTAATCTGCAAAAGGAGGAAGCCAAATTTTTAGCCAACTTGCCTGTTTGAATGGAAATCTCTAAATACCCCAGAACTTGGTCTACAGTGACATTTCATGAGTTTATGTGTTGGTGTACAGGCAGAGATGCTTCAGTACCCGCAGACGCGTGTGCATACATCACATCTGTTTAGAGAAGTGGTTTGTATCAGTAGCTTCTCCTGCAGACTAGAGAATTTTTCACTTATTTACTCACTTTCAATTCAGCTAAGCATGCAATTAAGTGACTTTTATCGTAAGTTATGTTAACAGTCCAGCCTGTATGTCAGTACCACCTTTTGCAGGGATCACAGCAAACCTACAGCCTCAATGAGACTCCTCTTTTGCATTTGTATTGCTCCCCAAATAAGATCATTGAAACTTGGATTGGTTGCTTCAAATTTTCATCAGTTAGAAACTTTACACAGTTTGAAGAATAAATGAAGCATATTAGTAGAGGTCTCCTATAATCTTCTAAAATTGAAATTGAAAGAATGCCAAAATTGTCTTTTAATAGATATTATGCAAAGGCAGAAACATCTGGCTCCCAATGAAATAATAAAAACTTAACAGCATATGGTGCTGATTCATGTTCATGCCCCTGTAGTTTCACCTGATTACAATTACTGAGAACCATATTAATCAGCCTGCCCTTTCTGTGATCAATTACACCTGGGTGAAGTATAAGTAAAATGCTATTATTCAGATTTGACAATGTTTCATCCACTTTTTCCTACTGTTTAAAAAAATTACACAAAATACAGGATCACATTCAGTCCCTGTGTGCTTAAGAGAATAGGTCTCAGAGGGTCAGTTCAGGATGACCAACACTACAGGAAAAAGAGCTTTCACACCTTCACTAGTCTCTTCAAGCAGAAGTAATATTTAACATCTCCATGCCACTCATTTTTTTGAGAAGTTGTAGGCACGCAACTGTATTCTATCTCCAGCCACTACAAAATGATAAATGTATTTCACATTCACACAGTGGAAGTACATACCTTCAACATGGTTTTTATAAAAAAAAATTAAAGACAGCACTGAAGGAGATGCAGGGTAAAAGAGCACAGTGCATATCTCCTATGTAAGCTACCTTGCAACTGCATCCAGATAATGCACAACCTGTTTTTCAGCCAACTCTTTCTTGTTTTTAGGAAATGGATGGGGCTACTGGGGAAGAGCAGAAAGCAGTTTCTTTGAAGTGAGATGCTTTATTTTGGATATATATTTCGTGTAACCCTTTAAGTTGCTTATCATGATCTGAGGAGTAGGGCAGCACCAGCAGAGTGCCACAGCCTGCTAGGCTATGCCATGTTTGTCTAATGAGCCTTACAAGTTTTCATTAACATTACACAGAACATATGCACATCCAACTGGATGTGAAGCTGCTGTAAAGGGTTTGTCAGAGCTGGTACATGCCTTGGGAAAAACGACATGCAAAACAAGCTTTGTATAAGGAAGTCATATTCGGGGTTTCTTTCCAAATTCTTTAAATGCACTATGAAAATTGTGTGTATTGACAGTGTTAGCTAACTCAGTGCTAGAGCCTTCCTGTGTCAGATGAAAGGGAGAGCAAAGAGCAGATCATTGTCTGTATGTGAGTTTTTTTATATACGCTTTTATGCCTATGTAGGATATATACGCTTTTATGCGTATGTAGGATTTTTGAAATAGGTATGGCTTCGTAGAAATGCTTAGCTGCAGGAGAACTGAAAAGCCTCCAAATTAGTCATTCAAGAACAATAAAAATCTTTCTTTCCTAATAGTGCGGCTGCACAAATTTTCAAATATTGAGCAAACAGCATGAAATGGCAGAGCTGTAGTGCTTTGAATAAACGGCTAGGGGGATTTATACCAAACCCTTTTGCTTTTGGTCCAGTACAAACAAGTGCACAGTCACTGTTTGCATCACTCTTGTTCTTGGTGGATCCATGGAAATTCTGAGGTTTTGAGTGGCATCAGTCTGTGTTTGCACATGAAGCATCAAAGGTCTCCACAGCCCGCTGGATCTGCTGCTGTGGGAAAGGAGCTGTGCCTGGCCCTTCTTGCGTATGTCCCATAGCTCTCCATGCGGGAAGTCTCCTTAGTCTCTCTAGTCTCAAGGGATCCAGATTTGCGGGCAGATGAGATCTCAGAGGAACACAGTGGTGAGGAAAGAGAGTCCAAGTTTCAGAGAATATATTTTTACATAATAGCATTTGCCTGTGTTATATACTTGCCATCCCCAAGCACTCCTGTCATCTCCAGGTGACAGCAAGGCTGAGATCTGCCATAGACTGCTCTTTGGGACTTTGACTTCGTTTCAGTACTGCCTGCTTTCAGTCTTGGGCCAGCCATGTATTTTGGCAGGAGAATAACAGAGCTGGTAAATTTTCCATATTCTTGCAGATATACCTACTACAAGTAACTATGCATCATGCACAACCTATCACAGTTGAGAATGAGATATTAATAAAAAGGCTTGGCTTTTTTAAAGCCAATTACCATGTAGCATGCTGAACCTGCTGGGCAGCAGTGTTGCTTCCTTCTTGCTGCTGGTAACATGCACAGCATGTGAGCATGCCCAAGAAAACTGTGCAAACCGTACCAGTCTGGGTACTCAGGAGGGCTGAGTTATTCTTCTGTCCCTCAGTTCAGTCTTTGACATCAGAAATGCTCCTGAGAGACGGGACTCCAAACATACAGCGTATTGCGTGTGTCAGTGTGATTACATCTCACTGGTCACAGTCATGTTTCTTCTGTCTTTCAGGGTTTTTTGGGACTGGAGAAGAGAGATAAGCATCTCACCATGTGACATTACCATCCTCAGCATGTGGAGCAGCTACCAGTTTTCTCCCCTGCAAGTGAGTCTTACTACTCTGGAAGGTCAGGGGAAACCTCAGGCCCCAGGACTTTCAGTTTTCATGTCCCAGTTCCACAGCAGGGACCAGTAAGCTCAGAGGGATAAAGCTGAGGCATTTTAGGCCAGGAGCAAGGTATCATCCCTGTAGGCATGAGCACACCTCCGGTCATGTGTAGCTACTTTAAGTGACACTGGCAATGTGACTTAAACAATACAATCCATCACAGTGCCAGAGAGCCCTTAATCCTCCTTGGGATTACAGTCTGATCCACTGATATCTGTATTGTTTTGTCTGGACTGTTGTTGTACGGGTTTGCACACACAATTGCATAAGAAAAACATTTTAAGATAGGTATAGATAAGATTTAATGACAAGATCCTTCCCAGTCGCACCAGTGACTTACTTTAGGAAACTGTCAGCTTAGTCCCCAGCTGTTAGGGCTGACCTCTCCTAAATCAGCTTCACACGTCTCCTCTGTCTCTTTGTTAGCAACGGCTCCCCTTAGGGCTGTTGAGATTTGCTTGCCCTCTCTCTTCTCTCCTCTCCTCGTTAAACCTTCCTTCCTGTTCTTACTTGGATTTATATCTCTCTGGCCTAAACCTCCTTTCTCTCCTCCATTTCCAGAGCTGGATTTAAAAACTGCAAGTGGCTGTAAGGAGCTTTGATTTCTCTCTTTCCTTGCTTCCCATTCTCTCTTCTTTTTTGTGTCCACTTCCACGTTGTTTTTCAGTTAATACTTCTCTTGTAGTTTTCATATTTTATTTCTAACAGTAAAATATGACAAAATCCTGAAGTACCTAAAATTCATTGACCTCAGCTATTCTAAACTGTGATCTTTTTGTAAAGACTAAGAATATCTATTACCAATGCAAATGTGAAATTGAGCTCATCACGGTTTGACCCCGGCCAGCAACTAAACCCCATATAGCTGCTCTCATAGTTCTCTGCAGTGGAACGAGGGAGATAATAAAAAGGGTAGAAGTGAGAAAATTCCTGGGTTGAGTTAAAGCCAGTTTAATAGGTAAAGCAAAAGCTTTGCATGCAAGCAAAGCAAAATAATTCACTGCTTCCCATTGGCACACAGGTGTTCAGCCATCTGCAGGAAAGCATGGATCCATCACATGTAATGGTTACTTGGGAGGACAAATGCCATCACTCTGAATATTCCCCCTCCTGTCTTCTTCCCCCAGCTCTATCTGCTGAGTGCGATGACATATGGTCATCATCCCTTTTGTCAGCTGCGGTCAGCTGTCCCAGCTGTGTCCCCTCCCAGATCCTTGTGCATCCACAGATCATTTGCTGGTGGGGTGAGGTGAGAATCAGAAGAGGTGTTGACTCTATGTAAGCACTGCTCAGTGATAACTAAACCACTTCTGTATTATCAACACTGTTTTGAGCACAAATCCAAAACACAGTCCCACTCCAGCTACCATGATGAAAATTAACTCTACTGAGCCAAAACCAAAAACAGGCTCAAAAAGTGCTTTTTCCAGGTCACTATTCCCTCTGTCACATTCTCTCAGTGTTAGGGAACTGGATGATACAACGGCTTCCCACCCTGTTTTTTTCCCCTCACTGAAGCACAGCAGCTTTCTTGCTGGCCCTTGGTCACAGATCTTGCAGCAAGAGAGCAAGGAGACAGTAATGCTTTAAAAGCCTGTTGTGCTTCTTCTCAGTTTGCAGGAGTTTGACAAGTTTTCTCCGTGGATGAGTAAAAAGAGTAGCTTCCTATAAGAAGGTATAGGCAATATATAATTTTCAATAAGTCGTATGTGTGTTGAGAGCACCCTCTCTGCCCAGTAACGTAGCTGGAGCTGAGGGCTCCATGTATTCCTCTCCCTCTTTGCTGGGCCCAGGGGCATCCTCAGTGCTATATAGAACACAGAAGTTACAGCTCTTGCCACAAGGGTTATTATTTAAAACAGGTGTGCAACAGGGCTTAATAAATCATCCCTACTTTTCTCTAAAAGGTCTCGTGCTACGTGAATTGATCAGGTATCTCAAGAAGTGATGAGCTTCTAACTAGTGTCAAAGCTAGCAGGGTGCCCTCGGGGCTGGTAAGGCTTTTTTAGTACTGTGTCTTTGTGCTTGGAATAGCTGGTTCTGGAGCATATATATCCAAACTTCCCTCTGGCTACTTAAGGAGGAGATCAATAGTTCTAAAAATGTCTCTGCTCTTTTATTTCAAAATATATTTATTTAAAAATTACCATCGGCTGGTGTATATCTCCTTGCTTCTGGGTACTGGCACTTTAATATTTGTTTTATCCCTGCTTTGGAACTAAGTACTACCAATTCACATTGACAGAAAAACAGGAAAAAAAAGAAACCTCAAACAAAAGAAACTCAATTTATTTTCTTTTAAATAAGTTGATGGTCAAGCCCCTAAGCATCAGATCACCTGGTATTATTATGAGCACTGAAAAGAATGCCTGTCATTTGAACACAGAGGTAATGTGTTCTTCTCACAATATTGCCTATCAAAGCTTTCACAATGCAAGAAGGAAAGTAGGATATATTCTTAGTCATGAGCTAGGTGAATTAAAATAAAATCAATTTCAGTGCATCAATGTATATAATTCATTTTCCTCTAAAGGCTTATGAAATGGCATTTAGCCTGAATAAGTCTAGTAAGGCCAGGTGCTTGGCTGTGACTTGCTCTAGTAACTGAATTGCAGTAGGTGTCTGAGATCCTATTTTCAAGAGAAAAATGACGTAGCTAAAAGGATAATTACTATGCTAAATATTACTTCTCTTCCTGCTTTCTGCAAACAAAGCTGGGTAACGAAATGATTGGTGTATAAAATATGAGAAGACAAAACTGAAACATTAATGATAGGTAAGCTTTCTGTTCAGTATGCATTGTGAAAAGACATTAAAATATTGCAAATCAAAATGCTCAGCTAGGACACTGTCTTTTGGGTTATGAAGAGCCATAATACATCAGTCAGCTTTGCAGGGAGTTAGTAATGTGATTTGAAAGTTACACATTTCATCGGTAAACAATAAGGTGTAAAAGTAAAAAAAAAAATATATTTTTTTTCCTTCCCATCTTACCATGAAATTCCTACATTGGCAGTTTTCCTTTCCCAAAGTTTCCAGTTGACCTTCTCTAAGGTTAAACATTCTCCGGTATTTATACATGGGCTAGGAAGAATATGCTCTGAGGAGTTTAAAGAATTTCTAGCATTGTTACTGCTTTGTTATGGATCAGCTGAGATGGATGAAAACTATCTTGGAATTACTTCTGAAGATCTATTAAAGCTCAGCCTGAAGAGAAGTCAATGATCTGACTGGTAAGTCAGGCACACCCAGATGTGGGTGGCCAGTTCATCTGCGCAGGCTCGTTAAGACTCACAACTGTGGATAGTTAGCAGGTTGTAGTATGATATTTGGATCACCTGTCCTAGCACAGAAGGCAGTCTGTATTCAACTAAACTGCCTAGCTGTGACGTACATCTACGGTGGGTATCACTGCAGGGGCAATCAGGATCTTCATCCTCAGGAAAGAAAACTGGACGGATCCTTGTGAATGCCATTAACTTCAAGATTCTCTGAACTCAGCACTAAGCATTAGCTGAACTCAGGCAGTCAGCAATCAAGCCTCATATGACACATATTTTATTTACTGGAGAAATACGTTAACATTTTTATTATTTATTGAAGCTCATCTTTAGCTAAGCATGTCTGCCTAATAAAACTCTCCTGCAACATGTTCTAATGCACAGAAACAAGCCTTTCAGAATGTTATAGGTAACATTTACCTATAGCTCTTCATACTGTTGAAAATAACAGCTGGAACATGAATAAAATCACAGCAAAAGACCACTCATCTTGCAATTATGAATGAACCATTTACGATCCTGGAGAGAAGATGGTCACTGAATACTAGAGGTCTAGCTTTTGGAAAATCTGTTACATCAGGAGAAAGACACTGTATGGCTGCTTGGCTTTTTCATACTTTTTTGCAACTTTCACACCTTTCTCTTTGCCATGCTGCTTTAAATACTGCTGAACAGATTCTGGCTGTTTATGCTCAATAACGAGACAAGAGCACGGAGGACAGATGGATTCCTGATGCTTGCATTGTCCCGAAACACTTCCAAGCAGCAAACATTTGGGTAAGAAGTAGAGCAGATGCATTTTACCCTGCTAATTCCAGGGTCAAAAGAGCCTTCTGCTGGTCTTTACCATGCTTTCAGCCGCTGCTGTCAGTAAAGTTCTCTTTTGTGTATTTTCTCCAGAGAGCTTCGCTGTAAGAACTACCCTTTCATGCAGCTGATCACTAGTTTGATTTCCATAGTTTTGTTGGGCTGGATGACTACTCATCTCTGGGAGTTGTTAAACAAAAAAATTTTATTACTAAACAAAAATCTACACAACTTTCAATGCTCTTCAGTTGAGTTGGTGCTGGAGTACGTCCAAAGAAGGGCAATCGAACTGCTGAAGGGTCCACAGCGCAAGTCCTGTGAGGAATGGCTGAGGTAACTGGGATTGTTCAACCTGGAGAAGAGAAGGCTCAAGGGAGACCTTATCGGTTCTCTAGAACTATCTGAAAGGAAGTTGTAGCAAGGTGAGGGTCAGTCTCTTCTCCCAAGTAATAAGTCACAGGGCAAGAGGAATTGGCTTCAAGTCGTGCCAGAGGAGGTTTAGATTGGATATTAGGAAAAATGTCTTCACCAAAAGGGTTGCTCAGCATTGGAACAGGCTGCTCAGGGAAGTGGCTAAGTCACCATCCCTGGAGGTGTTTAAAACATGTGTAGATGAGTTGCTTAGGAACATGGTTTAGTGGTGGACTTTGCAGTTCTAGGTTAGTGGTTGGGTTCAATGACCTTGAAAGGTGTTTTCCAACATAAACAATTCTATGATTCTATGAGTCTGATAAGCAGCAGTGACTCTGCTCTGCCTTAAATTGCTTCGGGATGAGTCATTTGTCTTTGATGATCTAGAGATGTTTCCTTCTTTCTTTGCCTAATGTTTCATTTGTGCAATATGCTTAATCAATGTTTGCTGATGTTTATGGTCTAATGTGTACTGACAGCAGGTGCAGAAAAAGTAAATCCCCATCTGCATAAAAATCTTGCTGAAATTCAGAAGCGTGCTGTTTCACTGTAATTTTCATAGGCAGGTAATTTTTCATGGTACCTCCAGAAGGTTCCTCCCAACTCCCTGCTGTTACTTCTGTTTTCCTACCTGCTGCTATCACAAGTAATGGCTTTGTTTGTAGCCCTACATGAGGTGCCATTTTTCAGTGTATCTGTTTGGGTTTTTTGATGGACTCTCTTTTGGATTCAGTTCAGGTTGCATGCTTAAGTTCCATGGTTTGGATGATGACTTCAGAGTATTCTGGTAGACCAGTGGCCTCTTTTGAAATGCTCTGGCTGTTTACTGGGGCAAGGGGATGTCACAACTAAGCTTTAAAGCAGGGGTGGAAGATCTTGCATGCTGGGGACAGATCCTCTGATTGTTTTGTCTAGTTTCTGCTAAGATATGGAGATTGATCTTGGCTTTTGGGGAGAATTTTTCTTCATTAACATTGTGTAGCACTGTATTAATGAGATATGGTTAGGCAAACTACTGCTGAAAGCTTCTGTTCTAAAACTTGGATCAGTGGTTTGAAGATTAGGGACAAGCAAAAATTAAAATAACTTGTTTCTAAGAATGAGGAAGTCTGTGTAGTTACATATTTTACTGGTTTTTAAGGGCCAGCATTACTCTCCTGTCCCTTTTAATATACCCTCAGGAGGTGGTATGGCTTCCTTGCTTTGCCTTGCTTTTTGTCTGAGGAAACAGAAAATGACACTGTTTGTGTGACCTAATTTATGGGCACAAACTGCTAGAACACATCTTAATCTTTATGCTGAATTATTTTGAATAATATGTGTTAATGTTCTTAGAGGTCACTCAAGATCTGAGCCACATTATAAAATCTTCTTTCAAAATTTTTAATTTACAGGGAAAAGAAAAAGGAGAATTAGAGGCATAGCCTTATCCACTGTGACATAGCACTACTGGATTCAGGAACAGAAAACTTGATTCCTCACCATGTACGTTGGACCATGTTATTATCTAATGGTCTATTTCTTAAAATTAAATATTCTGATACCCTCCAAGAAGAACCAGAAAAGCAAAATATAAGGAGATACCAAAAAATGCCTTAACAGAGAAGCTGCATAGGGTCATACTTAGAGATTTAGTAAAGAAAGTAATGTGATATTGCATCAGAGGAGATATGGGGGAAAAATGTCTATATAGAGAAAGAAAGCTTCAAATAATATGTTAAAAAAACCAAACCCAAAACAACTACCAAAACCCAAGCAAAAACGATGACAAAATATAATATTAGAAAGAACAATTATTGTTTAGGGGATTTTTTTGTTGTTGTTGGTTAGCTGAGGACCTGGGTTTTTTTTAATAATGTAACTATAATTCCATATGTAGTTTTGAAAATCTTGAGCTGTTTTATCTGATTTTCAGGTAAAAAAGCTAGGGAAGATTAGATAAGTTGAGCTACTGGTTCAGAGACATAAGATGAAAATCAGAAAATAATTAAACCAAGCCACATGAGAATAATCTCCAAGAAAGCTGAAGCTAAGCCAAAAGTAACTCAGGCTCAGCTGTGCCTATACAACAAAGACAAAATGCAATACAGTGGGGAAAGGCTGTAGGAAGAAATGCATTATAACATTGTCCATTACAGTATGTCAGAGAAAAATGAGACCCTGTGCTACTAGTTTTCTCAGAAAAGCTTTTGGGTAAAAATCAGCAACCAGCAAAAGCAAATGTCTTCCTATCATTATTCTGCAACTGCTTCAAAGACATGGGTAAACAGAAGATTTCCACAAGAAATGTGGGATGGAATGCCAGCTGTAACTGAAGCTGCGTTTGTAAATTAACGGTATTTGTCAGGACTCCAGTTAAATAAAAGAAATTGAAAGGTTATATTGCTAAACAAGCTGGAGAGAAGACATTGAATAGCTAAGATTCTTCAAACATTTAGAGAGTTTTCTCAGCACTCATAAGATAGCTTGGGAATACATGGAAATTAAAGGGAATGTGAATCTGAAGTGTTTTCAGTCCTTTTGCACAAGCAGCCAGAAAATTATCCCACTTAGCAAGAAAGCAGAGGGCTGCAGAGGGTGAAGATAATCACTAAGCTGACCAAAATTAAAGTGAGATGTACACCTAAAAAATAAGTGTTATGAAAGATATTAGGAGAAACTGATTGGCAAGGCAAAACTACTGTTAATAATTGATCAGTCTCTTGATTTTACCTCAAAATGTGGAAAACTTCCTTACATCAAAATAAATAATCTTTTTTTTTTTGCTGTGATACTTCTGTTTTTCTAAGTCATTTCCATTATATGGATTGCCAGTACTGGTAATTTTGGCAAATACGTGTCACAGCAGTGGGGAATCAAATAGCAGGAAGAATATCAGTTAAGGTTAAAACATGCCAATACTGAAGAGCTTCTATTTTGTTATTTGATTCTTACTAAGCAAATGTGATGGAATCAATGCTTTTGCCAGAAGACACCCGCTGAAATTCTCAGAAGACTTGGCTTCAGTACAACAGCACGTAAGAAGCTCTCTCTAGTGCAACTCTTGTAATCTACAAGTTTGGGAATTTCATACTTCCAAAGACAGCACCCTGAATGTGAACTGAAAATGGGTGTCCTTCGTTATGGCATAAGGCAGCCTGCACCTTGACCTTTCTCTGCAACCTCTTCTTATCTGGATTTCTCAAGGTTACAGAACAGTGGGGACCACATGGGCCCCAGCAGACCTAGCTCCTCCAGGTACATGCATTTCTTCCTTTCAGGGTCTTGTAACCACTCACAAGGGTCTCATAAACAGCTTTCTCTGTTCAAAACGTGACTTAATTTAATAAGAAAAAAGGCCAACAGAAAGTGGGGCTGTTGAGTTAATTTAATAGTTTTCCTTTTATTATCGGTCAGTATTGATCTGTTACTCTAGCTATAAACTCTGTGTGTCTTGCATTTTATTTGTCTTACATGTCTGCTCAGTTGACCTTTTGGCACCATCTATAAAAGGTGCTGAAATCTTGTTTTGTTGTGGTTGCTGAAGCTGGATTAAACCAGTTTGGTTAGTTCAGTAGAATCAACATGTGTTATACTAAAGTCAATGATCCTGAATACTTCCAGATACTTCTGCAATTGTTCCTTCTGTGTTCATTTCCTGACAAATCAGCAGCTGAAGTAATTCAAATGCACACGGTAAACATCTTAGTAAAAATCTAATATGTATTATTTAATTATTACAAATTATTATGAATCAGACATCTCTCTCATACAGTTGTACATGCTGTCTTCTGTTACCTTCTGAAGAAACATCATCAGAGTGAATTAACAATATATGATTAATTTTGCTACACACATGTAATTGCTTCCTGGAAAGAGCAACCAAAAATGAGATGGATCCAACTTCACAAACCTGCTGCTTTATTACTGGGTACCACTGACTTGTTTGTGTGCATGGAGCACTGAGGGGAGGGAGCGAGTAGAGCCAGTTGTGGAGTTGGGAATGCATCCTTTTGATGATCACGGTCTGATACTGAAAATGTCAGAAGCTGAGAAGTGGTAGGAAGTAGAACTTCTCAAGAGGAATTGCCTGTGACTTTGGCTATTCCTTTTTGACGCAAGAGATATTTTTAACATGTCTCTCTAGTTACCACTGCTCTGTAAATGGTGTCTTACTCAAGGCTTGTTTAAGAGTTCCTCACCTGTGTAGAGATGATGACCGCAGTCCGTCCAACCTGTTTGAGTTGTATAGATTACGTTTATATACGAAAGACATGCATTACTGGTATTCTGGTTGTGGCTATTTATGCATATAAATTCAAATCATCTTACACCTGAGATTTAAGTGTAAACAAATAAATAAAACCTTGGCTACAGAAGGATCTTGCTGAAAACCGGGTTCTGCTTATGACCTCAATAAGGCAACTAACACATGTTTTCTTCCTCTTGGCTACAAACTTAATAGCTGAATATGTAATATTCTTAGGCTTCTTCAGTCCAGGAAAAAAAATCCAGAATTTCCTTGTTTAAGATTCTAGCATCATTTTTTTCCTAGTCCACAGTTATCTTAACTGTTACCAGAAAACTATTGATACCAGGTAACAGTGATCTATTATCAATCACACATACTATTGAAGCGTCTGTAAAAGGTCTTACCCATTTTGTGTTAAGTATAATACACAAACATATCTTATCCACTGCATTTTAACTGTAAGGCTGAGGCTTTACATAAATCTAACCTCATTCTGTTTCCAAAGGGTTGTAAATCCTGTTGAGGTGACTTTCAAAGAAGGCTGTGGAGAAAATTTAGGCCTGACTATCCCTTAGCATACACCAGAGCAGTAAAGTACTTGCAAGAGCCATCAAGGATCCCACCTGTCGTTGCCCACATGGCTCATGAACTTTTCTGCTGTAAGGGTAGATTAGATTTGTTGGTGGTCTGATCTCAAGGGACCTTTATAGTAGATGAATGCTGATAGCTAAGCTAGAGCCACCTCACAGCAGCTATAGATGCATATATATGTGCATGTGTATATGTGTACAGAACCAAGATGTTAAGATGCCAGATTTTAGTCTGTTTCCTCAAGATACTGTATGATCTAGTGAGCTTTCTGTCCAACTTTTTGATGACAGACATCAAACAGGCCAAGCAGGAAGTACTGAGATAACTTCTGAGTGTGCAAGTAGGGGCCACATACTCTTTTTTTTTTATAGTATGCAGAAAACATGGCAGAGAGGGATTTTAATGTCTGTTTTTTAAAAAAATGGTCATCTCAGTTTACTTACTTGGGGCCAAAACTATCAATCAGAAACAGGACTTTTGTTTGTAATTCCAGAAGTGAAATGGAGACCTAGAAGGAAATGACACTTTGGGGATTAGAGTTAGATAACATTCATTCATCAGCTTGCACTTATGCTATAAGTCCTGTGGGTAGTGGCTATGTACTTTTCTGGATATAGTCAATCAAATGCAGTTAGCAAACATTTGTTCAGTGTTTAAATAATGTCATCAAAGAATATGGATCACATTATTCACCCTGGGCTAGAGTCAAAGATGTTGAGATTTAAAAGGTAGGTGTTACAGTGCCCTGCATCCTTGTCTTACTAAACCCTCTGATATGCTGAATTGGTTTCAAAATGAGAGTATGAAAAGCTACTGGACGGTTCTTCACCAGTGGTGAAAGCAAAAATACATATCCAAAATATTGTCCACTGAAGTGTGATCTATGTTTCCCCAACTGCACTAATCTGTGCTCTGTTAATATAGATACAGTGCTTTCCCATACTGTGCCTTCTCATAAACAATTCCTAGATGCAAAGGAAACTCCGTAAAGTTAGGCAGTAACTAGCTGACAACTAGGCAGGTTTTCACCCTGTCTCCTCTCCAGATGTTGAGATACTAAGCTGGAAACTATTACTGTTTGAGATCTATAGCCCAAAGCCAGACTCAAGAAGGGGAGAAAAAAATAGGGCTTGCTTTCCTCCTTCAAACTTGCCTTTACCTGGAACGTGTCTGTTCCCGTCACACAGGAGAAATCTCTTTTCTTGAAAGTCTGCCATGATACTATAAAGCTAATGTGTGGGGCACTTCTCATGGAAGGAAGACATTTGTATGCTAGGTCTTGTTATATGTCTAAAAACTGGAGAAAGTTCAAAGCAAAATGGCTGTTGGAGTGGCCAAAAGTTGTATTTCCCTTGTTTTGGTAGGGTGCTAAAAATACTTGGCTAAGGAGATATGCTGCTTCTTTCTCTCCCTCACTTTTCTTGTGAGCCTTGAACTCCTTGTTTAACAGCACAACTTCACCCATGGAGGGGAAGTGTGCCCCACTGATAGCAGGCAGAAGGAGATGTTGTTGAGACATGTACATCTTTCTCCCATCTGATTGAGGTGCTAGTCTTGCCTTTTCGATTCCTGAATCCTGTTTTATCAAAGAATAAGGGGAGCGGAGAAGTACTGCAGCTGCATTTGGAAAGAAAGCTGCAATAGCTATCCTCTATGGGAGACTGAGTCAACGTGCGCATTATATAAGCTTGGAAAACATCTACCAAATTCAACTTTCCAGGGGATATAAGATAGTCATTAAATTCCAGTCAGGGTCACTTGAGAGAATTGAAGGAACTAGGACTTGACTAGAAACACTACATTCAAAGCTTTTTACCCACTGCCCTCCTAACCTCAGTTTGGAGCCCCTCATTCTGTAACACATGCATAAACGTTGCTATGCAAAACCTGACTGCCACTTACTCAAGCAGTAAGTTCATGAAAAAATGTAATTCATTGTCAGTAGTTTCTGCTTGCCACAATGTCTTGCAGAAAACTAAGATTTTTCTTGCACACTATGGAACATGGATAATTTGCAAGCTTGAACTGCAGCTACTACCACTGCAAGTATGATTCAGCTTGCCATTCATAAAGCAAGGAATTTGAAAAATTATTGATCACACTTTATTTAAGAATTCAAGCAGGCAGAATGCGAATTATGTATCACAGTGTTTCATTTCTATTGTCATTTCTAGTGCTGTGTGATTCAATAGGCAAATGTGTCTATGTCAAAATAAACACTGTCTCAATGCTTCTGGCACAATTTCTGGTTACGGAAGTATACACATGTTACAGATGTGCACCTGGCTTCTGATGCTTCTTTTTGCACAGTGAGGATGTTATTTTGCCTGGCTGGGCTCTGATTTCAGGAGAGATGAAGCACTGTATAGAGAGGTAACATGCCTGGAAAAGACAGGGCCACATACATCTCTCCATCTCAGGCAGTTAGACTGGGACGGTGCTTACCCACCTCTGCAGTTCTGCACAGTCTAACACAGAGTAAAATTCAGCACATTTTAGTGATGGCATTCAATCAGCTTGCTCCAGTTATGCCTTGGTGGAAGTGTCAAGTCATGAGAGAAGTCAAAAAGTTCCACATTTGTCACGATTCTTTGGAGTTAATTACAAACAATTAGTTATGCCTCACAAGTCAGTGAATATTTTAGTGATTGTGGTTGCTGGAAAGTAGTTTCTATAATTTTTTTTTTTTTTTTTTTAATAATTTGGGATTTTAATTGCTTCATATTTCTGGCAGTTTAAATATTCCTTATGGAGGAAGAGTTTACTTCCCTGCAGTAGATACACGAAATACTATGTTTCTGCTGAATTTACTGTGAATCAAATTAAACTCCGTGCACTTCATAGTCTGAACTAGTAATCTTCACTGCTTCATCTTTGTATGGTCCTTCAGTTCTTTTTGGCACAGAGGTTTTTAAAGTGCAGGACTACAAGTATTTTGCCCCTTTGTATGATGAAAAGTGTAACCACCTAGTACAGTCTATTGTGAAATGGATGGATGTTAATTTTCTCTCTAGAGAAGCATGTTTGGTAGACAGGGATGGGGAACAGAATAGTCCTCCTGTAATCCAGGAGGAAGTAGTTAGTGACCTCCTGTGCCACTTAGATCCCAACAAGTCCATGGGTCCAGATGGGATTCATCCTAGGGTGCTGAGGGAGCTGGCAGAAGAAGTGACTAAGTTGCTCTTTATCATTTATCATCAATCTTGGCTCACTGAGGAGGTCTCAGATGACTGGAGGTTGGCCAACGTAACTCTCATCCATAAGAAGGGCCAGAAGGAGGATCCAGGGAACTACAGGCCTGTCAGCCTGACATCAGTGCCTGGCAGGGTTATGGAGCAGATCATCCTGAGTGCCATCAAGCGGCATGGAGAAGACAACCAGGGGATCAGGCCCAGCCAACATGAGTTTAGGAAAGGAAGGTCCTGCGTGTTCAATCTCATCTCCTTGTATGACTGGGTGATCCGTCTACTGGATGAGGGGAAGGCTGTGGATGTGGTCTACCTCGACTTCAGCAAAGCCTTTGACACAGTCACCCACCCTCCTGGAAAAGCTGTCAGACCATAGCTTGGATGGATGCAGCCTTTGCTGGGTTAAAAACTGGTTGGATGACTGGGCCCAGAGAGTGGTGGTGAATGGTGCTGCACCCAGTTAGCGTCCGGTGACTAGTGGTGTCCACCAGGGATCAGTACTGGGCCCAGTCCTGTTCAACATCTTTACTGATGACTTGGATGAGAAGATTGAGCCTACCGCTAGCAAGTTTGCAGACAACACCAAGTTGAGGGTGAGTGTTGATCTGTCAGAGGGTAGGAAGGCACTGCAGAGGGACGTGGACACGTTGGCTCAATGGGCTGAGACCAATGGTATGAAGTTCAACAGGACCAAGTACAGGGTCCTACACTTTGGCCACAATAACCCCCAGCAGCGCTACAGACTGGGTGAGGAGTGGCTGGAGAGCGGCCCAGCAGAGAGGGACCTGGGAGTGCTGGGTGACAACCGGTTGAACATGAGCCAGCAGTGTGCCCAGGTGGCCCAGAAGGCCAATGGCATCCTGGCTTGTATCTGGAACAGTGTGGTCAGCAGGAGCAGGGATGTAATTCTGCCCCTGTGCTCAGCACTGGTGAGGCCTCACCTCGAGCCCTGTGTGCAGGTCTGGGCCCTTCACTGCAAGAAAGACATTGAGGTGCTGGAGAGGGTCCAGAGGAGAGCAACGAGGCTGGGGAAGGGACTGGAGGGAAAGTTCTATGAGGAGAGGCTGAGGGAGCTGGGAGTGTTTAGCCTGGAGACAAGGAGACTCAGGGGGGACCTTCTCACTCTCTACAACTACCTGAAGGGAGGTTGTAGTCAGGTGGGGGTCAGGCTCTTCTCCCAGGCAACCAGTGACAGCACGAGAGAGCACGGCCTGAAACTGCATCAGGGAAGGTTTAGGTTGGATCTCAGGAAGCACTTCCTCATGGAGAGGGTGATCAAGCATTGGAATGCACTGCCCAGGGAAGTGGTGGAGTCAGAGTCCCTGGAGGTGTTTAAGGAGAGGCTGGATGTGGCACTTAGTGCCATGGTCTAGCTGATGTCATGGTGTTGAGTCATAGGCTGGACTTGATGATTTCAGAGGTCTTTTCGAGCCTCAACAATTCTGTGATTCTGTGGGCTTACTGTAACAATTTTTAAAATACATTGCAGAAGAGAGCCACTCTGCTCTCTTACAGTTACCATATTTTCTCACTAGCACTGTCAAAAAACACAAATGACTTACTAGAGCCAAAAAATGCTTTCATAAATCTGAAGTGGGATAGAAAGACATGTATGTACAATGACCTGATCAAACAGGTTAAAACTTTTCAGTATTTCACTTGTCCCAGATCTCTTCTCTGCCTTTTAAGCTTCTGGTAGCTGTATTGCATTGTACAGGGTGCCACTTCAAAGTACAATAAAGGCACCATTTATGCCAGTAAAGCTGGTGAAATGGATTACAGTAATAGAAATAAATAAAAAATACATGAAATTATGTTAAAATGTATGCTTTTTTCATCTTAAAACAAAGATCTTTTGGTCAAAGGTTTGTCCAGAACACAGCCTTCTCCTCTACCATTCTACACAGTCTCTTTTATGGACAGCACTTATTTCTAAATGCTTTAAAATCAGAGTAACAGGAAGAAGACTTCTGATTCTTCCTACAGACCCAGATGTAAAGATACAAAAATAAAATTTTACCACTGCTCTACTAAGCACTGAGTTGGCCGGAATGCCTCTCTCTTAGCAAGTCAGTCATGTCCATATATCACAAAAATCGGCAAACTGAAAGTGTTTGTCAAAATATTTTTATTTGCTACATCTGCTTATATTGATGAAAATTAACATACAATTCTATGAACCTCAGTAGAAAAAGAGCCCATTTCTAAAATAACAACATTGAGCAGAGTGCCTGATTTCTGTTTAGATGTACATAACTTTGACTCAGAAGCCCTTGTATGGAAAACTGTTATTACTGAAAGAAAGAGTATAGAAACTGGCAAGATTTGGGTGGTAATTCTGTGTTTCTGTGGATGCAACTGTAGGACGTATCTCAAAGAGAAAGACAGTTTAGCACTGTATGTTTCTCAAAATATGAACGGTCAGATGCTGAAAGCCATAAATTTTGTTTTTTCTTCCTCTATGCAAAGAGAGGGAAAGGTGCTGCCATGGGTTAAAAATGTTGTTTTGCAGAGCAATGTTTGCTGACCTGCATGCCCTAGAGAAATCCTATTTGTTAAAAAAACAAATGCTGTGGAAAAATATAGAGAAATTTTCTCTGTATTCACTGCTGTTCATTTTAGCTAGGTTGGATGTGCAAATGCCTTTCATTTGAGGAATAGTCTGCCATAAATACCAGATGGCAAGGTTCCTATGTTAAGATCACATTTTAAAACTGAGATGTTGCTATGCAATTTTCAGTATGAAGTAAAATGATGACTGCAAGCCTTCACTCTCTGTTTTCTGTTAGCTGTTAGTAGTGTTCAAAATACCTTGATAACAGTGCAACTCCTAGCCTTTTGCTGAGGGTTGCTTGGGGGGTTAGGCTATGATTTAAAGTGTTATGCACTGACTATTACCACTTCATCTGCCTCTAGGGTGCCTTGAGTTTGCGAAGTGCTAGTGGGATTTGCCTGTGTTCTTGCAAAAGAGCATGCTGAAACGAGAAGCTGCACAGCTCAAGTCTGATCTGCGATGCTCAGCTTTTATACTTTGGTTATGGTTCTCAGCTATTCCATGACACAAGCAGACACAGGTATCAAGATATCCCTTTTTTTTTTTTTTCCAGGACTTAGTACACATCAACTCTATGGTTCACTATAATTTTGCCTGAGTTTGGCTAGCCACAATGAATGACAGATTAAAGTTAGATCTTGCGAGGAGGTAAGTGCCCTGACATATACTTGAACAGATGGAAAAACGTCGATACTTGAAATACGTGAGTCTTTAAAAAGAAGGGAGCTGTAGCCATGTTGCTTTCCAATAGGTTATGAATAGTCTAGATGGAGTGGTCACCTGGTGGCCAAAAGCACAAAAGAGCAACAAAAAGAAATGGTCAATATATGTAGGAATTTTAGAAGATTCTTCTTATTTCTATTTTTCTTTTCCCCATTTTCTTCCTAGTGCTCTCTCTTTTGCTTTTCTTGATTTCTGTGCTACATCTGCAGTTACTTTCTTGGTACAAATGCAAAACGATTTCTAAGCATAATGTATTGAAATTCCTTATACAAATGCATATACGTATCTAACATTTCTGACAGTCATTTGGCTCCCTACCATGGATATAATGTCAAAATAAGGCATATATGAGAGACCCAGTCTGAAATGTGGTCTGGCTACAGGCACTCTGTCTCTGCAAATCTGTAGCAGACTGGCCTGAAGAGATCTAACTCCCATAGATACAACATCGCATTTAACCTCCAGGTCTCTTTCCCGTTTATGAGGAGAGACATATCTAATCCGCAAACTCTTTTTCTAATATATCAGAAATGACTGGTTCTCTCACTCCTTGCTTTACAACACTGAGATGCGCATAGCACCTGTCAAGAAATTAATAAAGAAAGTTAGCAAACTTTCACAGAATCACAGAACATTAGGGGCTGGAAGGAACCTCAAAAGATCATGTAGCCCAACCCCCCTGCCAGAGCAGGATCACCTACAGTAGATCGCACAGGAACGCGTCCAGGCAGGTTCTGAATGTCTCCAAAGAAGGAGACTCCACAACCTCCCTGGGCAGCCTGTTCCAGGGCTCTGTCACTCTCACAGTGAAAAGGTTTTTTCTAATATTTTTGTGGAACCTCCTGTGTTCCATCTTGAACACATTGCCCCTTGTCCTGTCATTGGACATTGCTGAAAAGAGCCTGGCATCGTCCTCCTGACACTCCCCTTTGACATATTTATAAACATTTATGAGGTCAATATTTATGACATATATGCATACATTAACATCATTGTACGTATTATATGCAATGTACTTAAAATTCTAATCTTTATCATTTTCTTAAAGGACTTAATATTGCAGGGAAGTTGAACTGTCCACTTTTCAGTGACCATGCTAGCATGTCTCCTATCTGTCTAACATGTAGGGAAATAGAGCCTATACCCATGGCAATCCTTAGGTGTAATTGTGATATTAAGGATACTGTGGGAGCCGATTGCAGTTCCCAGTTCCCAGGTCCAGGTATGTGCCCTGGCTCTGCCCCACCTGTATGTTTGGGTGAGATCACTGTGTACACCCTTGTTTCTTCACAGCTCAGAAACCTGTCATGGTTTCTGCTGGAAGGAATCCTGAGCACCTGGTCCTAAAAGAAGCTGGAGTGCAGTCATTCAAGTTCACAGACTGGAGAGTTAGAGAACTGAGACCTTAAGCCTAACACTCAGCTTATACGTAGCTATTTAGAAATGCAGAGAATAAACCCTGTTCTTCTCCGAGGCCTTGAGATCTGACGGCCAGCCAAAGAAAGACATGCTTTTTTCCAGATGGTTGACTGCCTTCCAGTCATCTCCTGGACTTAGGCACTTCAACATTTCACTTTTGATTTTGTTTCTTCATTAAAAACTCCTTAGTCAACTTGGGTTCTGTGGAAAAGCAAGCATCTTAGAGATTTGTGTTTTCAAGTTGTACTATTTATTAATGTGATATGACATTGCATACTTAAAAATCACTGATATAATAGACACATTTTACAGTATTCAGAACTGAATGTTGTCTCAAAATATGTCAATATTTAAATCTATATATTCTCTATAAAACATAAAGAAAGACAAAGTACAGGCTGAGTTCAAACCTCTTTATTATATTTATGGCTTTAAATATCACACTAGCTGATTTACATAACCAAAATAGTTTGGCAATTCAAAATGAAACAATTATTGCAAGATAGAAAAATGGTTATTTACATATATTTTAGTGTATTTACCCAACTACAAAGCCAGATAAGTACTTTGACCGTTAAAATAACATATGACCTAAAAAATTATTTTTCCACTAGAAGCAATTATTTTGTAGATAAGAAACACTGATTATGCATCAAGTGTTTTGGTTTTTTTTTTTGCTTCATTTTACAGACATGCATAAATATTTCTGTGAGCTTTCAGTAGTTTACGTTACTATGAATGGCAAGGTCTGTCACAGCAGGTAGACCTATGTATGTATCTCACTTCACATTTGCAGAGAGAGGGACAGAGCTGCGATATCACAGCTCGCCAGTCTGAGCTCCAGCCGACATCTTCCCACGGTACCAGCCTCTCATATGCAGTCAGTGAAGGGCAGACAATCTCTACTTCTACCAACACCTTGGTCCCCGATAAATTCTCTGACCTCAGTTTTCTATGTTAGAAAAGTTAAAGAATTACTTTATATTCCTTGGCTTTAAAATTGTACTCATTTGATGAGTTATGCTTCAGTTATACAACACTATAGCATATTTGCATTAACCGTGCTACATAAAATATAACAGTGGGTTAATAGCAGGATAATTTCCCTATGAACCATTATTATGGCTTTTACCTTGCTGGAGTCAGAATAAAATGCTGTAGGGATAAGAGAACTTATTATTTTTAACTTCCTAAATCCATAACAGCTGAACAGAAAAATAGCTTATGTGTTTTGGGTCAATTTTTCATTCAACAAAATATCATGGCAGAGACTTGAGAGATAGGCACATACTATCCTTTCCAAGCCTCCCTTAGCTTTTATGCTGTCGCGTGAAAGGTATGTGGCTGTGAGAGGCACGTACCCCAGCTAAGCATTTGCTTGTTTCAGAGCCCCGTGAGGGACTTACACTGAGTTTTCAGAGCCCCACTAAGGACTTGCACTGAATTTTCAGAGACCCGTTTAAGGACTTGCACTGAGACAATTTGCAAGGTAACTAACAATAGCTAATTTATTGAAGCGACAGATACAAGATTCGGCATTGACGTTGATAAATGCGCTCTCTGCAATAGCTCTAACATATGATAATAATGCCAGCAAAATACTATCCCGGGTATTACACACCAAAAGGTGGAAGCGCAATTCTTACCAAGAAGGTGTCCCTGTCTTGGGTGAAGGAGAAGGAGCACGGCCCGTCGACTGCCTCTTCCTCTTCTGGGTCTTCTCCTCCCAACGACACGTACCCTCTATGCTCCTTATATACTGTCTTTCACCCCCCTGCCCCTCCCCGGGGTGGCATTCAGCATGATTTGAGTAAAGAGTGGGTGACTATAGTCATATAGGGATATTAAGGTAAAAATTTCCACTCTGGGCCCTGCAGCCTTGAGGATTTTGTTTTGCAGCAGCTTATCTGTTTGCAGGATGATGTTCACACCATCAGTCTCCGTGCGGCCTTGCTCCTTAGCCAGAACAGGGCCCTCCTGGCATCACAGGACTCCCTCCTTGGGCTGGTTCTCACTGTGTAGGCCTTGTTTTTCTGCATTCTCAGGGTCTGCACAGCAGACAAGGGAGCACCTGCGTTCAGCAAGTCTGAAACCCTCAGGCTAAAATATCACATATGCCATTGACAATATATATATTTTTCACTGAATCGAGCATTTAATTGTTTGATTTGTCTCGAATCTCATTTTAGAAGTCATTACTAAATCCATCAGGACCTAGAACTGTGTTAAAGTGATTTAATGTCCTTATAAAACTCCCCGATATTTGCCAGCAGTTCTAATTATCACACTAAATGCACAGCAATGACAGAAAAGATGTCACACATCAAAATGATTATAAATGGTTTTGGAAACTTGAAAACATTTGTTTTGAAAGAAGAAAGTGTGGCTGCTGAAAGAGCCTTCTAAACTGCTATTTACGAAGTCATTGAACCTCTTTTTTTGCTCAATTGTTGATTGCATTATTGGAAATAATTGCTTATTTTCATTTTAAAGAGCTGGCTAAGGCTGTTTACATAAGTAAAGGTAAGGTAACTTAGCATCTCATGAGTTTACTTCAGAATTTTTTATATTGTATACGTGCAATATTAAGAGGACTTTAAAATAACTAAATAAGCTAATTAATTTTGAAGGGGTCAGAATCAAGGTTTCCTGGGTAACTGTACATAATTACATGTGTTATTTTAGTATTAAAAAATCAACTTGTGTTATAAGTTACATGTTAAGTGCTCATTGACGAGGTTATCTTTCATATTTTTCATATTTTCATGTTCTTTATATTCCCTTGCTTCATGGGTGACCTCAGGACTGACATACCTCAAAACCCCCAGTCCTTACAATGAACATCCAATTATTAATTTTTGCCTGGTATTTTCTGTGACATCCATTGTTGTAATAGAAGAGTGTTTTGTAAATGAACTAATCTCTTATTGCAACAGTTCTGTGAATGAAATAGATTTTATCTTTATTCAGGGTGAACAGGAGTTTCAACTGCTATAGACATGCTGATTGGATGAGCTTGGCTAAAGTTGCAACAGGGTAGTTTTACAAAGTGTTTGGCAAGGCTTATTTAAAAAAATCAATGGATTTTTCCAATTCAGTTCCCTTTTAACAGTTTTGATTGAAATTAAACTTTGCCTTTGAGAAAGAAATAAGGAAGACAGATTATCTTTACATTTCTTCAGGATATTCTGATTCCATTTTTATTTTTGCAGTTATTTGGTTTCCAGCCATCTTTATAAAGTTGTATTTGAACAATTTTGAAATACCTTCATGTAGTAAAGCATAATAATAAAGCAAAGTATAGGCTTTTATTGTTCAAGTAGCACCAAGCAGTAAAGGAACACAAAGCAAAATGTATTTAACTGCTGCAGGCGAATTTCTGCCCTTGTCCCTTAGAAGGCCTGCTGTTGTTATCTGGCTCCAAGAGTTTTTGATCAGAAAGCCTCAATACCTGACTGCTTTCTCTCTAGTGTGATGTTTTACAGCTCCCTTATCCTTCTGGACCCATCTCCCAGCCTCTGCCACAACTCAGGGCAGAGGCACTTGTATGATCGTCTCATCCCAGTTAATTCCTGGATTATTGCCTCACAGTGTGCTGAACAAGGCTGAGTCTTTCTGAAAAGGCTGTATATTGAATTCATCCTTAAAAGTCACCGTGAAGCACACACAGGCTGACAGAGGCAAACTAAGGTTACCAGGGAAACCTCAAGCTGGGTATTTCCTAAATAAAACAGGGTGCTTTCCTATGCAGTCATGCGCAGGTGGTGTTACAGGCAACCGACTCCACCTGACTGCCCCAAACCTTCGCTTCCCCTCTCAGATCTCCCTCTCAAGGGCTTCTTCATCGCCAGGCTCCACAATGCAGCCTTCACTCGCCTGAATTCACAGAGTTACTAAACCCAGGTGGGCACCGGGGGGCTGGCAGCAGAGTGAGCCCTCTGAGGACAGTCTGGGGTTGCCCAGTGCCAGAGGAGGCCGGTTGTAGCTGGCTTCACAACGGGTCCACCTGCAAGACAGTGCTGACTGATGACATTGGTCCCACTGCTGTGCCTCCGGAAAAAGATGTTTTGGAAAGGGCAGGGAACACCCTGCTAGCACAGGAGGAGGGAAGAAAAAGAGTGGGGAACTGCAGATGGGACACCGAGGCTGGAGGAGGAGGAAAGGTGTTTTAATATTTGCTCCTTTCCTCTCTTTCCATTCCCCAGTTCCTGAATCAGTAATTAACTGTTTATATTAATAGGCAATAAATTAAGTTCAACTACCCAAAGCTGGGTCTATTTTGCCCATGACAGCAATACCCCTCACTGCACCTCCACCCATGAGTTTCTTACTCATGTCTGTCTGATGTCAACCTGTCCCGCTGTGGGCCTGGAGGGAGGGGGTGGCTGTGAGGGTCCATGGCGGGTGGTTGCCAGCTGGGCTCAGCCCACCACAAGCACAGGCCTGTTACCTTTCATGTGAGAAAACCACCAGTGGGGATGAAACGCACTCCTTGCAAAAACGATTCGCCGCAGCTGTTTGGTCTTAACCCAAACGTAAGCCTTCACCTCAAGTGTTGGACAGTAGCATGAATGGAGATTGTGAGAATTTGGGATCACACGCAGGTGCCAGTGCAGGCTATTTCCATTGAGGTCTCGGCTCCACTATTTCCTATGGCCTGTAGGATTTTTGGCTCTGTACCTCTCCTTCTTTTAACTTGGGATCTTGCTCTTCTGTCTTTCCAACAGTTTCTGCACATAGTCATTGTACCTGCCACACTTTGATACATGAATTTGGTAGCAAAGGCAATGAAAGCACGAGAAAGACTACCCACAACAATTGTCAGCATTTTGAAAAGCAGTGTCGGTAAAAGCATCTTTCAGGCTTTGTGATTTTTATATATGGGTGAGTATCAGGCTCATTTCAGACAAAATCTGTCTTACGCAAAGATGTTTCTAGTGGTCCTACACAAACTAGGATAGGTGTATCATCAAATTAGGATAGATTCTCATAAAGATGGTAAAATCACATCCCTGACAGCAAGGTGATTCTCCCACTAAATTTTGGTTCTGGTTCTCAAGCATAAAAGCACAGGAGCTTTGTATAGTGATTAGATAGTGTATTTCCTCTGATGTATTCTTGCAAATGGCTGAATTGTTTTGATTGAAAAGTTCACAAATATATAAAAAAGAGCAAAATAAAACAACTCCAACAATAATAACAGAAAAAATACATGGTTCATCACACCTCCACCAAATTCTCATAATAGAAAACTTCAGCTTGAATGAGTGCAATTTTACATAATTACAAGCAGCCCAAGACAGACTCATGTTGAAAGTACTGTGCAATATCACTAACGCATTTCAGTCTGGTATGAAGAGCTAATCATTCTTTCAATCCATGTCCCTAATTTTGATATACTTCTTAAATTGTTCGCATTGGCAAAGCTTAGGCTGGGACAGTGATTCATACAGACAGCTTTTCTATTAATGTGCACAATTGCATTTTTCAATCCGAATATTTCCGCAGTATCTCTGAGGTCTTGGGAATCAATGCATCCCCTTCATACTTACTAGTTACAACAGAGAAAAGCTATCACTGGAGAAGCATAATCTCTCTAGACTTAATAAATTAAGACAAGTTTGTTTAAGCACTTCAAGTTTATTACGTTGTTGCCACAAACAGGCTCAAAAGATGAAATGTCACATATGCAAAGATAATTTGGAGCACAAAACCCAATACTTAGGGAGAGTAGCTGGGAAAAGAAAAGAGAAAATAACATACTGAGAAAGTGCAAATTTGCTCTGTGCTGTTGACATCAAAACTCCTGAATTATTAAACCAACTGTAGAAAATTGCATTTATACATAAAAATCTTGCATTACTTCAAAATCATTTACTATTACCAAATATCGTGGTTTGGATTGGGTTTTTTTAAGGTCTTACCCATTTTTGCCTGGGACAAAAATCTTTTTTTCCTTAACATGTTTGAAAGTTTGGGTGGGTTTCCAGAACCTAGGACGATCTCCTCATCTGGGAAGCCACCTGACACTTGCCCTTAATCTCTCCCACAATTAATATTGGCCAGATGAGTAACAATGTCTATTATTTTCATAGTTAGCTGCCTCAGATTAGTTTCCTACATAAAATTAACCCTGTTTCAGATTTTTAAGTGGCCTTATGGATCCTTGGTACATGTTCAGCAACCTGACTTTCAGGCATTTACTTTTTAAAGTGTTGATCACTACTTCCAGTCTGAAACATAGAATCATAGAATGATTTGTGTTGGAAGGGTCCTCATAGATCATCTAGTTCCAAGCTCCCTGCCATGGCAGGGACATCTCCCACTAGATCAGGTTTCTCAAGGCTCCATCCAGCCTGGCCTTGAACACTTCCAGGGACTCAGCATCCACAACCTCCCTGGGCAAACTGATCCAGTGCCTCACCACTCTCAGGGTAAAGAACTTCTTCCTTATATCTAGTCTAAACCTACAGTCTTCCACCTTCCACCCATTATCCCTTCTCCTATCGCTACATCGTCCTATATGAGCACCTGACACTCCCATCACTCCTGTATAGATTCATAATGGCTTGTTCATAAACGGATTGTCAATTACCAATTTAGTAACCAAAACAATGTAAATATTGCTTTTAAAGGACATGGAATCTTTATCTTTCTTTTAAACTTTTTTCCTATAACACTTTCTGATAATCTCACAGTCTCCTTGCCAAATGATTCTTTGAACACCTGCATTACAGAAACGCAGGCTCATAGAATGTCAGGGGCTGGAAGGCACCTCTGGAGATCACCTAGTCCAACTCCACTGTCACAGCAGGTTCACCAGGATCCGGTGGCACCGGATGGATTCCAGGGCGGTTTTGAATGTCTCCAGACATTCTCCAGAATATCACCTCTCTGCACAGCCTGGTCCCTCTGTCACCCTCCAAGGAGAGAAGTTTCTCCTCATGTTAGGTGGGACTTCCTATGTTCAAGTTTGTGCCCATAACCTCTTGTCCTGTCACTGGGCACCACTGAAAAAGACTGGCCTCATCCTCCTGACACCTGCCCTCTAAGGATTTATAAGCATTGCTAAGATGCCCCCTCAGTCTTCTCCAGACCAAAAAGCCCCAATTCCCTTAGCCTTTCCTCATAAGAGAGATGTTCTAGTCCCCTAACCATCTTCGTGGCCTTTTTCTGTCCCCTCTCCAGCAGTTCCCCATCATTCTTGAAATGGAGAGCCCAGGACTGGACACAGCACTCCAGATGAGGCCTCACCAGGGCAGAGCAGAGGGGCAGGATGACCTCCCTCAACCTGCTGGCCACACTCTTCTTGATGCACCCCAGAATGCCATTTGCCTTCTTGGCCATCAGAGCACATTGCTGGCTCAGGGTCATGCTGTGACCCAATACTGCCAGGTCTTTTTCTTCAGAGCTGCTTCCCAGCACGTCAGCCCCTAACCTGTACTGACACATGCAGTTATTCCTCCCTAGGTGCAGTCCCCTACACTTGCCCTTGCTGAATTTCATGAGATTTCTCTCTGCTCAACTCTCCAGTCATCACTCTGGATGACAGCGCAGCCTTCTGGTGTGTCAGTCACTGCTCCCAGTTCTGTCACCAACAAACTTGCAGAGGGCACATGCTATCCCTTTGTCCAGGTTGTTGATGAGTCTACTGAACAGGACTGGACCCAGAACTGCCCCCTGGGGAACATGGCCTCTTACAGATCTCCAACGAGACTGGCTTTCCTTGTTTCATCCCTGCATACTCTGGTCCAACCTCCTGCCCAAAGCAGGTCCACCCCCCAGATCAGACCAAGTTCTCGGTTGGGGCTTTGTCCAGCTGGGACTTGAAGAGATGGCAAAAACCTCTCTGAGCAACCTGCCCCCTTGCCAGACTGTCCTCACGGGAGAAAGGTTGCCCCTGGTCTCCAGCCAGAACTCCCCAGATTTAGCTGGTGCTGTGTGCCTGTGGGGGTGGATGGCCCGCTGCAATGTCACCGTGCAGTGTTCTGTGGGTTGGGCAGCCCAGGCAGCACAGCTGTGGAAACTGCAGCGCTATCAGCTCACACTGCCTCCTTGATAGCGTAAAGTAGACATGGATGTAGAACAACATAGAGGGAGCAAATTGATAGCAAAGAGAGTTATTTTCTTTTTTCTCCTGATGCCTTGCTCCTGTAGGTGGTGCTAAACCCAGGACAGGTGGAAAGCTTGGTGTGACATGGCCAGGTGATGGAGGCTGATGTGGTGGAGGGCGTTGGGTGGCAAGCTCTCAGCAGTAGAGGTGAGCTGTGCAGGAAAATGTGCCCCTGGGGCAGAACCGGGGCAGATGATGGGGCTTGGGGAACCAGAAGAGTATCCTTCTTGAGGGGTCTGGGCATTTCTTTCTGCCCTCCCTGAACACCGAGTGACCATGAGCTCTCTCCTTTTTGCAGCTCAGACACTGACTGGCAGCACCAGCACCAGTGATGGGCAGCAGCTTATCCTCTGCTGTCCCCAGCCCACCGCAGTGAGTAAACATAGCCACAGGGACAGACTGGAGCTGCCCCATCTGCCAGGGCACTCAAGGTGAAGTCGCTTTTGCGATGCCCTCTGGCCACCAGTTCTGGCGGGGCTGTATCCTGTGGTGTGCCCAGAGGAAAGCGGACTGCCCACTCTGCAGAAGACCAACAAAGACTGTCAAGTTTCCTTATCGGGGAGAAGGTGACTGTCTACAGCTTTCCATCACACACCATGAAGAGTTGCCAGATGCCAGCAGCCCATCAGTGGCCATTGTCCCGGTTGAAAACAGCCTTTCTGCCCCTGTGCAGTTCCCTCCACCTTTTCCACAGAGGAACCTGTCCCACACTGAAGAGGAGGAGGCTGTGGGGACAGAGGCTGTGGGTGGCCTCCTGCCCCACATCTGGGCAGAAATTTACAGGAGCAAAGAATGTCTCATGTGTCCTGTGTGGGGCTGGCTGCACCAGAGGCTGAAGGGTATATGTGGGGTCTGGTGGTGGGAGGTGGAGAATGCGAAGAGCAGTATCACGCATGCCCTCTGCATCTGTGGTCCGAATGAAGATGCCCTGGTCCAGGAGCTGGTGAACATCTTTGAGGAACACACAGCACCACTGATCCATGGCCTCATAAAAGTCATTGAGCATTGGTGCAGCATGGAGGCCCACAGGCTGTTGTGCTCCCATACTGCCAGCGAGGAGGATGACAGCTCTGCGGCCAGCTCCAGCTCTATAAGCCCCAGTTTCACCAGCTCCAGCTGGTGAACCAGGCCAAGAGGCGGTGGTGGTAGCTCCTTGTGCCCAGGGCTGCAGCCACAGCTCCTCCGCTCCAGGCCAGTAGTTGCCTAGACCTTCCTTTTTGCCTTTTCTGAGGACTGAAATGACACTGGCTTTCCTCCAGTCCTCAGGCACCTAGCCTGTTCTCCAGGACCTTTCAAAGATGATGGAGAGTGGCCCAGCAATGACTTCTGCCAGCTCCCTCAGCACTCACGGGTGCACCTCATCAGGACCCACAGACTTGTGTATATCCAGCTTGCTTGAGTGATCCAGAGCACTGGAACAGGCTGCCCAGGGAGGTTGTGGAATCTCCTTCTTTGGAGACATTCAAAACCCGCCTGGACATGTTCCTGTGCAATCTGCTGTAGGTGGCCCTGCTCTGGCAGGAGGGTTGGACTAGATGATCTTTGAGGTCCCTTCCAACCTCTAACATTCTGTGATTCTGTGATCATAGAATTATAGAATTGTCAGGGTTGGAAGGAACCTTAAAGATCATCTAGATCCGCCATGGGCAGGGACATCCCCCACTAGACCAGGTGGCTCAGAGCCCCATCCAGCCTGGCCTTACAAACTTCCAGGGATGGGGCCTCCACAATCTCTCCGGGCAACCCGTTCCAGTGTCTCACCACCTTCAGGGTAAAGAACTTCTTCCTTATATCTAGTCTAAACCTACACTCTTCCACCTTCCACCCATTACCTCTTGTCCTATCACTACAGGCCCTTGTAAAAAGTCCTTCCTCAGCCTTCTTGGAGGCCCCCTTCAGGTACTGGAAGGCTGCTATAAGGTCTCCCTGGAGCCTTCTCTTTTGCAGGCTGAACAAGCCTAACTCTCTCAGCCTGTCCTCGTAGGAGAGGTGTTCCCGCCCTTTGACCATCTTGGTAGCCCTCCTCTGGACTCGCTCCAACAGCTCCATGTCTCTCTTGTGTTGGGGGCTCCAGAGCTGGATGCAGTACTCCATGTGGGGTCTCACAAGGGCACAGGGGCAGAATCACCTCCCTCAACCTGCTGGTCACACATCTCTTGATGCATCCCAGGATATGGTTGGCTTTCTGCGCTGCAAGTGCAGACCGTTGGCTCATGTTCATCATCCACCAACAGGCCCAAATCCTTCTCCCCAGGACCAATCGCAGCCCACTCATTGCCCAGCCTGTGTCTGTGCTTGGGATTGCCTTGACTCAAGTGCAAGACCTTACACTTGGCCTTGTTAAACTTCATGAGGTTGGCCTGGGCTTGCAATAAAATAAATCATTAAAAACCCCAACTCAAAACTTCTTTAGGTCAGCAGTAAGATCACGATTCTCAGAATTACAGAATCACAGAATCTTGGCGGTTGGAAGGGACCTCAAAAGATCACCTAGTCCTGCCAGAGCAGGATCACACAGGAAAGCGTCCAGACAGGTTTTGAATACCTCATAAAATCTCTTCTCTAAAATGGATAAATAATCCCTGAAACGAAGACCCAAAGCAGAAATAACATACAACTCCAGGAGAGTCAATCTGCAAAACTGCTCTGCCTCACCCTATGGTCAGAAACTGGCAAGGACCATTACAAAGAAGCCGCCACTTCATAATTAAAAAGCAAAGAAAAAAGTGCTAAAGTAGACAACGTGTTTCAAGCAAAAGATTTCTCTGCTAATTTTACAGACTCACAGACTCTTGTAGGACATACCAACATACAGCAGTGATAAGTACAATTCTTAATTTCTGAACAACAGTTGCCATTAGGAAATGAACAACATAGGGAGCAGGAACTGTGAGGTCTGAGATGAGGGCAGGCAGAGCTTACAAAACCTCATGAGCTGCCTCAAACCTGTTTCTGCCTCAGTTGTTGCCATGGAGCTCTGGAGAGTTTGACAATTCACGGCAATCTCTGGATCTCATACTCCTCGTTTTCATGTCATTTTTCAAAGAAGCTCTGTCTAACATTTGCTGAGAAGGATTTCTCTCCACAAACTTTGCAGTCCATACTAACACTGTCAACTAGGGTCTTAACATTTAAGGAAAGGGTAGTGGGTAGACACTTCAGAGCATCTAAACTTGTCTAGGGAAGTCCACTACCCCCTGGAGCCTGAAAAAGCCAGCATTTCCCAGGTTGCAGGTGAAAATTAGGTTTACTTTCTCTCTGTGGAGCTAAAGGTAAAATCATTTAGGAATGCTAAAAATAATGACCACAATACACCACAGGATGCAGCCATGCAGGTCTGGATTATATTTAGCAGTCCCTAGCTTGCTATGCCTCTCAGCTGGATCATGGACTGGCTACATAACCACAGTGCAGGAAGAGTCTCACTGCTCTTTTCTTTCCACTTTATCTGGAGCTGGAGCTTTGGTTATTTACAATTTCCATCACAGAATCACAGAATCACAGAATGTTAGGGATTGGAAGGGACCTCAAAAGATCATCAAGTCCAATCCCCCTGCCAGAGTAGGAACGCCTAGATAATGCTACATAGGAACGTGTCCAGGCAGGTCTTGAATGTCTCCAGAGAAGGAGACTCCACAACCTCCCTGGGCAGCCTGTGCCAGTGCTCTGTCACCCTCACTGAGAAGAAGTTTCTTCTCGAGTTTAAGCGGAACCTCTTATGTTCCAGTTTCAGCCCATTACCCCTTGTCCTATCAGTGGTTGTCACCGAGAAGAGCCTGGCTCCATCCTCGTGACACTCACCCTTGATATATTTGTAAACATTAATGAGGTCACCCCTCAGTCTCCTCCAAACTAAAGAGCCCCAGCTCCCTCAGTCTTTTCTCATAAGGGAGATGCTCCACTCCCTTAATCATCCTAGTTGCCCTGTGCTGGACTCTCTCCAGCAGTTCCCTGTCTTTCTTGAACTGAGGGGCCCAGAACTGGACACAATATTCCAGATGGGGTCTCACCAGGGCAGAGTAGAGGGGAAGGAGAACCTCTCTCGACCTACTAACCACCCCCCTTCTAATACACCCCAGGATGCCATTGGCCTTCCTTGTCACAAGGGCACAGTGCTGGCTCATGGTCATCCTGCTGTCCACCAAGACTCCCAGGTCCCTTTCCCCTACACTGCTCTCTAAGAAGTCATTCCCCAACTTATACTGGAACCTGGGGTTGTTCCTACCCAGATGCAAGACTCTACACTTACCCTTGTTATATTTCATTAAATTTTTCCCCGCCCAGCTCTCCAGCCTGTCCAGGTCTCGCTGAATGGCAGTACAGCCTTCTGGCGTGTCAGTCACTCCTCCCAGCTTGGTGTCATCAGCAAACTTGCTGATAGTACTCTCTAGTCCCTCATCCAAGTCATTGGTGAATATATTGAGTAATACTGGTCCCAGTACCGACCCTTGAGGGACTCCACTGGATAAAGGCCTTCAACCAGACTCCGCCCCATTGACCACGACTCTTTGGCTTCTTCCCCTTAGCCAGTTCACAGTCCACCTCACTACCCGAGAGTCTAGACCACACTTCCTCAGTTTAGCAGCAAGGATGCTGTGGGAGACTGTGTCAAATGCTTTACTGAAGTCAAGGTAGACCACATCCACCGCTCGGCCATCATCTATCCACCTTGTTATATCCTCGTAAAAGGCTATGAGGTTAGTCAAGCACAACTTCCCTTTGGTGAAGCCATGTTGACTGTCTCTAATGACCCTCTTGTCCTTGATATGCCTTGAGATGGCACCAGGGATAAGTCGTTCCTTCACTTTCCCAGGGATGGAGGTGAGGCTGACCGGTCCATAGTTACCCAGGTCCTCCTTCTTGCCCTTTTTGAAGACTGGAGTGACATTTGCTTCCCTCCAGTCCTCAGGCACCTCTCCCATCTCCCAAGACTTGGTAAAGATGATGGAGAGTGGTCTAGGAATGACATCAGCCAGCTCCCTCAGCACCGTGGATGCATCCCATCTGGACCCATGGATTTTTTGATGTCCAGATTGCTTAATTAATTAATCCTTAGTCTGGACCATCTTCTCCCATCTATCTATCCTTTGTAAAAGCTCATGTCTGGCCATTAGGATGCTTCTTGGTATAATAAGAAAATGTAACTTCCTTCCCACTTCTCTGCTTACAGCACTGCGAAGGAACAGTGATAACATTTATTAAAATATGTTGTGAGAAGCAATAGTTTTTCCATAATTTTATCAGGGCCATAAAATTGATTTTTTTGTAAAAGAAACCAGACCTTAGAAAGCAGAATGTGAATTTGGCAACAGACCTCTCAAAACGGGTAACCTTCCTGACATAGGCCAGTTGGTAACACATCTACGCCAAGCTCACACAGCTGCTCCCTGCTGCTGGTGCATTACAACAGATGTTGTGAAGGCGAGGGAGAATTTGTAAAAGGCTCCTTGCTCAAGGGTTATCCATCAAGAAACCTAGAACCTCTGTCAGCAGACTTGTGCAAAAACTCTGCACAGTGTGCTGGCAATATGCTTCTGTGTTTGAAGTCAAATTAAGATGGTATCACTTCTACTTGTCCCTGCCAGCACACAGCCTCACAACCTCCCTGAATCCACCTGAAACTGATAACAAGAGTTTCTGATGTTTTATTGCAGTGGTATAACCCCACAGCAATGCCTTGAGGAAGACCTGAAAAGGGGATCAGTGGGTTGCACTTCTCCCTCTTCATGTACAGCAACCTCCTGAAGGCCTGAAGATTGTTGGGCAGGATTCTTGGTTTTTACCCTGAATATATCAGAAATGTAAATGTCAAGAGTGTAAACACTTGCCAGAGGTTTCTTCTACGCGTGATTTTCTGCAGGTCTCCTGACAGTGATTCATGCAGTGTTCGTGCAGCTCCTCAAGTGTCAGTAATCAGGAAAAGTGTCTTTAGCAATTACGCTTTTCCATCCTGATCGCATTGTCTCTACCTGACAAGCTGGTGGCACTACTCGGACTGCAGCAGCAGGTGCAGCAGGTGGAGGCCCATACTAGCTGGTTTTTCCTTCCCTTGCAAAGACATATTGCATCCGGTAAGATATTCAATTAATAGGTGATACGTTATTTTTTTCTCAGGTTTATTATGTATTCCACTGACTCAAATGAGATATTTCTGTTCACATGCATACCTATTGTTGCTAGGATTTACAATGTAACATGACCAGCCTGTTAATGCCTTTCGAGATGATCTGAAACTAATCAGCATGTTCAAATGCCCTTGCTTCATGCTCTGCAAGTGCTATGAAAAGTAAATTGTGCTTCATATTCATTGTCAAAAAAAGCTCTTTAATGATGAGAGAGAGTTTCAGAATTGACTCTCTTGGGAAGAAATTAAGTGGATTCTGCTTACTTCCTTTCTGAAGCAGGAAATTTGTCCTATCCTAAGGTCTAAGGAGACCCTCAGAGATAAGAAAAAAAGACCTCCAAACCATGCTGTATGTTCAGTGGTGCCTGTCGCAGCATGGAGATGAGAGTTTCCACTATGTATTTTTTTATCCACTGCCAACTTAACACCGCAGTTTGCATTCATGTGTATTCTTGCCACTAATACCAATGGGTTGTATCCCATCAAATAAAAATTTTTGAATTCCTGACCTTGGATATTGCTTGAGAGTGAGTACGTAGAGATATAGCACCTCAGGTAAAAATTTAAGGTGGTCTTCATGGCACTGTAATTCATATTTGCAATAAATTTGGATTCCCAAGAGAAGAACTGTTTTCAGAGTTACTGCTAGAGCTGGGAGGAACACTCGAAAGTACAAGTTCCTGTTTGCCCATTTTCTGTTAGTACTTCAGGTAGGCAGCTTTTCTTCCCAGAGGTGAGGTAGAAATATGAGTGAATGGACCACATCTTACAGAAAGGAGTGTGCTAATGAAACATTTATACACCACCAGTGCAAAAGTCTGGAATTAACAACTGAAAGGCCTATTCATATTACAATTTGCATTCAGGATTGGCACTAATTGGCAGTGCTGTTGGCAGTCTCCACAGGGAGGGCAAGAACTGAGCCAGCATGGAGACTTACTCATCCAGAGAAGCGGTTCTTCCAGGTCAGGCTTAATGTACATTTACTATGCAGAAAGGGAAGTAGGGTGCTGTTGTTGCCGGTGCTGTAACTGTATTATTTGGAGATCCTTGCATTTGCCAGGTCTGTCAGTCTTGTCTGGGGATTTTCTGAGTTGCTAACCCCACTCTATCAGTGTGTTTTGAAAACTGCTTCTTGCAGATGGACTTTTGCCTAAATATGTGGAATCAAAAGGGAAGAAGAATATCCTAGGTACAAAAAAGAATTTGATGAAACACTGCCTCATTCAAAAAGGCAATTATTTCATGACAATATCATAAAACCATTGCAATAGCTACTACAAAACACTATTTTTTGCATTTTTAGCATATACTCCTCTGATTCCTCACTATCATATCTTGGTAAAGACCATGATCTCTATCTTTGAGGCCCAATTACAAAACCAATCATTATCTTCTTAAGTGTCTTTTCATTATGTCTCGTGTAGAGCTCTGATTTGCTGACCTTTTTTTTTACACTTCTTCACATTTTTTTTCTAGTGTTTCACTTAGACCTGGCGACCTTGTGCCAAACTGCTCAATAAACCTGTAAGCCAGTCATTTGTCCAGCCTTCTGAGGTGACACAAAGTGTAAACATTTCCCAAGCATTAACAATTGGGTATATAATCAGGGAATTTTGAGATGCATTTTATTTCTTTTCTTGTATTTTTGTTTTGGTTAGCTGACATGCGAGCACTGACTAGCGCACACAGTCGACAGCTTGCCAAACAATAGGACTATTTTTCTTACCTTTAAATTATGTGAAGATTGCATTTTACTTTCAATTTGTGCAGTGCTGACTACAGCTTGTGGAGAAGAGGTGTGATCCTGCGGGAAGGAAAGGGGAGGAAAGAGAATTTCCTTGCCTGAGATGCAGAGGCAGGAGAGGGCAAGATCAGCAGTGAGGTAGGAGTATCCTGCTGTAGCTATGCAGTGCAGAGTGGGTGACTGCAGTGTATACTGGGGGAGGACAGAAAGGGAAAGTTGAGCAGATCAGGTGATGGCTGCTTAAAGCATGTGAAAGGCGAATGTTTCCAAAGCTGAGCTTGGCTCCTGTTGTAGCTGAGGTTGGACCATTCTGAGCTACACAGCTCTCTCCCTACTCTCTACCAAATGAACCCAACACTCATCAAGAGGTTCTCAAAGTTTATCAAATACGGACATCGTCTTAAAAAAATATTTTCAAAATGAGCATTTTAAGTGATGCCAGATATTCAGTGTTTTTCCACAAAGTATATCACAAATTTATGATGATGAAGCAAGCAACAGCGCTTTTCCCAGGGTGGAAAACGATGCACATTTTTATCTTTGCTGCTTTTAGCTTCAGCTCCTTTGTAAAAACTATAGGCAGCATAGCACTTCTGTTTGTGTAAGATAATGTTAGGAGAGCGTGTGATCTGGCAGAGCCTATAGACCAGAGCAGAACAATACTGTCACTTGTCTTCTGTAACTCTGTGGTGACATAATAAATCTTGAGTGCCTTCAATTTATGGCATAAATTAGAGCAGTTCGGTGACTATTCTAATATATGCCTTGCTGCCCCCAGATTACCGGGGCTGTTCTGGAAGCTGATAATAACTGAAGTGTAGAAACGCTTTGGCTAAACTCTATTGTTTCCAGTCCCATTTCAGGCAGTAAGAGAAAAAAAAGGAAGTGACAGAGATCTGCAATGTTGCTTTTCACCACCTGGCAATTTTCTTACATGTTGCGAATTCCCAGGTAGGAAATTAAGCCAGTTGTTCTGCTATGAGAATGACACTAAACCAGTGGCAGAATCTAACTGGAGGAGGTTTGGCTTTAAAACCCGAGGACTAAGGAATTACAGGTAAGTCCAGGTTTTGGAGATACAGGAGCTCATGTGCAGAACCTGGAGTAGTGAGGAAAAACTCTTTTCTCTAATTAGTTAAAATTCTTACTGTTATGTTTGGAGTAGCATATGTGTATAATTCTTTTAGCCAAAATTAGTTTTTGTGTTTCTGCATAGATCTCATGTTTCCTCATCATTACATGTTGGTATAGTCAAATTTTTGGGTCAAATTCTGTCACTTGTGACTCTTATAATCCCTTTCCCCAATAAATTAACTTCTAGGCATTTCAAGGGCCTGATGTAACTACCAACAAGAAACCACAGAGAACTATCAGCATTGTTACAGCCTAATATCCAGCTTTAATAGATTGTTCAAAGCAGAGAAGGACTAAGATTTTGAGAACTTTTACAGCTATTTTTCCTTCTACTATTAATCTGACAATCCACATAGTCATTATAACATTTTTTTTAAAAAAACTGTTCTTTCCATTTACTATCTGGGTACTGGGTAGACTGGTCAAATTACAAATTTGAAAAAGGGGAGACTTCCATTCTGGTTCCTACTTGCATTATCTACATGCTCTGTTAATTAGAGCACATCAATAACTGGTTTGGGCTCACACTTCTTTTTCTATGAAATTGAGATGATATCTACTCTGTAGTGATGCTGTGGGACTTTATTCATTACCAAAGTGTTTAATCTGTTTTGATTCCACAATTGGATTAGCTCAGGGGACCCAGGGCTGTACAGCCATAAGCAAATAAAGCTCCGGTGTATACAGGTATGTATTTATATATATTACTAGCACATTAGATTAGGACCTATTTTATCATCACAGATACCTCAGAAAAAAAAAAAAACCAAACCAAAAGAATATTTTCAAAATAGTATTTTAAAATAGTATTTTAAAAATTGAGAGGACAAATGGGTTTAAAAGCCGTTTAGGTCCTTAAAGATGAAGGAGTTGTCTAGGAGGATTTGCAGAAGCTCTCAGGCGCCTAACTCCTGCGATCTGCTTTGGTTTCAACGCCTCTGACAGCCTGGCCACAAATCCCAATGTCTATGCCCATTTCAAAGTCAAACATCCAAAGGGACCGGGCGTCTGTAGTCTGCAAACGACATGAAGCTGGCAAAGCCACTGCGATAAACTGCCGATCGCTCCTTTTTTAAAGGGAGAGGGGCGCAGAAAGCCCTGTCGTTATGTGAAATAAACACCTGCCGCTGCTTTACCCCGCGGGGGAGCGGAGCAGGGCTCGCTGCTCCCCGCTCCGCCGAGGCGCACCTTGCGCACCGATCCCAGGAGCAGACCCCGCTCCCTTCCCGCACCGCGGGCTGCCGGCTGCCGCCTCCCTCGACCGGGGCAGGCGGCGGGACCGGGCTGCCGGGGTCAGGGACCGCCAGCACCGTGGCTTCGTCCCTTGCCCCCTCTGTCCTGCCTCCGCTCGCCGCGAGTAGGCGGCGGGAGGGACGACCCCCGTCCCTCGCCCATCGGCAGACAACGCCCGCTGCCGCCCGCCGCCACCGCCTCCCCCGGTAGCCCCGTTCCCCCCCCCCCGCGCCGTTACCTGCCACCCTCCCGCCGCGCGCCGGTCCGCTGGGCTCGGCCCGCCCCCGCCTCGCCATTGGCTCCAACCGGCCCGGCCCCGCCTCGCCCGCAGGCACCACCCGCCGCCCGGGAGCGCCGTGGCGGGCCCGCTGTGGGGAGCGTCGCCGCTGCCGGCGCGACGCCGCGCTCTGCGGGGCGGAGAGGGGGCGCGGCTGCCGGCGGCGGGGCATGCAGGCGGTGCGGCAGTGAGACCCCGGCCATGGCTGAGAAAGTTTCGGCGGCTCCGGAGCGGCCGCGGGGAGCCGGCCACGTCGGCTCCTCTTGCTCCGGCTCGTCCTCCGGCTCGGAAACTCTCTCCGAGGAGGGGGAGTCCGGTGGCACCAGCGGCGGCGGGGCGGCGGAGGCGGCGAGGCGGCTGCGGCCGAGCGAGGAGCAGGCGAGCCCCGGCGGGCGGGCGGAGGACGGCGCCTCGCTGGAGGAGCGGGATGAGGAGGTGCGCGGGGCCGTGGCGGCGTCGCTCGCGTCTGCCCGTCGGCGGCATCGGGGCTGCGCCGGGAGCCCCCGCCCGGGGCGGGAGGCGGAGGTGTCCCCCGCGGCGGAGAGCGGCTTCGTGCACACCTGGGTGCAGCCGCTTCGCGGCGCCTCCCCGGCTGATAGACCCGGGGCGTTTGGGCTTCCACTGCCCCGGCTCTCGCCCCTCTGGCTGCCGATATTAAGGGTTGTTTTGTTTGTTTGTTTGTTTTTTTAATGGAGGAGGTATTTTTTTGTTGTTGTTGTTTTAAGAAACCTAGCGCGTCGCATTCGGATAGCGTTGCTTTAAAGCAAACTCTTCAATGTCAGACGGAAGTAATGGGCAAGCCCCTAAACTACACTAATCCTCTTGGGAGAGCTAATGACACGCTGTGGATTATGGAGGAGCTCTGTGAGTAATGATCTGTAGCGTGAGACGCAGATACGCGCGTTGTTCCCTTCCCTCCCTTCCTGATTTAGCTGCAATACCTTCTACCGGCACTCTTAAAAAAAAAAATCACAAAAAACCAACTCCGTCACTATGTTACAGTGAAGTGACCCTTTTGTGTCTGGGACTGATTTTTTTTTTTTCTTGTTGTTGCACGGTTCTCACTCCTTAAAGGTATTTCTTGTTGTGACCCCTACACCAAGTGCGTTACTGTGTATGGCGGCTGCTTTACGTAGCCTCTGTACATAATCTCTTGTATGACTTAGTTGAGTGGCTGACTTGCCTTTTGTTGTGGTCAACTTCTTAATTTGCTCTTAGGTCCCGTTTCTTTATTCTATGCCTTTATGTGGCAGGATGCGAAACGGTATGGGGTTTTTGTTGTTCTGTTTGGTTGTTTTTCTTGTTTGGTTTTTTTTTTTTAATCCTGGCATTTTTAAAGGAATATATGGGAAGCGCAGTCTGAAGTTATTTGCAAGTAATTAATGTGTGGTTGCTAGGAATGTTTCCCTCCACAGTAGTGGTTGTTTCTGTAGCTCCTGTTTTCCCCTTCATTCCCTGATGCCTCCTCCATTGAATTTATACAGCTGTAGGACAGCACGGTGAATTTCACTCCTTTTTGTTTTCTTTAAATACTCAAGCTCAGACCAGCTTCCTGGTCTATTTCAGCTGTATGAGCCCACTGAGGGTGGAATTTATTTGTAGTGAAGTTTGTTTATTATAGTAATGGAGTGAATGTGGATATACTCACTTTTTTTTCCCTTTTGAAATAGAGATGTGAACTTGCTTTATTCAGTGAACTGAGTAGGAGCTATGTAGCTGTGTTAGCATGGTGTACAGTGGTAGGTAATTAGTATATCCTGCTTCTTGGCAGGTCTCGTATGTGTGGGCTGGGGGCTATGCTTACCGCAACTATGTGGTATATAGTTAGTTTGGTGCTCCCTTGGTGAGCCTGAAGAATACTGTGTAGAAATACACAAAAGCTGTCTGTTCAGTTAGCTAAACTCACAGCTGCTGGCAGACCGGTTAACTTCTGGTTAAGGCTGGTTATTTCTCTGTGTGCTTTGGAAATGAATTACAGGCACTTTGAGTTGAAAGTTTAGGGAAGGTAAGGTCGAAAAGAAATCAATGTTGCATTCATTGGAATTTGGAAATTCTATATAGGCAATCTGATAACCTCACCTGCAGTTAGTATGCTAGAAGATATCAGCATAAACTCATTTTAGTGTTGTGGGAAATGTTGCTTACAATATGCAGCTTTCTTCCCTCTGCTTTATGCCCGTCTGCTACATTCCTTCATAATCTGAAACCAATATTTTTGTCTGGTTTTTTTGTTTGCTTTGGTTGCCCATCCTGTCATTTTGTGTAGTCAGTGCTTGCGGCTGAATTCCTGCCTACTGGCAGAGCCACACGAATATTTTTTTTTGTGTGCACAGGCACCACAATGCATTAGAGTGCAGGTATTAATGAATGCATGTTAATTTAAAACTGGGAAAGTATTTATGTTACTTGCAAACTGAAGCCTTTAAAGGTAGTGGAAAAAGGCCCTACTAAGGTCCGAGATGAATATCCAAATGATTTCACACTTGTTACATGCTGTCTGCCAAAGAGTAACATTGAGAGAAGTGCTCGAAGATACCATTTTCACATTAATATCCCATCTAAATACTGTTAGATAACGAAAATTTTTATACTTGCTGCAATGTTCTGTTTCTTCATTCTTGAGGCTTTATGAGTTCTCAGCACTTGATCCTATTCTTCCAAGGTTCGTTTCTCCTCTTGCCCTGTCCTTGTTCCTGTTGCCAACACTGCAGAATTGACTCTGTTTGTCACAGCTGTTCAGTATCCTTTGTGAAACACATTACCCTTGCTGGCTACTTTAGCTGCCTGTAAATTCTTCAAAGCCATGAGATAAAATATATTTTAAATCTAAATCTATAAACAGATAATTAGAAAATGTGAGCATTTTTCCATATGCATTGCTACTTTATGTGGTGTTTCAGTAGAATGATTTATTCTCTTGTGACATTGTATACAGCATACTTGACAACTCAGATATCTCCTCCTGGACATCTTTAGACTGAACAACCTCAGTGGCTTTAATCTTCCCTTATAGAATGTATTTCCAGATATCTCATCATTCACCTTGTTGTCTTGTGGACTTTTTTAGTTGCTCACATCTGTCTTGAAGCATGACATCAAAAAAGAGGTGCCACACTCAGATTTAGGCCTTGCCAGAGCTGAGCTGACCAGAACAGAACAATTATTTTGGAGGTCTGTCAGGCAGTCTTATATTTTACATAGCCTAGACCTCTCTTTTACAGTTTGTGGTCCATGGTCTTTCATGAGTTTTATGCCTTTTTCTGAAGAGTGATGTGACCGTTTCTACTCTAAAAAGTAGAAATGAAAGCTTGATAACTTGTTTTCTGAATGTCACATCTGAAAGAGTTAATTCCTGCAGGTGAATGGGGAAACAAGCATCAAAGTGGGAAGAGAATGTATATAACTTCTTTTTTTTTTTGCGTGTTACCATTACTTCATAGATTCGACCTTCAAGATTGAGTACATCTTTTTCCTAGCCCTATCAACACCGCTAAACCGTATCCCTCAACACAACATCTGCCTGTCTCTTAAACACCTCCAGGGCTGGTGTCTCAACCACCTCCCTGGGCAGCTTGTTCCAATGTTTGACAACCCTCTCAGTAAAGAAATTCTTCCTAATATCCAACCTCAGCCTCTCCTGGTGCAACTTAAGGCCATTTCCGCTTGTCCTATCACTCACCACTAGGGAGAACAAACCAATCCCTGCCTCGGTACAACCTCCTTTCAGGTAGTTGTAGAGAGCAATGAGGTTGCTCCTCAGTGTTCTCCAGGCTAAACAGTCCCAGATCCCTCAGCCTTTCCTCCTAAGACTTGCATTCTAAGCCCTTTACCAGGTTGGTAGCTGCCTCCGTACCCTCTCCAGCACCTCAATGTCCCTCTTATAGGGAGGGGCCACAAAACTGGACACAGTACGCAAGGTGGGGCCTCACCAAAGCAAAGTACAGGGACATGATCACCTCCCTACTACTGCTGACAACACCATTCCTGACACAGGCCAGGATGCTGTTTGCCTTCTTGTCCCCCTGGGCACACTGCTGGTTCATGTTCAGCCGGCTGTCCATCCACACCCCCAGGTCCCTCTCTCTGCCTGGCAGCTCTCCAGCCACTCCTCCCTAAGCCTGTAGCGCTGCTGGGAGTTGTTGTGACTGAAGTGCAGGACCCCGCACTTGACCTTGCTGAAACTCATGTGATTGCCCTTGGCTCAGTGATCCAGCCTGTCTAGATCCCTCTGCAGAATCTCCTTACCTTCAAACAGATCGACACTTCCACCCAGCTTGGTGTCATCTGCAAACTTATTGAGGGTGCACTCTATCCCCTGGTTCAGATCATTGATGAAAGTGTTTAACAAACCTGGACCCAGTACTGAGCCCTGGGGGACACCACTCATGACCGGCTGCCTACTGGATTTAACTCTGTTGACCACAGCTCTTTGGATTCAGCCACTTAACCATATTTTTTTTTTACCCAGCAAAGCGTATGCACATTCAAACCAAGACCAGTCAGTTTCTCTAGGAGAATGTTGTGGGTAGCAGAGTCAAATGCCTTCCTGAAGTCAAGACAGACAACATCCACAGCCTTTTCTTCGTCCAGCAAGTGGGTCACCTGTCATAGAAGGAGATCAGGTTTGTTAAACAGGAACTGCCCTTCACAAACCCATGCTGACTGGATCTGATCACCTGATTGTCCTGCATGTGCTGCGTAGTGGAACTCAGGATGATCTGCTCCATCAGCTTCCCTGGCACTGAAGTCAAACTGACAGGCCTGTAATTTCCTGGATCATCCTTCCATCCCTTCTTACAGATGAGTGTTATATTAGCTGACTTCCAGTCAGGTGGGGCCTTCATCCTACCCTTCTATAAATTTTAGTAGATTATGGCCATCAGTTCCTAAAGTGTTTCTGATGTCTTACTCTGAGATCTTAGACACATAAGAATTAAGCTTCTTATGGGAAGTACTTTGCTTCTAGAACATCAGTGCATTGAAGTGCTCTGGGCAGCAAACACCTCAAAGTCAAATGAATTTGAGCAGATTGTTTGCCTCTGCTCTTGTGGGGCGAGTGGCTAACTGCTGACAGAAGCAGATGGGATGGATTGCATAGTGAAGGGCACTCAGAGTAAACACTGTATAGAGGGTAGTTCACTGCTTTCCTAATGCAGCATAGTGGTTTAGTTTTTTAATGGTTATTCTGTTTTCTCTTCAGAACTCCTCTTTTTGGAAAGAGTGTTTTCCAGAGTGTCAAGGGTGAACCTGAGGCTGAGTAACATGTTTTCTGTTGCAATCTGGCTGCTTCTACAGTCTGTGGAAGTCTGCTTCTCTCAGACTGGGAGTATGGGGAAAGGAAGAAAAGCACCAAACACAGGATTTTCTCATTTTCCTTTTCATTAAGTTTCTATCTTCTTTACACTAGTCTTCTTTTTGGAAAAAAAAAAAAAATAAAAGTGACTATAAACAGGGCACATGTTTTATGAGTTTAATTAGGCAAATGGTGCCCGATGTCATTGGCCACATTAGTTGCTCTCAAATTCAAAATATTTTATGGTCTTTCAGTCTGCCATGGGGTATGCTTTTTTAATGTTTGCTTCCGAGTTTTTGTTAGTGTTTTACAGGACGGCTAAGAGCTCAGTTGGGTTAATGTTATCTCTTAAAAAGAGGATGAAGGTGAGCTACAGATTTCTTGCCCATGTTAATAATCTTAAGGATCTGAAGGTTAAATGGACCTTAAGGATCTGAAGGTTAAATGGACCTTAAGGATCTGAAGGTTAAATGGACCTTAGAGCTTATCTTTCTGCAAACCTTGCCACAGTAATGGGAAATATGCCTTGCTTACCACAATAAAGTAGCAAGCCAGGGAGTATCAGCAATCTTTTAAGAGAGAGTAGTACTCTCTCATATAGCACAGCTGTCTTGGTCTGAAATAGGTCCAAAACCTTCTGAACCTGCCACTGTCTTCCAAATTACTATAATCAGTCCTCTTCCATATTTTCGGTGCTTTAAATAAGCCCTCAAATAATACCACCTACAAAAAAAAAAATAAGAGCGGGAGGAGATAAGGTAATTTTTCCTCTTAACTTCAGTTCTTGCTCTGTAATTTAAGTGTTTGACACTACAGTATCCATCAGAGTTGGTAAGGGTTGATCCTGTGTTGAAAAGATGTGCAACATGAAAAGAAGATTTCTTATGAAAAATGTCCATTGACCTTTGATTATCTTACATTTTCTCCTACTCTCTAGTTGATGTGTATCATGGATTAAAAAAGATACTTCACGGCAGAGAGCAAGAAGTACGAAAGCTTTTTCTGTTGCTGCTAACTCTTTGCCTGAATATGCCTTTGTGCTGTTTTATGTTGCAATCTGTTGTTGCTTCAGGAGGATTGTGTGGTGAGAATTAATTTAGCTGGGAAGCAGAGATTCTGTTGTAAGAGTACTTGTAGCAAGGTGAGGAGGATGGTAAAGAAAGTACTGCTCTACAAGCTGCTTTCACACATTTCTGCTTAAGCGTATGTCCGGTAGAAAGCTACAGTACCTCCAGCATTACAGATTGTCTGCCAGGTCTTCACCCTGAGAAAACTGTGGTGTAAATTGTGGGAGAATTGGAAATCAAAATCATTCAGGATGAAGTAAGAAAAGAGCGTGTGAAGTGATAGCAATGTTTACATGTGTCTGTGTGTAATGGAGGTAGTGTCAAGATGTTACTCTGACCTATGCAGTAGTAATGTTTTTGTTTCCTTTCTCCTTCTCCTACTTGTCCTGCTGAAGGAATAACCACAGGGACATGCCTAGACCGTGTTGGAGATACCATAGATTTTGCTTTTAATTGTTTCAGACTTTCTTGTCTTGGATGGTGATGGATCATTCCCTGTTGTAGCACACAGCTACCTAGAGATGAATTCCCTGATTCTTAGAGTGTTATCCTGAAATTGTACAAAGGGATGCAGTCCTAACATGTATACCTCTCAGGGTTGAAATTATTTCAGTGGCATTAAATAAACTCATCTAGCCTAGAGCAGACACAAAACTGTACTTGTGTCATGTGAGGTAGAGAAAAATAGCATTGCTTTTGTTTTTTACGTATGTTTGTGATAAGTTACCTACAAAGTTAAATGCTTCACACTTTAAATGATAGGGCTGTCTCAACAGTCATGTAAAACACTTTCTTAGTTTGCTTTTAGTAAGAAAAAAATGTATGTTTGCCTCCTACTTTAAACTTCCTGTGAGCAGGGTGGGCCTTTAAGGTGCATACTGATATGAACCCTTATCTCAGAAATTCACTGGGATGAAGAGACACACATGGTTGAGGACTTGATCTAATACAGCTGTGTACTATTGCCTAAGGTTTTTAATTATCTATACGATAGTAATGTTTGCAGCTCTCTGGAGATTCTTTTCAAGACATTTGGTGGGTATAAATAAACCTATAATTAGAGCATCTACCTTCTCACTTGGAGCAAGTGAGACATGAAGAAGCAGATCCATACATTGAATTGCAGATCTGTTTTCATGTGTCAGAACTATTTAGATACTTAAAAATCCTCCTAAAAGGAGGTGGTGAGTGAGGACCTGGTATTTATAGTCTTCAAACAAAAATTTGAATGCTTTTGCAGAAATGGTAGGGTGGGACTTTTGTACTAAGTTTTACAGGCAGGAGGACATAGTTCTGAGGCTAGTCTTCAGGATCTCTTAGTATCTATATGTTCAACTAAAATAAGATGTAGTGAAACATCTTTTATGAAAAGCTGCAGCTCTGTAGGAGGAGAGCCTGAGTCCAGCATGGTGAGCTGCCTTTGGTAGTGTTTGGCAGATACAAGCTACTTTGAACTGAGTGTTAGTAAACTTGGTAATGTATTGCTACTCTTGCACTAAGAGGAAGCTCCATATGATGAAGCTGCTCTGCTAGCAATAACAGCTTGTGTAAAATTTATTTTACACAAAGGGATAAAAGAGTCCTAAGTCGTGAGGCATAAAGTACGAGCACTGTGAAGTGCTCTGCAAATGAGAAGATCCTCAAGTGAGCACCCTGAGCGGTCGGATATCCTTTTACTGCAACAATCCATGTAATGGGGTGACTTTCCTCTTGACTGTTGCATATTATGTACTCTCTCTCCCTATGCCCAAAGCACAACTGTGACCTCAGATTGCTGTGCTGAAATATTAGTACATATTTATTACCTGGTTTCTGATATTGCTGTTTGGGTTACCTGGAGCTGGTAAACAGGGACCACAGTGCTCTTCTGTACAAGGCATGAGAAGAAGATACCCTTATTTTAGAGGGAAAAATCTAAAATGCAGAATTTGGGGACTTAGGAAGAGGGCTGTAATGAATTTGAGGTGATTAGTAATGTGAACAAGTCATTCAAGTTTTTGGGTAAAGAAAGCTTCCTTAGGCAGAATTGCTCTGACACGAGGCTGAAGATTTTCTCTCATGGTGAGGTAAATGCCTGTTATTAAGAACTTCAGTGAGGTAGGCTCTGTCTGTTCTGCTGCTGGGTTGGGAAATTTTCTGTTCAGGCTTTGACTTGCTAGAAATACCAGTCTTGTTAGTAACCTGGTAATTCTTGAATTATTAAATTCTTCTTGAAATGGGGTTTTAATAGTGGGGTCGTATTGGGTTTTAAGATGTATGACTGATGAGAGACTTGTCTTGTTCCAGCAAGGGAGAAGTAGGATGAATACCTTGCTTTCCTGTACAAATATAACTGAGCTGATGAATTTATGCCATTCAGAGGTGAATTACAAGTATGTCAAGTGTTAAAGCTCAAGTTTTTCTGCTGTATAAATAGTGTGGTAGCCCTCGCCACAGATTTCTTTACTGAGTACCTCTGTGTTTCAAGTGGGAGCCAGGTATGAATGTAATATTTTTTTTTTTTCGCAATGGGTATCACAGTTTTGAACGAGAAAAAGAAATTTTTTTTATGCTTTTCTGATCAAACAGCTCTGGAAGCAACTTTCAGGAGAAAAAAAAAAAGAGAAACAAATTATGTGCAAGCTAAAAATCTCTTCCAAAATAAAGCATGGATGAAAATAGCTGATTATAGAATAGCAACCTGCATAGCTAAGAAAGATTAATTCCTTGTTATCTGGCAGAGAAGCTTGTGAATTAGATGCATTTTGCAGTGTTTTATTGTAACAACGGTATATCTCTCAATATATCCTTTTTATTTTTATTCTGTTTCCAGAGAGTAGTCTTTGTATACTGAGTGACAGCATTCCTTTGTGAGACCATGCTGCCGTGCTAGTGGGACTGTATAATTAATTGCACCTGAACTATTAATGATCCCATTGTTTTTAATAGCCTTGCAATCCTGAGGAAAAGAGCTGTGGCTGAATGGAGCAGATGAACTACTGCACTAAACTGCTAATTTGATTTTCATTGTTACCTCAGGAAACTTTTACTAGAATGTAATAATGCTGTAGCTATGGCTTGGTGGATGCTTTCATTGTAAAGCTGTTATTCAGGACATATAAGAAAAATGTCTCAGATGTCGTTCATGCTATATTTCAGTTTTTGTTCATGGTACGTGACAGGGAAGGGCAGGAAGAATTGTGCCTGACATATTTTGTTCTGAGCTAGCTAACAAAATAGGTTGTTTACAAAAAGTCACAGGGAAATCCTTTAGCTCACCTGGGTCTTTTTAATTTGATAAGTAGATGGGCTAATGTATTTTAACCTGTTATCTTGCCGGTTTAGCTCACTTATTTGAGCATGGTGCTGAAACACCGAAGGTCGTGGGTTCGATCCCCTTTGGGTCCCCATGTGTTGTCTGATCTAGTTGAGAGGCGTCCCTGCCCATGACAGGGAGGTTGGATTAAATGATCTCTAAGGTCCCTTCCAGCCCAGGCCATTCTATGATCTCGTATTCCTCCCCCTTCCAACTTCTTCACATACTGGTGACTTTAACACATTACACCACTGGAGGACATGTTCCAAATTAAAGATGCCATTGATTTCTTGGAGCAGCTCTGCAGCAAGCAGAGTACTGCATATTGAATTGGCTGTACATACTTTTAGAAAATGTGGGTCTAAATTACAGGTTTATTAGCAGAAACAGCATTGTATGTACCACTTATTGGCCATTGCAGTGCAGTGACAGACATTGACGTTCTTGAGGTTCACTGAGTTCTTGAGTTTGCTGAACCACAGACTGGATATTGGTATTATAATGTGGGCTCAGGGTTGCACTGAATTCTGCTGAGAGAGCATGTATACGTTCACATTAAATAGGTTTTAAGGTGGTTGCATGGCATCTGGTCTTCTCAGAAAGAAATCATGAATTAAAGAAGATCAATAGTGATTTACAATGCTGTCACTCTATGCTGAGTATTACCTTCTCTCCTGGCACCTGTTTTTGTAGTCTCCTCTGGTTTGCTTCTCTCCAAATGTGACATGCTTAGTTTTAAATCTGCATTAGAGGTGATAACTAGTGGCTGAAAACTGAAGCAACTGAAACTTTAAGGGCTGCATTCAGACAGCAGTGGTCCTACAATTAAAGTAGGAGAACTACAGGTAGGGTAGGGGTGTGAAAGGTTGAGGAAGAGAGCATTTCGGTTAAGGTATAATAATGCACAATAGTGGGAAACCTTGTCCATGGTATTTAATAAACTCTATGCTTCTATGTATGTTGCTATTAGCATTGTGTTAACAGGGCCATTAGAAATAAAATGAAGAAGTATGTTAAACACATGTAAAAACTTAAAGCCATGCCATCAGGCACTTCAGGTGTAAGTTTGTTTGAGAGTGAGGAAATGCAGTATATCTGAACTTTGGCATGTCAATAACAACTCGAACAGCTGGGAGGTGCAAACCCTGCTGTTACAGCCCTGCATTACCTCACCTGCATGCTACCTAAGAGAACAGCTGTGCCAGGAACTATGACATTGTACTTTGTGCACAACAGGGGAATAGCCTGACAGCTATATGTGCCCTGGTGACTCACAAGCAGGTAGAGACAGGTTTTATAGCTATTAGGAGCTAAAGCACTTTGATTCCAGATCTGCTTTCCCAATATGACGCTCATAAGTAGTGCTTTTTGGCATGGTAATTAAATTAAGAAGAAATTGCAGAAACTGTAGATGATAGATGTAGATATATTAAGTCATAGGTCTGTTACTGGAAAACAAAGAATTGAAATTAACGAACTAAACATCTCTGAAGACCTAGGCTCTAATCCAGGCCCTAACTCATGACATCCAGGACAATTTTTGAACGCTTTTTTTTTTTTTCGGTAAATGTGCTAGTGTCTTGCATGTAGCTAATTACAGTTACTGAAATCTTGTGTGCTTTCTGAATGTCTTTAAAACAAACAAGAAGCCCTGCTATTGTTATAAACAAATTACTCTAATGCTAGTGATCTATCCGTAATTATGTTAGTGCTTTTCCTTTCTATTTGGAAGCTTTAATAGATTGTGTTGCAGAAAAATTACTTTGACACTAAAACCTGACATTAAAACAGCGATGACCTAGTACACTGCCATTTGCACAGGAGGTGGCTGTTCTTTAGGGCTTTTCAGAAGGGCAGTAGGAGCCTTGCTGGCTTGGGCATTGGTCACATTGCCCCCAGATCAGACCAGTTTAGCCACCTGAAGTTCTTGGTTGGCTTGCCCAGGTTTTTCTATTATGTGTTGAGCTTTACGCAGCTAGTGATTCATGAACTGTTCCTATGTAAGCTTAAGTGGACTGTGTCTGCAAGAGCTGCAGTTGCAGCTTTTTGGTTATACTGTAAACAGAAAATAATTTCAGTTGAAATTTCTGGCTGGGTGTGGTGTTTTCATTAGTTTTTAATCCCTCTGTCCTCATTGGTTATTGTTGAGGTAATGTGCTTTCATGAGAGAATTAACAGGTAGTTGGTGTGTTAGTCCTGCTTGTTTAGATTTGAGTTTGGTAATCCGCCTCCTAGATGTCTCGCCTGTCTAAGGCTGTTGATTTCTGTCTGCCTTCATTTTTTTTTAATAGGAACTTTCTTCCTACATGCAGTTACTCCTTGGCAACTTCTTCCCTATGTTTAGGTGTAGTCACTTGTAAAGAGATATGCCTGTCTCCTAGGAGACAGAGCAGTGCCATTGCACATTATTTTAGTTCTTAAAGATGTTATACATACACAGACATGGAAAAAAATGCATAGTCTTCCCTTTACTTTAGAGGTGTGGACAAGTGACATGCCTTGTTCTGTTTTTGTCTCTGATGGTACTGCTAAGAAATAATACCTCATGCAGTTTGGTGTTGATAACTGCAGTGTCTGTACTTGTTCAGATAGCATTGAAATAAAGCCAGTTAAGATGTTTAAGAAAATCCATGGGCAAAAACATTTTCATAACAGTAGATGTTTGTTTAAATATAAATCTGGGTCTCAAGGTGTAAAGGACTCCCCTGAAACCATGCAGTTTTTGTGCATATGTGTAGGAGATACTTGGTCTTCAGTGTGTTAATGATGCTTGTATACCAGAGACCTTAAGAAGAAGCTTCTTGAATCTTTTGAAGTTATAGAGTGTCTTTTGAGAGACATATGTGAAAATCTATAGCTGAATTAGGACTATTAATGACTCTTCTCTTCCTGCAAAGTTTTTATAAACACAAAACCCCACATTTTTTTAAGGATTCAAAATTGGGAATTAACTTTGAAGGCTTTTTTCCTACAGACGTAGCACTTAAAGTAGTTCTGGTGACTACATTCACAGGTCATGTGCTAGGTGTTGTACTATACTTCGCCAGTTGCTTCGGTACATCTCCTGTGTGTTTGGAGTTGTAGCACAGCATTGCACAACTAACCACTAAAGCACTTGGAGAGCTTTTGTAATCAGACTGTCAAAACTATCATTGTCTATTTCACTATATTGTACTCATCATGCATTGCTCAAGTGTGCTTACCCAGTGGCAACTATCCTTTAAGTGTTTTTATGTGGATGAGCAGATGTGAAATGTAAGCCCATGTAAAATGTCATGAGGAAGAATGACCATTAGACATAGATAACACAGCTGAGTGAAGCCTTCATTGCTTGGCTCTTGGTTTTGCATAGATGTAGCGCTCATGTTTTTGAGGCTTGGTTGAATCTGTCTGAAGCGTCGAAAGAAATCAAGTTCTGTTTTTCCTGTCTGCTTCCCTGGCCTGTTCTGTTAGTGACTGAAGGGTGGCTTTGCAGAGTCTGGTCTCAATGGCTGCAGGACCAGTTTGCTGAGTCTATCAACGAAAACAAAAGTCTCTCTCACCTTGCAAAAATGGTGATTTGTCTGCTGTCCTTGGCTCTCTAAAGCTGGAATCCAGTTATGGGGCTCATGAACACCTGTGTAAATTCGTATTTGTTGTGGTTCAGTGACTGCATCTTTTCTCAGTGAAGTTCTTCTCAGATGTTCTTGCTTTGCTTCAGCCACTACAGCGGTACTGGGTGCTGGCAGCAGAGAGGCTGGAGAGGGATGTCCAGTGCCAGGTGCAGCTGGCTCCAGTGGGCCCACCACAGGGCAGAGCTCAGCCCCTCAGCCAAGATGGTGCAAATGGGGGAAGGTGTGTGTAAGAAACGGCAAAATGCTGGGTTACACTGAGGAATGTGGAGAAAAGACTCTTAAGAAACAGCCTTGCAAACAGCAGGGTGGGACAAAGAGGAGGGAGAGAAGGTGCTCTAGGAACTGGAGAAGAGATTCCTTTGCAGGACATCACACTGGAGTAGGTGTCCACTCTGCCACCTGTGGAGGAGACTGCACTGGTGCAGATATACAACATGTAGCCTGTGGAGAACCCTGTGCTCGAGCAGGTGGATATTTACTGAAGGAAGCTGCAGTCCATGGAAAGCCTATGCTGGAACAATTTATCCCAAAGGACTGCAGCGTGTGGAAGGGTCTTATGCTAGAGCAGCTTGTGAAAAACTGTTCTCCATGGGAAAGACCCACAGTGGGGCAGGGGAAAGTGCAAGGAGGAATGAGTGGCAGAGAGATGCTCTTATGGACTGACTCCAGCCCTCATTCTCCATCTGCCTGCACTCCTCAGAGGGGAAGAGGTAGAGGAGCTGGGAATGAAGCAGTGAAGTTGAACTTGGGAGAAGGAGGAAGAGGTGGTTTTGAGTAGACTTTGTTTCTCTCCAGCCAACTCTATGTTAACTGGCAATAAATTAAATCAGTTCTCCTCAAGTTGAGCCTGTTTTGACTGTGATGATAATTAAGGGATCTCTCTGTCTTTGTCTTGACCTGTGAGCTTTTCCATCTTATTTTCTCACCATCCTGTTGACTGGCTGGGTGGCTGACAGCTAGCCCAGTCTACCACAGTCCTTAATTTATGTATATGATGTATTTAAAAATTTTTCTTAAAGGAAATTCTCTGAAAAATAGTTGTTACATGTGTTTAGGTAGATGTGGCTCAATGCACTTTATCTGACAAAAGTTGGCAGCTGAAACTCTGCTCAGTTTGCAAGTGATTTTTTTTTTCCTGAATGTAGATCTGTAAGCTCATGCTGGATTTACAGTTAAGTGCATTTAACACTTCAGACATCACCTCTGTTAACTGATGCTGGGCTACTGGCTTCTCAGCTATAATGTTATTTTTTCTCTAAACGTGCCTTGTGGTCTTGCCATGTAACAATGCCTGGAAATTAATTTGAACTTGTAGTAATTTAAATTTATAGTAATATGCGCATACCTTACGAACAATAAAACTGAAACAAGGTCGTGTCTTGTCTGCAGAACTTTTTGGAAATGGTCGTTGATGTTGGTTTCCAAATGAGCTCAGCTTTTGCATCTGCATATGGAGTGGGTCTGTAAGTGATTATTTGCAATAAGCATGCAATCGTGTTGCTGCTGTATGATTTCTTTATGCAACAGTATTTTTAGAAAATCACTTAAGTTATGTGTAAAATGTTTTAATAACTATTTTTTTTTCCCTTCTGAAGTCCCTGCATGTATATAAAGGAAGTTAGTACCACTGCTGAGGTCTGCAGACTAAGTGCAGATATAGAGCTTTGACAGCTATCCTTATAGTGCTACAGGATATGTGTATCTGTCAGTTGTCATCTCTCATTTTCAAATGACAAATTATCTTTTTAAATGTAAACAGTAACATTGATACTGATTTCATAACACAAAGAATTACTTTTGAACTGTGCATGTATCCAGAGTGAATTCAATATGTGAAAAGTTAAGACTGGTTTTATTTAGAGAGAAGGGAAGTCTTTGGGTAAGATGGAATACTTAATCCATTTGTTTCAATAATTTAGTTTATTTGACATGATCTACTCTCCCAGTTATTCTGCAGCCTCCTTGCTGCCTGTTTGTTCAGCTAGCTAGAGGTATAACTTCTTTTTCTACTATGTGGGGACAAGATTAGGTTAGTAAATGGAGTCAGTTGAGAAGTCATTAAAAATTAGATCAGTATTTACAATGTGCCCTTTTATTTCAACAAGTGTTTTTGTAAAAATATGTGGAATTTGTCAAAGGTGGATAAGTATATTAAGAGTACATGGCAGGGGAACCTAACATTAATTAAAGCTTTTTTTCTCACAGTGTTTTTGGCTTTATGAAGAACGGTTGCCAAGAAAAAACTTTTAATAAGATGAAAGTTGAGGATTTGTCTGTTGTCACACTGGATTCAGAAGTCTTCTAAATTGCTAAGGTTTTAAACCCTTTTGGTCATCTTAAATCAATCAGTCTCTTTAATGAATAGTTTTGTGTGAGTTCATGATTTGAGTTGCCTGGAGGTTGGAGTCATGCTGTTGTGTATATGGAAGACTGAAAATTGTTGGACTAATTGGATTAAGGTATTTTTTTCCCCCCAACAGGTGTGCTCTTGGGAAAGGGAAAAGAAACCTATCTCTCTTTTCATTGTTCTGTTGATTATAAAATTGGCTGTCTGCACAAGGGCAAGTTTGAAAGACTGTTGCATTGGTAAGCTGAGAGATCCATAGTGCAGGGCCTGTGTTGAGTTTATCTGCAGTGGTGTGCAGCACGCTGGCCTGAGGTTGTGCAGTTTGATGGCTCGATTCCACATTCACATGGCATGATGGATGTATGAGCTGTGCATCTGGAGTTGTCGTTTTCTGCCTTCATTTTGTTACTCTGTGTGCCTGGCTTCAGCCTCAAGCGCTTACTCAAATGGCTGTTTTATCAGCTGTGTTATGGCCCTGGTGTAGGTTTAAGACTGTAGAGAATTGGTTTTGTAGACTTGGCTACTTTGTAGACTTCGCTACTTTTCTGTGTCTGGTGTTTCTTGTCTTAGTTCAGCCAATAATGCCTGCTGCTTTAGAAGAAACATGGAAAGGTCTTTTCTGAGCAATAAAATTCTTGCAACAGAGCTTCTGTTTCAGAGGTGTGTGTTAAGTTGGATGCTAAAGTTGGAAGTCTTCTTTTAAAAGATACTGTATAGGTCAAGAAGTTTTGCAAGAAGGAGGTAGCCTGACTACTTGCAAACAGAGAGGAGAACAAAAGTTGGCTTATTTATATTGGCTTAAGTTGACGATTTCCGTGGAACTGCTATAATAGTAGTGAATTCTGTGTACATACCTGTAAAGCAAGTCTGTGACCAGAAGAAACTCTGGAGCTAGCAGACACTTGTTTTCAAACTGTTTCAGCTCTGTGTCTGTGTGAGTGTACCAGCAACCTGAAAATTACAAAGCATAGGAGTCTGAAAAAGGTTGTGGGTTTTGCCTCTTCTTTAGTGATTTCATCTGCTAAAGAGATTCCATGCATACAAGTCTCTTCATAGTAGCATTCTGCTTCTAGAGAGACCTTTTTCATTCTTTTCTAGTCTCACTGTCTCTATCCAAAAGCTTTCTACTTTTGGTCTAGTAGTGGTTTTGTGGTGTGTAGGCCACAGAGGAATGCATTGATTATTTATATATACTGTCATACAGGAGTACGATAGAATTTGAGTGCAGGTCAGTCAAGTTTTAGTACTTGGTAACAGTATTTATATTGAAATCTATGCTGCTATTTTAATTTATTTTATTTTCTCTGAACAAGCTGTGCTTTCCTTGAAAACAGAGCTTAGAAGGGCCTATCTGATTTCCTACTGATAAAAATTTACTGACAGCTGATAGTTATATTTCTTCAGTTAATGCAGTTGAGGAAGACTTCTGAAGAAAGCTTGATTGATACTAATATCTAAATGCAACATCCAAACTTTTTAGGGTACCGGATGGAGTAATTGTCTTGTTACTGTAAGGACATAGTGTAACTGAGTACAAGAATGACATGGTAAAAAAAGTGTCTGTGCTAAAAGTCCAGTGCATGCATAGTGTTATGTTGAGCCCAAACAGTGACACTGGTGGGCTGCTTGCAAGAACCTGCTGAAGTTACTGTTGCTACTGCTGCGTATCAGTACTCTGATACTCCTGTGTTTTTTTAGGTTTCTATCACTTGAGTATTATTTAGTATTGTCACTGGATTTTGACTGCAAGAGTTAGAAGGGGAAGAGGGAACAATCTGTCCATTTTGTGTGACCTAACTGCAGGAATTCCCAGACTTCTCTTGCAAGGATTGTTGGCTTGACATCCTGGAGACTGTAACAAGAAAGTGAAAGTAGTTTGATACAGAATTTCATCTGTTTAAGGTGAAGGAACCCAAAGGAGACACTTTGGGTGAGGGGCGGTCAAGCTAACAGCTGAACTGTTGATTTTTCCAGGAACTCCTCTTTTGCACTGCAGAGAGAATACCTGTAAAAGAAGGGGAAAGAAAAGGCAGCTTATAAAATTTCGGAGTGTCTAGCTTACTTACAAATTTAGTCTTACCATTCGAGAAGGTATATTGATACCGGCTGAATGACTTTGAGCTTTTGCTTTTCTTTCTTCTATGTTTGTTCTCTGTCTGTCTGTATACATTAGTTGTTTTCAGTTGTTTTTATTCAGTATAGTCAGATTAAGACTTGCCCAGTATGTATGTCACCTGAGGTTTAGGATGGTGATACGTGTCTCCTTATGCGCATCCTGAGTGGTAGTGTGTGACTGTGTGTGGAACGCGTGTTTCAGCATTGCTGTTTACCTATCTAATGATAAGTGTGCAAACATCATGGTGAGGCCAGTCTGGTATTGGTGCAAACTACTGCCATCTGTTCTACACCTAGTGCTAAGCTCTTTTCATAAGCACTTAGTGATGTACCTAAGCAGATGGAACAGATCATGTGTGTTCATACACTTGACTGGCTAATGGAGCACTGATATTCCTGGAATAAAACTCTAATCCATCTGCTTCTGGTGAAATGTGCAAAGTTGTCACAGACAAGCATTCTTAAAATGAATGAACGTTTGAGGTTAAAAAGCCTTGGGACAGGTTGCTACCCTATCATTACCCAAGAGAGAACTGAGCCAAATTGCAGTGTTGTATATTTCTCTCAATAATCAGACCACTTTACCTAAGGCATTGTGGTCCGGATTGTCTACCCCTTGGTGAAGTACTGATTGACAAGAAAATTGAAGATAGCCCTGTGTTTCCAGGGTGGACAGGTAGCTAGATTCACAAAAGTGAAAGAAAAAGGAATTAATTTAATCTCTCCTGTTTTTCCTGTTCTGAGTGCTGCTTAGAAATTCAAGTTCAGGCTTTGGAGGGCTCACGAGTGCATGTGAAAATCCTGGAGCTTGGAAACATGATTAATATTGCATAGCATCCCACTCCTTCATTTTAAGATTTTGCAATTTTTATCCTGATACACAGAACAACTGTAGTGGAGCCTGTCCTGTACAGAGGAAATTGTACAATGGACCTCATGTTTTTAATGTATTGTTAGCATATCCCCCAACAGCAATGGTGATGGCCCATGATGTCCAGGCTGTGACCAGTAATTATAGCCTAAGAGGTAGTATAAGGCTTTGCTTGATATTCAGCTTTACTGCATGTATGTGTTGGAGAGGTGTGTGATAAACTTGCAGGCAACCAGGCCTCCTTCCCACTGACTTCCAGGGTTGCTTTCTAAATGAAGCAAGAAAATATATTACATATCGCCTCCCACTGATGTTGTTCATCATGGTCTGCTACAGATACAGATGTAGATTTCTGCTCCTGTTTCACATTTCTAGCTGATTAGAGGTGTCATGATCACATGAAACTTCTTTCAGACTTGGTAACATTTAAGTTGAGTTGCGGAGATTTCAAGTCTGGATGGGAGCATCTTGGCTGAATGCTTTAGATCAGGTACAGAGAGGTTATGCAAGTTACAAGCATTTGGCTGGTATTGGATCAGTTAAGGAGAACCTGAGTTTTAAGTGCTATAAGGGCTTCAAACTAGAAGACTGTAAACATGCATAGACATGGCTGCTTAAAAGACTGTCTCATGGCTCTATGAAACAATTTATGCTGACAAGATTTTAAAGCCATAATTGCTTTTCTTTTATATTGGAGGAGAGGAGGGTCAACAAAGTATGGTTAGAATCCAATAATCTGGAATTTTCTAGAAAAATGTCGGCAAAATAACTTCTTTTGTATTTGTCTAGCTTAATTGGAATGCCATAGAAAATGGTATGATTTACTATTCTTAGCTTTCCATGTCTGTTTTGATGATATACTACATTAGATTACTATTAAATATTCTAAGCCATTGTACTTGTTGTCATATTGCATCTGCCTACGAGGAGTTTGTTTGATCACTAAGTCACTGGGGGGAAGGGAGAAAGATACAGCTCTGTGTGCTTTTTTAATTCTGAAGCTGAAGTGTTTTGAGGTATGGTTCTCATGGCAGGCTTCTTAAACATAGCAGTGACAGCATTAAAATATTCTTCTTTTAAAGCCCTAAGAGCAGGCATCAGCAAGACTTCAGTCTTGCACCTTTAATTATCTGTTTAAACCTTGAATTTCCACACATGGAAACAACTCAGCATTTTTTTAGCTTTTTTTCTCTCCTTGCAATGTTATGCTGTTGCATATTACATTGCTATAAAGTTAACACGATAAAAAGGTTGCTAGAAACTTCATTTGAGGATAAGTTTCTTGGAAAAGAAGATGTATACACTGAGGAATAGCACGATTGAGAGTCTACCAAATATGTGGAATAGTCCTGCAGGCTGTATAACCAAATGAAAGTTAACTGGATTGCCTCCATGATGGATTACACTGTATGAACAAAGGCAGGAGGTCTGGGAGTTTATGTTAACAGCAAGTATTTAAACTGTTTTTAAGATGTGCAAATTATGAGCTGCAACATTTGAAAATTGGCTTCTCTTGATCTGACAAGTTGAAGTTCATGCTTTGTTGGTCTCTTTGCAGCAGCACGTGGTATCAGAAATGTCATGACCACTTTGCTAACACATTTATCTTGAGTTAGGAAAAAACATGGGTAATTCTAGTGGTACAGCCAGACAAATGAGTTCCATTTCCTCCTGATTGACATCAAAAGGTATATCTGTTATCCTGTTTCTCTTTGCATTCTATATGCACTCTTAAGGACTTGTTAGCTATTATAGTGTTAGAATTAATGATTAAGTATGTGTTTCTCACATGCATGATATTTGATGTTAGGAAATGCTTGGTACATTCTTTTCTATGTGAAATAAAGTCAAATCCACATATAGAAAGCTGTATATATTCAAAGTTAGGTTAGGAGATTGTTTCCCTGGTTTTGGTGTACCAAGTGGATATATATATTGTGACTATTTTTTCCTTTGGATGATGATTTGTTAATAGTAATTTTTTGTATTTGTCTTTCAAATGATGGAAGTCTGAAGAAGGAAGAGAAGACAATTAGAGAAATTACTGTTAAGAAAGAAACTTACTGAGACTTGAGTATGATAAGGCTGAGTGTCCAGAACAAGCAGAAGAAACATCAGTGCCTTAGTTGTCTTAGGCACTTCTCATTTCTTTTCTTTAACCTGCACTATTCCACAGATGTCTCCATACTTCACTGGCTTGGTTGCTGCTCCAAAGCACTGTTCTGTAACCTGTTTACGAATGTACTGAGAGGTTAAGAGTTTAGTTTTTAAGGCAAGCTGCAGCTCTACCTTAATGAGCATAGATCTGTTTTAAATCGAGACATTCTTAACATTAGTGGTTCTGAATATAGGAGGAAACTCTCGCTTTCTAATCTGTGTGTAGCTAAGAACAGGCAACTTTATGTAAAATTATATCCTCTTGACCACTGTCTGGGAGAAAATCAGTACAAGTTATTCCTGGGTGTGTTCGGATTGGGCATGAGGAAAATTTTTCACAGTCAGAACAATCAGCCATTGGAATAATTTCCCCAGGGAAGTGATGGATTCCACAGCACTAGACACTAAGATTTGGTTGGACAGGATGCTGGCCCATCTTGTGAACACAGTGCTTCTGCAAGGTTGGACCAGATGATCCTTGAGGTCCCTTCCAACCTGGTGTTCTATGATTCTGTGGAATATCATTACATAAATAGAGGAAAATACTATGAATGCTTATATCTAATGCTGCAAGACCGCAGTAGATCAGAAGTCTTATAGAAAGAGATCAAGCATAATGTTATCTAGGAAATATATAATATAGCTTTTCACTTACATAGTAGTATGCTATAAATAAGCTAAAGGCTAGTCAAATCATCGTCTTGGGACTTTTTCTGTGGACCATGTAGGAATTTGGTTTGTAAGTTGGTTCTTTTCCTTTCAGATTTTGAAGAATCACATGTAAAAATGTGGTAGCAGACAACAAAATTTTTACAGAAGCTTTTGAAAAACTTGCACTCTCTATGTGGCTGATCTGATAGTGTAAATGAAAAATAAGCTCTCTGAGACGTCTCTATTTTAAGTTTATATAGTCTAACTTGGTTTGATTTTCCCCTTCCCCACAAGTGAATTTATAACAGCAGATGTTTATCTTAGGTCTTCATAATTGAAATGTATTGTCCCACATGCCTTGTGAGTTATTGTAGTAAAAATCTACTGGCACTTGATTACAGCCCTAATAAAAGTTTTTGTCAGCTTCTCTTACTTCCACTTTTTTAAAAATTTGATTTCTCACATGATGACATGTTTCAGTATAAATTACTGGGTTTGCTGTAATTTTTTATAGAGCTTGCAGTCTGATTTATATTGAATTTTACATTTAAGATGCTACTTTTGGAATAGTGTATCAGTGTTGCTTTTTAGATATTCTATTAACACACTTGCATGAGTTGTTAAAGTAATTAGGAGTATCTCAGTCTCTGAGCACAATACTCATGTGGTTCACACTGCTGTTTACATCAGTTATCATTTGCTGTACGTATTCCTAACAAGACTGTCACAAGTGTTTAACATCTGAAACTGTTCCTTTAGTGTGCATCTTACTCTTGATCTTTATTTTGTTCTGTACTATTCCTCAGACTGGCCTGCAGTAGGTGATCCAGGTTGCTGTGACACCGTACTCTCGGTGCTCTGGGTGCTTGTTACTGACAGTGCATAACCATTCATCTCTTCCTTCGTTGTTTTCAATAAGGAGGTGGGAAGAAGTAAGAGAGACTTGTGGAGCTATTAGGTGTTTCTGGTTTTCATCTGCTTGGTTGTGCTTGGGATTACGTCGATTGAGTGGGATGTTCCTCTTCTCTCATGGAAAGATGGTGCTTATTAGTGCATGTAATTTCTTGTCCTGGTGCTAAACCACAAATCACTTCATAAATGACTTTATGAATCTGTCTTACTGTCTGTATGTATTGTTTTCCAAATGAATGCATACTGGTATCAAAATATGGTATGGTGTTTTATATTTCTTCTAACATGTTGCAGTCATTTAATAAAGATAGTACTTGAAGAACTTTATCTTGGTAACAAACACTGAAAATTGTGTTTATATGCATTATGAGGTGCCTGAGGACTGGAAGTAAGCCAATGTCACTCCAGTCTTCAAAAAGGGCAAGAAGGAGGACCCTGGCAACTACAGACCAGTCAGCCTCACCTCCATCCCTGCAGGCGATAGAGCAGCTCATTCTCATTCTGGAAGAAAATAAGGTTATCAGGAGTAGCCAACATGGATTTACCAAGGGGAAATCTTGCTTGACTAATCTCATGTCCTTCTACGAAGGTGTGACCAAATGGGTGAATGAAAGGAGAGCAGTGAATGTCATTACCTTGACTTCAGTAGGGCTTTTGATACACTCTCCTGTAACATCCTCATAGGAAAACTCAAGAAATATGGGATAGATGATTGGACTGTGAGGTGGATTGGAAACTGGCTCACAACAGAGTTCAGAGGGTTGTGATCAGCAGCACAGAGTCAAGTTGGAGCCCTGTGGCCAGTGATGTTCCCCAGGGATCAGTACTGGGTCCAGTTTTAATCAGTATCTTCATCAGTGACATGAATGAGGGGAGTGTCCCTGCAGCAAGTCACTGATGATAGCAAACGGGGAGAGGGGGGAGGGGAATGGCTGATAAACCAGAAGGCTGTGCTGCCATCCAGTGAGATCTAGACAGGCTGGAGAGCTGGGCAGAGGTGAACCTTGTGAACGTCAATAAGGACAAGTGCAGGGTCCTGCATCTGGGGAGGAATAACACCAGACACCAGTATAGATTAGGGATTGTCCTGCTGGAAAGCAGCCCCGTGGAGAAAGACCTTGGAGTCGTAGTGGACAGTAAGTTGTCCATGGGACAGCAATGTGACCTTGTGGCCAAGAGGGCCAATTGGATCCTGGGGTGCATTAAAAAAGTGTGTCCAGCAGTTCTAAGGAAATTCTCCTCCCCCTCTGCTCTGCCCTGGTGAGACCACACCTGGAATACTGTGTCCAGTTTTGGGCTCCCCTATTCAAGAGAGACAGGGACCTACTGGAGAGAGTCCAGTGGAGAGCTACGAGGATGATTAAGGGACTTGGACATCTCTCCTATGAAGAGAGACTGAGAGAACTGGGGCTGTTTAGCCTTGAAAGGAGACGCTGAGAGGGGACCTTATTAACCTATATAAATATCTGAGGGGTGGGTGTCAAGGGGAAGGTGCCAGTCTCTTTTCAGTGGTACCCAGTAATAATACAAGGAATAATGAGTATAAGCTAGAACATAGGAAGTTCCACTTCAACACGAGGAGAAACTTCTTTACTGTGAGGGTGACAGAGCATTGGAACAAGCTGCCCAGAGAGTTTGTGGAGTCTCCTTCTCTGGAGACTTTCAAAGCCCACCTGGATGCATTCCTCTGTGACCTGGCAGGGGTTTGGACTAGATGATCTCTAAAGGTCCCTTCCAACCTCTAACATTCTGTGATTCTATGATTAGATAAACTTCATATACCACTGTCTACTCTAAGTCACTCCATCTTGTTTACAGAAGCACAGATTAGAAAAAAACTGTTCCTGTGCCTGAGGATAGTGTTGTTATATTTTGGGAAAAATAATTACTACAGTGACAGGTCAGATGCCAAAACTCATCTGCTGCGTTTTGCTAAGAAGGTGTAGTTGTCACAAAGCTCTAACTTGCTCTGAGGTGATATTGCACGCTTGCTACTTCAGGAGAAAGCTGGAAATGTGCTTTTTGAGATGAAAGTGGACCCTTTTTCTTCAGTTATCTTTAGTACTAAGAGCTCCCTGCTCAAACCAGGAAATAACATGTTTACAGTGTAATACTTGAGTATTGAATTGTCATAACACTTGACTTCTATTAGATCAACAGTCCTGCCATCTCACATTCAAAAAATACAGATGTATAGTCATTGAGATTAATGAAAGAATAAACACATGAAAAGACTGATTTTAATGGCAGGGATAATTAGAGAATCAACTGACATTTTAACCCGTATTGCCTCCAAGTAAGACATTTGGCAGTGTGGTCATGTGGTTTAGAGATTTCTTAAACACAATTTACACACAAAAAAAGGCCCATCCAACCTTGGAAATGTTGAAATACAAAGTTTCTGGTTGGCTATCTTTGCTAGAAGATACTGTAAGCTTGGGGAGTTTCAATTAGGAATGTTGATACTGAATATTGAGCATCCTTGCTGAAGTAATTACGGATTGAAGTAGGCTAAATGAGAAAGAAATAATACTAAATCCTGGCTATTATTTGTGTAGAGCCTGTTGCACTGGTGAAGCCTCCATGGTCTGGGGGCTTTTCCCAAACTGATCTGTTGAGAAATGCAACTGAGTTGTTTGCAGCAGCAGGCTCTTAATAATACTGTCATTAAATATTTTTTTCTGATTCAGGAGGGACTCTCATCTTCCAGAAAGCACCCAGTGTGCCTCTGTCCATGCAATAACTGGGCACTGGGGCTGTCTAATTGAGTTGTGATAGGTCTAGTTCTGCTTTGCTTTGCTTGAATCAGGCAAGAGACTGAGATCCTGGGTGTGCTGCTCAGTGGGAGGGGCTGTTTCCCGGTGCTGGGAGCAGGAACTGCAGCAATTTCTGTGTGCACTTGTAGCTGAGGTTTGCCAAGCAGGGAAGGTCTTGACAAAAACTGGTATTCTCAAGCATTTTCTGCAAGCCTCGAGGGCCTTTAAATATAAAGTTCAATCTTAGTATAGCTTTTCACATGTAAGCTATCAAACTATCCAGTGACTGGAAGTTTGTAAAAAAAATTGGACAGCCTGGCAGGGCTGAGGTCATAGTTTCTGAGATGGGTTTCTCTGCCACTAGAAGGGGAGTAATGTTTGATCAAGCTGCAAGTGAGAAATGCCACATGGGCATTTCCTGATAATGTGAACGGCAAAGAAATTCACCTTCAGAAGAACCAGTACAGTTTGTGGCTGTGATGGTGTGGCACCAAGTCAGAACACAGGGCGATGTGGTCACTGCAGCAGGACTGAATACTGTGAATCACGACTTTGTAACACTGCTGCTATGGCTCTGTCATGCTGTTTCTGGATAGTAAACATTCAGAAGATGTACCCTCAAATCTCCAGTGACTCACAGCTGAGGTTTATGAACTAGTAGTTCTGTAGTTTTCCTCTGCTAAAACATGTGCTTGGATTAATTTTGTTTTTTAAATAATCTTGTATGTGCGTGGGAGGTGCCAGGTTCTTGCCCTGCTCCTTGGGCCATGTGCAAAGGCATGTCTCATGGTTCTTGCACAGCTGAATCGTGCAATCGTCTTAAAAGCTCAGATATGAAAAAGTGGAATTGTTTCACCTTGGGAGTAATCATTTTCTTCTGATAATAATTACAATTCAGGGCTAAACATATTATCATGGCAATATTTTAATTATGTACTGCAGCTGTTACTGAAGCATCTGTAATTTCTAGTAACACTGGAAATACTGAGTAACTTGGGAAAAGCTAAGAAAACTTTTGTTTTAACTTTTTTTAAAGCTGAATGAAATGTAAAATCTTGATATAAACTTAAAAATAATCTTTTCCTAGCTAGATTAACTTTTCAGACATCTTTAGTTCTCTCTTATACAATTCAGTTTGGTTGTCTTCCTTTTTAATCAAATGTTCTGCTTTCAGGCTAAAGAGATGAGATCAAGGGATTGTACCAGAATAGAGCTGTAATCTAGTGATAAAACCTCATAAGCATTGTGAATGAAACTGAATTTCTGGACCCACTTTGTAATGTACCTGATGTCTTGTCTGTAGTTCTTAATAATTTAGATTAAGACATTCATGGATAGAACAAGTTGTTCATTTCATATAACTCATGGTGGGGAGCGAGAAGCCTTCTACTTAATTCCATGAGTGAAGCAGAGGGGAGTAAGTTGCAATTATTGTTACTGCCATCATGATGTTTCTGATGCCCTCACTTCCTTGGTTTAAACAAATTAAATTTGTGTCAGGAGACCTAAATATTCAGTTCAGTTGTGTCTGTCTCTTGCTTCTATGAAAAATCCATGTAGAAAGAAATCTGGTGAATCTGGTCAGAAAATTGGTCTCAGGACATCCATTTGGTCATCCACCCATTGCCACAGACAAACCTGTGTAAGCAGTCCCCAGTTAGCTTCCCTTACCCATCATCAAGATTGGAGCAGACTAAATTTTGTGAATTAGCTTTTCATATTTTTGATGAGGGTTGTGTACAAAATCTAAATCTTGTTTGTAGAGATGGTTCATATGAAGTTTGTCAAGGAAGTAGTAAAAACTGCCTTTGTAAACGTTATGCTGGTATTCAGAGCATTTTCAGGGTGGTTGGATGTCTCATCTATAGGACCTAATTAAAAAAACCACATCTATTATGACCTGATGTTATTCTTCTCTTCACCACAATGTGCAAAAGAAGTTGCCTTTGTAAGATATTACTTTCAGTTCTTTCTTGCTATAAGCAGTGCTTGCCTAGTGCAGGAGAGATGGGGAATGGAAGAAAGAATATTTTGCTTCAATGTGGTGCCCTCCTGTTGTGCTTATGGTGGAGTAAGACCAAAGATACTATTTTACATTAACAATGCAAATTATTTTCTAGCATTAAAGAGAAAATAAGCCCTGCAAATGTTTGGGTTTTCCTTTTTAAATTAATTGTCTTACTGCTAATGAAATGAAAAAGATTTTGATTCAATCTTGTGGATAGACTAGTTAAAGAAGGCGTGAAGAATTAAATTTGTAGTAAATTCTTTTAATCTACTTATTGCTTAATGATTCTTTAAACAGATACTTACGATTAAGCATTTCCTTGGAACTGGAGAAATCCTGCTTTGATTCTTAAGTTACTAATGTAAATTTTACTGAAGCTGTCATTCAGATTAGCTTTGGAAGCTCAACTACACCTAGAAATTCTGGTGAAACCATTTTGCTGCCTTTATCTGTAGTGGTAAAATATAGTTGCTATAGTAATAAAGTTGATTTCTTAATACTGTGAATGTGTAAAAAGGCAAGCAGTGAAGCTTCATGTATGTGCAGTGACACAGAAAGGAGAGTCTGTTTTAAATAGGACAAATGAACATGTGTATGACTGTGCAAAACACTCCATGGTCTTTTGTGAACATGTAGGTGAGAAAGGGCCCTGTTTTGATGAAATATATCTATGTGAAGGAACCATGAAAGTGTTGCTGCCCATTAGGAGGTCAGCCTGGACTGACCCTGTTAGCTTTGGTGCCTGTAGCTTCAGGGAGGTAAAACTGAGATTCGGTGACTCGTTTGACTTAAATAGAGTATAGAACATGAAAATGTTGGAGATGCTTTGACATTATCTTCCCAGCAACACAGTCTCTTGCTATTTCAGTTTGTTTGGGAAGGGTACATAGTTGAAGAGGAGCAGCACATGTCCAACATCTAATTTGGGAAATGGAAAGTGTTTCTATAGGATTAGTTTTGTCAGTGGGTAATTTGGAAGGTGAAGGCATTTGTTCTGAATGAGGCTTTTAATGCTTTTTGGGACTTCTGTGAATTTGAGTTATGGTGTGTTAAATACTTCAGGCTTCAAGTCTATGACTTCAATTAATTTTATGTTCTTTTTAAATAACAGGTTTGCAATAGCAGTGTTGTTTTAGTTGAATATGGAGTGTTCGTTCTTAGGATTTGTCCATTCCTTCAGTTATGTCTGATGTTCCAGTGCTGTGTTGGTTGCAGAACTGTGTATTAACTTTAAGTGTTAATTGGCAAGCAGTTGTGTAACAGTTGAGTTGTTGGTATGGTGTTCTTCAGGTGTAGCAGATAAAAGTTTTGACAGATTTTGCTGTTCAGACAAATAGAACTGAGGGATTCCTCTGCTCTTTTGGAAGGGATATAGCAAAATAGTTAACATCAGTCTCCTGTGTATTTAGATAACGTATGATGTATGAAGACTGGTTTGTATCCTTGCGTCTTCCCATTTTTCTGATGTGAAAGAACTCTGACACAAGCTCAGATTATCTGTTGAATAATTGAATTCATCTTGTAAAAAAAGGAGGGAAAGGTAAACATACTCTTTTGTGAAATGTTTTAAATGGGAGTACAAACACAGGAGTGGAGTAATTTGGAGAGCTGCTTACATGACTCCTGTCAGGTAGAGGGGTCTGATTTAAGTGCATGTTCTGCTTTGAATGGGGTCTCACCTGTCACCTGTCTTTATTCTTCAGATCAAATTCTGCATTTGTAAGGCATGGAGCTAATACTGACAGGTCATCAAACTTCACATAAGCCAACTGAGAAAGTGGCCTGCCGGTGTGCATCTCCTCATATAAAGAAGGTGAACAGCCTTGTAGGTGTTACTTGGGATGGTTCTCTTGAGTGGTGGGCAAAGAAGATGTTGATGAATGAAGGGGGCTTTTATGGTGGTACTGGGTGGGGCAGGGGAAGGGAAGAGATCAAAGCTGCAAAGGAAAGACATTGAACTTGTATCCTAATGGAAAAGGCTAGAAAGGTGATGAGAGAGGACTCAAGGCTCTCGAGGTCTAAATGCTGAAGAAAACATTTGTACTGAGAGAGAGAAGCAGAGGCATGCAGAAAGGATTTCTGTATGTTCCTGTCCTGGGTTTAGCTAAAAACCCAGTCCTGTTTAGTGATTTTTTACTTTCCAGTTTAGTGTCTTCTAAAAGGTTGCACGTTCTGAAATCAGCAGCATGTTTTTGCAGACAGTGTGTGCTACTGGCAGTGATAACACCTGATGTTTACAGTCGCTGCCTGGGACTGGTATGTAGAAAGGCTCTTGCTTATACTTATTCCTATAGTGACCAAGGCCACTGCTGGCTCTTGTGTGCCACGCTGGGGGTGCTGGGTAGTAAGAGGGGGGCACAAGGAAGTAAAAGGTGGCACCTCCGGCGGGTAACAGACAGGACAGGTGACCAACGAGAGTATTCCATCCTATATACGTCATATTTAGTATAAATTGAGTGATCACGAGAGTTTCGGCCCTTCTTTTCGCCTTTTTTTTTTCTGCAATGGCCGGTGTCCAGAGAGGACTCCATCTGACCTCCTGATTTTGATCCGGATCCTGAGTTCCCGAATCCAGCTCCCTGTATCCAGCTCCCCGCCACCGCTGAGCCTGGGGCTTCCCCGGCGCCTCCTGCTCTGCAGCACCAGTGGTGATTTCTATCGGGGGAGGGAGTCGGGTTTGATATCGGGCTACTATCTATAGTTGTATATAATTCTTTACTTTTATCTCTTTACCATTATTCCTATTACTTTCATTAAAGCTGTTCTAGTTTTTTTTCTTCTCTCACCCGTAAGTCTCTCTGCCTCATTCCCTTTTCTCTTCCCGTTTAGGGGGGGAAGAGGGGGTTAGAGAGCGTCTGTCCGCGTTAGTGGCCGGCCCAGCCCTAACCCGCGACAGTTCCCTATGCTGTCTGAATGGGAGAAAAGTGAGAACATGCAAAAGAATTTTAAGCATGTGCTTCAGTGTCTCTTTGGTTTGAGTGGATGGTAAACGAGATTGCTTCTTCCAAATTGCAGATATACCAACCCAATAGCATGGTTCATGCCCCAGTTGATATAGTGCCATGCTGATTTGTTATACATGGTTTAGTTACTGTAAGAAATTTTCAGAAGGTTTGGAAATCCTTTACAAAAGGCTTGATGATAGTTAATTGTGTAGTTAAGGCATATTATAATGTTGAGAGCTGTTGAAGTGATTCAGTAAAACAGTCAATGTTATGTAGGCCCGCATAACATCTTGGTTTCTAAACTGGAAGGATATGGGTTTGATGGATGGATCACTTGATAAGGAATTGGCTGGAAGATCACACTCAAAGAGTTGCGATCAATGGCTCAATGATCCAGTGGAGGCCAGTGACAAGTGGTGTCCCCCAGGCATCAGTACCGGAACCGGTACTGTTTAACATCTTTGTCACAGGCATGGACAGTGGTATCGAGTGCACCCTCAGCAAGTTTGCTGATGACACAAAAGTTGTGTGGTGAGGTCCACATGCTGGAGGGAAGAAATGCCATCCAGAGGGACGTTGACAGGCTTGAGAAGTGGGCGCAGTCCAATCTCCTGAAGTTCAACAATGCCAAGTGTAAGGTCCTGCCACCTGGGTTGAGGCAATCCCAAGCACAGATACAGGCTGGGCAGAGACCAGATTGGGAGCAGCCTTAAGGAAAACAACTTGGGTGTGTTAGTTGATGTGAGGCTCAACAGGAGTCAGCCGTGTGCACTTGCAGCCCAAAAAGCAAACTGTGTCCTGGGCTGCATCAAAAGGAGAGTGACCAGCAGGTGAAGGGAGGTAATTCTCTCCCTCTGCTCTGCTGTGGTGAGGCCCCACCTGGAGTACTGTGTCCAGTTCTGGAGCCCACAGCACAAGAAGGACACGAATCTGCTGGTGCGGGTCCAGAGGAGGGCCATGAAGATGATTAGAGGGCTGGAGCACCTCTGCTGTGAGGACAAGCTGAGGGAGCTGGGGTTACTCAGCTTGGAGAAGAGAAGGCTCCAGGGTGACCTAATAGCGGCCTTCCAGTACGTGACAGGAGCCCACAAGAAAGCTGGAGAAGGGCTTTTTGCAAGGTCCTGTAGTGGTAGGACAAGGGGCAATGGCCTGAAACTGCAAGAGGGTAGATTTAGATTAGATATAAGGAAAAAATTCTTTATGAGTGTGGTGAAGCACTGGAACAGGTTGCCCAAGGAGGTTGTTGGATGCCTCATCCCTGAAAGTGTTCAAGGCCAGGTTGGATGGGGCTTTGAGCAACCTGGACTAGTGGGAGAGAGATGTTCCTGCCCACAGCAGGGGGTGTTGGAACTAGATGATCTTCAAGGTCCCTTCTAACCATAACCATTCCATGATTTCAAGTTTTCTGGGTTTTTTTTTTTGAGGTACCACTCTTTTCTCTTAGGGTAGTTCTATGTAACAATAATTTTTGGAGTATCTGTCTTTAGTCTGAACTGTCTTTAAGCAGCTTGCATTTTATGGGCTCCTACATTTGATTAATTTCTCTCTTTAGAACTTCTTATTCCAGCACTGGCCATACTAATACTAATTCTGTTATTGACTAAATAGATTTCTAAACCTATCATGTTTTAATATAGCTTGCAAAAATTAGTTCAAGTTATAACTTCATATTCAGTCAAGCAAAACTTTCTGTGATGCTTAGTGGGGCATAATGGATGGTCATATGCCACAATTTGAGCAGTGCATACTGAGCAGCAATTAAATGTAAACTTGTGAATTTTCAGCAGAGCTGAGTAACTTGAAGTTTTGTGGCCAAATCATGCAGAACACAATTTCTGTAGGAAGATGAAATCACAGGATGATTATTCTGCTCAGTGAGAATACTCATCTGGTTTTTACCTGGAAGGCACAATGCTTGTTAGATTACTGGAACTGAAAAAATCATGCAGCATGTATTTAAGGCTTTCTCCAGTATCCCTCAGGGCTTATAAAATTAAGACAAAAAGTACTTGAATGACCAGTACGTATCCATACATGATGACATAGTTTCAGAAAAACTTTGATTGTAATTTTGTAAACAAGTGGTTCATGCTAGAAAATGATACACTGATTCATACATGCAGATATAATTTTTGTGCTTTAGAGTACATTTTGTACATACCCTAAAGTGTGGTTACAAGGTTTCCTGGAGTTTTGTAGCTAAAGTGAATATTGCAGGTACCTCTATAGAAGTATCAATTCCCCATCTCTTCTAAATCTGGGATGTGACTGATGGTAGAAATTAGTCTGCATAAATTCCATTATCAGTAAAATACTAGTGTTGATGACAACTGAATCCGGAGTCAGCTAGTGCTGATATGGCTTAGATATGGCAGTTTGAATAATACACCCTTAAAAGACATCCTTTTCCCCTGTTTGTTAGAACTCCAGGGATCTCACCGTGGATTTCTGAATGAAAGAAAGTGGGAGTGGTGTCCTGTGGAGTGGCCATGCTTTCACTGTTTCCCTTCTCTTCCAAATTCAGAAGTCTCCATTAGAGTGGCTTTTTACTGTCAAACATAATGTGACCTCTGCGTCTCTCGGATTGTAATCCAAAGATGACTGATAGTGTCTTGTGCAGGAGGATATATCTGATCTGCAAGTCAAATAATGCTTTTCATAAATGACATGGGAAAGAGATTTTATTTCTCACCAGCAAGTGTCAGATGAGTGTCTTGCATACAAATTTCTGAGAGTTCATGACTTTCTGAACTGTGTTACGTATTTAAAAACTTCCAATTTAATTGGGACATCGGGTGGTAACAAAACCCTTGTCTCCACAACAGAACTGATGGGCCCTTTCAGGAAATCAGCAGTACCTTCTCTGTTGCTGACACACAGGCATATTCTGCATATACTGTATTTCCTGTCTGACAGCTGAGGCTGTCTCCCGAGGTCTGCAGTATGGGATACTTTACTTTTATTTGCATGTTTGGCTGACAGTTAGAACTACTGCTCTGTGGATTCGATGAAGAATTACACACCTTGTTGCAGTCCTTCTGCTCCTCAGCGCACTAGTGCATGTGTGTATCTGTGTTCCCAACCAAGCCAAAAGTAGTTTGTGCAATCTGTGTGAGACTTAATGTGCAAGACTATATTGCAGAGTTATTTTATTGTAATTTTAGTACTGCAAGCAAGCTTACTGTTTCCTTTAATGGGAGACAGATGTTTTACTTTACAAATCTCTACAAAATTTTCACGAAGAAGTTTAGTTTGGCAACTTTTTTAGTATAGTTGCAAATTAAAGCATGTGTAAATGATACCATCTGACCTGCTGTGTAACAGGAAAAAAAGGACTTTCTTGAATGGTTTTCCTTTTGTATAGCAGTGCATCTTTTTTTAAAAAACCAAGTATTTACATTCTCCAACTTGCTTATGTGAAGAACAAAATCCTGAAAGCTGGTGTTGGATCAGCGCAAAGTAGTTTTTTTTGTGATTTTTTTTTTTATTTTTATTATTTGTTTAGAAAGGAAAATAATAAATTAACCTCAAACAGACCATTAAGTACAGGCTGGAGATTTCTAGAAGATAAATGTTATCCAAATTGTGAAAGAATGAGATTTTGGTTTCTTAATCAAATGAGTTGCTGTTTCTTCATTCACTAAAAAGTGCGCAACCTTTCTATGTGAGTGCTGTCTGGTGAGACAGCAGTAACTGCTGAGCTCCTGTGAATTCTGTCCAAGGTGAACTAAAAAAAATAATTAGAAATGATGTGTCTAAGTATTCAACAATTTCCTGTTGCTTTAAGTAGATAACGAACATTTTTCAGAGGAAGTAGGAGAGGAAGAGGGATCTCCTCACAGGATACTTGCTGTTCAAGATAGGAAGCAAATTTCAAGTCTTGAACTTTACATTCCAACATTTTATCTAATTAAAAATGTTTTCACTTGATATGTAGGAAGACTGTGCTTCCCTTTCTCCTCCTAATCATGAGAAGTCTTTTTAAGAAATATATGTGAGCATGGGTGATAATTTCTTCTATGCCCAGGATAGGTGTTAGTCAAGCATGATTTTATGCCATGCCTTGTGCCCAGGCACTGTCTGGTTGCTTCTGCCACTCCGCAATTGATGTTTGCTGGGGCTGCCAGCAGCTGCTTTGGCTGCTTGTGGCGCCCTGTGGCTGGAGCCCTGTGTTTGACTTCTTCTGTGGTAGGCAGCTCTCTCAGCATTGTCATGTTCTGAATGCTTCAATTCAACACGAATGCTCCCTAGTCTCTCTGGGAAACCAGGTTATTTTTTTGCATTAGATGTTCCCTGCAAGAGATTAATTGAGCAATCCCTGCTTGCTTTTTCTCTCCTACTGGTCTCTTTACTACTGTTTTCCTGCTTTTTTTTTTTTTTTTAAGAATGGATAGGAAAAGGCATGTTTGTGCTCACATTGTCGCCTGATACCGAGTGGCGTATCTTCTTCTGTGGTGTGGTGTGATATGCAATGTTAACCACCTGAATTGCTGAGAAACTAGCAGAAGCAGCAGATGCCACAGATGGTGCTGCTGCTCAGGAAGGTGGATTGATGCTCCAAGGATGTGTAGCTGGTGAGGAAGTTTATACATATGCTTGGGTCTTAGCTTTTTTTACCATATGTTTTGGATGTGCATTTCTTTGTCTGGGGTACCCTTTCCTTCCAAAGAACAGGAGAAATTCATACCTTTCTGGCAATCAGGGAAAACATTGAGTGTTGGGGGTTTAGGATGTGGATGTGGTTCTTTTGCTAGTATCATCCTTCCTTGTGTGTTCTTTATGGATTTGTGTGATGTCAGCTAAGGTGATCATCACCCAGTGGAGCTGAGATGCCAGCACTCTTACCCAGAAGTAACCAAATTAAATGGTGCTAGATGTACCTTGGTTATTTGGCATTTTAGAGCTCAGGTCTGCAATGAAAGTTACTGTATTTATGAAACATGGGCTGGCAGCTGCCAGAGTAGGATGTCTTTTCACCAGCATGCTTTGGTGAATGATGAGTGGTATGAGATTTGGAATAAAACAGAGAGCTTGTGTCGCTGACTACAGTTAACATGATTGTGCTGGTTACTGGGGTAATAACCTTGTTTAAGCACAGAAAGGCTGAAGGAACTGTCGGCATCCTAAGAACATAGGAGCCAAAATGTAGGAAAATAGTTGTCCCTTACTGTCCAAGGATGTACTATATACTTCATGCTGTTGATATTAAGTGGTTGTGTTCATTGTGTTGTGGCTTCTTGGAGTATCTCTTGACTCATTCTTTCCTGTCTGCTGGGTTAACAGGGAAACAGTTCTTAGCTGCAGTTACACACATGAGCAGAGGTACCTTTAAGAAGTTCTTTCCTACTCTTCAGCTTCTAAAGAAGTCATAGTACGAATTCTTGTGCCTGTAGCCCTCCTAAAAATTTTTAAAATTTCAGAGGAGGCAAGTCCCATAATACTGTCGTCTTCAAGCTGATTTCTGTAGGCTCCTTAGAGGAAACCCTCCAGCAGAACTTCAGGTAGATGGCAATAAAAAAAGCAGCACAGGGGAGAAATTCTACAGTGTCTTGAAAAACATGAGTTTATCTTCCAGCTACATTGGAAGCCTTTTCTCCTTTTATTTTATATCCTGTTCTCAGGGATTGCTAGTTAATAATTCACATGTACTACAGTTACCAATTAAAGAAAAATTGAATTTGAAACAGCAGTAGGTTCAATTAAATGTATTTGGGAATCAGTTATTTCTTCTATTGCTCAGGAAGAGAGTTTAATTATTTAAAAACTCCTGTCTTTATACATATTTCTTTTACATGAGCAAAAAGTACCAATGACTAATTACCATTAACATTTTCAGGCTCTAAAACTTGGAACTTAAAACCAGAACAAACCCAAGCTAATTCAAGAGGAAGTAAATGTTACTTACTTGGCTTGGGTATGTGCATGAAGCTGATAACAATGCTTAAAATAATGCAGTCAAACGTCAGAAATCAAATATTCAGTTTGAATGTGTGATGTAGAACAGCATACCAGCTTGTGTGTACAGCAAAATTAAGTAATTAGACATAAATGGAGAGGTTTGGAATTCGCGCTCAGTCATGAAGAATGGAAGTGAACCTGTTTGTACTACAGTGCCTTGATTTCCAACACTGCTCCACTTCCTAGTGAGCACTCCATACCACTTACATAAAGTATATGTGAAGATGTCAAAGTCCTTCATTACATGTACATGTTACTGGAGTCGGTTGGGTTTACTTTTTTCTACCAATTTTTTTTTTGTTCTGTAATGGTCTGCATTAGTATGCCATGTAAGCCACATTATGGCTATTTGCTGTGAACTATAGGAAAAAAGATACTTATTTCGAAATAGAAATGTGCGGCATTTCCTGTTTTGGTGAGAAGATAACTCTTATTAACATGCATTGCTGTTTCTAATGGACTCCTCATAAGACAGTTGTGCCTTTTTTCCTGAAAAGCAATACTAAGCAGGGAGTGAATGGTATTAAAAGCACTTTATCTTTTTGCTTTTAAAAGGAGATGAGCTGCTCACCTGTGGTTATATAATACAAGAAACCCACAAAGTTGACTGTGTTAAAACAGCGCAAGAAGAGATCTAAGTTACATCAGACTGTACTGGTCCTTAGTGAGTTGAGATGATCATTGTTAGCTTTTTCTCTTAAGTCTAGCTTTCCTACTAGTAGGGACCTTTGACTCTTTTGTGAACACAGCTTGATGCCAGCCTTGTTTCTGGGTACTTTTCAGAGCAAAAGTGAGTCTCGGGTGTTGTTGGTTGTCCACGAGTTCACACAGTATAGCTGTCCAACAAAAGAAGCTGGCTCATTAGTTATGGCTTCCTTTATATTTTAAATGATCTTTGATACTTGCAGTTGAATGTTTGCTAATTGATTCCATAGGCTGGTGTAAGTAGCTTGATGGCTTTCCTGTTTTCCCGTTGTTTTCCCGTTGTTTTCCCGTTGTTTTCCCGTTGTTTTCCCGTTGTTTTCCCGTTGTTTTCCCGTTGTTTTCCCGTTGTTTTCCCGTTGTTTTCCCGTTGTTTTCCCGTTGTTTTCCCGTTGTTTTCCCGTTGTTTTCCCGGTAAAAATTTAGCAGAAAATAATAGTTTCAGGACACTGAGAAAATTCACACATGTAATTTTGGATATTTGAATTTTGCTGCGTTGGTGGATAAAAATACCAAAGAAAGTAATATTTGGACTTACATTCCTGACAAATTTTTCATTAAAAAAAAAAAATTAGTTTTCTGTGTTACAGGTTGATGGGAGGTTGCAAGAGGGATCAGGGTATAACATCAGACATTTTAGTTAAAAAAAAAAGTAACTTTACCCTGTAATACAGGCAGAGGACTTGTACTTGAAATCAGTTTTCCTTTCCAAATGTTTTTAGGGCAAAATTTTTTACATTCTGATACCTGCATTTCCATGTAGTTTTCCATTTAATTAAATTGGTTTTATACATGAAGGTAAACTAGATTTTATTTAAAGCAAGACTTACCCTTTCTCAGGTTATTGCAGGAGGAATGAATTTTTCTGGAATACTGCCTGTATCAAGCATTTAAGTGTATCTCAAAATGTGAAAATGAGTTTGTAAGTGTGGTTTTTCCCTGAAAATGTCATTCCTGTCTGAACATAAGACTCTTGGTACTCTTCCTAAGACTCTTAGCACTCTGTTGCAAGTGTTTCTTCAACATGGGTACCTAATGAATCATTTCTGTGTGCTAGATCAAGAGCAAGTCAGTAGTTTGAAGCTGGTGTGCTTTGTTTCCTTTCGACAACTGCAAAATGATAGCTTTATGTTCATATCCCCATGGTAGCTGTCAAACTGTGTACTCAATTAAAAGCAAGTATCAGTCGAGTCACATATGTTGAGAGATCTCAAATCAACACTAACTTCGAGTTCTGATGTTGGCACAGTTTGTTAACAGATAACAGAAATTGCTCTTCCACTGTGACTGCAGCTCAAGAGACCCAGGAAGTTGCATCTGATAAACTTGCATCATTTGTTTGACATTTTAGTATTAAATTCAAGAAAAATTCTGCTACTGGAGATGCAGATGAGCTAGTTACCTTCTCTGGTATATTACTGAAGTTACCTGTACTTTTCTGTCATGTGCACACACTGAACTTTAAAATCACAGAACAGTTTGGGTTGGAAGGCACCTTAAAGATCATGTAGTTCCATCCCCCCTGCCATGGGCAGGGACACCTCCCACTAGACCAGGTTGCTCAAAGCCCCATCCAGCCTGGCCTGGATTTTTTCAACGTTGTACAGTCGGAGTCTGTTAAGGAACAACTTCTGCTGTAAAAGTGCATCTAGCTTCGTATTATTTTTATCACAACAGGTATTTTTTGCGTTGGCTGCAAACATGTCATGGTATCTCGTGTTAGTTAGGCCTCGCTTTCCGTCTTGGGTAACCTTGGTAACTTGTTTTTCTGGAGAAAGTAGTTATGTGTCTTCAAACAACTCAGATTAGCTGTCGTTAAATGTGATTGTTGGTGGTTGTCGTTATGGAAAACTTTTAAATATTGCATGAGAGGAGAAAAGTGAATTTTTTTAACAGACTATGTTATCTTTGTACCAGCTTTACTTAATTTTTAGTGCGTTAATGAGTAAAAGGGAGCTTGCAAAATGTTTTCCAAGTCCTAATGATTCAATGTGGACACACGCACGACTTAAAAAACGTATTTTTCTCACCACTTATGGTCTGCATCTCAGTGCTGTAAAATAAACAGTTTACCTAAGGGTCTGCAGTGATTTACTAGCTAACATCAAGAAATAACATTACTTATTTGTCTGAAGCAGCTTGTTTACAAATCATTGATGTTTGAGTAAATAGTGTGTAACCAAAGAGTTTAAAAAAACTTTAGTTGGAATGTCATGGTAGCTTTTTAGTGCTTACTTTGATCAAACTAGGGTGTTTTTTTTTTCTTCTACTGGCGTGCTGACCTTTGTTTTGTATGTTTCTTTATTCCCTGCCCCTCCAGCCCAGTGTCCCCTTGAAAACAAAAAAGCAAACCCAAAAGAAAAAAAGAAAACAAAAGAAAAAAAGTGGTATTTGCAATAACCTCAGCTTGGTTGACAGGAGCCTGACGTGAAAGGTAAGTAACTTAGGATGTTGCTATAGCTGTTTTAAAAGACAACGTAGTAAGAAGTTAATAATCTGCAGTTAGGTAGAAGGTGTGCTTTCAGTTTCTAACATGAAGCAAATAACGACATTTTTAGTGGTTATTTCAGATTTTTCATAGATATGTATTTAGAAGAACTAGCTGAAGCTCTGAAATTATCACTGTAAAAGTTGGAAATAAGGGAACTTGCCTGAGAAGGTGCTTCTTATGGTATCTCCTTTCAGCTAAGCTTCAAAACACAGCATTCATTATGTTGCATCTTCCTGGTCACTTGTAAAGTTTTTAGGATTTATTTGAACTCAGCCCAAGTCCTTGTCCTGAGCCTTGTTTTCCTAGGAAGTGGGGTCTGTGATAGTTCTGTGGACAGAGAGGGGGTCCCTCAATGCTCCCAAGAGCTCTGGGAAAGTGGCCAGGGATTGGGGAGTGGGGCATGAGACTTTTAACTTGGTTTGCATTGCACTGCACACTGGAGAAATTGCCCTTGGGAAAACAGTTCCCAGCAACTTCAAAAATTTCTCTGCTCAAGGGGTCATTTACATGCACAGTTGCTGTGCAGTCTGGAAAATGGGACAGTTGTACAGTCTTGTGTGGAATCTCTGAGAGCTGCCTTTGAACTGTGGTTCATCATGGAAACAGAGGACTGGACTGGATGATCCGAGAGGTACCTTCCAGCCTGGTGTATCTTATTTCTTTGTCATTTTCTTTTTTCCTGCTACTCCTTCTGCTCTGCTGTCTTCGTGCCACATCAGCCGTGCTGCCTTCACATTTCCTTGACACAGCCAGGAAACGCAGGTTTTCTTATTAGTAGGAAGAGGGCAGAGCTGAGGCAAAAAAATAATCCATGCAGAAAGGTTTTGTTCATCCCTCTCCCTCCTTTTCCATTCCTAAGGGTGGAGCAGGAAAGGGTGATATTTTCTTACAGATTTCATAGAAGTAGGGCAGTCCTTGCAATACAAAAGAACACCTTATATCCCTACCTGTAATACCTCATCACCATTAAGAAAATGGAAATAAATTCCTCTTAAGTGATACAGCCATCATATGTAACAAGTTATATTGATATGAATATAGTGATGTAGATATTAGAAAATCAACCAGCAGTTAGTATAAAAAAATCAAACCATAGGAAAAGCAGTGCACTTTGTGCAAAACTGGATGTGTCCATGGGCATGTAAGGTGTGCCTTGGCACTCCTGGGTTTCAGTGGGTGCACATAGACTTGTCATGTATTGGGGCACAAACTTACCTAATACAACTCATTGTGGTGTCTGCTTTGGCACCACCTGTGTGTTTTTACTCAGACGTACCCTTGTGCTGCTTTGTACCCATTCATCTGAATTCTCTGTGGTGCATCTAGGAGAGGTACCGTAAGGGTGAATATTCCAGCTTTTACTGAAGAGCAGGGTCTCTTGATTCCTTCCCAGTTTGCTGCTCAGTTCTGTAGCCTGATCTGCAGAAAATGTAGTAATAGTTTAAAATGAGCTTTTCTCTCCCAGAAGATTATCTTAAAGCTATTTCCTTAGTAGCATTTATAATCTCTTGTTTTTTCTTGGAGGTGCTAGAGAAGACAGACTCTATTGCTGCTCTCTGAGAACTGAGAGGGGGTGGGGAGCTGCATGGTTTTTTTTCTGGTTGTTTTTTTAAGTAACTGTCTGCTGCCTAAACAATAAAGTTTCTTGTCATCCCTTCCTGTTGCATTATGTGGCTTGTGACTTGTGACCCTGTGCTGGGAAAAAGTCTGTTGTGACTGAGGATTGTCATGTGCCTTCTCAGTAGCATCTTTGGGAAGTGGGAGGACTGCTGTGACAGATCTCCAGCCTGGACCTCTGTGTGTTACTGTGCAGGCTTTGGCGCCCTAGCAGTGTTCCTGGATTGCAAAGCCCTGGGAAAATGTATAAAAATCCTGCATGCAGTGATCCTGTGGTGTTGTTCCCTCTTTCCTTTCCTTGGGCAATGAGCGATCTAGACAATTGATAGCTGACTAATGACTTCTCATGTGGTCCCTTTTGGTAGCATAAGGTAGAAAAAATACCTTCTGTCATTTGCTGCTCCTGGTGTCCATTCTGACTTTGACTGTTTGTTCTGGGAATTTCAGGATTTGCCAGGGTTCAGTCACCGTTTTGCATTTTGATACCTCACCAGTTAAGCCCTGCAGTGGCCCAGGGTTTGGCTGTCTTTTGATCAGGCAAGTTCCTTCTTCTGTTAGGTGGCACTTTGATTTCATGTGGCCCCTGTGTGAGTCAACACAGTTTGCCTCTGTAAAGTTGTTTTAGTACTTCATCAGCATGTTTCTTCTTAGGAGGCTCTGTTACTTGAGATGCAGCTTCTTTGGGGAGAAAACTTAGCTTTATGAACTGTAAGCTTTTCTTTAGGGAAAAGAAGGGCTTTATTTTGTGTGACGAAGAAGTGACCAGTTCGTAAGAAAACAGTGAAGTCTGTTGCTTTCTGTAGCATATGTGTGGATATCGAGATGATAAAGTGGAAATCTTGGATCATATTTAGCAAACTTTCATGTGGATTGATTACATGGGCAGAAATTGATGTTAAATATAAACAGGCAAAGACAGCTTCATAATAACTTGTGGAGCTGTTTCTTGGTAGACGTTTGCAGTGGTTTCATAATCCCCTAGTTAACCCTAGGGTCACGAGTCCTGTCAGTGTTGCTATTGCAATTTTATGTTTCAGCATATGAGTTGTTTTCGTATGCGTATCTTCAAGAGAAGTATTATGGTATTTCTGTGCTTTTTCCCTTGCATAGTTACCAATCCAAACACATCTGTTCTGTTAGTGATTGTTTTGTCCCACTTAGTATATGCACACAAGATGAAACAGTTTGACACGAGAATTACAGACCTACTTACTTTATTTAAAAAGAAAAAATCTCAAGTAATTTATTTCGTTTATTCTTTTGGTTTCCAAGCTTTTCCACAAAAAAATGGAAAATAAAAGTAACTTCCTTTCCAGACTTGTGGTCATCTAGTGAAGTTTTTGTATTATTCTTCTTAGAGAAACAGTTATAGCCAGAATACATTTGTTAACTTTCAATCTCTGGCTTCCTCTGCTGTCTTGCGTTCTAGATCCTGTGATTAAATCTTAAGTAGAAATAACAAATGGTATATAACTTGCCCCAAACCCAGTGAACAAAAAAATAAAGCAACTTTGTAAGTTTCCCTTCCATATTTTGGCTCAGTCACAGTTTAGATCTTTCAAATTAAATATTCACAAATTCAGTTTATGTGATTAAAGATATTTCCCATTCAGGAAACTGGGTTCATAGCATATTGTCTGCAAAGTAGTAAATTTAATTCCAAGTTAACTGTTTAAAATAAGCTACACATTTGTTAGCTTTAGGCACTTCCACTGTATTTATGGTTGCTGCCATTTAAAGACATGAAAGAATGCCAATATCAAGAGCTACCAATTTTATTCAAAGCAAACAGTTCAGTCTTCGTTTCCTGTCATCGTTAGTTAGTCTTGATTTGTTTGAGAGGGGGCAAAATAGTCCTCATTAATTTGGTCAGTGCTCAGGGTCATGCTTGTCAGCTGAATAAACATGAAAATATATTTTATCTCCTAGTGGCTTTTCTTGGAATTTGAGAGGGGATGCTGCCCTCCTCATTTCGGAGCAAAATAGGTCATCTCTCTTGAAGTATCCTTTTCTTTCCCACAATTCTCATATAACTAACAAATCATGTACCTGAAAATTAAATTAAGCACTGGATTTCCTCTTAGTTGTGCGACAAGCTTAAGTCTCCAAAATTAATATAAGCTCTACCTTCTGGATTTGTCTTGTAATTGGGTGCCACCGTTGCAGTTAATGAAAAGTTAAAATACTTCAAAGTGGTAAATTCCTGTAGCTTTTTTAATCTGATCTCGCTTGCAGAAGTAAGTAAACCGAGAGATCAAAGAGAACTGTCGTGCATTGATCTTTCTTTCTGAGGCACTGCTTTTATAAATCCATAATGTTATAGAATGGCAAATGCAAACCAAAATGTATCCCCTAGATGCACATTAACTTCAATTGTGCTAGTAACAGTGATTCGAAACCTGCTCTCTCTCTGATTCATTGTCTTATGTGATCTGCAAAGGTGTGATTTATTTTTTTTGTTTTTAAATTTTTTTCGTCTTAACCCATGCTTGCTCAATATGTGTAGATGTGTATTTGAGGTGTATACGTACATAATTGAAAGCTTCCCTGCCCTCTCCTTGTTAAGAGAAGAATTTTTAAAAAAAAAATTAGAAGGAAAAACGGAGAAGTCAAGTTTGAACCTTCAGACTTTTTGTATGCTTAATAAATACCCATATTTTACCCATGATGCATATATGAAGGAGTAGGTAATGAGTGACTAGCTGTAACTGGATTAATCTGCCAAGTATGGTCCTGTTTTGAAATAATGAATAACTTCACCATTTCCGTGATTAAAACTCATAACTGATCTAATAGTAAAGATGTGCTAAAGGTGCTTGAACCTCATGCACAAATCTGGGCCATTTTTAGGAGGGCTTATGATGTAAATTATTATTTTTCTTCAGTATGTATGCAAATTAGCTGCATCCAGCGGTTGTGTTGCTGCTTTGACTTTGATCTGAAAGAAGTAAATATCGATTAAAGTAGAAGAAAAATGATTTATGAAACTTCTGTTCTTATTATAATTCTACTTTATGGTGTATATCAACAAGGTGTAGTACAGATTCTTTTTGAAGACTTTGTAAAATAATAATTTCTGTGTCAATCTCACTTCAGTCTTTTGGTATAAGACTTCAGAGTGTAATTTCTTGAGAAAAAAGTTATCTTTGTAATTCTGGTAGTGGTGTGGGATTTTTTTGCTTGCTTCAGGCTTCAGTATCAACGGGATTTCGAGTTCAAGATCAACAAGATTTTGAGTTTAAGATTATATATTTGCAACTGTTTAGATCTGTACCAGAATCCTTTCACCTTGGGCGTTTTGGGTTCTGTGCATTAGCTCTTAAAGCTTTGAAGGACTAAACTCAAGTATTGAATGCTGGCCAAAGAATTCCAGCTCTTTGCAGCATGAAAGGAGAGAGGTTTTGAAGGACTGAACAGAATTCCTGTGTGCAAGTTATAGTCTGATCTTATTTCACTGTTCTCATTTTTTTTTTTGTCTGAAGTATTCCAGCCTCTTTTCTTGTAAGGATTATTTTTTTTTTTTTCCTCTTGATGCTCTATACCTGTGCAGGTGCTCGCCCTGCCCAGTGTGGCTACATGCTTCGGTATGTGGGCTTTTAACACAAAAGCCTACACAAGTAGGAGTCACCATTATAAATCACAAACCACACTTAAAATCCTGCAAGTGCTGTCTAACCCAATAACTCTTGCCCTGAGCTCAGGCACTTTCAGTGGACCTGTTGTCTAAGAACATCAGCAAAATGTCCTATTGTACGTTTCTGAGATATTTGCTTGTCTGATTTTTTGAGCAAATCAGACTGAAGCCAAATAGGAATACAAGGAAACAACTTTGCTTATTCTGCCAGTGAAGATTCTACCAATAAATGGGTAGTGATATTTTGAGATACTGTTTCTTTAATGGCCTGTTCTGAGAGCAGTCTCTGGATACCGTATTAAATCATGCGCAATGTGGATTTCTAAATACAAATTCTGGGAGCTCTGTGTCATCTGCGCAGTGTGGGCTCTCCTTTGTAAGATTTTTGAGCAGGGGTGGATGTGAGCAGGAAAGAGTTTGCTATTGTTAGCAAAAGACAGCTTGCAGTTTCTTGGCTTTTCCTTTTAAACAAGCTGCTGTTAAAGGTAGGATAGGAAATATTAGGGAATTCATTTTCAGAATGGAAAAGAGGGAGCCATGGAAACCTTCCCCAGAAAGGTTTGACTCTGATGCATAAATCTAGTGTTTCAAGGCTGTAAACAAGTGATTAAATAATTGCAAGGAGAAGTTGGATCTTGGTATTTACAGTTCATCTGTAAAATTTTTACATTTGCACTTTACAAGTACAAGGTAGCAGAGTAGTCTTCAGTTTTTCATGTTTGTGCCGTGGCTTACCAACTGCAACTTGTTCTATGCTCATATGCCAGCTAACCTTTATTTCTGATTTCTGAACGTGTAGCGATAAACTATTGGCACTGCTTAAACTTGTAGAATTCTGGAACTAATTGTCATGTTTTAACCTCAGCTGGCACCATGCAGCAGCTTGCTCACTCCTCCTCCCTCGCCTCCTGGTCGGATGGGGAGAAGAATTGGAAATGAGTTGAGATAAGAATAGTTTAATAATTGAAATAAAAATAAAATGTATTAATAATAGTAATAATAATTATACTTGTAGTGAAAAGGAAGATAACAAAAAGAGAATGAAGTAAAACCAAAGAGAGTAACCTGGTAACCTGGGATGATTACAAGGAAGTTGCTCATGTAATCAGACACCAGGTTAGGAAAGCTAAGGCCCTGACAGAGTCAAATCTGTGCAGCGATGTTAGAAATAACAGAAAAGCATTTTATAGGTATGTAAGAGAAAAAAACAAAAATGAGAGAGCATGTGGTGCCTCTCTGGAATGATACAGATGACCTTGTTACTGAGGACATGGAGAAGGGCGAAGTATTCAACAACTTTTTTGCCTCAGTCTTCACTGGTAACCACTCAAACCACACCGCTCAAATCACAGAGGGTGTTGGCTGGGTCTGAGAGAGTGAAGAACCACCCAGGGTAGGAGCAGATCAGCTCCAGGAACACCTAGAGAACCTGAAGGTGCACAAGTCCATGGGACCTGATGAGATACATCCATGGGTCCTGAAGGAACTGGCAGTTGAAGTTGCTAGGCCACTAGCCATCAAATTTGAGAGGTCCTGGCAGTCTGGTGAGGTTCCCACAGATTGGAAAAGGGGAACATAACCCCCATCTTTAAAAAAGGAACCAAAGACAACCCGGGAAACTACAGACCAGTCAGCTTTACCTCTCTGCCAGGCAAAATCATGGAACAGATTCTCCTCGTAGCTGTACTAAGGCACATAAAAAATAATCAAGTGGTTAGTGACAGCCAGCATAGCTTCAATAGAGCCAAGTCGTGCCTGACTAATTTAGTGGCCTTCTATGACTGAGCTACAGCGCTGGTTGACATGGAAGAGCAATGGATGTCGTTTTCCTGGACTTGTGCAAGGCATTTGACACTGTCCCACATGACATCCTGGTCTCTAAAATGGAGAGACATGGATTTGGTAGATGGACCACTCAGTGGATAAAGAACTGGCTGGATGCTTGCACTCAAAGGGTTGTGGTCAATGGCTCAAAGTCCACATGGAGACCAGTGAGAAGCGGTATTCCTTAGGGGTCTGTTCTGGGTCCAGTGCTGTTCAACATCTTTGTCAGTGATAACGGCATTGTCAGGACAATGGCATTTGTCAGGACAATGGCATTGAGAGCACCCTCAGCAAGTTTGCCAATGACACCAAGCTGTGTGGTGCTGTGGACTCACTTGAGGGAAGAGATGCCATCCAGAGGGACCTTGACAGGCTTGAGAAGTGGGCCAGTGCAAACTGCATGGGCTTCAACAAGCCAAAGTGCAAGGTCCTTCACCTGGGTCAGGCCAATCCCAGGCACAACTACAAACTGGGCACAGAGTGGGTTGAAAGTAGCCCTAAAGAGAAGGATTTGGGGGTGTTGATTGATGAGAAGCTCAACATGAGCTGGCAGTGGGCTCATGCAGCCCAGAAGGCCAACCGCATCCTGGGATGTATCCAGAGAGACGTAGCCAGCAGGTCAAGAGAGGTGATTCTCCCTCTTTAGTCTGCTCTTGTTGAGACCCCACCTCGAATACTGCATCCAGTTCTGGTGTCCCCACCATAAGAGGGATATAGATCTACTGGAGCGCATTCAGAGGAGGGCCACAAAGATGATCCAGGAGCTGGAACACTTTTGCTACGAGGACAGGCTGCGGGAGCTGGGATTGTTCAGTCTTGAAAAGAGAAGACTTTGCGGGGACCTAAGAGCTGCCTTCCAATACCTGAAGGGATCCTACAGGAAGGCTGGGGAGGGACTTTTTACAAGAGCATCCACTGATAGGACAGGGGGAAATGGGTTTAAGTTGAAGCAGAATAGATTTAGATTAGATCTTAGGAAGAAATTCTTCAGTATGAGGGTGGCAAGACTTTGGAATAAATTGCCCAGAGATGCTGTGGCTGCCCCCTCCCTGGAGATGTTCAAGGCCAGGTTGGACAGGGCCTTGAGTAGCCTGATCTAGTTAAGAGGTGTCCCCGTCCATGACAAGGAGGTTGGATTAGATGATCTCTAAGGTCCCTTCCAGCCTAGGTCATTCTATGATTCTATGAGAGACAAGTGATGCGCAGTGCAGTTGCTCACCACCCACTGACCAATGCTCAGCCAGTGCCTGCGCAGTGATCCAGCCTCCCTGGCCGACTGCTCCCAGCTTATGTATTAAGCCTGACATTCTGTGGTATGGAATATTCCTTTAGCTAGCTCAGGTCAGCTGTTCTGCCTGTGCTTCCTCCCAGCTTCTTGTGGACCTGCTCACTGGTGGGTCATGGAAAACTGAAAAATCTTTAACTTAGTTGTTGCTCAGCACTGGTTATCCTAACAACGTCAGTGTGTTCTCAACGTTGTTCTCATACTAAATCCAAACAAGAGCACTATACTAGCTTCTAGGGAGAAAACGGATTCTATCCCAGCCAAAACAGGACACTAACACAATGTGATGTTACCTGACCAGCACACTTGATCAATATAATTTTTCTTTTCTTAACTGTAATGTGAATTTGTGTAAACTTCCGAAATGTACTGTACTTCTTGGTTAATGGCCATGACAGTAAAGCTAGAGATGTTTCTTAATGAATGAGGGCCTGAATGTTGTGGGTTTGGAATTAATGAGAACCGAGGAGGAAGACTGATCCCAGAAAGTGCTGTCTAAAGGCCAGGATATCTTCAGCTAGTGTGGAAGGAAAGAGTGCAGTAATTTCTCTTCCCTAGAGGAACTTCAGGGGACCCCTCATGAAAATGGGTTGTAGGTGGAATGCAGGAGAAAAAGAAATGTAAGAATAAAATTTAAGAAACAGTTGTTTCTCCCAGTACCTTGTAAACATTACCCTAAAGTTTCTCTTTTTCATTTCTATGCTTTCCCCCCCCACCCCAGGTTTTATTTTCCTTTTTCTATTTTCTTTTTTTTTTTAAATTTTTTAATCCTGGGGCTCCAGGGAAAGGTGTCACCCGAGCCTTTAGGCCAGTGACTCGGATTTGCCAATTCTCGGGCACAGTAATCCTCTGGTGATGGGTGAGCGTGCACCTAACTCATGGGGCTGTTGCCTTTTATACAGTTGAGTCCACCCCACTGGACTGTTCACCCGTTGAGTGAATCAAGGTCTGGGGAATGGTGGGTATCTCTCAGTTTTGCAGTTGTAGTTCCAAGCCTTACCTGCCCCCACACCCTCAGCAGGGCACTGATGAGGGGCAGGTGGTTCAGAAAGGTGGTGGGTCAGCTTGGTACAAACAGGGGCAAACCCAGGCCAGGTGGCTGTGGTCAGTTTCTGTTCTGAAAAGGCCCAGACTGTCTGAGACATCCTATCAGTCTCTCACAGAGGGCTGCAAAGATGATCAGAGGGCTGGAGCACCTCTCCTATCACAACAGGCTGGGAGTTGGGGCTGTTCAGCCTGGAGAAGAAGGCTCCAGGGAGACCTTATAGCAGCCTTCCGGTACCTGAAGGGGCCTACAGGAAAGCTGGGGAGGGACTGTTTACAAGAGCATGTAGTGACAGGACAAGGGGGAATGGCTTTAAAGTGGTGAAGGGTAGATCTAGAGTAGATGCTAGGAAGAAGCTCGTTATTATGAGGATAATGAGACACTGGAACCGGTTGCCCAGGAAGTTGTGGATGCCTCATCCTGGAAGAGTTTAAGGCCAGGCTGGATGGGGCTTTGAGCACACTGATCTAGTGGGAGGTGTCCCTGCCATGGCAGGGGAGGTTGGAACTAGATGATCTTTACTGTTTCCTTCCTACCCAAATCATTCTATGATTCTATGATTGTTTTGAGTTTTATTGAAGACTTCGGCAGTGAAGGGAAGAAGGAAATACTTTCAAGGTATGGGAAGGGAGTCTTGCTGAATTTTAGGGATCTTCTTTTCGTATTCCCAAGGGTGGAAAACCCCCTAATTTCTTCTGGTAACATCCTTAAGTCTTACCTTTCTTTTACTGTGATATCTGGCTTTTGCTGATGAAATCTCTGGAGACTCTTGATGAGATCTCTGATGCTGAGGTAGGACCTGACAGCAATACCGGTGTCCCTCTTCTCTCTGCACCACATGCGTTTTCTCTAGATGGGATATGGACAGGTCCCACAAAGATCTGGTGGAACAGACTAATGTATTCTAGAGCCAGAGGATGAGAGTATGCCTCTTAATACTGTTTTTTTTTTTTTAAATCAGCTTGCAGTGTAGATTTCTCCTGCAGTTATATGTTGACTTGAAATGAGAGGAGGAAGCAAGTGGATAGGTTGAGCATTTTATCCTTTGTTTCTTTCATTCCTTCTAGTCTTGGTGGATGTAGCTGTCCAATCAGTGTACTATCTGGACTTGTTTTTCCTGCTCTGTTCTCAGGCAATTCAAAGGGAAGGTGGAGTCTATCTTTCTCCAATAACCTCAATCTTGGTAGGCTGTTAAGGGACTTGGTAAACCTGTACAGACTGAGTGAGACATCACTTGTGTCCAGTCTGCTAGTTTTCATAACTCTGTTGTTTTATCTTGAGAAGCTGGAATGCTTTCCTTCTCTGGAGTCAGATGATATTGTAAGACAAAACTAGAAGAATATGCTGCTACTTGAGCAATCATCCTTTAGGGCTAGTCAGACTGAGGATAACTGTCAACAGAGACCAGTCTTGGGACTGTTAAGTTCATGATTCAGCAAAGGTTATGATGCTGAGTTTAATGCAGACACTGATGATGAGGCACTTTGAGATTTTTTTGTCAACATTTCATCTCAGAGGTGGTTTTCTGACTAGACTATCTGCTGACTTGGAGGACTGTTCTCTTGGTGTTTAGTGAAGATACATGTGGTCCATCTGCTATTTGGCAGGGAGTGTAGCCCCCCTGTGGTTCATGTTGAACTTATCTTTCAACAGTCTATTGTAGAACAGTTTTAGCTGGAACAGACATTCAAGATGGAGTCCATCCTTTTCCTAGCTCTATCAACACCACTAAACCATGCCCTTCAAGGCAACATCTACCCTCCTCTTAAACACCTCCAGGGATGGTGACTCAACCACCTCCCTGGGCAGCTTGTTCCAATGTTTGACAACCGTTTTGGTAAAGAAATTCTTCCTAATATCCAACCTGAAGCTCCCCTGGTGCAAATTAAGGCCGTTTCCCCTTGTCCTGTCATTCGTCACCAGGGAGAACAGACCAACCCTCACCTCACTACAACCTCCTTTTAAGTAGTTGTAGAGAGCAATAAGGTCTCCCCTCAATTTCCTCCAGGCTAAACAGTCCCAGATCCCTCAGCCGTTCCTCCTACGGACATAAACTTGAAATCCTTTACTAGCTTGGTAGCCCACCTCTGTACCCTCTCCAGCAGCTCCATGTCCCTCTTGTAGGGAGGGGCCCAAAACTGGACACAGTACTCAAGGTGAGGCCTCACCAGAGCCGGGTATAGGGGAATGATCACCTCCCTGCTCCTGCTGGCAACAGAACTTAAACTAAATGAGAAGAATGGAAAAGAAATCTGAGATCAGATTACTATTTTGTGTTTTATTCTAGAAATAAATGGTTTACAGTCTGTGCACCAGGAACTGCATACCCTGAGGTCTTTGTTCTGGAGATAAAACACGAGACAGAACCAGTTGTCTTTTGAGAACAGTAGAGACACTTGTATCTGCAATAAAAACTAGAGAGTTATGAAGACTCAAATAGTAAGGTGAAATGGAAAAAAAAAATGTACTAAACCTCGAGGTTTGCATTGCTTCATTCCTGAGTCTTCTTTGCCTAACACTGATCTCAGACTGCCTCCTTCATTGTACTTAGACTGCTTCCAGTAAGTTAATTTCTGTAGTCACAGAGAAGAGCAACCTCCATGGATGCACAGCAGGTGCTTGTGAAGGCATGTGCCTAAGAGCCTGAATGCAGTAGAGGACCCTGACACAAGCTTAGCTGCCTGAAAGGGAAGATAAATAGGTTTAAGTCAAGCAGACTTGTAGGGAAAGAATTGCCTTTTCCCTTCCCTCATTGTTTCTCCCCTTTCTCCTTCCCATTTTGGGGAAGGTATGAGTTAAGGGAACTGTGAATCGGGGCCTGAGCTAAGGTGTTAAGAACTTCCAAAGGTTTATATTTTTATGAAATGCTGTTGCAGAGAAAATACTTGTGTTAGTTTTGGCTTGCTGTTGAGTCAGGATTTCTGACAGTGCTGTATTTCTTAATGAGGCTATAATGTGTGTTTGCAACTACAGCATGCTAGTAGCCTGGAAGAGATTTATCTTCTTTCACAGTCTTCAGCAGTCACTCCTGGTGAGCTCATTGTTTCATGTTACTCTTGCGTGACCTCCTGGTATGCTGGCAATGCAAGACATGAAGCTGTAGGAAAGGCAGTTGAATTGACAACCGTTGTATAGGGCATGAGCAAATGTGGTGCGGCACTGAGGTCTTGCCTCATGCATAGCATTCTGTACCTTTGTATCTGCAAAAATAAGTGCAGCAGTAGTATTACTGGGGAGAGGATGACTTTAGGAGTCTAGGCTGCCTGCCTAAGTGTAAAGGACATTTTAGTGTGGTTACATTTCTTATAAATATGCTAATTCCTATCTGATTTTATAAAATGAGAGCGTGCATGCAAACTGCATTTCCTTTGTTGGAAAACCTTGCCAAAGTTGCTCTTTCTGTTGTCTTTAGACAGCATAGTGCGTACTTGTTATAGGAAAGAATTCTGGATCCTGTATTCCCAGGACAGTCAGGAGCTGTAAGCATTGTGGACATGGTAGTCTTACAGAGTGGATCCCTAACTGAAGTCTGCATTCATTGGTTTATGGGAAAGTTGGGCTTTATAAAAGAGCTCTTAAACTGTTTGGGATTGATTCATTCCTGGGGAGGAACGTGTTGCAGAAACATTGTGCAGAGTATACCCCCTGCTGAGTATCTTTGGTAGGATATGCTGCTGGTTGATTAGATGCTGGTAGTCTTCCGGGAAACAGTTCTAAAGCTAGATGCTGCCAAGTCTTTATCATATTGAAATCACATACTCAAAACATTATTTTAATTTTTTGCCTTACAAAATACGGTGTTTCTTTCTCAAATGGGCCTTATCTTGGAAACCACTAATTGTCTAAGTAAGGAAACATCTAAGTCTTAGCCAAAGGAAGCGTAGTGAATTCCTGAAGTAGAAATAATTGTGGTGTTGCTTTGAGATTCAAAATTCTTTGCTCTCCTGTCTGTAGGCTTCTTACTAAGGCTGACCATTACCAACCATTTTCTGTGGCTGCTGTGCAAATAAGGACATGGTCATTAAGTAACCAATTTGTGTATCTCAGTTGCTCTGCTTTTCCTTAACAACTTGCTGTACCTGTATTTGAAACTCCAAGAGAGGAGTGCATCTGTCTTAGTGAAGCAAGCTATTCTGAAGAATCATTACAACTACTGATTCTCTTTGTGGGGTGGAGGAGAGTACCCTGATGGCTTTTTTTACTCTTGGGAGTGTGCTGGTAAAATGTACAGTAATGCTGGGGTCCTTCTGGGAAAGTACGGTCTTGAACATGGAGTGTTGAAGGAAGAACCTTTAGAAGTATGTTTTACTGCATCGGAAATGAAACTTCTGAAAAACTAGAGAGAAATGCTGGGAAGGTCCTCTTGGTGGACTGTGTTGGATGGTTGGGTGTGGGGTTTTTGTGTGTTTTGTTGTTGTTTATTGGTCCAACATCCAAATGATAGAACCAGAACTTGAATTTCCTCCTTATAAAGGCTTGCCTCCTCTACTTTGTTCTGAGATGAGGTGAGCTTCAATAATCTCTCGATCCAAGTGAAGTGTGGCTTTCTTGGAGGGATTCAGTGACTTCAGTGTTTTGGTTTTTCTTGGGAGTTAAACCTGGGCTTTGGCTTAAGATGATTTTCTTTTTGTGAAATAGTTTTATTAAATAGCTTTTACGTTCAGTATTAAAAATGTCCAGCTAATAAAGCAGTGGAACATCGCTAAAAAACTAGGTTAACTCCCACAGTGGTATGTAGTCACACAAATCATAAATTTCAAAGCTTTTAGCACTGCATGTTTTTCCTTGTGGACTCTCATTAGTATGGCTTAGCAGGATTGTTTTATTTGCAATTTAGGCTATGGTTTTCTGGATTACCATCTGCTATCTATCAGAATAAAAGAAGGCAACTAATATGCAGTGAAATGGCACTGGAGGCAATACAGGTATATCCAAACAAGATGCTGTTTTTATATATGGATGAAACTAATGAGGTATCTCTGTTTTTGTGTTAGATGCTTCCAAATTCCTTCTTCCTATACTTGAGAAAGCCTGAAAGATTAGTTTGTGTGGCTTAAGAGAGGAGTTGTCTTGGGCCTCCTTTGTATGTATGACATATATATTGGATGCCAGCATCCATGGAAAACGGTCTGTTTCCAGACAATTTTGACTCTGAATCTCAGTATTTTATTAGACGTCTCATCCCTTATTCGACAGTACTCAAAACCAGTATAAAATAGCTGTTTTCAAATCTGTTCTGTTAGGTCTTTTAGAGACTTCAGATTTCTATGAACTGACACATTTCAAAACCATAGAAAGAGCAATATCTTTACCTCCTAATAGCTATAGGGTTGGGTTTTTTTTCCAGCTTTTAAAGTGGTAAAACCACTTCTGTATTTTGAAGCTACTAGTGTGGAATTACTCTAGTCCGTAATCTACACCTCATAACTGGACACAAATGAAGGGACTATGTGTGATTTTAAGTTTTTAACATTGACTTAGAGAATATTCTTTGTCTTACAAAAGATGTGGGATCCTGTTGTTTTTGGATAAGGGGATATAACGATGAGAATGTAACATGTGGTGTGTTGCTCTCTTGCAGCCAGGGCACAAAGCTGGTTTACAACCCTTATGCTGCCTTAAAGACATGAGGAATCCTAGTAGACCCTGATAACAGTGGAGTATGTGTGGTGGTTGTCCTGCTTTTGACAGCACTCCTTTCACTGGTGCAAAGTGGAAAAATGTTGAAATAAGACTCAAACAGTGTGAAACGTCATGTGTAGAATTGTACTTTATTTTTTGTTAAAGTGGGTTACTTCAGCAAAACATTATTAGAAAACTAATTTGGAAGTTACTGCCATGTTGTAGACTCTGCAGTGATTATGTGCTAAGTTCTACACTCTAGACATTTTAATGAAACATGCATTAACTTACTTATACTCATGAGATCCATGGTGATATCAAAGTAATCAACTGCTACAACTTAGGATACAACTAATCCTTGTAACGTAGTGAGTTCTAAATCATACTGAAGTTTTAAGGAAGCGTGTATTAATCTCTTGAGGTGATATGATCTATAAATAAAACACTAAAAGCCATACAAGTAAATCTTCTTCTGCTGTTAATTTTAGGTTTCTGTGTGAAAATGAAGAAACAGAAGCAGCCCTAGCAGTTGTTTTGATTTTGATGCTTTTTCTATTCCTGTTTCATGCTGTTGTACACATACATGCTGATGTCTATTCTTTCAGATACAATGTGTGATACATTTTCCTGCCATTTCTCTGCCTAATGGGACTTAACATAGGATTATTTAAAAAAAAAATCTTAAGTAGGGATCTTTCCTTCTCCCACCCATCACTGTCATTGTATTAAAGAGCTATCCATTTAATTAGGTTCTCTGGGGTGTATGGGGAACTAGTTACTTGCTTAGGTTACACAAAGACTAAGTAGGGTGAAGTATTTAAAATCATCCCTTAGCACCTTTCTGGTTACATTCTCACATGGTCTGTGTGGTTTTTCCTAATTGTAACAGTCTTCGGGCTAAAAAAAAATTAAAAATAATCTTCCTTGAACCATATAGTGGTAATAGAAACTTCTGGTAATGACAGACCTGGGTAAATTGTCCAAGATGGACAAATGGCAGCTGACAGAAGATGTGAAATACAGTGAAGGTACTTAAAATTATGAACATGCTTCTTGATTATTGTCCTTAACTACAGATCTCTGGCAAATGCAAATTCGATTGTGCTCTCTCCTTCCCCACGTGTACTTGCCCTTCTGATTTTTTTTTTTCCTGATTGTGTTGGTGAGACTAAGGGAGAAGCATCCCAGTCTCTGAATTGTGTGTTAGACGTCTGGGGTAAAACTATAAAGCTATCAAATGCCTTATTCTAGTTCACTTTAAAAACAGTTCAGGAAAAGGGTTTTTCATGGCAGCTATTGTTCAGTAACTGTGCGTGGTATCTTTCTCAGCACTACACAGGAAGAAAGAGATCAAAAAGCCCTTGTCTGCAAGGTCTCTTGTGGCAAGGCTGCATTATTTAAAAACTTAGGAGTGTGTTAAAGGCAAACTCAGGGAAAACCTGCATTTTCTGGAACTATATCTGCTTCTTGTTAAGGTTAATTAAAAGCTATGAGGAGATACACCTGGTAATTATTACTAATTTGTGCTCAAGTACACACATACACATCACTGGTACATTGATCAAGTAAAGTGTTTCTTTTCTAAATCAGACTGTAAATTAACAATGCAATCCCTTCACATAAATAATCTTGCTTTCATCTTGCATTGATTTATGGATCAACTTCAGCTCCATTACATGCTGAGAACCTTTTACTCCAAGCTCATTTCAGCATGGCTTTTTCCCTTTTGTTTTGTACCTGTCTTGCATAAATGTGTTATGATTCCCTTTGATACATGATTCCTGATGAAAGTGATGCTTTATCTTAAGCTTTAAATGGCAAAATGGCTTATTTAGTATTTCAGTGGTCTAAATAAGGACTAATAAATTGGAAGTAATTTTATTGTGTATCTGTAAAGATTGTCTCTCATTCTTAAAATTGAGGTACTTCTGAATTTTCTGTATCTGGAGTGCCTGGTTACACTTAACTATGATGCTTGGTAGTGCTTATTAGCTGTGGAACAGTCCAAAAGCTTTTGCTATGCTTGAAGTGGCCGTAGATCAGGATGGCTTGTGGGGAGCTGGTCAGTGGAATGAGGAATGTTTCACCTTGCATTTTTGTTTTTAATTTCACTGTAACTGAGGGAAAAGTGAGACCTAATTGAGCATGGATGGAGCAGATAGACTTGAATAAACAATTAGTTTTCTGAGGCCTCCAATGCGATAGAACAAATGAAATCTTTATAGGTAGTCTAGGAGCTCATTGATGAATGTGAATGGAAATAGATTTTATAAAGAACTAAACTGCTTTCACTTCATTAGTATTCATAGTGTAACAACCTTCCCCCCTCCCCTTTCCAGAGAGAGATATTCTCCTCTGAATTATTTTTTTCACGGGACGAATGATGATGGTGTCAACAACTGATGAAGATGAATAGGTTTCATTCTTATGTTGGTTTTTTTTTTGGCTTGGTTTTTTTTTTTTCAACTGAAAGCGACTTTTGAAGGTTAGTATTTCTAATCTTCATGCTCCTGTTTTCATCCTCTTAAAAATCTGTGTATGAGCAGTAACATTGGAAATGTTTGAAGTGAGGTGTACATATGGGTGGCTGCACGTACACGGAGTACAAATGCATGTTCCTGTGCATTTGTCATGGCTTTCTTGTGCTTTAGAAAGGATCGTTAAAAAAATTAAAGGTGAAAATTCTGCCTGTGGTGTCTAGAAATACCAAAGTTCTTTTACATTTGCTGTGTAGCTAATTTCTTCTTCCATTGAGAAATTAAATAAATATTCAGTGTGGCTAGTTTGATATTTTTCTCTATAGCAGAGCATGGTGCATAGCATTGCTTATGCTACTGATAGCACTGCATGTGATAGTAAGAAAATGAATACAGGCATAGAATATTAAAAAACAAAACTCTGACCAAAAAAAAAAGACATTAAGCAAGGGAAAGTAAGAAGATACCACTGAGTTATGTAATATTTTTTTTGTATGATGCACAATATTAGTAACTTTTATTTAAGCTTTTTGACATTTAGCTTCTAGTGTTTCAACCGAAAACTTCCTTGTCTTTGTTCTCTTGTTGTCTTAGGAGTAGATAAATCAGTGAAAACAGCCACCTTGAAGTGTGTGCCTTCTATTAGGAAAATGTGATTTATTTTTTTTTGCAGTGCATCCACATGGAGTCATTGCAGGGGTCACCCACCACTGCTGCTCAGTGTCTGTGGACCTTTTGGAAGAAGCAGGACTACTTGAGGTGCTTGTGCTGATGCCTATACCATAGGCCTGCAATATCTTTTCATTCCTGAAATAATGTTGTTGCGTTTGGCTCTTCCTTCCCGTTTAACACTACAAACATGCAGGTTTCCAGTTGTCCCTTCGTCCCAACAACGGTGTTTCCCAGACCCTGGCAACTGCCAACCAGGGTTGGAAGCTGGGTTGTGTCCCTGGTTTCCTCCCTAACTGAAGTGGGGGTATCTGAGCTGATTTCTGCCAGCTTTCTCTTGCTGCCTTCCAGCTACTCGCTGAGTCTTTTGCAGGAGACAGATGTGGCAGTAGTCACTAACAGCAAATTTCGACATACGAAACACGTTTTCCTGGCAAGATGGCCAGCAGGACGGAGACAGGAAGGGAGTATCCTTCCTGCTCCATAGTGGTGGCACGCACTGCTGCACATCTGGGCAGTGAGGGAGGTGGTGGGTTTTTTTCCAATCTTCTTTTGTCAGATCCCTTTAAAAATTGTGAAAGTGAAGGCGAAACATGGCTGTGCTTTCTGATTGCTCAGGGAGTGCTCAGAGTACTGTACCCCTACAGAAAAGAGGATTCTTTTTCTAGGTGGTACACAGAGTAAGGCTGTGGGGTGGCTTGGACAGTCACCTCCAACCTTACTCTCTGTTGTCATGATTTTCTGGATTAAATTATCAAATTTCCTTACAGAATCCACGATATTTAGACTGATTGCTACATGTCCTTCCTAACAGGGCTGACCTGTTGAAGCTGCAGCTTCACCCTGGCTAGCAGCCTGCTTGTGATGCTTTGGCTTTTCTTGCTTTTTTGAAAGCTTTAGTAGTTTTCTCTAGGTCAGAAATGAAGTGGTCGTAGTGGTTGGGGGGTGTTGTTTTTTTTTTTCGTTTTGTTGGGGTTTTTTTGTTTCGTTGTCTGGAACTTTGTAAGTCTTGTGTGTTCTTGAGAAGATCCCTCTATGGCTGTCATATTAAAAAGATAGTCTTGCTGCTGCCAGCAAATAAAGTGCCCTATGTGATCTCCCTTAACCACAATTTGAGCTGTATCTGTATATATTTATTTAGAACTATGTTCTGATTTTTGGCTCTTGTTGCAGGGCCTTGCAAGAGATCTGCAGAACCTGCAATTTGTTAATCTTTTTCTTAATATTCGTATAAACTGGGTGTGTAAATCCAAGGACGCTTAGGGCACGCTAAGTTGTTGGAAGCAGTGCCTTCTGTGCTAATGCTGTTGCTTCCTTTGTTCCCTGGGAAGGGAGCAGTCTGTCTGTCCATCTGTGTGTACAGAACCACCACCAGGTGGATTTCAAGAACTGAAGAACTCAATTATATCATTAACAAAACTGTTTCATCTTAACCAGGGTAAAGCAGTAAGGTTCACATTATATATAAGGTTCAGTAGATATCCACAGTATATATTATATTCCACATTAGCAGAATTATTAAAATATTTCATTGCTATCTAGGATAAGATAGGTAGGAATGTGCTATTAGAAAAACATGGTGAACTTTGTTCACTGATTTTCTTTTTTTGTACACCATCATATATTCAGCATAATAAACTAGAGAATTTTGAACTTTAGTTTTAAACATTGTGTGTGCATGTAGGGTGTAAAATAAAATGGTCGGAAGTGATGCTTTGTGAACAACAGAGCTTTACAATGGGTTCCTCTTTACCTTGGTAAGGACGTATTTGCAGTGTCAGCAAATGTCAGTTGTGTTCATATGTAAATTGAGAGTGGCTGTATGAATGATTAGCAAATAATAATCTGGGTGTAAACAAGACCTTTTCTGGGTTTTATCCTTTTCTTTCAACAGGGAGCCTAGGACCTAACTCACTGTGTGTGCAGTAACTGATGGGCTGGTGTCACTGTCCTAATGAGGAAACTGGAGGTTACGGAGGAAAGTGAAACAGTTCAAGGCTTGAAATCTAGAACAGGAATGACAGATGCCTTTCAGCTGGAGAGCTAACAAGGTCTCTCAGCCCAAGCTGACGAGAATCCTTCCTGTGGAGGAGGGGTGAAAAGACAATGTTGAACTTAAGAAATTCCTACTTGATGGCAAGTAGTGGTGAGGAGAAAAAAAACACAACTGCTTGTTTTCAAAGAAGTGTGATAGAAAAGGGGGCAAGAAATGGGACCTTTCCTTGTCCTGTGAAATCTATGTGGCTTGGTGAGACTTTCTCTGTACCTGCTCTTTGCCTTCATTGTTCTTGGTATCTTGAAAGTGGTGCTAGTTTTTGGAGAAGTGGTTCCTTTTATTTGTGTACTGAATTAGATTATTTCACAGAATCACAGAATCACAGAATGTTAAAGGTTGGAAGGGACCTCAAAGATCATCTAGTCCAACCCCCCTGCCAGAGCAGGATCACCTACACTAGAGCGCACAGGAACGCGTCCAGGCGGGTTTTGAATGTCTCAAGAGATGGAGATTCCACAACCTCCCTAGGCAGCCTGTTCCTGTTCCTGTTTGTGATTCTCTGTTCTGCAAAGCAGAGACTGTGATTAACAACTGTGAATATTCAGAATAATTGAACAATTCTCTAAACCCTTCTCGAAACTGAGGTGGGTTAGTATTGCTTGTGGGCAAAGGGAATGTAGAATATTCCAAAAACCAGCTTATTTAATTGAAACTGCTGATGATCTTGTTCAGCTGTTGGCTTTCTAGCTTTGTGGATACTCCTCTGTACTCCCAGATTGCTCAGATTGCACCCACAAACAGGATCCTTTGAACATTGATGTTGTTGTGACCAAAAGCAGTGGAGCGGCTCCTCAGAGACATGAGTTACTGCACCATGTCTGAATTTTTTTTGTACCTTTGCTTCTGATGGTACTGAAAGACAGACACTACCATACTGTAGCATTTCCTCATCAAGTCTGATTTGGTTCTGCTGAATTCTTGGCAAACATCTGGAGTAATTAAAGTGCACTATGCTCTTAATTGGCGAAAATGGCTTTTAAACAAATTCTAAGATGCCCTTGGCTTTTAGGAGATAAAATCCTATCCATCAGTAAGATCATATTCGGTGCTGCTCTCCTTGTCCATGCAGCTAATCAAAACTTGTCTGCCTGTGCCAAATTTAATTAGGCTTAGGGAAAATATTTAAGTGATAAGAACATACTTCTCCCCAATACCTGGTTAAAGTAAATTTGTACACTTTGCCGCAAAACCAGTGCTTTGCTGAGCTATTATGTTGCAGCAACTGTCCTTAAAATGCTTGCGAAAGAGTCAGGTAGAGAGGCAGCATGCTGAGAGAAACCCAGTGTAAATAATGTGAAGAAACAGATTGATTCATGTTTCTAGCAATCTGCTTCTCTGCAAAGGGTCAGTCGCTCTTAACTGGCCTCAGAAGCATGCTTGCTTCTAGCATGGCTTTATGTCTGGAGATGCAAGAGACAAGGGGGATTTGTTCGGTTTTTGAAGCCATGCTCCTCTTAGATATTTAGATTTTTAAAGATGAAAGTTTTTACTGAACAGTTGAAAAGCTTTTCACCACCAGGTAGGCTCCTATACTTTTGTCTGACTGGGGCTGGAGCATGACTTTCCATGCTTGCTTTTCTAAACATCTGTGTAGGTATGATGCAATTTGGCATATTTGATAACATACTTGGTAGAATTTATTTTGGGCCTTCTGGTTGGTAATGAAAGAAACTAAGCAGTAAAAGTATGCTGGATATTTTCCTCTTTTGGTGTGCTGTATGTCAGAGTTTTTAGCTGATATATCTCCTTTTGGATTGTTGCCTGACTGGAGGAGGCTTAAAATGGATAACAGCACACAGCCTTTCTATGGAAAATTTAAGTTTTAATGTGCATATATGACATGACTTGAGGTAGAGTTGTGCAGCGTTCAAGAGGAAGAAATTAAAATGCTTAATAGAACATCTTTGTTCATGTTTTTAAGACTGAATGCTCGACCTGCATTTCCCAGTTTCTGCGGGAAGTAAAAATACTGCCTATGGAGTGATTAGAGAAGGTGGAGTATTTCAGGGAGGATGAAGCATTTTGGGCAATGAAACCATAGTGGTTGTTTCAAGAAAAGGTAGAGCTGAGTGGATAAGTTCAGTTCTCGTTTCAATTCAGTTTTCATGGGGAAAAATACACCCGACATTGCAACACATCTCAGCAGTTCAGAGTATCTTATTTTCCTTATCCTGGTGTTACAAGTGTGACTGCATTACCTTAGCTTCATTCACCTCCTTACGCCATGGATTTCTTCTCTTGAAATACATTATTTCCTTTCTCGCTGCCTCATACCTCATTATGTACTCAAATTGTACTTCTAAACACTGATGCTAGGTCTTATTTTGAACTGGTTGTCATGTCCTTAATTTTCATAAGGTCATGTGTACTGACATACTTGATATGGCTACTTGGTGATGTAATGATTGAGCAGAGAATTCACTCTAGCCATAGAATAACCAGAGAGCTGGTTTTAATGCTAGTGAGGTTTTTAAAACCATGAAAATAATGCTTTCTGAGTAGGTGAGCTGTTAGAAGTCCATGGCTAGTACAGTGTGAGAATAATTTTCTTTAGAAGAGTGTAGCTGATTCTATTCATACAGAAAATGAATACCTTCAAACGTGGGGGGGGGGGTGGGTGGGAAGTGAGGACAAATTGATTCAATCCTGATTCCCTGGAGGAAATTTCTGTATAACTGGAAGACTGTATCACTCAAATTCCGTCCATGTTTCTATAAGATCTTTAAATCTACATGTAGAAATCTATGGTAAGGGTATTTTGCTGGTACTGTTCTGTGTAATCCTTAAGTCATTCTCTAATAGTACTGTCTGTTCTTTTTTGTAAGATTCATGTTGGGGGTAGGGAAATACCTCTTATCTCCTAAATTTTACAGTACTTTTGTAGAAATTCATCATACCTACAACATAAACAAGCAGATTTTTTTTTTTATTAAATGTATGGCTAAATGGATTGGAAGAAATTTCTTAGAACAGTACATTCTGCATAGCTTGGAATTTGCTATGTGTTTTCTGTCTTTCAGTGTGCCTTTGTCAGAAAGGAATTTTTCAGTATTTAATGTTGGGGGAGGGAGCGTTTTTACGCAAGTTAACTACCCATGCTCTGTGAATATTAACAGCAGAGCCCGGTGGCAAAATGCGTACTGATTAAAAATCCCTCTCTTAGCAGTCTATACACTCACTGGCTAACTTCACTCCCTTTGTACTATTGGTTCCCGACAATCACATATACTTGTTTTCATACACTTTGTCTTAGCTGTTATGGATCTTTGAAGTAGTGACTTTCTGAAGTAACTTCTCAAATTCTTTTATTCCCCTGAAATTCCACAGATGAGTGCAAAAACTGCCCCTTGTTATCTCATTGTTCCTTAAGTCAGTAAGTTCCTTAAGTCACATCTTTAAAAAGGATGCAGAGACACCTCATGTGCCATAATAAGACAGTGGGCAGAGCATGTGATAGCCAAAACCTGAAAGGTTGATATGAGTTCTGCCTGTTGGAAGCTGCCTTGAGAGATACAGCTCTTGTATTTCTTGCAGCTTTGCTGTCAAACAAGCTTGACTGAAAAAAGGTGCAGCCAACCAAACCTTGGTTTTCCTGTTGTGCTGGTGTACCATTCAACATCGACACATCCATACAGCTAGTAATCATGAAGTAAATACCAATAGTGTGATGATTGTGGCTGGGCAAAACTATATGGTGTGCTGAATAGAATGGTTCAAGTAAAATTTTTTTAAATACTTCTGGTAGAATTTCAACAGCCCTCGTTCCTCGAGATACTTGATTTGATGTTGTCTTATTGACAGCAGTTTCCAGTCTGTACTGTATAAGGCACAAAATCTGAACTTTGACTGAGTTTGGGTTTCCAGGTGGTCTTTCAAATAAACATTAACAAGTTTAAACAGGTCTTACTATTACTTATTTAATTTTGTCATAATTTTGCTGATGAATCACACCTTGTGTGATTTAAGTATGTGCCATATTATACCTCTTCAGAATTGTCTATTTGTTCCACTGAATCAGGACCAAATAAAATATTTTCTGTTGATGTTACTTGGACTTCAGTGTTCTGCCTGGCTGGAGGGGAAGGCTATTTTCTTGAGGCCAGAAATCCTCTTCTGCTGCATTGTCTTTTGCTTGAAGTAAGGCCTAGAAATATGGGCTAGAAAGACCCTTTCAGTCTGGGTTCATCTTGCCATCTATTTTTTTGAGAGTAGCTCAAGTGCTCAGTTACTCAAAGGGAGCTTGCAAGCCTAGTTACTTTCTGCAGGCAGTTTCCCTCATATTTCCCCAGCATCCAAAGTTGTTGCATCAAGGGTACTCTCCTTGTCTTCTCAGTCTACTAGAACAGCACTTACAATGTACAGAGTCCTTTCAAATACACACTACATGCTCTGTAGAATGTGGAAGCAAAAGCAAGCCTTTGGATAGCTTCCAGAAATGCTTGATAAATGTTGATATATGTGTAATTGTTTCTGTAAAGCAGGAGTTGGCCAACAGTATGAAAATATTAAATCTCGTAGTTCCATTATTTCTTTGTAGTGCTAGACCTTATAATGTCTTAATATAGTTGTTTCAAGTGATGAAATACTGCTCTCTACATCCAGCTGAAACCCAACTGACAGATTTGTGTCACATACTATATTGAATTTGACTGTTCCTATATTAAAAAGAACTTCTGTCCCCAAGAAACACTTGGAGAAACTTAATGTTGCTGCAATATTTTGATCCCTAATTTGTAATATATAAGAATGCTTATTTTTAAATAGAATCTTGTTCTTTAACAAAATCTGAATTTCACCCTGCTCTGTTTAACAATGCAAAACTTCAGAAACCATTTCATTCCCATGTTTCTCATGTCAGAGGATTGTATGTGGACTTTCAAATGGAGGACATTTTGTTGAAAAGCATTGATGGGAAGGATATCTCCCTCCCTGCCTTCTCTTTCTTCCCTCCCCAGTCGTGTACCTGAGAACCTGCATGTGTAGGACCTTAGGCATGGCCAGTTCACATGGAGTCAAAATTACTTCCTTCTGGCTGGTAGCTTCTGTCCCTGCCTGCATCGAGTCTCCCCTGTTTCTGTGCAAGTCCTTTAAGAACTTGTGTACCCGAAGCTGGTGCTGGAATTTTAACAGACAGAAATTTTAGTTGTGGTAGAGTCACTTAGCAACAAGGAAGTACCTTTGCAAGAGGATGTTAAAATGATGAGCTAGTGGGGGCTGATATTTAAGCTGCCTTAGCTTTCAAACATCATACCTTTCTGAAACTGCCAGTCTGGGCAGTGGAGAAGCATCTCAAATATTAATTAGGGCCTGGATGGTACCGTGCTCTGTACTATAGTGCAATCTTAAAGCTTCTTCTGAAACCCTGTGAACTGTGGAAAAGAAGCGTAGTTTGAATGAAGATAATGCATTTTGTAACCAGCCTTTGTCATGGAGTGCTCAAGTCTGTTCATTGCTGGAGTTACTTGAGCAGCTGTAAAGGTTATATACCTCCTTATAAAGGGAAAAAAGTGACAGGGTGAAAGACATTGTGTTGTGTGGATTTAAGTGCTAGTGTACAGGGGAGCTTGGTGTATTTGATATTTTTTTTTGTTATTTACATGTTTGATGAACCTTATGATAGGAGAATAAGATTTAAAATGTGATTGGTTAATTTGAAGTGTGAACCTGTTTTAAGAAAGTGCATAGATTTTTTGTCAATAACTCACCTAAAGTCTTGATCAGATGGTGTTGCTTGGCATCGTTTGGAGTGCAGCATTGAGCAGTTGTTGCTTTCCATCAGTCAGAAAGCAGCTTGAGTATTTGCTTATAGACTTACATAAAAAAGACTCAAAATAATGTTTGCTGGAAGCCAGCTGTTGTCAGTCATTTTAACACATTTGAAAATTCACCTTGCAAGTTATGTTACTGCTTAGAAACAGAAATATTTTTGATATATCTGTGTTTGTAAAAGATAAATGGTAACAGTGATTGATGTTCTTTATGATGTCAAAAGCTCACAATTTAGGAAGCTGCTAAAGGTGTGGCTTGTGATTTCGTCAGTTACTTTAGTGTCTGTTGTGGACATCATTGAGTCTTAATATGCTGAAGAAGCAGACTGAGAAACGACTTCGTGCTTTAGAAGTATGTATCTGCAAACACTTCCAATAAGCGGCAGATTTGATAAAAGAACCTCAAACTCCAAAACATTAACTAATCTGAAATATTAAACATTAAAGAAACTCTTAACATAGGATTCAAGGTGTTATGTGGGGCATTCATCACTTTGCTGTGGGATTAACTGTAAGCAAAACTGGGCTTCACTGTGCATCTTCATTGGTGGCTATGGTGACCTTGGCTCTTTCCTTCCAGTGGAAGGAGGACAAAACAGCCTGGTATGCAGGTAGTATATAAATTAGCTGGCTGATAAGTCTCCATCATGAACTGCAAAAATCTAAAAGATTTTCTTGTGCTTGTCTTCCTAAAAGATTGTTATAAGAATGAGTGTTTAAATGTTACAGAAAAAAAAAATTGAGAGGTCTGCAAAATAGAGATGCTGTGCAACTGCACCCTTTTAAAGAGAAAGATGCTTGTAAAACTCTTTCTTTTTGCTTACTTGCATCTCTGCTCTTTATTCCTTTGCATTTGCTCACTTGTGTTTTGTTTTGTTCTTGTGAATTTAATCACTTAATGAGACATTAAATGTATTGTCAAAACCAGAGGGCCAGAATCTTGTGTAGGAATGATGACAGGAACAGAATTTGAAAAATTAGGATCTATATTTATGCTTATTTAAAGTTCAGTTTAAATGAATGCCTATTTTATAAACAGCATAATTTGCTTATTTATTTTATTCACTGGTAAATTTGGCAGTTTCCCAGAACTGGGCAGTAGTTTGCATTTTGTTGATTGTACAGTGCCATCTAGTGACTGCTCTCATGAAGGTGGGGAGAAATTGCCAAAGAAAAATAGGTTGGAAGGTCCGGCGATTCATAGATGCTAAAAGACTGCTTTATGGAAGGTGGAGTAAGCTGAAATCTGATCCCTTGTACCTTGAGACAGGACCGCTGCAAAAAGTCCTCCTTGTATGAGAGCAATGTTGGAGGTGGTGTGAGCCGGGTAAGAGAAGGGTGGCTTTCTTTCACAGCCAGCCACAAATCTGGCACTTGCAATATTTCCTATTTCAGTTAGCAACTGAGTTATCTTAAGATCTTTGTTAACACTTTCTTTTTTCTCCCTCACAAATGCTGTAATAATCTTTAGGTGAAAGTAACTCAGGGTTTATTTTTCAGTGACGGTAAGGATTTAAACAGTGTATATACCTACTTTTCTTCTCTATTTCTTTACAGCTTGATCACATATTGTCCCCTCCACCTATGCCTTTTCGAAAATCCAGCAGTCCTGAAGTCTCTTCTGGTCCTGGAAAGTCCTCTAAATTTAAGAGGCAGCTGAGTGAAGATGGGAGACAACTCAGAAGAGGAAGCCTTGGAGGAGCTCTGACTGGTGAGTTTGGGGTGTGTGTAATGTCACATCAAGGTTTACCTGCGGTGGACCTGATGTCACTGGACCCTGGGTATTTTGCCTTGTGGCCCAGCTCTTTGGAGGAGGTGCGAGCTCCACCTAGAGTTTCCATAAGGTCTCTTCCTTATGGGTTCCCCCAGTTCTCAGTGGGGTGAGCTTGTGTTTGAGACTATGCCCCATATGGTGTGTTGATAGGTGGCTAAGCGCATCCTGAAAATAATCCATTTCTTGAAGTTCTCAGGAGTACTGCATTTATCTTCCTGACTTACTTTGGCAGCTTAATGGTTGTTCGAGATGTGCTTGCATGCATTCATCGATGGGATCACATGCATCTTGTTCCTCAAGGAGCTGAAATGCATAGGTGCTCCCTTTAGACTTAATTTCATGAAACAAAAAGCAATTTGGCTTCATTTATCTGGTGGAGTCCTTGCAGCAAGAGGGGCATTACCAGCTAAGCTTTGGCTGTGAATGACAACATTTCTTCCATGGAGCCATGCAGAGGTAGCAGGATGCTTGAGGAGGGCTCAGGCCCTCCCTGCTCCAATACCATCTGTGGAAGCTGCCAGATGCTGACATTGTGATTGTGTCCTTGGAGCTGTATGGCTGCAGTGGTCACTGAAGAGTGATTGTTTTTGAGTGTGGAGTGAAATGAATGTGATAGCATTGGGATGGGTTAACTAGCAATTGCTTTGCGTATCTCAAGAAAAAGAATTTTTAAAAATTCACTAGAAGGTAGCAATTAAACATGTTCATGAAGTGCACAGTTTCTAACAGTTTGAAGAATGTGCTGTGAAGAACAGGATATTGAGTACTTGGTAAGAGGGACAATAGATTTCAGTGAATTTAGTGCAAGGCATAAATTTGAGACTCAATGTCTTATCTGTTCAGGTGATGTTGGTTGGTGAAATTGAGGTTAGAGAAAGTTGAAATGGCATTTACTTGAGATGTGACTGTCTTCCAAGTTCTGTGCTTAGAGGCCTTCTGCTCAAGGATGAAAAAATGTTGCCACAGTGGATAGAGCTGACTCTTATGCCACAAATGTCTGCAAGGTACTTTTACAGTATTTCCTTTTCTCAATTCCTTTCTACCCTCTCCATGTCCTTATAGTGGAAGAAACTTTAAGAAATTATTGCAATACTTTTCTGTCTATAATTGGCATCTTAGAATCACCTATAATGCTTCTGAGTGATAAATAATGTTTTTTAACATTAGTAATGTAAAAAATAGTCTCATACTTGACGTGAGGAATAGACATTTGTCACATCAACAGATAGTTGTTACTGTGATTTTTAGTGTTACTAGGGTAAGATTTGCCAATTCCCTTACAACTTTTTATCAACAGTTGTATTGTGAAGATTTTTGAAACAACGTAAGAGTATTTGTGATCTGTATGGACTTTCATGAAAATTTAGTGACTTTCAGTAGTCTGAAGTCTGTGTTTTGCTAACCATATTACTGAACTCTTTGGCTTCTCTAGAATGTTACTACTCTAAAAACTTGAAGTGTAGGCCAAACTAGTGTTTTACTGAAACTAAAATTGCAGCACACAAATTACTGTTTCAGCAGTAGTTGGTGTGTGGGTTTTTTTTTTTTTTTGTTTAACTGAAAGCACGGTGGTGGTCTTTAAAACTTGAATTTTCCCGTTCAAGCTCTCCAGATAAAAAGGGAGGAGGCAGCCTAATCAAAAAAACAAACTAAGCAATGTGCTCTGCTGCTGTAGTTTCTGGTCTTTATTCTTAAATTATTGCTTGAGGCCTTTATAAAGGGAAATGGATATGATTTTTCTTTGCTTGCAATATGTTGTGCAGGGTTTCATGTCAGGATTTGGGAATACAGTGTGCAATGATGTTAAACTGCTTTATTACTAATCATAGAATCATAGAATTGTCAGGGTTGGAAGGGACCTTAAAGATCATCTAGTTCCAACCCCCGCCATGGGCAGGAACATCCCCCACTAGATCAGGCTGCCCAGAGCCCCATCCAGCCTGGCCTTAAAAACTTCCAGGGATGGGGCTTCCACCACCTATCTGGGCAACCTGTGCCAGTGTCTCACCACCCTCATGGTGAAGAACTTCTTCCTAACGTCCAATCTGACCCGATCCTTCTCTAAGCTTCAATCCATTCCCCCTAGTGCTATCACTACCTGACATGCTAAAAAGCCCCTCACCAGCTTTCTTGTAGGGCCCCCTTGAGATACTGGAAGGCCACAATAAGGTCTGCTCGGAGCCTTCTTTTCTGCAGACTGAACAGCCCCAGCTCTCTCAGTCTGTCTTCACAGGAGAGGTGCTCCAGCCCTCTGATCACCCTGGTGGCCCTTCTCTGGAAACGCTCCAGCACATCCATATCTTTCTTGTGCTGTGGGCTCCAAAACTGGATGCAGTACTCCAGATGGAGCACTCACCGGAGTAGAGGGGGAGAATCACCTCCCTCAACCTGCTGGCCATGCACCTCTTGATGCAGCCCAGGATGCAATTGGCTTTCTAGGCTGCAAGTGCGCACTGACGGCTCATGTTGAGCTTCTGATCTACCAGTACTCCCAAGTCCTTTTCTTCAGGGCTGCTTTCAAGCCACTCACTGCCCAGCCTGTATCGGTGCTTGGGATTGCCCCGACCCAGATGGAGGACCTTGCACTTGGTCCTGTTGAACTTCATGAGGTTGGCCTGGGCCCACCTCTGCAGCCTGTCGAGGTCCCTCTTGTCGCGTGAAAGGTATGTGGCTGTGAGAGGCACGTACCCCAGCTAAGCACTTGCTTGTTTCAGAGCCCCATGAGGGACTTGCACTGAGTTTTCAGAGCCCCACTAAGGACTTGCACTGAATTTTCAGAGCCCCGTTTAAGGACTTGCACTGAGACAATTTGCAAGGTAACTAACAATAGCTAATTTATTGAAGCGACAGATAAAAGATTCGGCATTGATGTTGATAAATGCGCTCTCTGCAATAGCTCTAATATATGATAATAATGCCAGCAAAATACTATCCCGGGTATTACACACCAAAAGGTGGAAGCGCAATTCTTACCAAGAAGGTGTCCCTGTCTTGGGTGAAGGAGAAGGAGCACGGCCCGTCGACTGCCTCTTCCTCTTCTGGGTCTTCTCCTCCCAACGACACGTACCCTCTATGCTCCTTATATACTGTCTTTCACCCCCCCTGCCCCTCCCCGGCGTGGCATTCAGCATGATTTGAGTAAAGAGTGGGTGACTATAGTCATATAGGGATATTAGGGTAAAAATTTCCACTCTGGGCCCTGCAGCCTTGAGGATTTTGTTTTGCAGCAGCTTATCTGTTTGCAGGATGATGTTCACACCGTCAGTCTCTGTGCGGCCTTGCTCCTTAGCCAGAACAGGGCCCTCCTGGCATCACAGGACTCCCTCCTTGGGCTGGTTCTCACTGTGTAGGCCTTGTTTTTCTGCATTCTCAGGGTCTGCACAACAGACAAGGGAGCACCTGCGTTCAGCAAGTCTGAAACCCTCAAACTAAAATATCACACCTCTGGATGGTATCCCTACCCTTCAGGGTGTCAGCTGCCCCACACAGCTTGGTGTGTTGTTGGCAAACTTGCTGAGGGTGCACTCAATGCCACTGTCCATGTCTCTGACAAAGATGGTAAACCTGGTCCCAATACTGATCCTGGGACCAGTCTTGTTTAACATCTTTGTACTGATGTACTTTAAAGGAACCTTAATACCCTAAGGTGTTGGTATCTTAAAATAGTTTAAATATATTAACAGCTTTTATGTTACTGTTTAAATTAATCATTCCAATGACAGAAGGTTCTTAATATTCTTTTGTGATTTTATAGAAAAATGTATTTTAAAGAAACTGTTGCAGGTAGAGAACTATATCCTAGAATTGTTTCAAATGCTCAGTAATCTGAAGTTAATCGTTTCAGTGTTACCTAGGTATTTACCTACCTTTTTTTTACTTAAGTTTTGTGTGTGATTTTTAGTGCTTAGGAGTGGCTCTCTGTTCTGGTTTGAAACTACAAGGATCACAATATCATTTAAACAAAACAAAACCAGAGGGGGATAAGAAGGCCCTCTGTTAAAATGAGTGAACTGACATGCCGTTGGTTTGAGTTTACTTCTATACTTGCCATCTTCTCCCTAATTTCTGTTTTGAGTTTTAATGTTTCTGAAGAAATGCTCGTGGTCCATAAGGGGGGGGAAGGAGGGGAAAATTTTTCAAGACCTGTCCTTTACAGAAGTACTTGATCCTTAATATCACTTGACACTGACTACTCTCCTCCTTTATTCTTCTGTTTTGTTGCGTTTGATACTTTCAGTATCAGCTTAACAATGAGTATCAAACCGTTGGAAAATAATCCAGAAAGGTATTTTTCAAATTGTTTAAGACATAGTCTCTACCTCTGTTGTTCAAAAATGTTACCTTTCGTCCTAGAAATAGGTAGAGTAAGAGTAAGTAAAGCATGCAGAGTATTCTGATGCTGATGCATATTGCTCGCTCCAAATGTTAGAAAATAAGTGAATTGTGCTTAGTACATTACTTTGACTTTCCCTTTACTGCTAAAAACACAATATTACTGAACTGTAGACCATAAGCAGTATTAACGATAAAAACAAAAATAAAAATTTGTTTATATAAAACAGGATATTTCAAATCCTGCAGGGCTGAATACTAATAGAGGTAAATAGATAGGGGTTTTATCTCTGGGAATAGATTCGAAATAAATGAGTTTATTGGGCTTTACGAGAGGGAATAATGTTATGCATGACATATGAGAAGAAATAAAATCTATATTGTTGCAGTATATTGAATGAGACTTACAAAACCTGAAGGATTACAGTTACTGAGGTCCTACTACTCTAAATTGTCAAAAGTAAATTACAAAACTCTGTATAGCGATATATGAGAAAAATTGAGGATAATGTACAAGGTCTTTCCAGGGGGAAATCAACCCAAGGGAGAGGAGGTTTGGAAACTTGGGGAGGTTGAATAGAAACTGAACTTAGATTCCACATAGCTTCGGGGAAACTGGAACAGAGATTATTTATTTATTTTTTGGGGGGTGAATTGTCCAGTTTTAAGCAATCTAGCAACCACTTATTTTCAGTGAGAAGCAAAGAAAGCTCTTCAGAGTTGCAGAAAATTAAATAATGTTTTTGAGAGTATACCCACTATTGCTTCCTGTTCAAAATTGCTAGGGAACCACTGCAATTCAATAAAGTTTGGCTAATTATTGAAATGAATACTGCTGCCTGAAGACACCATGCTATTATATTTTGGAAAAGTCACTGCAATCTAATTGTTGTGACAGTGTTGCTTTCCTAATCTTCATCTGTAATGAGGGGGAGAAGGAAGACTTTTGAAGAGACTGAATTTGGAATGAAAAGGCCTTACTTGTTGTGGCCTGCTGATAGTTCTTGTGAAGTGCTAGCAGTAGTGCTTGATAGAAAAAGAGAGTGAAAAAGTGTTTCATGATAGAGGTTGCTAAACATAAGCATTGATGGGATAAAACAGCTTCAAAGTAAAAGTGGTTGAAAGTGATTTAGGACCAGTTCCTCTTAATTTAAAATATTGTGTTTCCAAAGGGTTATGAAGTTTTGAGTAGCAAAACTGCTTGCATAATAATCAGTGTTTGCCTTTGTCCTCTTCTGCTGCTTCTGCTTCATAACTCACTTCTGCTCCAACTTCCCCTTTCCTTGTGTGCACTCATTCACATACCAGTGCTTGTGATGTGCTTCACCTGGGAAGTACGGGAGCTTTGAAAGCTCTACTTCTGCCACAGATGGTGTTAAACACAATCCTTGTGCAGGTGGTTTGATTACAGAATAACCCCTGTTGCAGAATAAGCCCTGTTGCTCTCCACAGCTGTCTTAAGGGAGGTTGTAGAGAGGTGAGAGTGGGTCTGTTCAACAGACTAAGAAGTGATGGGAAAAGAGGAAATGGCCTTAAGTTGTGCCAAGGGAGATTTAGATTGCATATTAGAAAGAATTTCTTTACTGAAAAGGTTCTCAGGCATTGGAATGGATTTTGCAGGGCAGTGGTGGAGTCTCCTTCCTTGGAGGTACTTAGGAGATGGGTAGACAGAGTGCTCAGGGATATGGTTTAGTTGAGGATTTGTTAGTGTTAGGTTAATGATTGGACTTTAATCCAATGATCTTAAAGGTCTTTTTCAATCTAGGCAATTCTGTGAAACCTGAGCTGTAGCTACTCATTTAATAGCCCTAGGTCAAATATAGAGGGGAAAAAAATACTGCTTCAGAAGGATGCTGATGCCCTCTGGGTGCAGATGCATTGGAGGAGTGCTGGACAGATGGAGAGTAAAGCATGATCAGGTGAGGTCAGCTCTGTTCTTGGGACAATAGACTTCTGTGTGAACCTGTGTGTTTAAGGGCCTCTGGCCCTAGCCTTAGATTGCCTTCTTAAGGATTCTTTGCAGCGCACAGACTGGGGCTTTAAAACTTGTTTCTAATCAGGAGAAAAGATGTTTAATTAAAAAGCTGCTTTTCTGTAGTGGCTGGTTTTCTTGATCTCTGCAAACTTCAAAGGGCTGTCTATAGTCAGGGTTTTTGACTTAAATTGTCTACAGATTTTAGTTTGCTGTGTTCAGAGGTGCTTAAATAGAACTCAGTGACAGAAAGTAATGTGAAAGAATAAGAAATTAAATGAGCTTTTACCAGAGAGTGGGTTACCCTGGCAAATCACTTTGGCCTTGCTTTCACATCCCATTGCTGCTCGTGTTTGCACCACAGTGTGCAGTGCAGCTCTGTTCAGTCTCCTCAGCTGCCTTGATGCAGCACTGGGAGATTGCTATCTCTCTTTCCACTTCTGAAAGGTATGAGAGCATAAAGCTGGGAAGAATGTGTTTTGCAGAGCCTGCAGTTAGCTCAGTAGTCTCTCTACTGTAGTGATAAGCTTCACAGATATAAATCAAAAAAAATACACTTCGTTACCTATAGTTTCAACTTCTTATCTTGCCTCCTGTTATCTCATCAATAACTGCCTGCAAACAGACTTCCTGCTACACTAATTGTCTCTAATTGTGGTAAGAATGTTATCTTGCTAACCTTAAATTGATTTTATACAAATACTGGTGACATAGCAAGTACAGATTTAATTTTACAGAATCCTTAATCTAAAGATCCTGAAGTACATTACAATGAAGTTGCCTCATGATCTAATGAACACTAAGACATATATATCAGGACATATATATTTTTTTCTTTTCTAATATTCTTGCTTTCTTTAGTTCTGAGTCACCAGTCATCCAAATCTGCGTAGCAATTATTGCTCTTCCCATGTAACTGATCTGTGTTGATTTGAAAGGAATTTCGGCATTCTCAGTCTGTTTTTCCAGAGGTTCATCACTCAACTAATACTGGTTAGCAGAAAGATCAGCAGTTTTATGGGCCATGAAGAACAAGCTGTTATTTTATTCATGGGCTGGCGTGTTCTGATTGCACTTGGAATGGGTGTTTTCCCAGTTAAACAGGGGGGCAGTTGGCAGTGGTAGAAATCCAGGGTTTTCACAAACATTATAGTGGGGTTTTTTTTGTGGGTTCTTTTTTCATTAATACTGTTGAAACCGCACATTGACTCATTAAGCCTTACAGTGTCAAATATTTGATACATCTTGGTGGTAGATGGGGAAACTTGGGCATAAAATCACATGACATACTCTTTGGAAATGGCACTTCCTCATTCTGTACAACTGCTTATTGTAATTATCATGGAATCATAGATTATTATGTGATTATTTTAGTGGCAACATTTTTAAAAGAATGTTTTTATTAATCGTGTCAAGCTTGTGTAGATAAGGGGAAGTATTCCCTGGTTCCTGTGTACAATATCAAAATTGTTTACAGACTTCCAGTTATGAGACTAATTAGTTATGCATGCACTACTCCATAAAAAGCCCTGTGATTTCATAACTCTGTCTGGGTATACAGCTTGGTGGGCTCTGTTGGCCGATCTCCAGTTCCAGAAGCCCGCATGCTGTGGGATTGCGGGGGAAGGACGGCTGCCAGCATGCCAAAGCTCCGTCAGACGTACCTTTTGGTAGGAAATTTTACTTCCTGCATTTTCTTCCCTTTGCAAAATCGCTTTCATCTTCGTGGTGCATGACAGGACTGGATGTACTCCGTCTAGAAAATCTTGTCAGATGCAGCTGCCTGAGGGCTCTCTTTGACAGTCACAAAGGGAAGGTAGCAGCCCAGCACCACTGCTAACACCACTTGGCTCCTGGGTGCAAAAGATGGGAAGGTTCAATAACCAGGTGTGCATGAGGACAGGCACAATGTGCTTCATTCACCCAGAGTGTGTCCAGTAGTCTTTTCATTGCTTTCCTCAAAGGCTTCCTTAAAGCACTGTGTCACATGGTAAAACTTCTCCCAGAATTAGTAGAAAGAGACAGAAGCAAGCTATTCTATAATTACACACCAGAGAATTTTTTTTTTTTAAACATGCAGTATAAAGCTGTTTTCTACGAATGGAGTAAATATATTCTGCTGTGAAATAAATACTATGTGTTTAAATTGTTCTTGGTGCAGTAGTGGTTGAGATGACATCAAGTTGTATTTGTCATTGTCAGTTACCTTCATCATTTAAGGCTTCAATCAACCTGCATAGTTGAGTTGATTTTTACTTCCCTGTGTGCCTAGTAAGATAATTTTCATATTCTTTGACACGTCTAGAGTCTACATCATGTAACAGTCTGAGATGAGAACAGAAGAGATTGTATTTCTGTCTCATTATTTTGCCTTTAACTCCTCTATTGCTGCTTAATTGTGTTTGTATCATCCAAACCTGAGGAGTTGATTGTTGTTGAGATCAAAGCAAACTGTAGCAGTAGAGTGCCTAATTAGCAGATGCACTTGCAAGTTCCCTGTTTTGAAGGTTGGACAAGTAGAGTTTAACCCTCTTTGGGATGCTTCTAAAAGCAGCTTTAAAATTAAGAGTCATTTGTCTTCAGGGGAAAAATAAAATGTGGAGAAAATGAGTATGTGTATTAAATTTCTAAAGTTTGTGTTGTAGTTCCCTAAGAAATACCACAAGAAATGTTGAATTAGCTGGCTCAGGTGTGCTTAGCAGTGTAACTGTAGAAGTACATGTGAAAATTTGCCAGGACATAGTTAAGTGCTTGGGTGGTTCTGTTTAGTTCAAACCAGGATGGTGTTTAATCATTTGATTACCTAAACCTGAACTCTCTGAGGCTGCAGTTCTGTTGTTGCTAGTACCTGAGCTCATGAGTGAAAAAATGTCTCTGCCGTGTATTTATGAATTGATTAAAATTACACATCAGGACTGCATTATCAGTAGTCCTGGAGGCTTAAGTCTTCCTTTTTCACTGATGGACTTTTCCTTGTGGATGTTGTGAAGCCAATGTGTGGAGGGAAATTGTACCTGCTTGCTCCGGAGATGTATGCTTTAACATAAGTTGAATGTACAGCTTGAGAAATGTTTGAGAGGAGGAAAAAGCACTTTCTATGCTTAATCCTTAAAACGAAGGTTGATGGCTTGAATTGAGTAGCTTATGGATGTTTTCCACTGAAAACAAAGGCAGACTTGTCTATTAACTTCACCTTTTAAAAAATTACTTGAAGCATATAGTTATGAATAATTCGTTTATGTGGCATAGCAATATATATGTGAAACAAGAGTTGGATTCATAGTAGGGACTGTAGAGAAAGTAGCGTGTTGACGCATCGCTTCATGCTTATCATTTGTAAGAGTCGCTGGGCATTTTCTTCATAGTGCAATGGAAGGCACTTGTTTCACATATTACTGTGATTTCTATGAAGCAGGCAGCAAAAAAGCAAATGTTGAGATAGTACAGAGAGTTGGAAGCCAAGAATGTTGGAAGTTGGCTCAAGTAGCTGTTCATGTAGTTGTTGAACAGAACAATGGTGAATTTTCTGAAGTTCTTGAAATTAGAACATGTGTATTATAGGGATGACTTGGCTGCAAGTCTGCCAGTATTTAGGGTTGCAGGTAAGAGCTGTCTCTGAGCTCTTGGTGTGCAGGACTTCACAAAATTAACTGTATATTAGAAAGAGCAATACAACTGTTTCCTCATTGCTTAGGTGTAGTACAGTTTAATGTGCTCTTGGTAGCATCTGTCTGAACCTTAAATTTCTGTTTACTTTTTTTCCCTCCTATTGTCAGAGTTTCAGAACCAGACCTTCAAATTTTTCTAGAACAGGAACACTCTTTCTGGAAAAAGGAATGAGAGGGAAGCAAGAGTATCTGTGTGTTAGGATTAAGTTTAGAATGGAATGGCAGTCTGCAAGCTTTGGAGCTGCATATTAGAAACATGGGGAAAAGGCTCTATTTGTTGACAAGTTAAAGAAGAGGAAGCAGCAGAATGTGCCTGTCCTTGAGCTCACAGATAAATATGGTATCTTCAACTAGTTGTTTTGCTGAGTTCTCTTTCAGTAGAATTGGAAGGTGGGGAAGTGCAGTTATAAATGATAACTTCAGGTTATAGTGTTTGATTTTATTTTTTTAATCAAGTAGATATTGTTGTCACTGGCTGGCTAACACTGCCATTGAGGTACATATTTTTGGTAGGGAAAGCTAAAGTCCCCAGAAAAGTAAAAACAACACCTCAAACTCAAACATTGCCCTCAGCACCCCACGAATCTAAATAAAATTAGAAAGATTTGCTGGTGATCCCAAATGCCTTTCAAATATGTTATTGATGTCATATTACTTCAGTAATAGAATGCAAATCGTCAAAATATAAGTTTAACTTCACTGAGTATCTGTTAGCGAAAGAACTCGATATAATTCCTATATGAGCAAAATTCTGTATTGTCTTGTGTCTTTCAGTGAGAGGAATTTGTTCCAAGCATGGAATTTATGTTTGGTTTTGAGAGGAAAGCTATGTGATGACTTATTCTTGGTAATTGACTTGTAAACAGTCCTGATTCTGAATCCCGTTGTAGTTGATGGAGACTTGATGTGTCCTTTTCCGCTGCCAGTTTTGCCAGTATTGATGAAATTTTAAGATGGGTCAAATGCTTTGTGGGTTCTAGTTTTTTGGGTTTTTTTGGTTGTTTGTTTTTGGGTTTTTTTCCAAGAAGTTTTGTTTGGTAGACCATGTTTAGATTATGATGTGGTATCTGGTCACACATAAAATAATTTTAGAAAGTAAAACCAAGATATAGAGCATTTTAAAAGAGACTTTGTAGTGAATCAAAAAAATGAAAAATCTGTAAGTGTAATAGGGTGTTTTACAAGGGCTTCTTGCGCAGTAATAAAAGAAATAATAGAGTCAGTTGTAATCATAGACTTAACTGGGTAATGTTGTGTTTAGTGGACCGACTGATTGAAGGAAAAATGTCACCTCTTGCATCAGGCTGGGCAATTGGCTTTATCCATTAATTTCAACCATATACAGCTGAATCATATGCAAAATATGCTAATTTTCTTAAGTTGTGGGCAATAAATGAGGCATGAATAATATGGTAACTCTTTTTTGCCTGCTGGTAGTCATTTGAAATTTAAGTCAAGTTTATTGATGCAGCCACAGTAAAATAAGGCAAAATATTGAAAAGTTCCCTGATGATGGCTTTATATACATCCACTATCCTTGTACATCCCAGTTACTGCTAATGGACTTTAATTCTTCCCCACATTGATGTCAGAGTAGACCCTAAAATTTACATCCTTCACACCCAATTCCTATGGTTGGGCTGTCTGCAGTAGTTAAATTTGAAGCAATAAAGCATTACCTTAATTTGATGATAAACTTCTAATGTGGGAGGCTCTTTGCCTTTCACCCAGCAGGTTTCTGGAGATATGGTGAGGCTTCACTCTGATGGGAGTGGAAGTGGTGGTGTGTTGCCTGTGTCTTCCATTTCCACTTCCTGGTGCTCCTGCTGTGCGTGGCCGTGGCTGCTCTGCTGTGCGCTGGGGCTGCCACTGCTGCTCAGGAGCGCAGGTGGTGGTGGGGTGACACCAGTCTTTCCTCCGTTCTCAGTGAGACCTGTCAATGAACTTTCTGTGTGTTTTTGGTGTTTTGTGAGAAAAGCAGGAGAAGTAGGAAGAAGTACCCAGCTGTGTTTCTTTTCAGTGCATTTCTGTGACCCAGAGCAATCTGCAGTAGGATCTGGTTTTGTCTTCCACCATGGCTTGTCTCTGTTGCTCTGAGGTAGCTCCTAAGGCTCTCGAAAGAGGTGTGGAGTGAGCAACCCAGTTGAAACTGTTCTTAGTGAATCTGGTTTCTTAGTCGCTTTAGGCCTTGTACAGTAAGACATACAACAAGTTATACGCACACTGGATGCAACAGAAATAAGCAGTAACAAAGATTCCATGTGGGCTTTCTACAAACAGCCATTATAAAAGAAGCAAGACATATGAAAGGCAAGTTCAAGGGGAAGATGACACTTCCCTCATTGATCATCCACCAACAATTATGTAATATCATCAAGTAATGATAAGTTATTAGCATTATGTAATCAACTTCAGTCACCTTTTATTGAAATGTGTTGATATGGGGGATGTCCTTGCCCATGGTGGGGGGGATTGGAACTAGATGATCTTTAAGGTCCCTTCCAGCTCTGACAATTCTGTGATTCTATGATACGCGTCCTGGGCTGACAAGGCTTGCATTCAGATATGAAGAGATATGGTTAGTTAAAAACAGTGTGGTCACTTTAGACTGTCTTGATAGCTTCAGGCCCAGGAAGGGTATGGGAGGAAGTCGAGGGCCATCTTGGAATTGAATAGGACAACAATAGGGGAGCTGTATCAGTAGATGACTCATCTCTATCAATAGCTGATGGAAGTAATGAAAACATTACTACCAATGTGGCAATGGTGTCTTGTTAGATGGAGACTACCCTGGACACCAGCAGTGTTTATGTTCTGTATATGGGCCAAAATGTCAAATTAAGATGGAAGAGTTGAGGTGGGAGTCTCTGTCTCCCATGAGTCAGTTCACTCAAAAAGTGAAGTAGCGGCTTAGAGCATTAAACTTGAAGGCAGAGATGAATGTGGTGTGAAAATCAATAATGCATTTTGTCTCAAGTTTTTTGTGTAGTACCGAGGATTAAATTGTGTAACAGCGAAGAAAAGTGGATATATGTAAATTCGAGGGATAAAGAAAATGTAAAAGAAGGAAATGCATACAATTGTGAATGAAACTATAGCAGGAAGAGGGGTAGGACTACTACAGCAGCAAGAAAAAGGAGTGGACAGTCTGAGGGGATTATTGAACTACTTTTTACTGGAGGAATCCAGGCAGGCTGCCAACTTAACTCCTTGTGGACAGAGGCTGTTTTATTGTGTGGTTACTTAATGCAATGGCACCTTAATGCCTCAAGGAAAGTGGACTGAATTTTGGAAGAATTTTTTTTTTCCCCCCAGGAAATTTGCTTTTGGAAATGGAAAGGCTTCATTGCATTCCTTGCAAAGTGTGTCCAACTTTTCTTGTTTTAAGCAGCACAGTAGTAAAGGTACACTTGTTACCTTCACGATATTTTGTTACAGCTGACATTCTTGTCCATAACTGCTAATTTCCTGGTGGCATCTCTCTGCATAAAGGTTGGTATTCTTCCCAGAGAAGAGATTTGGCTGTTACCATCCTTTTGCATGAGCCATGGTTGGTTTTGCTTCTGTAGAAAGCACTTTTATTATTCGTCCATTTCTGTGTTTAAAAGCATATGTGGGTGTACTATGAGAAGATGAACTGAAGTTCTAGACAGTCTGCTATTCTTGCCTTAGAGTCAGTATGTTGTGGAATCTGTGGTGCCCTTAAGGCTCCTGTTTGGGGTAAGGAATGGGAGGAAAGATCATTCAGCATCACGCATGCTCGTGTTTTCATTGACAGTTTTTGTTGTCAGCTGCCTGGTTAGCTACTCCACAGGCTTTCCAGTGTTACTTTAAATATTTCTAGAGGTTAATCATGCAAGAGAAGTAATGAAATGTTAAGTGAATCCTCACAGTGCAGACACAGGCTGTGATGCTGAGTTAATGTAATCTACTTTCTTGTCAGTCAGACAAAATCTTAGAGTTGAAGGAAGGGCTTAGTAAAAGATTTTGTTGTTGGAAAGAGCAGAATTGCCTCTCTTCTAGCATCTGTACCACAATAACTTAAACCTATTTGAGTAAAATTGTGTGAAATATAGGTGCGTATAAATATAAAAAATACAGATTTGACATGTTCTGTGTCAGCATAGCCCTGCATGTGTCTCATGGATTTGAGTCTGGCAGGATTTTTTAGAAGCAGGCAGAGAGCTTTGGGGAATGACTCTTGTGAAACTTTGAGAGCCTCCCCTAGCCCAAAGTAGATGTTGGACCTGCCTTTGGCCAGTGACATCCTGGTTCTTTGTTGTCACCACAGGCGGTAGGCTCGAACCACGATGATATGGTACGGTGCAAAGTATTCCACTCTGCTAAGTGACTGACAGGAATAGAAATCACAATATTAGCTCTCCATGTTTTGGGTCTGGCTATTATTGAAAACAAGAAGTATGTACAAGCATTAATAATAGCACTTATTTCTCATGTGCCTTTCTCCACCTAGACATAATTGACTTATTTAAATGTTTTTGGCTTGGGATCTAAACCTAAATGAAACTAGGTTAATTTGTGGACGAAATACAGATGATTGCCTTTTGCTTTTGGTGCTTGGGTTTTTTCTTTTTTTGGCAAGCTCAGTGGAATTAATCTGAAATGAAAAACAGTGCAGTCTGGGAAAGGCCTAGTGTCTGACAGTGGATTTCAAGACTAGTTTCAAACCCCTACTAAAAAGTGAATTGGTTAACCGAAGAGTGATGCTATTCCTTAGTTTTAGAACAAGCTTTGTTCAAACATGCCTATTTGCTGGTGTTCTCCTTTTGTTTTAAAGGTCAGGGGAAAACACTATTGCTTTTCAAGTTTTAATTCCTGTGGTGATAAAATGCACTGAGAGTATGCTACAATTATCATGTTGCAAATTGTTTAATGTAATTTTCCTGGTTGCTTCTAGAGTGGGTTAATACAGAGTCTTTAAGAGGGATTTATGTAATGTATGACTACTTGGCAAAATAGGTGTTGCCAAAACATTTTATTGTTGTTGCCATCAGTGGTATGATGTCTTGTTTGGAACTGTTGTGACTTTGCCAGAATTTTAGGAGCCTTCTTGCAGAGTTTCATTACAGTGTTTGTAGTCTGCATTGTAGGCTGAGAGATGCTGTGACCCAGCAGAAGGAAATGTATGTGGTTTCACCCTGAGAATCTTGTTTACCATTGACCCTCAGGAGTGGAGTCAAAAAGCAAGTGAAAAAATGCATCAACCTCTTTCGAAGTGGAAAGTCCTAAAAAATAAAACATACCTGTTCATTATACATACCTTGTATATTAAATACATACCTTGCATATTGAATTATTTTTTGCCACTCACTTTTTGGTTCCTTTTCCTGTCTGAATGAGAAGAAATTAACCTTTTGGGGTAATAGAAATAAACTGTAACTGACTGCATTTTTCACTGGTGTGTTCCAGGACTGACATCAGTGGAATATCAAAGACGTGGGTGTTGCAGTCAATGCCTTAAGCTTTTTATGGTATCCTTTTAGTTGAGGATGGTGGGAGCCTCTGTAAAAATGTAACCAGAATTTGATAGAAACAGGCAGAGAGAGAGTAGATGGGAAGTTAATTCAGTTTTTCCAGTTCTGGAAAATGTTATTGTGGATAATTGAGCAAGAAACTACAGGTTTATTGTACTTTTTTCTTTTTAAGTCTTGGGCAAGCTGTTAGCAAATTGGGTGAAAAATGTCAATGGGTTCTGTGTAACAAGGAACAACAGCACATTTTGAAGACTAATTGGGAAGCATTAAAAAGACTATCCTGTGCTGCTGCTTGGGAACTCTCTAGCTCCCAAGACAGTCAGTTTCCAGAGAACTCAGCACCCCTCTGTGGCTCTGTTGTTAAAAATAGTTATGAGGCTCAAACCTTTGATTTCCTGGTAAATCTATGCCCATCTGCTAGGGTGCAAATCCTGTGTCAGTGGTCACATACATACTCACTCCATAGTTCTCTGAGGTGACAAGATTAATGAGATGGGAATTAGTGATTACGGGAAACAAATCCTTGGACAAATAGGATGTGTCACTTGGAAGGTAGTTTTCATTTGAGCTGTTCAATCAAAATCTTGCACTGTGCTTTTGTGCCTAGATTTGATTTAAAAAAAACACAACTTCTTAATGGTTGCATTGTATCAGGTTGTTCTTCTAAGTCAGTTGCTTTAGGAGTGCGATTGTCTCACTTCTCTGAAGATTTCACAGATAACTATAAACTTTAGGTGAACATAGAATAGATAATACTCTTGTCCTGTTTCTTGACAGTGGCTGAAGGTCAGAATAGTCCTCACTCATGCGGTTGGTGTAATTGTTATCCACATAGCAAGTGCCTTGCTCCAATAAACCTCGTTGTACCTTGGACTTCGAATGTTATTTCTTCAAAGGGCTTTTTTAATTTTATTTTTTTTCTGGCTAGCCTTCAGAATTTAGGTTTCTTTTGGTTCAGGCTCACCGTTCTGGATGTTTGCATCTGTTGCTGCATAAATTGTGTTTCTAGGTAGGAAAAAGGTACAGTTGTGATAATATTGAAAGGATTAATTTGCCTAGGAAAAGTGTAGCTTGTGAATGGGTGGTGTGAAGGGCTAGCCAAGTGAATAGTAGGAATTCCATTTTGATGGAATCCCCTCTGATCAGGGCTATAGTGAAAGAAACCAGTGTTTCAGAACTGATAAGAGTGTCATCTAATAGTAAACTATCTACTGCATTTCCTTATCTAAAATGTCTAATATTTTAACACACGGTTTCTTAATTTGACAGGCAAGTATCTGCTTCCCAATGCAAATGGACAGCAGCTGTGGCAACCCGCAGAAACCTCTAATCTGGTTCGCATGCGCTACCAAGCACTTGGGCAGTCAGCACCTTCACTTACTGCTAGTTTGGTGAGTAATTTTTTTTCAAATCTAGGAATATACAGAAAAATCCATTGCATCTTTGTATGTGTTGGTGAGGGAATGAGGATCAAGCCAGAGCTTATTTCTAGGTCACCCTTTCCTCCTTAAGTTGAATTGTTGAAATACCTAATTCATTCCTGCATACAACGTTGCTTAATATGTTGAGTGCAACTGAATAATGTTTATGGTAGCAGTGACGAAGTGGGTTACTGAATTCTGCATAAAGTCTAAGCTAGAAGTTGCATTAATATAGTTGTTTGCATGTATTTATCCTAGGAGAAACATAGTTCATTGTGAAGGAGGTGTTTGGATTATGTATAGTTGTAATGAAAAGGAAAGTATATGAATAGTCAGAAAACAATTTAAACTGTATTAAAAATAACTTATTTTCCTTCTTTTCCCTAACTGAAAGGTGAAATAATTTCTTCTAAATTAACTAAATTTAGGAAGTTTTTTGTTGCTATTTGATTCTCTGTTTCTTTTTATACAACTATTAGGTGTCATGTTAGTAGCAACATTGTGCTTTTGGTGTAATGCTTAAACTATAGGAAGATTCAGCAGCATTTTAACAAAAAATATTTTCAATGGTCGTAAACCAATGCACTATTGAAAAATTCAGTGAGGCATGCTTCCTTAAGGGCTCTTCACTCATCCTCTTGTGTTTTATGGCATATTTGTCTGCCACACACTTCTTCCTTCCTGTCTCTCCACATCTTTTATCTGTGCCTGACTGCAGCTTCTTTCATGCTGGTGCAAAAGCAAGTGAGAGCCTTTTACACAGATCTGAGCAGATTGTGCACAGGGTGGAGTTGCAGGTTTCTCAGAAGTATTTATTTCTTATCTGAAACTGCTGATCAGACTTGCCTGTTAACGAGGTTAATGTTGTGTTGTCACATAGGCAGAGCTCCTCTCTAGCTTCCTTTGACAAATGCTTTGCAGTCAGCCTTCTGAAAGACTCTGGCCATGGCTTAAAAGGGGCCATAATTTGGGATCATTCCCTTCCTTCCCTTTTTTGGGGGTCTTGGTTCTGTGCTTTGACTGAGTTCAGTTTGAGAAGCCTATTGTTAGGTTCTAGTAATCGGAGCTTTTATAATTATGTTTAGCAAAGAGATTTGTATGAAGAATTTCTGTGTAGCTGTTCCCAGTCTGAGTTTAAATTATTTTAAATTTAATGTCTCACTCATCTGAAAAATTGCTAGCCTGTTACTAGTTCCTCTGCTAGGACTAGTAATTCTTTCTAGGGTTGATATGCAGCTGATGTGGACCTGATGTCGAGCAGTGGTTATGTGCTGGTGTAGACAAGAATGACAGGCAAGTGGCTCAAAGATATATATGTGTATACTAGAGTTTAGTGGAATTGCAAACTGAGTACAAAAGACTTATTCCGTTTTCTATCAATAATTTGTAAATTTTTTTCTATATTACTTACCATGTCACAGATGTAAATCATTTCCATGGGAATTCAAACACTTCTGAGTTATGGAATATTGATTAAAAATGGGCTGCAAGTATAGCTTTGGATTATGTTCAATAACTCTGCATTATTTCCTTCTGTAATATATATAATTACATGTAATATATAATTTCTGTAATGTATATTATTGAACTATATATTGAAAATAGTTTCTGTAGAGATCCATGTAAGTGGGTTAAAAATTTATATGGGGAAGTCTGATTTTTGGATGAATGGGCAGTGAATTGGATTTGCTGGGGACTCTGCATTAAGAGACAGCTAAATTAGTCTTGTTACTATTCTACTTCTGTCAGGAGCGTGTTGAGACATTCACAACAGACTCTGTGGTGGTCAAGCAGATGATGGGAGTCTGCAGGGAGTATTTATGTGGACTTGGAAACACCAAGAAAATGATTTGGGGTTCCTTCAACACTAAACCCCACCTTGAATACTGTGTCCAGTTCTGGTGTCCCCAGCATAAGAAGGACATGGATCTGTTGGGGCGTGTGCAGAGGAGGGCCACAAAGATGATCCAGGGGCTGGAGCACCTCTGCTACGAGGACAGGCTGAGGGAGCTGGGATTGTTCAGTCCTGAAAAGAGAAGACTTCGGGGGGACCCAATAGCTGCCTTCCAATACCTGAAGGGATCCTACAGGAAGGCTGGGGAGGGACTTTTTACAAGAGCATCCACTGACAGGACAAGGGGAAATGGGTTTAAATTGAAGCAGAATAGATTTAGATTAGATCTTAGGAAGAAATTCTTCAGTATGAGGGTTGCAAGACTTTGGAATAAATTGCCCAGAGATGCTGTGGCTGCCCCCTCCCTGGAGGTGTTCAAGGCCAGGTTGGACAGGGCCTTGAGCAGCCTGATCTAGTTGAGAGGCGTCCCTGCCCGTGACAGGGAGGTTGGATTAGATGATCTCTAAGGTCCCTTCCAGCCTAGGCCATTCTACGATTCTAAATAGACAGGTGAAGCTGAGTTGTGAAACAGTCTGCTTTAGGAAGTTCTCGCAGGTCAACCATTGGTCTCTTTAGTGGAGAGTGACATCTGCTTCTGGAAGGCAAACCAGAGTGTGTGTCTCAGTGCTGAGTTTTGCAGGAGTGGAGGAAAACCATGGTAGAAGTAGTTTATCTGACTCTACTTGTCCTGGAGGCTGCCAGTCTTCGTGCCTAATTTCAGGTGTATATTTCAGGATTGGATGAGTAGGACCCTGAAAATGCTTATTTTCTGTTGAAGTGGTTTGGGAATTAATTTAAAATTGCTGCCTCATTCAGTGTCCAGAGTTTGGGAGTAATTCTGTTCTCTCCGAACCTTCCTGCCACTCCACAAGTGTCTATAGATACTGTTACTACTTACTGTTTTGGTGTGTCCGTTTTTAATACTGCTAGCAGAATTTGGGGAAGATATTTCAGAACTGACTGAAATAAAGCCGTATTTGTTAATATTTCATTGTGGTAAGTTAATGTGCTTAAAATTACAATAATGAGACTGAGAAAGAAGCAAACTCTCCAGGCAATTACTTACCATGTTATAGGCTGAAAGATCGTTTGTCTCTGAGTGGCGTGGATTGAAAGAAATTCCTGATTTTAACTTTTTTTCTGGATAGCTGCAATCATAAAACCAGTTGAAACCTGAACATAAGGTCCCTTTATGATACATGGTGATAAATACAGAAAAGAATTTGTCCCAGTTAATTGGGTAAAATTTCTGATGATTTGCTTTGTCTGCACTATGGATTATTATCAAACCCCTGTTTTTGGTCTTTGTTGTGTTTTTTTTTGTGGGTTGTTTTTTTTTTAAGAAAAAAGTCATCTACTTTAAGAAGCATGAAGTCTGACAGTTTTTTTATCTATTTTATATAAATTACAGAACAAAACACAGCAAAGACTTCTCACAGTCCAGAGGGCTTTTTTAAGACAGCATATTTCATGAGAGCTTTTTAAGATAGCGTATTTCATGATGATGATGATGATGATTTCATGACTACTGAATGATAACTTGCTACTTTAAGTATATAATAAAAATACACTTTAAACAACATCCTCAAGTGAAACATATACCGTGTAATACATTTGACTTTTAAATTCAATAAAGACTGGTTCTGTAAATTCACATTTATGGCAAGTACTGGTGTAGGTTGGCTGTTCTGTTGTGAAAGGAATATTCATGGTATAAAGTAAAGCAGGCTCCAAAAGGCATATTGTTTCTTCTTGGAAACTTGAAAGCTGGCAGTGAAGTGACTGTATCTTTACTTAGTTTAGTAATTGAACATTTTTAACTGCTTGTGAATAGTATCTAGTAGCTTACTAAAACTGGGAAAAAAAGTAAAACTGGCATTTATGAATGGCTTATCTTCTTTTCTAGTAAGCAGGAATGTTATGTTATGTCTAGACGTGACTATTTTTTTCAGGGTTTACCTCTGGATGTTTTTTTCCTCTACTTCTTTCCCCTTCACCAACTGCCAGAATATTGTTACCTTCCCCAAAAAAGCAGAAGACTGAATTTTTTGGCATCTTTCAGTTTTTGTATACTTGCTTTTTATTGCCACTTTATCAGAGTTAATTTTTAAAAATGGTCTTATGGAAGCTGGAAGGTGGTAATTATATCAAGTGCTGTTTCATAAGATGGATTGCTGAAAAGAAACAAAATAAGAAGTGTTCAATGTCTATAAACAGCTTTACTTCTACAGAAAGGGTTTTGCCTACTATTTTCTTTTAAATAGTGTGATATTGAGAATATGTAACTGTGTCTTCATTAAATGTGCCATTAACTTCAGCTAAATTGACATAATGTTAACAGTTATTATGAGAACTGTTTCAAAACTCATTATGCTAATTAGAATGTAACTACCAGTAATTGCATGTATTCAAACAGCACACCAACACCCTTTTGTGTGTTTAATTCCCCAGATGCAAGACAGCCATTTGTTGCCTGAGAAGCTGCAAAATTACAGCTTAGCTAATAAATGATGGCAAGCAAATAAAATACATTCTTTAGAAGAACTAATTGGTTAGATAAGGGAATGACAGTATCAATTGTGCTTGGGCAAACCACATAATTATGAAAAAAAGGCCTTTATTTAAATGTTTTATTTTAGAGTTGTAGAGGATTTTTCAAATCATTGTCTGTATTCAGCTTTATCTAATGAATGTTAGGCATAGCTGAATTTATTTTTAAATAAACTTATTAGAGTGCAAGAGGAACCTGCATCTGAAACTTTGGTTCCTTTAAGTTTTAGTTCTTTCCGTCCAGGAATACAGTTCTTCAGTGCCTGATTGTTGATTGTGTCTATGAGCATCTGTTTAATACCCTGCAAGTTAATGAACATGTATAAGGATGGCACTTGTGAGAAACAGAAAGACTATGTAATAGAAATTGCATGAGTAGCTGTTCTTCTCTCAAATATCCCCCAAATAGTTAACTACATTTCAGAAATTCTGAGGCCGAACTGAAGAAGTAATTTGAGTGCTAAGCCATTGTGTGGATTTGAATGCCATATTCTTTTTTGACTTAAAAACAACTCAACAGCTAAGACTAATCACTGAGGATCTTTTTAAAATGGAAAGTATTCATTCCTATGAAATACTAAAATTGCAAAGTAATCGTAGCAGGTTTTCTGTGCGTCAATTGCTTCTAGCTTTTAAAACTAGAGAATTGTTCTCTTTTGTGTATTATATTTCAATAACTCCTTACCCATGAATATGTATTTGCATTCATATTTCTTTGTATTTGCTTTCTAACAAATTCTTAATTGCAGATCTAATTCAGTAGTTCTAATTTAGTAGTGGAGAGAAAGAAGTGAATGTTCATCTTCATAGAAGGAAGTGAACATTCGTCTTCATAAGCACTCCTTTCTGCTCAATATCTGTACACAGCAAAAGGCTGGAGTTGATTTGGTCCAGAGCCATGAATCTGTAATATGTTCTCACAAACTGATGCGAGAAGTTGATGACTGGGCAGTGTATTTCACAAATACAGATATATCTCTATTTTTCTATATAATTGTTTTAAAAATAGTCACTGCACAGTTGGGTTGAAAACACTTTTGTATATTCAGTTGCTTGACAGTTTTAGATGTTTGACTCCTTTCCTAAATTGTGTAATTAAAATTAATGGCTGTATTGTGATGTTTTTCTTGCTCATTCTTGGTAGATGAAATACAGAAGAGGTGATAGCCAAGCGTAACTCCTCTCACAGAGATCTTTCAATTCCGCATGCTGCAGAGTATTGTTAGTTAAAAGTTAGTGGGGAAAGTGTGTAAAATAATAATCTCTCGTAGAAGACTGACCTAGCTTAAAACGTCTTGAAAGTATATCTTCTAAACATACTGACTTTGTGGCGAAGGTTTCCTCAGCCTCAGCTTCCAGCTGATAGGATGTGTTTGGGCATATTCGAGAACTGAAAGAAGATGTTACTTTTAAATACTTTGCACAGTTTTTTAGAGCTGAATTTAGGCATAATCCTCTTCTGTATCATTTAAATGGTACAATACTAGTAGAGATCAAATATATGTAGGAGCTAGCAGTGTATCCCTATTCTGCCCATGAGCATCATGCTTCTATTTTCCAGACATCCCATGTAATCTTCCTCCCTAATGAGAAACTTACTATGAACAGTGAAAAGGCTCATTGGGACCAGTTTCCACTCCTAAATAGTGAAGATGCTAGAGCTGTTAAAATTATCTTCCTTCCTGTGTTGCTAGCTGAATATGCCTCCTTTCTTTAGTTTTTATCTGGTCTGCAGGACCCACATGGTTGAGATCAGTGAGCTAGGTTAAATGCAGTGCTTCACTCCCGACAATGGAAATTTGTGACTATATGTTAGTAGTGGCTCTGAATAAGGGCTGCTGCTTCTTGTCAGCTGTGATATTTGAGTTCTCTGTGTGTGGTGTTAGTGATGATTATCTTAAAATGTCATCTAGGATTGTGTTGCCTTAAAAAGAGGAAAAACTGGAAAAGATAGGAAGTGTTACAAAGGTGAGGCCACAAACTTCCATGGTTGTAAAATTAGCTACATGAGAAGTAAGGGAGTAATGGTGGTTTGGCAATACACTGTACAAGCAGATGAAATTCAAGTGTAATAATTTATAGTGTTTGAAATTTAGATGCCTTTCTGAGAATATGAGCTTTCTTGGCCTATTGGATTTTGTTTAGAGGATAGCAGAATAAAATGTTGTGATCTGTGATTAACGAATAATAATACTCAGGAATGTAGTGACAGACTTTTTTGGCCTTCTGCAACCCCTTAAGGGATTTTTAGGGATGGAAATGTGAGGGAGGTAAAGAGGAACAAAAGGACATGGAGAGCAGAAAGAGCAGATACTGCAGAAAAGACTGGCACAGGGCTGAGTTTAGGAAAATTTAGTTATAATGCTGTCCCCTGGTCCTCATCACAAAAAGTAGAAGAAAACTGACTACAGTGATTTCATTGTCTAGTCAGTTAACATGTTAATTCAAACATGGATTAGTCTATTGAATACTTAATCAGAAAATATTTATTAGCAAGTTGCAAGGAGGTTCTCCGTTGCTTGAGGAGTGTGTGCTGATGTGCAAATCTGCTTTTGGTCATCTGATTTACACTCTGGGAAATGTGTTAAATTTTAAACTAATGTCACTCATAGCTCTGAATTTAAAATAAGTGAGATAAAGTAGACATCAGGGAATACCACTGTAAGTGTAGGAAAATGATTGTCTACACATTGTCTGTATTCAGGATCAAAGTGAGTGCTCCCTGTTATGCCTAGGTGTTGGGTAGAAGTAGGTAAAGGCTTTATCTGGAGGTCTTACAGGACTGTTCCAACCTCTCTGACTGTTCTTAGCAGTCTTAGGAATTTGATACTTGCACATAATTAGGATGAGATGACTAATTAAAAAAAAAGTAGAGGATAAGGTAGTACTCCACTGACATGAATTTTGGTAGTGAAACTACATATCAAGAAACTTAACCTTGAGTGTTGTAGAAATTTTTTTTCTCATGCTACTTGAGGGTAAATATCACTTTGGGAAACTTGGAGTTTTGCTGTGGCAGTTTCAATCAACGGAAGTGCAGATACTGAAATTCTTCCAACTTCCTGGTAGTTTGGCTTAAAATGGTGGACTTTACTTGGAAGCTGATAAAGTATATTCCTTTCTGCTCAGGGTTTGTGTTTTGGTTTGTTTTTTGTTTTTGGGTTTTTTTTTGCTGTGTGGCAGCATTCGTGTATTAAGGGATAACTAGATAGGGCGTCTTTTTAAATTGATGAGGTAGTGGTTTTGTTTTCCTCTGTGTATATTGAAATGTTCTCATGTCTGTGGTGCTTGCAAAGTGATTGTAATGTAGCAGAGAATGGAAGCAGACAGTCTGGGAACAATAACACTCATCCCTCAAGCTGAAGTACTCCCATGGTCCTGATGATGGCTATAACTCTCAAAACAGACTCAAACTGGGTTGAATGACACCACTGACTTACAGGCACTGGAGCGGGGAAGGGGAAGTGTAGTTTATAGAGATATCTCTGGTGGGAAAGGAAGTTCCTCCTCTTTTGATTTTTTTTCTTAGTTCCAGTTGAGTGAAGGTGTATAGCAACGATTTTTTGGCATTCAGTCTGAGAACATACTGCATAACTTACATCTGTGTTGAATGATGCATTGCCACCTCTATTCTCACATTTCTAGCTTTAAAAGCAGGTGCAGTTTTACTGACCTAAAACTTCAAGTAAATTGAATGGCACAATTTGGCCTTGCCACATGCTGCTGGGTATTTTTACCTCTGGATTTTAGTCAGACTTTCTTGTACATTCGCATGGAATCACATGTCTTATTATAAATTGCACTTCTATCCTGTGGAAGCAGGTGGGAATTTGGACTTTGATGTTTTTTACCTTACGTTACCTGTCAATATTCCTGCAAGCCTTTCTTTGGGCTGATATAACAGCAATTTAAATTGTTCTGACTTCACTGGTGAGACAGTTACCGTGTTTGTTCTACTCTTCTGTATGCTGTCACAGTGGACTGATAATTTTTAGTATTAACTCTGTTTTCATCTCAATAAGGGCAGAAAATGTTCTTTTTTTTTTTTCTTTTATCACAATATGCCCTATTGTGGTGCATAATCCTGTTTTTACTAAAGCGATAGTACAATAAGATCAATGCATTTATTAAGATTTTTCTTTCATGTTGTGGAGATTAAGAAACCTAGGTAAGTGCTGAAGTCGACCTAGTGTCACCTGAATTAAAGATGCAATAATCAGTAGGAGATTGGTTAACTGCTACTCTCTCATGAATACATTTAACCTCTTGACCATTGTTGAATAATTGCAATTATATGGTGCAGTGGAAGACACTCAGTGTGTGGTCAGTTAAATTTAGAAATTATGATTGGCTTGGTAATGCATGGAGTAGCTTGATGGTAATATACACCTGGTTGATCACATATTTCTAATTCTCTGTGTTAGGTTATCTCTTGGAAAAAGGGTGAAAGTTTGCAGTAAGAAATGAAGTTGAATTACAAGATTATGTGCTGTAAATAAGGAATAGAAGAGAGTGAGTTCAAGTTAACTAGGAAGATTAACCTACAACCAAAATATAGTTGGATCTCAGTGTATTTTTTTAGCTTTTTGGACAGTAAAAGCATATCCTGAACAAACTTCATGGCATGTTGCTGCTTTTCCAGAAACGTGTATCTGAATAAATCTTTCTTGCCATGCTTTTTGTATGTGCTCATCCTAACAAACATAGGACAAATTAAAACTGGTGTGTGTGTCCTAATCTAGGTGATCCTGCTTTGGCAGGGTTCCTTCCAACCCCTAACATTCTGTGATTAGTAGGAGAGCATTCCCTTTTATTCTAAACTTCTGTGGTTTGTTTGTTTTTTAATGGATCTTAGGTTAATGGCAGTCAAGACTTTGGCAAGGTGATCTACCTTCTGAATTAATTTCAATGTTGAAATGTTTAAGTACTCTCTAATGAAGGTGGATGCTCTTGTGAAGAATGGCCATGAAGTAGGAAGTGTTGAATCTTACACTGGAAGGAACAACCAAAACACATTAAGAATTATTACACATCTTTAAAGAAAAGTACGTTAATATGTGTCACATCTGGACTAGCAACCCCTGGGCTCACCCTGAACCGTTACTTAGGTTCAGGATACTCACAGACAAAATAAGAGGTGCAACAACACAATTGGAAAATGCACATGATTTACTGAGCAATGTGAGTGCAAAATTTCATGGGTATTAAAGGGAAGTGGAACAATAAAGGGAAAGGAGAGAGAAGAGAGAAAAGAAAGAGGTAGAAAGATCACCATCCTGCATTCCTGCATTGTCCAGTGACGCTTTCGGATCCAAGATGGTGGAGCATGTGCAGTAGTTGTAACTTGGCCATTCGTCTTTATTATAGAGTTCAATAAACCTAGTCCCCTCCTACAGGTGAAATCTGCATTAGTTTTGATGCAGGCACTGTGGCGTCTTCTTGCAGGTTCTCCAGATGAGTTGGAGGGGGTTGCTTGACGGTCTCTGGTGGTCAAGGTTTCTGTATAAGATGTCTGACCGTGGCTTCACCTTTCCTTGAGCATGTGTGATTTGATCTCATCACATTGCTCCCTTCGTACAAAAGGGAAGCCATCTCATTGCTCCATGTGTGGTACAAAAAGGCGGTTTGTGCTTAGGCAGTTGTAGGAATAAAATGTGAGGTCAGAAACGTACAAATGGGAAGTCGGAAGTGGTCCACTGGCCCACCTCTGCAGGGTCCTGTCTCTGTGGTTTCCTGTGGATGATATTATTTTAGCGTTAAGAATAAGTAATAAAACATTTTTAATGAAGCAAGATACTTTTTCAAGAAAGCAAACACTTGTATAAAGGACCCTGGCTGTTAGAGACATCCTTCTTTTTTACAGTCTCATTATCTCATGTTATCTCGTTAAGAAAATAAAATATTATTGCAAGTGTTCAGATTAAATGCTATTAAAAATGAAAATAGAGCATCAAAATAAAGGAGACTGGATGCATCAGTTTTCAGAGTGATTTAAAACTAAAACAAAACGTGAGACCCTTCCAAAGTTTAATAATTGTTAGAATCCAGTTTGCCTATTACTGTTTTCATGTGAGAACCAAACTTCTAAGTATCTAGGAGGCGTTATGCAGAATGTAACTGTTAGTGCTTTGCCATAAATAATTTGCTTCCTTTTCCATATACAGCATCTAAGATACTCTGTTGAGCTGATTGTTAGAAAATCCCTCAACTCAGAGATTTCTTTTTATTTGTTCCCTGAAAACATAGCTAAATATGTGGAACTGTAACCTTTTGTATTTAAATTGGCATAACTTTTTGTTGTTTGGCATTCGTCGGGGAAATACTGAAGCAAGTGGTTCAGCAAGTTTTTAAAAAGGACGAACATTTTGGTATGTATGTAATTTCTCAGTTCTGGTTGAAAAAAGATCCATGAGAGACTGTGCCTGTGCATTCAGAAATAATTTTTTTTTATGCTATTGTATAATTAGGGAAAACTTGGAAAATCGGAGGCCTTGCTATCTTGGTTGGATTGGTGATTCATCTATGCTTTTTGTTGCAATAAAAAATATAATATTTGATGTAAAAGGCAAAATCACTGAAGCTGAAATTTCTGTTGTAGTGTTCTATTTTTTCCGTCATTGAAAGGGAGGCTGATTACTTATTTAAAAAATAAGTTTGCTTCTGCAACAGTTCTACAGATGGTTTCATGATGGATTTAATACCTTTCTAAGCTCTCTCGCTATCAGAAATGGGTTGGTGCAAGTAGGCTTTTGACCAGCAGGTGGCATGAAAACCAAGTGTTGTACCTATGCTATCTGTGGAATGTGCATCCTTTTCTCGGTGTTACTCGCCTGTGTAATTGAGACCGTTGGCAAGGTATATATACTTTATTATGAAAAAGCAATTTATTTTCAAGATTCTTAAGATATAATCAGAAACCCAATAGCATTTTCTTTTTTTAAGAAACAACCGTAGTCGATTGTACTTTATGTATAAGAAATGTTGCACCTCTACACTAACCTCTGGCTTGGCACTTCTGTGTATCTATCAGCACTAGAAGAAGAGAATTAGAATTTTTCTAACTGAAGAATTTTGAATTCCTCTTTTTTTCATGATGTGTATTCTGGATAATACACAGTGGCTCAGAAGAGTAGTTAAATCTCACATAATGCATTGGTGGACCTAGTAGCCAGAGTGTTTTCTTGGATACACAGCAGAGCAGCCTGGCTTATCTTAATTTGTTTTTGTGTGATGTGATGATCACAAATTGAATAGCACTCTTGTCAATCCATGCAGTGTATATTGCCTGCAAATCTTTACTGCTGAAATACAAAACAGATGTAAAAGGAGCAATGTGCTGTGCTCTGTGTGTAGGGGGTAGGATTGTAATACTGATGAAAGGGGATATAGGAGAGTACTGTTAAGAGCTCAGAATTTTGTTGTCAGGCCAGCAGTACCTTCTCAGTGCTGTACCTGGGGACTCACAGGAAGCAGTGCCTTCATAACATTTGGCCGGTGAAGCATGTCAGTTTTCTTTTCCTGAGAGGTACTGGTTGTCGTGTTGAGCCCTGAAAGGGAGCTGTTAGTTTCAACATGGAGCATTTATTCCATATGTTAGGAAAAACCCTTAAAAGGGATGTTAGATAAATGTATCCATGGGCATAAATGGCTACGTAGATGAAATATTGTAACTTTTACACTTTGAATATTAAAATGCGTATTGTTTACAGTGTCTAAAATAGTATATGAATTATTGTGTGTTATTAGTACTTATTCATGTTATGTATCTTACTGGATTCTTCTAAATGAATTAGTTTCTCAGAATTTTTGTGTATGTTAATAATTATTAATGAATTGTCTTTATTGATCTCATAATTTTAAACAAGGCACCTTTAGCTCCTAACACTCTAAAACAGGAGAATTCCTATCCCTGCTTCCTAAAGTAATGTGCAAGTTAATACGATACCCATGGATAGTTTATTTGAGCTTATCCTGGAAAATGAAAACTAAGTGGTGGATTCTTATTACTTTATTTAGGTAGTTTGTGATAAAGCTCGGCTATATTTCTTCACTGGTTAAATATCTTAAAAATGCTGTTAATATTGAAATGAACGACTTTTCCAGTGGTTGTATAAGAGGAAATGCTTGCTTGTATATGTTATAGAGCTACAGTTCAGTCTGCTAGTCTGTACATACAGGTATCTGCTTCTTTGGGTGTATTACAGCTGCCTTTATCTCAATGACAGCTTAAGTGTGGATCTGTCAATTCTGGCTGCTAATTTTGATGAAACATTCCATTTCCAATTGTAGAATCATAGCATTATCAGGATTGGAAAGGACCTTAAAGATCATCTATTTCCAAACCCCCCTGCCATGGACAGGGACATCCCCCACTAGACCAGGCTGCTCAGAGCCCCATCCAGCCTGGCCTTAAAAACTTCCAGGGATGGGGCTTCCACCACCTCTCTGGGCAACCTGTGCCAGTGTCTCACCACCCTCATGGTGAAGAACTTCTTCCTAACGTCCAACCTGAACCGATCCATCTCTAGCTTCAATCCATTCCCTCTAGTCCTATCACTACCCAACATCCTAAAAAGCCCCTCACCAGCTTTCTTGTAGCCCCCTTGAGATACTGGAAGGGCACAATAAGGTCTTCTTGGAACCTTCTTCTCCACAGACTGAACAGCCTCAACTCTCTCAGTCTGTCTTCACAGGAGAGGTGCTCCAGCCCCTCTAATCATCCTCGTGGCCCTTCTCTGGACATGCTCCAGCACATCCATATCTTTTGCCATAGCTGATTTAAGTAACACTTTACAGAGTAACAGAGCTTTCGGAACTTGCAGAGATAAGAAGCAGATGGATAGTGTGTTGCCATACCCTTTTCATTTTTTACATTTTTTTTTTTTTCCTTGGAAAGCTTTAAAAGCATCACATTGAAGAAGACTCTTGGGGAATGGAACAGGCGGTAGTGATACTATAAGTTTCTGATTTATGTGTGATGGCTACATCATACATATGTTGGTCTGGATAGAATATGTTAATGGTTATCTTCATTTTTATTTACTTCCACAGTGATTTTTCAAACTGATCTAAGAAAAATGTGCACATCTTCCAGCTCCCAATGTTGTATGTGCCTTTGGCTTTCATGCTACTGTAACTTTGCTTAATGATGATCTGCTCTCCATTAGGATTTCTAATGAAATCCTTTTGTCCCACAGCATTGCAGAGTGACAGTACGGAAGGATTGATGTGCATATATATATATATATATAGAAAGGAAGGTGGAAAAGTTTTGGGTTAAACAGTTTTGACGGATTTTTTGTGTGTGAAATAGACAAAAATATAGTGTGTGTGAATAGGGTGTTTGAAATTAAATGTAAAACACTGGGTAAATTTCTCTAGGAACTGAAACTACTTTCAGAGTGCTACCGAACAGAAATGGGATCTGTGTTACGATTTCCTAATCATACGCACAGTATGATTATTTTGGTGTGGCATATAAAAGTGACTCAATTTCTCCTATGACCATTCAGAAAGATAAGCTTTGGCTCCTTTGTGGAATTGTAATGTCATCTTCCACCGACAGTTTATTCTCCAATCTATCCTTAAAAGTAACTTCAGAAGGTGTCAATGTACAGTTTTTGTGTTTGAAAACTTCAGACCTGTGATGCGTCTTGAGGAGAAATAAAGTGGGATCCACCTCTGGGAGACAGTCAAAGATGTAGTCAGAATTTCATTCATAGTGTAGGAAGCTACGTTGCTATAGTCTCTGAAAGACTTTAGCATCAGCTCCGAGTGTCATTGCTAGAAGACTCGGTCTTCTAGCAAATCTCTGTGATTGCATGGGTGAAATAAATCTCCTTTGTGATCAAGAACATATGTATGACAAACATTTTGTTTGAGATGAGGTTTGTCTACGTTTCCCATTTTGTTTTAAATATGATGTTTGCCTTTAGGTTGAAAAGAGAAAGAGAACTGTTTCTTTGGAAGGTAAGCAGGTCCAAATGAATACTACTGAATGTGTTTCTTGGAGCTGCAATCATAACCACTACTTGCAGCACCAAATATCCCTGCAGAATAGAAAACTTTTCTGTCTGCAGTGAGGAAGGTAAGCTATTGAGCTACTGAAGTTTGGATATCAGGAATCTCTGCTACTTATGTAAGAGCCTTTGCATTTGTGGTGAGACGGGAACACTGTATCTTGAATGATACATCTTCGCTATGTGTTGTATAAACTATGTTAAGAATATGCTCAGATTGTTTGTGCTTCACTTTGAGACAAGATTAAAAGGCAGTAAGACAAGCTCATTGAACTTGAAGGTTCCAAGTAGATTTGAACTTGATGCAGCCTTTGAATTTCAGACTTAAAATAAAAAGCCTTTTTGCTATGTGCCAAACTGATGCTTCAGTTTTTCTTTTTTTAAATTCTGTAGCTGGCCCTGTGCAGTTTTCCTTTTTCTCATACTTTGTCTGATTAGGTTAAGCTTGTTGCACTGAGAAATTCGAAAAAGGGAGGTATGGAAATGTATGCAAAGTAAATGTTTAAGAAACATTTCTGAGTTACAAAAATCATGTTGTTTAAGCTTTTTCATTCTAGAATCCAAAGTAGTCTTTAAAGATATGAAAGCTCTGCAAACTGAAACAAGAATAATCTAGGACTGTGCAGTGTTGCTGAGGGAAGAAGCAGTTTGTTATGGGAACTGCAGCTGAGTCTTCTGGGACAGTAACCACTAGCACCCAGTGAGGCAACTCAGCTGCTACCTGCTGTTGGGCAAAAGGAAACGTGGCAATTATTTGGCTGTGTTAGTGATGTAGCAGGATAGTTGCTGCCTGGGAGTTAGTGGGTAGCAGTTAAAAGAAATAGAAGTTTATTTACTATGACTTGGCCTCTTTGATGCTGTTAGGTGGTTGGTTCTTTTTTTGGGGTGCGGGGGGGAGAGGATGTCGAGAGTGAAAAAGAGCTGCATTTTTCTCCCATTCTCCCACCTTTAAGTGCTGTGCTTCCTTAATAACGTTTTTTTTTTTTAAAAGCTATCTTCTATATCTTCTTTTTCTATTAGTTATGTATTAACCTTTTCCAGCATCACGTTGCCACAATTCTGCTGGCAGACCAATAGAATTTGGAAGCTGGTTCTTAAATCTTGATCTTAAATGATTTGAATGATAAAATAGTAATTTTGGATTGACTTGTGGCGATCCAAAGACAACGTGTGGAAAATATGTGGATGAAGCTCTTCAGCTGTGTGCAGAGGTTAGGTCTGGTTTGATGCATGAATTTTTGTGTGTGTGTGTGTGTGAACTGCTTCTGTTAGCCATTAATTTTCACATATGCATAAGCAGTGTTTACATGAGTTTGTTTCAAAACTGTTATAACTACAGCTTCCAACAGGGCATACTGGTATGCTCTTGTTCTTCTCTCTTCTCTAATGTGCTTAGAGAAAGGCTGCACAGGAATTAGTGTTGAACACGTCCATATTTTTCCATTGCTGTATTTGTAAAAACAGATATCTGTACTTATAGTGTGTCCACTTAATTGGCCTTCTGCAAATATGGAACCAGAAGTATTTTAATTTTTCTACCACCAGTTACTTGAATAGTATTTTAATTTTTCTAGCACCAGTTACTTGAATAGCTCATCAGTGAATGAGAATACAATGGGAAGTTTCCTTTTTAACAGTGCTGGGGAAAAACAGTTACTATTCTTTTGAATTGCAAGTTATCAGAATGTAAGGTAATTATTGCATTGCTTGTTATCTATTCTAAGCATTAGATTTTTCACATTTAGGAACAAAACAATTATTTAAAAAACTCAGTGATGGTGATTTGATGCTGTGCAGTATTTAAGCTATAGGAAATAGCCCTAAGAGAGAGGTTTAGAGGAGAGAGTATGAGCTGTTCCATGGTGTGTAATAAATATGATTTCTCATATGCTACCGTGGAAGTGGCAGCCACACATGGGATATGCATATACATAAAATCAAAATTAAATCTGCATTGTAAAGCTGTAGTTACATACTCATACATATTTTCATATGCTCAGATTTTATCTCTTAGTTGGGTGATTTTGGTTATAGTTCAAAATTCGTTCTGTTGGTAGATATTCTTTTCTAAGTGAAGCAATATGATATATGATTAATGCAAAAAAGCTATACGCTTAAACAAAACAAAAAAACACCTCCAAAAACAGTTGAAGGAGAAAATAAACTTTCTAAATTTGTGTAATTGTCCTGAAAACTTTCTGCTACTGTGTTTCTTTTCTGCTTTAAATACACATTCACTTAGCTACATGTATATAAATTAATTCTGAAACTTTCTTCACATTTAATTGGGTCAAATGATGCATTTATAGGGGAGAAAGATTTTGGAAGCAGTTGAGGTTATTTATTGTCTGTCTTACAATAGTTTTGCCTTCCCTGACTGGAGCTGGAGGAGGGGAAAGAAATTTTCTTCATATTTTGTTTACATGTGCTACTTTGTGGGGTGTGTGTGTGGTCTGCCTTTTTACCACAGGTGATGTGAAGGAATCTGTGAGGCACTTTTCTGTATTTCATACTTCTGTAAGGATAGTCCTGTTAAAATGTTACAAAGAGCATGTTTATACTTCATGATTTTCCTTCTAAACCATGATTTTTTTCGGTACTGTGATCTTGTCTGCTGTGGTTTTGATCATTAATATTACTGAAATAATCAGGTGAACAGTAATGAAAACTTCCAGACAAAAATAGCAGGATTTATGCTATTTCAAACACATAAACACACCTTGGTAACATATAAAAAGATCCATACATTGAGATAAAATATTCAGTTGACATTTGCCTTTTTAGTTGGAAACCTTCAGTACCTTCTTGATATGCCTTTATAAACTGCAGCATAAGCTTAGAAAATGCAGCTTGTAGAATTGGCAGTGAATGCACTTTTCACTGAAGAGTGATTTTGTACTTTTTTACCTGGGATTAATCTCCTCCTTCGCTGGAAGGTAGTATTCTCTGTTTCATTCTCATTCCTTCTAGTATTATTAAGGTAGCTCTACCAATGACATTTAGCTTCTTGTAGAACAAAGTAGTACTTGTGCCCTGTTTGTCTGTACTTGGAAAGTTTCTTCAGGCAGCTGACATCTTTGCTTTGCCTGCTTACAATTTTTTGTAAATTGCCTGTGTACACAGTTATATAAAGTTCTGTGATACTTGGTTTGTTGGATTGTGGACCTTTCACATCTGTGCCTATCAGTGATACGTTACTTGGTGGCCTGACTACTACTGCACTGTTTTTGTTCAAGTAATGAATTAATAGAATTTTTCATGCCTTTTAGACCTCTTGGCTAGATAGAGCACTTTTAATTCATGTATCTAAATTAGTTGGTTATCTATAGTTAGATATGCTAAAATGATTGTTGGAAAAAAAACCCCTACACTTCAGTATTACTTACTTTTAAAGTAATTGATAAGTTGTGCATTGAGGTTTTGGATTTCAGTGATTAAAATAAAACTTCTGTAAATATGTATTTAGATTGGGTATACAAATGCAAACAGCCTTGCAGCTGAAACCTGTCGTGTGTCCTGAGAGACAAATGCTAAGGTTTTGCCTCTCGCACTTGAAATTTGACACGCTTTGGTTATTGCTTCAAAATCATTTTTGCTGTCCTCACTGGAAGCCTAACAGCAGCATTTAAATTGTGATTGATTTGCCTGTGTCTTCTTTGGAAACAGAAATATAGAAGAGAGAGGATGTGAGGGTGCGTGAATGGGAATGACTAAGAGAAAGTCTTAAAGAGAAAGTTTTAAAGTGTTAACTAAGAAGAAAGGATTATATTTTGAAATGGAAATGGGGAAAGAGTAGTATTGGGAGGAACCCAAAGAAGATGCCCTAATGTAGCTCTGTTTTCCCTTTGTTTCACAGAGGTGAGGGATCTGGTTAGTCACTTGGTAGATTCTGTAAAGTGAAGTAATTCTTACCAGATTCGGCATGCTGTTTAAAGAAATGTTAGACTTCATAAATAAATTAAGTCAGGACTGCTGAGTAACCTTTGTCAGAGAGGAGGTCAGACTTGAGGGTCACAATGCTCCCTTCTGGCCTATGAATCTATAAATCTATTGGTGTGTTTGATTTCCTTGTCTCCCTCTTGTGGAACTGAAGTTTTGGTCAGTAAGAGCTTCTGCTTTCTGAACTGAAATAGGACTCTGATCCTGTAACTGAAATCGGTAATGCCTAAGCTGAAGCCTTAAGCTATTGAACTGATGCTGTGGGTGCATTTGGAGCTGGCAACTTGGAGACAGGGAAGGGAAAACATGGCCAGTTAATATGTAACTCTGATAAAAGTGAACTTTTTAAAAACGATACGACTAGAGGTCTCAGAGAAGTGTAGCTTAGCGGAGCTCTGAAATGTTTTTGGTTTTGTTTCTTTTTTAATCTAAAAGTTTAAAATAATGCTAATGCATTTCAGTCATATGAGGAAAAGCAGTAGTGGGGGAGGGGAAAACAGAGCAGCCTTTTCTTTCTCTGTTCTTCAGATAAGCTGTTATTGCTCAGTGTTATCCTTTCAGCAGTCCTTCATTTTTTTGTTCTAAATGCTTTTGCCCCTAGCAGGTTTTACTACTATGGAATGTACATGGACCGCTTCTCAAAATGATGCGATCTGACAGGAAATCAATATTTTTTTCATACTAGATTTGAAGGTGTGATTGTTGTAATCCTCATCTTAAGACTGTTAATGGGCGAATAGATAATAGTGCGATGACAGCTTTTTGGGGAAAAAAAAAATTTAAAAAAATCAATTATCTGTTTAACCGGCAGCTTAGCTGATAAGGAGAGTCTAGTACCTCTTTGCTCCTTACAGTCTGTGCTTTTTCAGACGTAACTTTTCCGGATTCATCACCTCGTTTTTGACGGAGAGCGAGCTTTATTCGCTTCACTCCGGTCAGCTGAGCCGAGGCGAGACGTGCCCAAGGTCACAGCCCGACCTGCCCGCTGCCTGCGCCGTTCCGCGCCCCTCGGGCGGCCGGCACGCCCGCCCGCCCTCCCTTTGTTTTTCAGCGGCTCCGCTCGGGAACTCCCGCAGGGGCGACTTCTTAGCGAGCGCTTCTCACAGCACGCTATTGCTGTCGCATTTTGCACGTAAAGGAAAACTTGTTATTCATCTCTTGCCTGCCCTGAATTGGAAGATGATGAGACGGAGCAAGGTAAACAAGCTGAAACAGACGGTGAAATTGCACATGATGGGGATGCTGTGCCCCTCATGCCGTGGGTTAACGCTCCACCTGAAGACTTTTGCGTTTAAGCGATTTTTACCTCAGCGTATTTTGAGCCGGTGCTAATAGGGCCCGTTTGTGACACCGCCTCGCGGCGCGGCGGGGCGGACTGGCATCCCGGCCGTGCCGGGGAGCGGGCCGGGCCCGGCGGCGGCACGCGGGGGGCGGTGCGCTCCGTCCTCGGCCACGGGCCCGCACCTGGCAGCAGGGCGAGGCCGCCGGCGGACACGGGGCGCTGGGTCGGGGCCGCCTCGGCCTCGCGGGGGCCGTTGCCGGGCCGGTCCCGTCGCGCTCCGGTGTGTGCGCGCGCGCGCAGACTGCCCCGTCGGCGCGCGGCGAAGTTGCCGGGCTGCCCAACTCGCCCGGTCACGTGCGCCGGGCAGCGCCAATCGGCGCAGCCGGTGATGTCAGCGCTCGGCAGCCGCGGGGATGCGGGGCGCGAGCAGTCCGGCATGGCCAGGCGCCGGGCGGCGTGAGGGCGGCGGGGCGGCGCCATGGACGAGCCGGGCATCCTGCGGAGACGGGGGCTGCAGGTACGGGCGGGCGGGCCCCGCCTCCCCCCAGTTTCGAAGTTGCCCTCACCTGCCGCGAGGCGTGCCGGCGGGCCCGGCGGCAGCGGTGGGGGGGGAACACACCTGTGGGCGAGAGGGGCGGCGTGCGGGGCCGCGGGGCGGCGCGGACATTGGCCCCGGGGAGCTGTCGGACGACCGGGGCGCGGCGGCTGTGGGCGGCCACCGAAGAGTTCCCCGACGCGCCGGCGGCGCAGCCTGCGCCCGGGCGCTGCCCGCTGAGCCGGCTCGGCGGGAGCGTTTGTTCCCGTTAGCAGCGCTCTGGGCGTGGGGAACGGGCGGCCGTTGCCGGGGGCAGAAAGTTTGTGCCGCTGCCGGCGCCCTGGGCGTTTGCGCCGTGCGCTGTCGGACGGCGGGACGGGAGCGGTGCCGCTTGCGGCTGGCGTCTGGCTGACTTTCCCGTCGGCGTTCGTCAACTCCGAAAAATGACACTTCCCGAATGGACCGTGGGTTACGGCAAAATGATGGTGCCGTGTGTCGTTGGACTCGGGGCTGGAGCGGTATACTCTTTCTGGATCGTTTATTAAACGCCCACTTTATTTATTTATTTATTTATTTGGACGGAAAGTGTGTTATTAAAGAGCATGTGACAACAATCGAGTATAGGGTGTAGTTACTTTTTTTTTTTTTTAAAAAACTATTTCGCCAAAACGGAGCACCACCTCAAACTATATCAAGTCTGACCCATTGTTTAGAAAACCCCTTTGCTCAAGTCCCCTCAGCGATGAATGTACTTCCTTTCTTTTGTTTTCCTTTACATCCGCAGTATTTCAATGGGAGGACGGTGGAGAGGAAAGCCTCCTTACGTTTGGGATCGTGTTTCTTAAGTAATGTAAATGTGCTTATAATGTTTAAAATGATACGAACTTGCACAGTTCTGAACTTTTCAGACAGATGCCCTTTCTGATCAGTGCTTTTAGCTTACTGCTGATAAAGTGTGATGGTTTTATTTAGATGGCTTAAGACAAGTATAATCTATAACCCATGTTGCTGCATAGCACAGAGGAGTCATAAAGTCCTTTGGGACTTCTTAGTCTTTTAAGAATCCATTTGCTTTTCTTCTTTTGCGGTGGTGTTCGCCTGTGGAATAACTTTCATAAAGAGATTCTGAGATTGTTTTTAGTCGTATCTTTTCTATTAATTAATTGTAAAGTGGGAAGGAGGCTCTCTGCTGCAGGTTGGGACTGATGATGACAGCTTTTAAAGGAGAGAATTTAAAAGTTTTGAGAGGTAGACCTTCACAGTGAAACTGTATTTCCTCGTGCTAAACCTGCTGGAATCCGTTGAGTAGTGTAAACCGGATTTCTGCCTTTTGACGAGAGTTGAACAACAGTTTGTTCTGATTAAGGGATAGTTTAAACCTCTGTGTGAAAGGCTGTTGTTGAGGTCTGCAAGTGTTGGTTTTGAGGGTTGTTTTTTGTTGTTGCTTTATCTTCTGTAACTTTAAGAAGGAAATTTCGAATGAATACTAAGAACATTTCACAGAATACTTGCTTGTTCCTTCGTTTGCTTACATGGTCACTTAATAGTATTAAAAGCTATATGATGAATAATCCCAGTAACATAAAAACAAATTCACACTTGCAGTGCATGCAGTAAATTGTTTTTAAAGATGTCTACCTCATGACTGTCATGAGAATCTGATTTTAGGGTGGAGAAAAACGGCCAGTGGGAAAAAGTGCTCAATTTGATATGCTCTCATCTAGAGGAAGCTGGACAGTGAGAAATTCTATTTACACTGAAGTTGTATTCGTTAGACCCTTAACTGAATCTGTTTTCATGTTTTTCTCTTGCTGCCCTTATATTCTTCTGTTCTTGTCTTCACCTGTTGTCCATACAACCAGTCTAGAGACTAGAGTGATGCATTTATGAGCTGGAAAGCAGATATCGCAAGGAGTATAACCCCTGTTTAATTTTTGTTAGTAAATACTGATTAGATGAAGTCTCAAGAGTTGTCTGCTTGGCTGGAATTTTCTTTTTATAGTACATCCCAAAGTAATGAGGTGGCTGTTTTCCTAGTAGCAGTATATGTTCTTACCATTAAAAAAAACCCCGACCCTAAATAATAATTCCGCTGTTATGTTGTTCTGTGGGAATAATCCATGTATCTTTTGTCCTCTCTTCATTTTCATATGTTACTGATACTTCCCTTTAAAGGCTATTGAGGACATTCCAAAAGGTATTAAAGAAAAAGAAAAAAAAGAACAGTTCTGGATTAAGACTGTTCTGAAGTACCTGTGGTCTAAAAGCTAATCTCTGATCTGTCTGCTGACTTCACTTCATATGACTTTGTCAGTTCTTTCGCTTAAAAGTAGAAATTATAAAAGCAAGTAAATCTGCGTAAAAGCTGTGTGCTTTCTTAGGTGAAGGTGCATTTAAATTAAACCAGTTATATAATGAGAAACAGCATATGCTTAAAATAAAAGCCAAGTCAATTTTTTTCTTTCTGTTTTCTTCAAAGCTTGATTTACAGGACACACAAACTATTTCCTTTTAGATGGGAACCTGATGTAGTTATTTTTAATGCCATGTACCATCATGCTGTGTTTAAAAAATGCCAGGAGGCAGCTTGAATTGAATCTCAAAATATGTCTTAAGTAAGTATATAGACTTGGATAAATCTCATTTTGGGTTGGTGTGTGGAAGATTTTTCTGGTGCTCAGGCTTCTAAGAGATAGATACACTTATTTCATTGTACTACAACCTCTTTCTTTATGTCCAGTTACTCATATTGTTTGTTATAGAATCATAGAATGGCCTAGGCTGGAAGGGTCCTTAGAGATCATTTAATCCATTCATAGAGAAATTAAAGCTTCTGAGTCTGTAGTATGTGCTTCTTTTCAGTAACCAGATTCTAAAGCTCCAGTTACAAAGAACACATTTTAAATGTAGGAAACACTGGGGAAAATTGACTATTTCAGCTTCTGAAAATGCTAATTCTAATGTGAATTGAAATAGGTATCTCTTGCAAATAGGATAAAAAAGGATGGAAAACAGCTAACTGCTTCTTGCATATTCTTCATCATGTTTTTTGACTGCATTCTGCTACTAGGCTTTGTTTTACAGTTCTTCCATGAATTTGTCTCGTAGATGTTTGTCTGAGCAGTGTGTTTCCTACGGCTTTAGACCAAAGACTCCAAACCCACATGGTGGTGGGTATAGGTATTTCCTTCAGTCTATTAGAAGGATATGGGAATGTGGCAGAAAACTTGCTGCCAGATGCAGCCAGCTTCAGACATGCTTCCAGAGCTGATGAATCTTTCTCTTTGTCAGAGAACAGATGCTTTGGGCCTTCTCTTTTCCTTTTGCTAATTTCGGTTCTACCTCTAAGTGGCTGGTAAGCAATGTCTTGTAAATCTTGGGGTAATTACATGAGCTTTTTTTAATTAGAGTTGCAGAGGAATTGATCAACAACAGAGAAATCAGCTGTATGTGAAACCTCCAAATGTCAAGAAAATGCTGTATTTATTTGTTTCCTTGTCTCTAGGTATGTTCTTTTGTAAATGCTGGAAAGCTTTGATGGGGTCTAAGGCTTCTTTAAATTCAGGATAACTGCATAGCATTAAGTTTGCTGAGATGTGATTTTAGCCAGTGTGGAAACTACCAATTTAAAATTTTTTAATACTGTACTTCATACATTGATTTGGGGGCTTGGCGGGGGGGGGGGGGGCTAAAAAGAATTTAATTACAGAATTCAGACCCGTTGCTGTAGAAATGGAAACAGACAGTGTAAAGGAAAATGTGGTATAAATGGAGTGTTGCTATTTTGGCAGAACTGAGTTGTCAGTTTATACTAATTCCGTACATTTCTTGAAAAGATGGCAAGGGTCACAGTAATTATGCAGCCTTCAGTGCTTCTTTCCTCCACTTCCAGGACAGGAAAATCACCGAGCTGTTGTAGACAAATGTTTTGACCTTTGGTACGTCAAGTGTTCAGACCTTTGCAAAGAGTAAAACCTTACAGATTTTTCAAAGTCTGTTGTTACTGTTTCACCTGCAAATGCTGTCTGAGAAATCAGATAGAAAGGAAATAATTTCCAAGGAAAAACAGGCTTATTTGTGACTCCTAAACATATGCAATTTCCTGGGAATAGGAGGCTTTGAGAAAATAATTCTTTCTGAAATACTGAAAATTGACATGTGCAGTGAAAGGGTCAACTGGGAAGCCGTGTTCTATAGGAGAGAAAAAGAAATAATGAGACTGTAACTGTCTCTTCTTTGGATGCAGTTTGTACTTGGGAGTGTATTCTTGGGGTGGTCTGCTGAGGGACAAAATCACTGTAGAATGGAAGGGACCTTTAAAGATCATCTAGTCCAACACCCCACAGTGAGCAGAGACATCTTGTTCTTGCTAAAGAGCTTGTATCTTTCCATTTCCACACTCCGGTCACAGGAGCCATCCCAGCACATCTTTGTGGTGTCAGTAAGATCACAGGTGTGCACATGCCTCTAACTTCTTTTGTTTATTCCCCATGCTACATGCGTTTGCATAGAGGCATTTAAGTTGAGCCCCCACTGAACCTGACTTACTGACTGGATTTCCTTGGTGCTGCTCTTCAGATTCTCTCCTGCTGACTTGTGATTCATCTCCAGACTCTGGGCACTTGTTGCTGACACTGGCATCAAACTGGTTGGAGTGGAACGGATTGAGGTTCCCCTTCCCCAGCAATTTTAGTTTAAAGCCTCTTCCCCAGCTTGCAAGCATGTGGTCAAAGGTGCTCTTCCCCTGCACTGACAGATAGACCCCGTCAGCCCCCAGTAGACCAGATCTGTCAAAGCAAGTCTCATGGCCTAAGCAGCTAAACCTCTGGCTGTGGCACCAGTCCCATAACCAGCTGTTTACTCACCAGATGGGACTGGCCCTTTCAAACCTCTTTCCTTTGACCGGGAGGATTGATGAAAAAACTCCTTGTGTTCCAGAGCTGCTTCTCTTAGTGCTCTTCATGATGGTCCTTGGATTGTTCTTGGCTGTGATAAAATGATAAAAGCTGGAGAAAATTAGACTTTGGCCTGTGTTGCAAACTGAAAAGAAAGGATGGAAAAGTCACTCTTACACATGAGGTTCTCAAAGGGTTCTTCGTAATTTACGCTGACTCGAATACTGGTTACAAGTGTTTTTCCTCCTGCTAGGCAAGAGAGACCCAATCCATTTTCTCTGCTGGTGTTTCTGTACTGGTAATCATGGATTTACAATATGAAAGAGAAGTTATGTAGTTGTGAATCAGGCTTGATATGTGTCTCTGCCTCTTGGTGAGCATGTGGAAGAAAAATCTGTGGAGAGCGTGGAACCAGAGAAGGATTAAAAAAACCCCCAACTTTGCAATTTGCAGTTTCTAGTAGATTGAGATTGACCATTTGAGAAGATGGGATATATGTCTTACTGTGTTGTGTGGGAATAGCTGTGTGACTACATGTTGCATTCATCCTCTGCTTAGCAGTTGCCAACTCGTTTCTAATACATTATTTCTTCAGGGGCTGCATCTGCAAAGTAGTGCTCAGAATTACTTAAATTGTGACCCTTGCTCTTTCATCGTACAAGGTGTTTGCACGAACAGCATACATAGATGTAAAATGTAACCCCCCCCTCAAATTCTGTGTATTACTGGTAAATTATTATGTTTTTTCCTTATAGAGCCATCTTTATTTTTAAGTGATTCTAGGCACTGTTGTAGGAGATGGAGCATTTTAAATCTGTTGGGTTTTTTTTGGGGTGGGGGGATGTGTACTTTAGGATAGATGTTTTCTTTAAGTAAATGGTAGGCAGTAATGTTTGCCTTTAGGAAGCAAAGCACCAGCCCTTTGAGTGAAGAGACACTGATGGAAAGAATGCTTTTCCTCCTCTCATTAGCTGTCGCTTCTGCAGGCCTAATAGAGCGTACAATCTCTTGGATCAGTTAAATCACCTCTATTTTCCAGGCATTTGTGTGCTGTTACATGTTTGTCAGGTCTTCCAAAGGGCTTTGTGTCATATATTTTGCTATTATTTGAGCTGTGAGAGCTTTTCTGAAAGGGTTAACCTTTTCTTCTGTCTTTGCCACTTTTGGTGTTGTGGACACTTTATTTCAAGGTCTAAAATGAAAACTGGAAAAAAAAAAAACCTCCGTGCGTTCACAGCTGAAATACTTGTAACAGGTCCAAACTTGCTGTCTCTAGCCCATATTGCACTTCTTGCTAATGCCTTCTGGTAATTGCAGTAGCATTTCTTGATAATGTCTACAATATGTCACAAAGCTGACTGACTGTTTTGTATTATGTTGTAAGACGAAGCATAAACTTAATGTTCCTTCATGAGCGCACCAAAGGATTTGACATCAGTGGAATCTGTAATGATTTGAACTGAACTTGGTTGTGTTCTAGGAGTCATAAACAAAACTAGCTTTGGATGCTAGGCCACTCTCCATCATCTTTGGTAAGTCGTGGGTAACAGGTGAGGTGCCTGAAGACTGGAGGAAAGCGAATGTCACTCCAGTCTATAAGAAGGGCAGGAAGGATGACCCGAGTAACTACAGACCGGTCAGCCTCACCTCCATCCCTGGAAAGGTGATGGAACATCTTATCCTTGACACTGTCTCTAGGCATATCAAGGATAAGAAGGTTATTAGGGGCAGTCAGCATGGCTTTGCCAAGGGGAAGTCATGTTTGACCAACCTGATAGCCTTTTACGAAGACATAACCAGGTGGATGGATGGTGGCCATGCAGTGGACGTGGTCTACCTGGACATCAGCAAGGCCTTTGACACCGTCTCCCACAGCATCCTCATAGGTAAACTGAGGAAGTGTGGTTTGGATGACCAAGTAGTGAGGTGGGTCGAGAACTGGTTGAAGGAAAGAAGCCAGAGGGTTGTGGTCAATGGGGCCGAGTCTGGCTGGATGCCTGTGTCTAGTGGGGTCCCTCAGGGGTCAGTGCTTGGGCCGGTGCTGTTTAATATATTCATCAATGATCTGGATGAGGGATTAGAGAATGTTGTCAGCAAGTTTGCTGATGATACGAAGTTGGGGGGAGTGGTTGACACACCAGAAGGCTGTGCAGCCATTCAGAGAGACCTGGACAGGCTGGAGGGCTGGGCGGGGAGAAATCTGATGAAGTTTAATAAGGGCAAGTGTAGAGTTTTGCACTTGGGAAAAAATAACCCCATGTGCCAATATAGGTTGGGGACTGCCCTGCTGGAGAGCAGTGCAGGGGAAAGGGACCTGGGGGTTCTAGTGGACAGCAGGATGACCATGAGCCAGCAGTGTGCCCTCGTGGCCAAGAAGGCCAATGGCATCCTGGGGTGTATTAGAAGGGGAGTAGCAAGTAGGTCAAGAGAGGTCCTCCTGCCCCTCTACTCTGCCCTGGTGAGGCCGCATCTGGAATATTGTGTCCAGTTCTGGGCCCCTCAGTTCAAGAAGGACAGGGAGCTGCTTGAGAGAGTCCAGCGTAGAGCCACAAAGATGGTGAAGGGAGTGGAGCATCTCCCTTATGAGGAAAGGCTGAAGGAGCTGGATCTCTTTAGCTTGGAGAAGAGGAGGCTGAGGGGTGACCTCATCAATGTTTATAAATATGTCAAGGGGGAATGTCAGGAGGATGGAGCCAGGCTCTTTTCAGCGGCGTCCACTGACAGGACAAGGGGCAATGGGTGGAAGCTGGAACACAGGAGGTTCCAGAAAAATATGAGGAAAAACTTTTTCACTGTGAGGGTGACTGAGCACTGGAACAGGCTGCCTAGGGAGGTTGTGGAATCTCCATCTCTTGAGACATTCAAAACCCGCCTGGACGCGTTCCTGTGCGCTCTAGTGTAGGTGATCCTGCTCTGGCAGGGGGGTTGGACTAGATGATCTTTGAGGTCCCTTCCAACCTTTAACATTCTGTGATTCTGTGATGGAGTCCTCTGTGCATTCATTAGCTCCTGTTTCTGAGTCACTTGGCTTATCCCCAAAACCTGCTGTGGTGTGTGTGGTTTTTTTTTTTCCTCCTCTTTTGTTAGCCATGCTAAGAATAGCTGTAGGAAGGATAGTAGCTTCTGATTGGAACAGGTGCTTTTTTTCCCAGTTCCGTGGGTAGTTCTTGGTTTCAAAATGGTTTTGTTAGCATTGGTTTTTACTCACTTCGTCACAGCTAATTAAACCAGTAGTTTTCCATATCTTCTTTTTGAAATTCTTTGTAAGATGCTTCATTCAAGTTTAATGCAGTTTTGGCTGCAATACCACTTCGTCTGCCATGTTCAACATAATGATTTGAGATTTGCTTTCACCTAATGATATGCTACATTTACTTTTAAAGTCTAAAGTTTTCCATTTCTTATTTTAGGGGTTTTATCAGGCTTGCCCATAGATTTTGAGATGCTATTAGTTGCTTTTCATAGTAGACTGAAGCAGAAAACTTTTTTTGCTTATGGCAGGGTCAGTTGTCCACTTGAACATAAGAATTACATAAAAATACATGCATGATTGTTATGACCACAAAGCAAAACACTCAGAACTATAACTTCTTAATTTGTTTTAATTTTGTTTTCTAGGGTTTAATTTTTCCTCTTTATAGGTAGCACTAAGTACTTTTTCAACCCTAACTATTCTCCATAGAATCCTTGCCTCATCTGATGTCAATCAGAACATTGTTTTCTGTCTAGAACTTACGTCCTATGTAATCTTAGTCAATTACGTGATCCCAGTTCCTACTCTTACATTCCTTCTGGTTTTCCCCCTGCCTCTTCATTCAACTCCCCTTGTTTTCAATTCTCAAGTTTAGCACTCCACAGTGGCATGCAGCAGCTGGGATTAGTGACAGAAAGGGTAATTGCACTTGGTGTCTGTGCCCTTGAGAAAAAAGTAAGCTCTTCAGAAACTTAAGATGCTAAACTCCCAAGTCTCTACAAAGCACATTATGTTTGGAGTGCTTTGTGACTTTTGATATTCCTTAATACCAAATATATAGTTGGTTTAGTTTCACAAGGATATTAAAGGACACTACTATGACACTTGGATATCCTCCCCAACCAAAATAGTGTCAAAGGAAGGGAACAGTTGCATTGAAAAATATTAAAATATGGTGGGTTTTTTTTAAGCTTTACTATCAGAAATGGGATATCCAAATTAGCAGTGCTATACCAAAAATATCATCCTTGTATAGGTGCTGCAAAACAAAAAAACTCAAGTGACCAAATTTCAAGAAAATATTTAAGTAATCAGAATCACTATCTTAATGAAAGTAATAGGTGGCCCATATTTAAAAGATGGGACTCGTGGCATTATTGGTAGCCAGTACTTGCTGTTACCAAATGACTTATGTTTTCCTGAATTTCATTTTCAGGTGTCTAGAAGCAGGTAGTTTTTAAGAATAACTAACTTGTCCAGTGCAATGAAGTGCATTAATATGTTCTGAGAAAATAATGTTAAAATCTTCTGATGGTATTTTAGCCCTAGAAAGCGAGAACTTCAAGTATGCATATATTTTTGCATATGCTTTGTGTATTCGAATATTGGTGTTCGCTACAGATTAACAATGCTATATCAAATACAGAAATATATGTGAAGATACTTCTCAACTAATGCAGATTCCTGCCTCATATAACTTTCTCTTCCTGTGTGAAAAGCAAGGGAGATGTACTAAAAAGTACATAAAATGCATGCTTGCATTAACTCGTGTTTTGAGTTTTTTTAATGTGAGAAGTTTTTTCATGTGTTTTATCTCTTAGCTTTAAATTATGCCAGAAGAAGAAGGATAGCACTTAAGTTGTTCTAAAAAAGCCTGATTGTACACATGTTCTACAAGTACATTAGAGAATTTAGCAGGCAGAATTTGTGTGTAAAAGAAGCTGAAAATAGTCTCCATTCTCTTACATTTTCTGAATACTACACTCACAGGCACAGCTGGAAAATTTAGGTTATGAGTGGAAAATTGGTTTTTATGACTCCGGTGCCCCTTATGAACACAGTTTCCTAGTTGTAAATTACTTAAAATTTTTCAATATTTTTAGTAAATGTAGGAAAGTGCAAGCAAGTAAGGAGTGATATAAATGAAAAGTTAAGAAAAGCAAATGTTTTAAGACCAGGTAAACTATATTTTATAGGTACAGGGTGTTACTGTGTCAGCATGCTTTACTTTGCAGTAGTGATAACAAATTTAACTCTAAGCTATTTGTATGAGATGGCTGCAAAGATCTCATGGTGTCTATCTCCTTTCAAGAACGTGCCTTCTAAACTGGTGTAACATCTTGATTGAGTGTTGGTTCAGTTTAGTTTTTCAAATAGCACTTGGTTGAGTTTGGTGTCTGTGCCCTTAGAACCATGTATAGATTTTATCTTTCACCATACATTTCTTCCATGGGTCTTTGGATTTTGGTTTATGTTGCTTGCTGTTTGTTCTGCCAGTAATTCCTACTTTGTTTTCTTACTGTTTGTCTTTTGGCTTTCTTGTATTCTCTTTAAGCTCACAGCAAAACCGTATTCTTTTCTGATGGAGATTGCAGCTGAGAGCTTGCCTATTTTTGAGCATCTGTGACAAGATTGTGGAAAAACTGACCTTGGTGTCTCATTTTTATCAGGTGTTTTGGAGTTTTAAGATAAAATTATGACAAAACAATGACCTTTTTGGTGCTTGCTTTTAATTTTCTCCCCTTCAATTACCATGTATTTTTGTGTATGTTTAGGACTGATGTCTTTTTAATGTTTTCTATAGCACCTTATGTACCTTGTTTTGTTTTAATAGTGAGAATTCCATTTAGATTTTTAGCACAACTGCAGAACATAGTAGTATATATGCTTTTTGATTGCCTATTTCATCCTAAGGACACTTTAAATTATTTCAGTATCCCTCTGACGTGGAGTCGTATCTGACAAATCAATACTACGCTCTTCCGATGCTGAACCCAGTAAAACTGGTTAGGCTTATAGGTATGTGAAGTGTGTGTTCTTGTCTTTCGGGCTCTAAGGACACGCAAGGAGAAGACCAGGCACTTTTAAATTGATGTGTTTCCACAAAGGAGCTATTCTAGGGGAAAGATCGTATTTAAAGTGCCAGTTTTTCATGTGTGTTCTCTTTAGCATCGCTGAAGAAATGCAGTAATCAATGAGAATCCTGTCAGATATTAATTCCTGCCTTTTTCTCCTTTACAATGGCCCAACTGTAATTGTTCAAATTGTAATGATCATCTGTGTCCTGTGGGAGAGTAGTGTTGCTGCCAAGCACTTTGAGCAAACCTGTTAGCTACACTTCTTGTTACGCAGAATTTAACATCTATGGCTGTGTTGCAGGAATGAGGTACAGAAAGTTACCTCGGATTAATTTTTCCTTTGCCAGCAGTTTCTGTTGCTGGACAGATAAATTGGCGCCAGATACAGTCCTGGTCTTTGATTTATGTTCTCTTTGGGAGATAGCTTTCAAGGGTTTGTTTTCTTACTGTTCAAAATTGAAGCTACACATGTACATTGTTTTTTATTGACTTGATTTCTACCCTTGGCTATAAGGATTGCCAGATGTATCATAATATGGCATTCTTTGTCAAATAACTGACAACACATTGCTTTTTTAAAAATTCTGTTGCTAGATAGAAATCTTTCTTCCTTGTTATGCTTTGGCTGGCTGTGAGGTGGCTTTCTAACAGAAAGAGCTTTCCTGATCAGCCTGTAGAGCTTGGCACAGGGCCTAGTTAAGTATTACATTGAAGATTTACACTTAAGACAGTGGATATCAGCAAGAAATTAACAACTTACTAGTTAAAAAAAAAAAAAGCCCACTAACCAACTTCTCTCAATAAACCCCAAAACATTTCACACGCGCTTGAATCTAAAGCTGAGAAGGAAGAACTGTGGTCGAATTTTTAACTTGCTCCTATGCTTTGCACACTGAATTGCCTACTGTCTGAAGAATTTAGTCTACCTTACAAAAATAAGTGATTTGAATTCAGAGTACTTTGAAGTCATGGAGACTGCTATGAGAGAAGACACAGCATTGCTTGTTACCTCTCATGCCAGTGCAAGGCTTGCTGAAGTTTTTATCTTACACTATATTGTCAGAAAAGTAAGTTTCAGGCTTCTGAACCACTGCTAGAGCTGTCTGTCTCTACCTAAATTAATCCTCTTAGTTGTGTTATCAGTCTGTTGCATTCTTGGGTGTCACCTTGAGTAACTTGATTTTTCTGCACTGTATATCATTTACGTGTTGGTGAGTTTTCAGTGTTGTTTCATGGAGGCAGAGTATGTTTTACTAGCTAGTTTTTGTGTAATTTTTGTTAGGGAACACGTAAGGAATACATGCAATCTTTCACTCACCCTGCACATCCTAGCTACCTCCTCCTACCTCTTTTAATGCCTTAAATTAAGCTTGATGGGAAAGGGGCTCCCAGTGCCTGTAAAAGCAGTACTCATTTTCCCTTTTTCTTAATAGTGAAAAGCTGATTAACTGATCTGTTGCTGTAATACTGAAAACTTGAAACTAATTCACATTGAGTCTCCCTGGATCTTTTCTGTGTCTTCCTTCCCAATGTCTTATCATTGAAACAGGGATATCATATCGTCATCTCTTTTGGTAAATTGAGGCACAGAAAAAATAATTTGTTCAAGAATCAAAGCTGCTATTGACCTTAATTTCCTGGTTGTCTCTCGTTAACATGATCTCATAACCTTAGAACAGGCCATTTTATTTCATACCAGCTATAATGTAACTTAGAGATACCTAAATTTAATCTTGCAATACAGTTAAAAAACTTCGGCTACTAAGTATGAAATGACTGGGAAAAATAACCCCATGTACCAATATAGGTTGGGGACTGTCCTGCTGGAGAGCAGTGCAGGGGAAAGGGACCTGGGGGTTCTAGTGGACAGCAGGATGACCATGAGCCAGCAATGTGCCCTCGTGGCCAAGAAGGCCAATGGCATCCTGGGGTGTATTAGAAGGGGAGTAGCAAGTAGGTCAAGAGAGGTCCTCCTGCCCCTCTACTCTGCCCTGGTGAGGCCACATCTGGAATATTGTGTCCAGTTCTGGGCCCCTCAGTTCAAGAAGGACAGGGAGCTGCTTGAGAGAGTCCAGCGTAGAGCCACAAAGATGGTGAAGGGAGTGGAGCATCTCCCTTATGAGGAAAGGCTGAAGGAGCTGGGTCTCTTTAGCTTGGAGAAGAGGAGGCTGAGGGGTGACCTCATTAATGTTTATAAATATGTCAAGGGGGAATGTCAGGAGGATGGAGCCAGGCTCTTTTCAGCGGCGTCCACTGACAGGACAAGGGGCAATGGGTGGAAGCTGGAACACAGGAGGTTCCATAAAAATATGAGGAAAAACTTTTTTACTGTAAGGGTGACCGAGCACTGGAACAGGCTGCCCAGGGAGGTTGTGGAATCTCCTTCTCTTGAGACATTCAAAACCCGCCTGGACGCGTTCCTGTGCGCTCTAGTGTAGGTGGTCCTGCTCTGGCAGGGGGGTTGGACTAGATGATCTTTAAGGTCCCTTCCAACCTCTAACATTCTGTGATTCTGTGATTCTGTGACTGTAGTGCCTGGACAGACCTTATCTAATCTCCAGTTGTTTCTTATCAAACACCTGATAGAAATGGTTGTGGTAGTGTTCAGAGAACTGTTCAACAGGTGACCAATGCCGGGAAACTGTGTGTATGAAGAAATGTTATTGCTGATGTAATGTGCCGACTTTCTGAATTGTCATATAATTAATAAAATCATAACTGGATAATATGGTGAACTGATGTTGCATTGATACTCTTTTAAGTTTTCAGTAGTGTGGAATGACTGTGTTCTGTATCTGCCCCACAGTATTTACTGCTTCATTTTTTACATTGTAAAACCATCAAGCTGTCAGAAGTTGAATGGTATCATTTCATTATGGTGTCTTGCCCCCTGGAAGGCAGTAGGGAGAAATATCAGGCCAAACATAACACAGTCTAAAACAAGATTTTTGATTCTAGATTTTTTTATTTGCTTTGTCCCTTTGTTATATTTTTTTTCTGTACTCTCACAGCTCCTTATGCAGCTCTTCTAAAAAGATAAATTCTGAGAGTGGAAATTCAACTTCATAGAGGACTTTTGACTTTTTTTTTTCATTGGAGTAGAAGAAAAAAATGTTATCAATCTTTGGAGCATTTAAAAATATGCAGTGATGTGGTTTGATATTTTTTTTCTTCCTTTTTTTTCTATTTTGTCTCACTAAAGATTTGTCTCTTTAGATATTATTTGTGTGTTAACGTAGTCCCATGTTTCACTTTGAAAATGTTGAATGGCATTCTTTGTTTTGGAACCATTTAAACCTAAAATTTTGATAAAAATGACTAATTTCACAACCTACTTTTATTTTGATAGACTGACATGTTCTATCAGCATACTATTTCAAAATGTTTCTGGCCAGTTCTTTTAGCATGAATACTGAAGAACGGCAAATCTGTGATCGGAGAGTAAAGGAGTGAAAGTCTTTGTATTTGCTAATTATCTTGGAAAAATAGGACCTATGTTATCATATAATATCAAAAGGAAAGGCTTTCCCTTGAACTTGATTTTTCTACAGAAGATTTGGGCAATTCTATTTCATTGCCAACTGCCAAGCTGAAGCTTCTTTGTGAAATGCTGTTAGGACTCCATGTGTGTTTTTATGAAGAAATGGAAGTGTGTTCACTTTCTAGGAGCACTGTAGCTACCTGAAGTATCGGCATGGCTATGAGTTGCTTCCAACTTCAAAATCATGTCAACACAAGACCTGTGGGACTAAACCCAGGAGAGCAGGTTGTGAGGCACTGGGTTGGAAGCTGTAGTTGTCAGTGAGCTGGGAGTCCTGTGCCTTGGGCCTGAGGGCCTGGGCATATCAGATGTGGTCTTCAGTGACGTGTGAATTGGATGAAGGTCACTGACCTCAGCTGGGGCTTGCCTGCCTTTCTCAGCTTGTCTGCCTTCCCTGGCTGGTTTCCCTGACCTTGCACCCGTGTTCTGCCCCATTCTCCTGCTAGCATTCAGCTTAGGGTTTTGGTGTGTGCTTCGGGATGAAATACGGCTTCACTGTTAGCTCACCATAGCTCTTTCCGTTTGAACAGAAACAAAATGTTGTGAATATCTCTCGGATACGATTTTCAATCTAATAGACTAGAGCAGATTAATAACAGTGCAGTTCCTAAGAGGTGCTTCAGATTTAAGTGGTGGGGGTAGCACAGAATACATTGACATTTGTGCATGTGATAAAGCTTTCTAGAGTTTAAAATTTTACCTGTTACTGACAAAAGAAATAGAAGTTGCAGTATACTGGAGGTTGATTTTTCCAATTTATTGCTTCCCAAGTACACAATCTTTGTTAACATTCTTTTTGTTATATCTTATTGAAGCTTTCTTTTGTTAAATGCAAAGTGTGTAAAAAATGGAAATATATTTAAAGATAGAAAGCTTTTTTAAATTTTCAGTTTTAAAATTATACATTTGATTGCACGTTGTATATCCGATTTAAAAATAGGACATGTTTGCTACACTATCATTTTTAACAGTACATTTCAGCATGTTTTTTCTAAACTCAGGAAGATGTATTGTGCTTCATTAAACTTTTGTAAATCTTCATTAGAAAATGATATTAGCCACAACCTTATATCCATTTGTAAATACAGTGAAATCCTGAGCTGTTGATTACTGAGTATCTCATCCTGCAGCTGGACTACTTGTTCTCCTCAAAGAAGGTGATTTATTAAATAACACTTGGTTGTCTTGTGTTGTTACTGAAAATATCAAGCCCTTGGGTGTGAATAATGCCTTTTGTATATCATGATGCATACATATACAGTCATTCAGGTTGCAGATGACCCTTAAGGTTACTGAGTCCAGCCATAAACTTAAGACTGCCCAGTCCACCAGTAAACCGTCTCCCTACGTACAACATCTACACGTCTTTTAAATACCTCCAGGGATCGTGGCTCAACCACTTAAGCAGCCTGTTCAAATGGTTGATACACCTTTCCATGAAGAAATTTTTCCTAATATCTGAACCTGACCTGGTACAACTTGAGGCTGTTTCTTCTTGTCCTATCATTTGTTACTTGGGAGAAGACGTTCACCTCGCTACAACCTCTGTTCAGGTAGTTGCAGAGAGTGATAACGTCTCCCCTGAGCCTCCTCTTCTCCAGGCTAAACAGCCCCAGATCCGTCAGCCGCCTCTCATAACACATGTGCTCTAGACCCTTCACCAGCTTCATTGCCCTTCTCTAGACACACTCCAGCAGCTTCATCTCTTTCTACCCAAGGCTCAAACCTTAACACAGGAGTTGATGTGTGGCCTCACCAGAGGACACGATCAGTTCCCTACTCCTGCTGACCACACTGTTGCTGATACAGGCCAGGATGCTGTTGGTCACCTGGGCACACAGCTGACTCATGTTCAGCCAACTGTCCCATCAACACGCCCAGATCCAGCTGGGCAGCTTTCCAGCCACTCCTCCCCAAGCCTGTAACACTGCTTAGGTTTGTTGTGACCCAAGCGCAGGAACTGGCACTTGGCCGTGTTGAACCTCGTACACTTGGCCTCAGCCAAACTTACTGAGGGTGTGCTCAATCCCCTCATTCAGACCATTGATAAAGATATTAGACTGACCTGGCCCCAATACTGAGCCCTTGGGAACACCACTTGTGACTGGCCACCAACTGGATTTAACTCCATTCACCACCACTCTCTGGTCTTGGTAATCCATTCAGTTTTTCACCCTGTGAAGAGTATGTCTACCTAAGCCATGAGCAATGAGTTTCTCTAGGAGAATGCTGTGGGAGATGATGTCAAAGGCTTTACTAAAGTCCATGTAGACAATGTCCACAGTTTTTCCTTCACCTACTAAGCTGATCACCTTGTCGAAGAAAGCAGTCAGGTTATTCAAGCAAGACCTGCTTTTCATAACACATGCTGGCTGAGCCTGATCACCTTTTCGTGCTGTGTGATGTCAGTCAAGGTGATCTGCTCCATGACCTTTGCCAGCACTGAGGTCAGACTGAGAGGTCTGTAATTCCTGGGATCCCCCTTCTAGCCTTTCTTGTTCATGTCATGACTGCTACTAGGAAGTAGCTAAATGAGCTCTGTTTCCACTCGGAAGACTACATGTGCAATGTTTTATTTTGAGAACTATGAGTCACGGAGGAGGACAATTTCCATAATAAAATATTCTTTCACATTTCTTTGTCTTTCTGTCCAGTTAGTAGTCATAAAGATTTTTATATCTTGATATATTTATTTTTAGCATATTTATAAAAATGCAGATGCTAAGTCACCTTTTTTCTAATCTAGTCATTATCATCAACAAAGATAGCAATTCTACTTTTGTATTGAGAAGAAAGGTGATGAATGATTTATGTTGTTTTCATAGAACCATAGAATGGTTTGAATTTGAAGAGACCTTAAGCATCATCTATTTCCAACTCCACTGCCCAAGGCAGGGACACCTTCTACTAGACTAGGTTCCTCAAAACCCCATCCAGCTTGACCTTGAACACTTCCAGGGACAGGGCATCCACAACTTTCCTGGGCAACCTGTTCCTATGTTGCATCACCCTCACAGAAGAGAATTTCTTTCTAATACCTAATCTTCCCTCACTGAGTTTGAAACCATTACCCCTTGTCCTATCACTGCCCCCCCGATGAAGAGTCCCTGCCTTTCTTTCCTGTACGCCTGCCTTAAGTACTCTAAGGCTACTATAAGGCCTCCTGGGAGCCTTCTCTTCTCCAGGCTGGAAAAACCCCAGCTCTCTTAGCCTGTCCTCAGAGGACAGGTGCTCAGGTCCCTTGATCATCTTCATGGCTCTCCTTATCTGGACCAGATCAAGCAGATCTGATTCTTTCACATGCTCGGGGCCTCCAGAGCTAGACACAGTACTGCAGATGAGGTCTCACGAGAACAGAGCAGAGGGACAAAGTCACCTCCCTTGACCTGCTGGCCATGCTTCTCTTGATGCAGCCCAGGATCTGATTTGCTTTCTGGGCTGTGAGCACACACTGCTGGCTCATATTCAGTTTTTCATCTGCCAACAACCCCAAGTCCTTCTCCGAACGGCTGCTCTCAATCCACTAGTCACCCAGCCTATATTTGTGCTCGGGATTGCCCTGACCCAGATGCAGGACCTTGCACTTGCCCTGGTTGCTTAATGTCATTGGCAAACTTGTGGAAGGTGGACTCAATCCTGCTGTCCCTGTCACCAGCAAAGATGTTAAACAGCACCAGTCCCAGTATCAACCCCTGAGGAACACCACTCATCACTGATCTCCACTTGGGCTTCAGATGATTGACCACAACTCTTTGAATGTGACCATCTAGCCCATTCCTTATTCACCAAGTGATCCATCTGTCAAAGCCATATCTCTCCCATTTAGAGACAAGAATGTTGTGCATGATGGTTTCCCAAGCTCCTTTTACCTATTTATCAGATACGCCTCTAATACACATAGATCATAGAGGGAAGGTACTTAATTCTTGACCTTGCTTTGAAATGAAGATTTCAGGTGCATGTGTACAGCACTGTGTTTATGCTCTCTTATGCTGGCTGCTGTATGGCACTGTGGCCTCTCACTGCTTCTGTGACATTGCACTCCGAGCACAGTTGGTTAGGTAATTGAGTGGAACAGCTGCATCTAGTATGTGACACTGTACAGAAGGAGGTTGATTGTAGTATGTAAAAATGCTCAAAATACGGCCTTAACCATGACAGCACATCTCGGCCACGAGATTTGCTGCAGCTCTTGCTAATGTCTAAGTGCTCAGGTTGGAGTGTAGGGCACTGAAAGATGTAGCAGAGATTTAAATATTGGGTGCAGGCATATCTTGAGGTGGTCAATAACACAGGGCTGGTCTGGGAGGAGGAAGCATGCCTAAAGACCGTGGCTTGGAGATGTGTGAGGAGTTATTCTTCAGTGTGCCACTTAATTTAAAAACATTAAAATAGACTTTCTAGTATTAGGTCTTGTCCAGCTTGATGTGCATGGAGTTGCTGTGAATATTTTTGCTTCAGTGCTAAAGCATGCAAAGCTGTCAGGGGCCAGCTGTGGTGTTTGTTGATGAATTCATCTCCTCTGTTCAGAATTACTGCCACTGTTGCTTCTGATTTTGGTCTGTCAGCTAACAAAAATGTAAAAAAAGGAAGAGAGGTCAGTAGCTGCTTCGATGTTGAGGTAGAAGTATCTTCAGATGAGAGTGTATGCTTGTGTCACTTCATATTCTCACTTGTCTCTTGACACTGCTGTTTTCATAAGAATGACTGTGCTGCTAATGGTAACTGTTCCTACATGGAAACTGCTTTTGGTATCACTATTAAAGCCTGTACATTGTTGAACTAGCTACTAGCCTATGTAGCCAAAAATATGTTTTCTTCTCATAACTGCTTTTGAGCTTCTGTGCCTTGAGAAATAAACTATGTGCCGTGTTCAATACATGATATCCCTTATCTCTGTCGGGGTTTTGGTTTTGTGGTTTTTTTTTCTTTAGAAATGTCTCTTCTGTTTAGAGTTGTCTGTTTTTCGGACTACTCACCTGTTAAATGAAGTAAGTCTCTGAGTTTTTCTGCTTCCTTGCCAGGTTTCTGCATGCCATCTATCTAAAATACTTTGCCATAGATGAGAATTATTTAAGATCATTCGGGTTTTCCTCTAGCTGTCCATGTTGATGTGAATCATGGTGGCCTTTGCAAGGAGCTGATTTTTTGACTTTTTTTAATTATATCAATTAATAATTGCAACTGGCCTGTTCCTCTGGAAAGAACATTCATACCATGAGGGTATCATAGATACTCTGATATTACCAGCATGTGCTTTGCTGGTAATAACTGCAGTTTCTCTGAATGCATGCCTTCAGTGTGTAGTGTTTCTTTTCATTTTTGCTTTTTAAGTGATGGATAGCCCTGTCTCTGAGACACTGACCCTGATCCTAGCCTTTTTTTTTTTAATTGTGGTTTGACTGTACTTATTAGGTAGCCCTGTCTGGAGCATAACATGTAGCTGATGTTTGCAGTAGTTTTTTTTTTTAATCATCTGGAATGCAATACCAAACGGCATAAGGTTATGATGTAATGAAAAACCTGTATGCATACAGTCTAAAGCCTTTGCATGCTTCAGATGCTTTATATAGAATTCTGTAGTGAAAGAACGGGCTACTCTTTACTTTGATTTTTATCTCTGATTCCAGTTACATTTTTTACATGCACTGTCCCAGCAGCTTTTGCTGATCTCTTGCTGATCTCAGTTGCACCTCCAAGGTAATTCTTTTCATCTGTTAATATGTCCCAATGATAAACTTTCATCCTGACTTGCATCTGCCTACTAGGCTTTGCTGGTGGTTTCATTATAAAGAACTTTAGACTCAACAGAGCAGACGGAGTTTCCATTCCAGGTGTTCTCTTCAGTGATCCATTTGCAACAGTGCAGCTCTGAGATTAGGCTGTCGCCAGACTGGCTATCAGCCTTCTGCTCCCACAGGAGCTGCGTTTTAACTTGGATTCTTTCAGTTTGGGGTTTACAGAATAGAACCACACACAGTTGTACGCTTGTGGTAGAGGGAGTAGTGAACTCTGGCTTCGGGGCGGGAATGAGCTGATGGGAGAGCTGAGAAGATGAGCTCCTGAATGTGGTTACTGCTGAATTCTTCATGGTAGGAAGCCCTGTCGTGAGTCACATCCAGACTTGCTCCTTGTTCAAGCAAAGAGGTGAATCCTCTGGTACCAAGTGATTAGCAGAATATATTTATGATTAAAAACAGAACAAAAATATTCTTTGTTGTTTGCACAGGGGATGATCAATCTGGTAGCTGTCCTGAGCTTTACTGCCTGTTACGTTAACTCTTTGACTGTTGTTTGTCATAGAAATAATCGCGTCAACTTAGGTATACCTTTGTGCTTCTGAAGTGGTGTCTGTGCTGTATTGGGTATTTTCCATGTGTAAACTGTGTTTATTGCAGATCTTAACTGTTTCTGAAATACATTCTGAAGGGAGGACAGGAAGGAAGAAGATTCACCAGTAACAGAGAAGACTTCCCAGCTTCTCAGTTTGGTACAGGATCTCATGTTGCATGTAGTAAGAGATGAGGCAGGGCTTCTGAAGATCAGCACTCTTGGTAGTTAACGTCAAGATTAAGTTGACCCTACCATTGGTTCTAAGCTGTGACAGAAGGGAGACCCTTTTCAAGCATCCATTTTTTAACTCCATTGAAGTTTACAGTAAGTGTTAATGGAAAGGACATTGAGAAATTTAAAAATAAATTAGGGAAGGTTTCAAGAGTATCTCCCAAAAGAAGGGGTTATCACCTCATCAGGTCACCTAGCTCTAGAACTTACTGCTAAGTTTAGTCAGTTACACCAGTAATTTAATGGAGCATGACCGAAAGACATTACCATAATGAGAAAAGCTTTCTGCTTGCTGTTTATTCAAGTTTTAGGTAACTACTTTTTCTGTAATGCTGATTCTGTTAATTAGAGTTAGCTTGCACTACTCCTACTACCTTTGATTTGGTGAATATGATGTAAGATGGCTATAATCTTTGATTATTTCCGTCAAATCTTTTTGAGTTACAGAACTGACTGCATTGTGTCTTTCTGCGGGTGGAAGCTTTTTTGGTAAAGGAGGGGTGAAAATTACTTTTAGAAAAACAGTCTTGAAATCTTGAGAAGTACTTGCTAAGTTGAGTAGAATTGTAAAGAACCCTGTGGATATGTTTTCAGAAATACGAGGAAATATATCTTGCATATGTAAAATACTATGATTTTTTTTAGAGCATACACCTAGAAAAAAATGTGTACTGATTCTGGAAGTGATAAAGGGAAGAACAGTCTTATGAATTTTCATCTTCTGCCTCCTGTGATTTGGAGCAGGCTCTAGACCCGTATCTTCTCCCCATCAGACTGTGGAGTTCATACTCAGTACAGCAATGAGGGGCAGTACAAATGAGGAGGTTTGTGGAGAGATTGAGACAGTATTTGAAGTATCTGGGAGAACAAACTAAATGCAAGTCTTCTGTCTCCTGGATACTCAGTAGACAGAGGGTTTTGAATCAGTATCTCTCATATCCTGGAAAGTTTTTTAGCTGTTGTGCTGTGTGGAATATAGACAGCATTGAGGGCCGGTTTAGCTCAGTGGGTTGAGCGTGGTGCTTGAAACACCAAAGGTCGTGGGTTCCATTCCCGTTCGGTTCTCACGTGTTGCCTGACCTAGTCAAGAGGTGGTGTCCCTGCCCATGACAGGGAGGTTGGATTAAAATGATCTCTAAGGTCCCTTCCAGCCCAGGCCATTCTATGAATTGGATAAATACTTTTTGTGTTCTTTTCTTCCCAATTTCAGTAACACTGCATATGTTCCGTATTAATTAAAACTTTGCTTTTCTCTATACATACCTAAAAAGTGGTGAAGAGAGCACAAAGCCAAAAAAAGAAACTCTCCAGGTTAATTCAATTGCTTTGACCAGAAAAAACCTACTAGCTTAAAAAAATGCAGCTACAGGCAAATAAAAAATTTACTCCGGTTTTGTCTGGTTGGCACAATTACTCGGACAACTTTTAGAAGTGAGGCTGCTTCCTGCACTACCTTGTTGGGGTTTTTTTGTTTTGTGTTTGGTTGTTTTTGTGTATGTGTGCCTATGTTAGGAGAAAACACTCTTAACTGATTTCTAGCAGAAGTAGGGTGTGTAGAAATGTTCCTATTTATCTGGTTATTACCTGTTAAAGTTTAAGTAGCTCTTAAAATGTTATGGTACTGATGGAAGAATTGGAGGTAGTTGGTTTTTTTTTTTTTCCCCTGGTGTGTTTTGTTCTTTGCTTTGACATATTTTAGTATTAGTTATTATGGCTGTTCTCCCTTCCTTCCAAGACTTTTAACAATTTGCCTAAACTATCCTTGTTTCCTGTCTTAATAGTATTTCTGTTTGTGAAGTTTGTGAAGTTAAGAAGCTTCTTAATTCTTGTGGTTGTCTTAGAGTTTCTAGAAATGATGGAGCAGATGCTTAATCTTCAGGTTTTTTTGTGACAAACTATCTCCTGAAAATTTGGATGCATAGTTGTTAAATTATTGCACAAAATAAATCTATAATTTTTCATAATTTTGAAGGCAAACAGAACAAGTGCTATTATTTTAGGTGATTAAACCATTGCAAAGCTGTTCAACTGAAAGTGTGTTTAGGCCCTTGAGAAGAATCAAATCAGTTTCAAGAAAATGTATTTATCCTAATACCTTAATTCAGAATATTTCTTAAGATGTGTTAGAGTAGCATCTCTTTAATATGACTTTATGGTGTCTGAAGAGTATCAAGAAGATTTCGGTAAAGGGGAAAGTGTGAATGTGAATGTGAAAGAGAAACAAAACTCCTCCAAAAATCTGATCTGCTGAAACCCTGAGAAGCAGGAAGACCGGAAAAAGAAATAGAAATTTATAGTATTCTTTCCTATCATTGTAGGAAAAGGAGATACAAATACTAAATTTTTCCTTTGTAAAATTTCAGATTATACAATGTAGTTATTTAAAATACATATTTTTGCTTAAACTTTATATTTGTTTCTAGTTTAAATCTTTTTGGTACTTAAGCAGTTTGAGTATGTGGATGTAATTTTTTTTCTTGAAAGGTGAGCATCTCCATCTGCATAGGAAAGATTAGGGACAGAATGGTCCCTGATCTAGAACTTGTTTAGTACTGTTTTTAATCAGAGTGGGAACTACAAGAAATAGCAGGAATAAACAACCAGATGGTGCATTGTTCAAAGCCTAGGAGGCAGTGGTACCTTTGCAGTTCCAGCAAATCCAGTTATTTTTAAGACTGACTGCAGTGAGATATTTCCCTAAATATTTCTACACTTGTGATGAAGCCTATTGCGGTTTTTATTTTTTTCAGTCGAACGCTCTTCCGCATTTCTCTTTTTAACAGCAAGTCTTATCTTCTATGTCTGGGCCTGCTGTTTCTCAAGTTTTCTCAGGAAAAGGTATTCCATCTTTGCTAGGCAAAAATCTCTAAAACATAAGGTGTTTGATAGTGTTGAAGCTCTGGATGGAGAATGTGAATCTAAAAACCATATTTTTTTAGAGGAGATGGTGGTCTTTGCATTAGAGTGAATCCAGATGGGTGGGATGGCTAGTGGGTTAGCTTGTTGGAACAAATACAGGAAATGTAAGATAATGTATATACTTGGAAAGAGTGAAATAAATTATTTTAACTTTAATGTTTGTATCTAGAAATGAAGTAGGTATGTGTACATGTGTGTATATATGTGTATTTATAGTAGACAGCATTATAAATGCATGTGAATAATATATAAAAGCCTCATGAGGCTGCTTCTAGCAAAAGCCTCATTTTCTTTCTGATACTTGTGTGATGGTATTATTGAAATTGATTTATTAAAGCTTTTACAAAGTTAGTGAAAATACAGTTCAGTTAAATGCTCTCCCTCTCCCTTCTCCAACATCCTCCATTCCATCCCCTCCATATTCCATTTCCCTCCTTTTCTCTGTTCTTCTTCCTCCCCTTTCTCCGTTCACTGTCAGGAAGGGGTGCCTCAGAAGAGTCATTTCAGCTCAGCACGCCACCGTCAGAGACTAGTGGAACCAACACCTACCAAAGTGAGTGCCTTTATTGAAGGACCATTTTTAAAGTGGAATGTGGTCAGCAGAGTATTTGTTACTAAAGAGAAGCTCTTCTATGTGCTTGGTGGGCGATTTAGTTATTTTTACTCATCTGCAAGTGATATAATCACTCCGTTGCTAAAAGTGAACTTCAGGACTGTAGAAATTCATAATGAAGTGCAGCTGCTGTGCTTTAAAAAGTTGTGGTGAGTTTTTTTTTTATTTGGAAAGTGGAGTAGAAACTGCATGAAATGTTCTACTTTGGTTTTATTACTTTGTGTGATGTCTTCTTTCTTAAACATGTACAATTCATTTGTCTAATTCTTAAAATCAACATGTCACTGTTGTCAAACTGATCTTTCAGTTGCTACATGTATTGACTCGTTAAGTATTAGTTGTGTTGTCTTCTACTGCTGCCAGCTTGTATCATTTATTCCTTTTAGCCTGTAACAATATTTTCAATACTAAGCTATCCTTTTCTGCGTCTGGGGAAAGGCATTCTGGAGGTTACAGATGTGAAAGTGAGTGAAGTATATTTTAAAAAAAAAAAAAAACAAAGAAAAACTATTAGTTCAGTAAGATCAGAAATTAATTTTGAGTTAGTCTTTACTGTGTCTTAAGGAGTCCTTTCTATTGATGAGCTACTTCCTCTGTGCATTAATGTAATTCTCTTAGTGTGGAAGGTCAGAGGAGAAACATATACTGAAGTGCAGTTCTGTGGATTTAAGCTGTGCTGGGTTTTGCTCCCTCCTCTTGCTTAGTTTTCCAGCAGTTTTCCACCATACCTCAGTCCCCTGTTGTACTGGTGGATGCACCTTGTCCAAGGTAGGTGTGCTGTTGAAACCTCTGTCTGGTAGCTGCAGAGCAGCCTTCTCAGTATTTGCGCTTCTGTTTTGATTGGAACAAAAGGGTCTTCATTGGTGTTTTCAGGGCCCTTAGCCGCTGCTCTTTCATTGGTGTCTTTTCTGCTGGGAAGACATCCTGATGCACTGGGGAGCAAGTCATAGAATCATAGAATCATAGAATGGTTAAGGTTGGAAGGGGGCTTGAAGATCATCTAGTTCCAACACCCTGCTGTGGGCAGGGACATCTCTCTCCCACTAGACCAGATTGCTTAAAGCCCCATCCAACCTGATCTTGAACACCTCCAGGGATGGTGCATCCACCACCTCCTTGGGCAGCCTGGTGAAGCACTGGAAGAGGTTGGTGTTCAAGCAGGTGTTCACAGGTCAGTTGGCAGCTCAGTGCTGCTGAGTACCAGCTCAGCATCTGGGAGGAGGGGGCGGGCCCATAGTGCAGACCACATCATCCTTCACCCCTCACCCTACAACTGTTGTCAGCGGCTTCAGAATGACCATCTGCTTGGAAAAGACTCTTCAGCACACAGTAGGAACATAGCTGTGGGTGAATGTTTTGTTTTGGTTAAAATGTGTCTGTATGGAAGATAAAGGGGGTGAAGAAGAAGTTCTCCTTCATTGTCAGGACTGTGTGACAGAAGAGGAGAAATTCAAGTTCTAGTTCCCAGGTGCATGGACAAGTACTACAGATCACCTGCCTAATCTCTTTCCTCACTGTCCATGCAAGAGAACAGTAGAAACCTGAAATGGTGGTCTTCTGAGTCCGGTTCTTTGAGAACCTTTCACTGAGTGAGTAGTATTTCCACATGGCAACCCAATAAAACTATTTTTGGCAGACACCTCCCATCAACCTGTGCTGACAGCCACCCCTTCCCTTCTTCCTCTCTTGTACACACTTCTCAGTGAAAAATAGCTGCTATGCTTTATTTCCTAGATATATATGTGCCTTCTTTTCTCGCCCACCACCCTTACTGTATTCTTGGAATTGACTGCTATAGCTGAAAGGGACTGTACTTTCCTGTTCTGACTGAGGTAACCTGAGGTAATAATTTCTGCATGTTTCACACTTCTTCCTATGTGCCTTTACCTTCTTTTGTGCCTAGATCAAACTCAGGGGCTTGGGTTATGTGCTCTTGCCTCATGTTTTTCTAGGTTTCAAGTCTGGGAAATGTTAAGTTCACCCATGATCAGACTACACTCAGGCTGACCCAGCTGATGGAAAGTAGGATCTAGAATAGGTCTTTAGCAGGGTTTTTTTTTAGTAGGGTTGTTGGCTTGTGATTCTGGGACAAGGGTTGTATAGTTGGTGCTTTGCATGGGGCAGGTCCTGAAGTGGGGATGAGAGCAGCAACAGGGCTGTGTTAAACACCTGTCCTCAGGACTGTTGGGGCTGTACTGGACTGCTATTCCATGGTCTGAGACTAATCTGCAGAAGGGATGAAGACGAATCTGTCCTGCAGCAGGTGCCACAGTTAGTTGTGTGCTGGTAGGAGGAGTAGCCCAAGGCTGCCTGTCGGGTTCGGAACTTTCAGGAGGATGACTCAGATTTGCTGATCCCAGGCCAGGATTAAGGTGAATCAAACACAAGGATCCTAACACCATTTTTATTTACCAGCAACAAAGAACTAACATCTGTGTGCTTCAGTTGCCCACTAAACGCTATTAACGTGCTATTAACGTGCCTCACAATAAAGAACCATTAGTGGAAACAAAAGAACCGGCCTTGCCATAGATAGTTGGAAATAGAAAGAGAGAGAAGGGAAAGCCACAGGAGAAGAACGCTCACCCCCCTCGAGTCCATGATGACGAGAGGGCGCCCAACTGCCCGGGGCCATCACCTTTTATCTGCCAAGTGCCAGCTTCTTCTGTTGTTTATGCCTTGTGGAAAATCGCTGGTAACAGTCACCGGAAGGGGTCTGGTGGATGGTGGGGGCTTCTGAGAGGGATCACCCCTCCCTCTCCAGGCTTGACTTCTTCAGTCCCAGCTCCAAGCCCTGCCTGCCCCCACACCTCCACCTGGGCACTGATGGGGCAGTGGGCTCAGGAAACTCCCAAGTCAGCTCCACACCAACACGGACAGATGCCAGGCAGGCGGCTGTGGCCCGCTTTGGTTCAGAAAAGGCCCAGACTGTTTAAGACATCTGTTTAGCAGTCCCTCACGCTACCTGAGCAAAGTTGGCTGGAGAGAGGTGTGGCACACCGTGCTGCGTGACAAGCAAGGGTGACAGACTGTGGGTTTCAAAGGCCTCTGAGAGACAAACTCTGTCTTTCCTTTGTACCCATGCTTGCACTTTCTGAGCAGCTGTTTTCTGGCAGACTCTCTTGTAGACTGCTGCAAGTCAGCAGAAGTGTGATCAGAGTCCTGTCACTCTTCTTCCTTCCTGTGTGGCATTAGAGACCCTTACCAGTAGTTGCTGCGATAACCTGACCAGCACTCTACTTGAAGGAATCGAATTGCAATGCAACTGATGAAGAAAGCCCACGACTTCCTCTTGCAAAGTTGTAAATCCAACTGGGAAGTTGTACTCCAGTTACCTCAGAGGGAAACAGCAGTGCAGCCCGTCTCTAAGCCCTACCAAAGAGTTAACTTGCATACTCTGCGTACCTCTGCAGACACACCTGCTGCAGTGTCCTCCTGGCAGCCCTCTCCAGCACTCGGGCCCACAGGACATTGATCATTCATTCTTGGGGCTTTGGGGACCAGGCAAGATCTCCTGATCAAGACTAGGAGGACAGGGGTGAGTTACCTGTGCAGGTAATTTGAGAAGCAGGAAGCTGAAGAAAGGCCACAGGAGTGGGAGAGCTTCTCCAGCAGCTTGTTTTATCACACTCCTTGGTCTGAATCCATTGCCTCAGGAGGATGTGCCAGTTGCTTCTGGTGGTAGGGGTAGGTGCACAGAAGCTGCCCGTGTCCTGGTCTGTTACCACCCTGAAGCAAGAGCTACTTTGTCTCCCACTTTTTGATTGAAGATGGCAAATTGCCATCAACAGAGTTGACATACCTTTCTTCAAGCTTGGAGATACAGCTCTTTCTAAAAAGAACACAACCCTGGCCCGTCCCCAGGGGGGAAAAAAAAAAAAAGGCAAAAAACCCAACCACCCAGAAAACAAAACCCAACCTAAACACACCGCTTACTTTGAAATGGTGTGTTCTCTTGGCTCTGTAAAGACTGATGGGATCCCTTTTATTCCTTTTGCCTTCCTGTGCAGCAGCTGTTTGCCCAGGTGGCAGGATGTTTTGGAACCAAAGGCTACACAGCTTGCAGAGACTGTTGCCTCTATCAGGGACACTGTTTGGGGTGAGGGAAGACTGTCAAAAACTGGTAAAGGAATACTGTATTTATACCTAGGAGAGCATCCTGGTGGGCTTGTAGGGGTGTTTTGTTCTGCATGCCTGGTCTCTCTTTGTCCTGCATCTGGCTCCTGACCTCATGGGTATGGGAGAAGAGATGTATTTGGGAGATGTGGAAGGAAGGCAGTGTATCTCATGAAAGCAGCGGCAGTGATTCAGAGGACACTGAAGTACAACTTTAGCTGGAGATCTTCCACCTGTGGTCAGCTGACTACACGTGATTCACTTGCATCTTGGCACACATTCTGCAGATCATCATGGATCCATATGAAGTATGTTTGTGCATTAGTAATTTGGGTTACCCCAAGCAGCAAGGGGCATGCTATGTTGAATTCTGATGTAGAAACTAATGTTTCGTGAGGGGAGAGAATCTTGGCTTTTCCTGTCAAAAGGTGATAGATTTGTAAATATATGATGCTGTGAACTTGGCCAACTATGAGTTCATGTCCAACCTTGCGATTGTTTGATTGATTTGATGCAAGTCAAGGAAAATGGATCTTCAAACAGTGATGGTCAGCCTCTTTATAGTTTTCTATTTGGATCTCAATTTGAGGGCCTGCAGCGCTTAAATGGGGTGGTTCTATGTTTCTTATTTTTAGTCTTTTTTGGGTCAAGGTTGGAAGTAGTTGAGACTGATACGTGCATCTGAGAGAGGAAGTTTAAAAAGTGTTTTGAGAGAGAGGAGCCTGTGTTTTCTAAGTATTGGAGGAAGCATTTTCTTTCATCCCTTCAGTACTGATTTGTCTTGTGTCATGTATTTGGCATGAAAGTGACCATTTGACAGAAGAATGAGCAGCAATGGGCAGTGGTAGGAGTATTTAGTAGTCTATTCTAACTAGTGCTAAACAGCTGCTGAAGGTATGAATAGGACCATTATATATTTGCTGGTGTAATCACAAGGTATGCAGAAAGTAGGTGAAATCAAAGAGCACAGCTGTAAGGTTGAGGGAGGTGATTATTTTGCTCTAATTGACACTGAAAAGATGCATTTGTAATTAATTCAATACGGATTTGGACCCTTGGTGCTAGAAGGATGCTGGGGTTAATGATACACAGGGAAGGGCTGAGGAGCTGCATTTGTTTGGTGTTGTGAAGTCCGAGATGATACTTAATGTCTGTCACTACCTAATAGATTGATATAGAGGTGCTGTGCTGAAAAGGCCACTTGAGTGCTTTGCATCACTATGGAGCAGGCAAGTTCCACACCCTTCAATCACAAAGTAACTCAGGCTGGAAGGGGCTTCTGGAGGCCATCTGGTCCAGCTCTCCACTCAAAGCAGGGCTAACTTGTTCCAATGCTTAGACATCTTAATTGAGAAAATTTCATACTGTCTATTCAGATTTTCCCTTCTGGTAACCTGTGAGTGTTTCCTCTCACCTTTTGCAGTGCACCTCCATGAGTTACCGGAAGGGAAAATCTGAATAGACAGCATAGCACCTTCCAGCTCATAAGCAGTGCAGATGGTACAAAAGATGCTGAAAGATTGTGGATTCTGACTAGTTCGTTTTGGCTCACAGAACAGAGTTTGTTTTCAGACATGCCTAAAAGCAGTATAGGTGTAGTTTCTACATATCTTTTGGTGTATTACTTGTGTATCTTACTTGATGGTGCCTTGAAACAGAAGCTTGATTTAAAGCATTTCTGTGTGGTTTATTTGCTAAAACTTCTTTGTGGGTAACAAATATGAACACAGGTAGAAAATGTTAAAGGGAGTGCTGCAGGAGTAATGATCTGAAGGACAAAATAAAACACTTATTTGTAAATCAGCCAGATAAAAATCGTTTGATAAGGAAGCATGGAGGTTGAGAAGGAGTTACAAGGGAAAGCATTCAGACTATTTTCAAACTCTTGTTGTGTTTCAATACGTAATAACAATAAAGCTGTATTCCAGATAGACTGCCAGTGTAAATTTGGAACACTTGTAGGTAAGTTATGAAGATTACTTTGAATTTTGTTAGCTGATAGTAGAACGGATCAAATGAAAAACTCCAAGCTGGTTATGAAGAGAGGACATTTCAACAGAGATAGAGTTTGTTTCTAAATCACTGTGGTGTGAGTACCTTATCAATTAGTTACAGAGCCTGGTAATCTTTCCTCAACTCATACTGAGCAATTTCTGCACCATCTGTAAATGAAGATTTTTAAAACCATACTTTATTGCTTATGAAGTCACTTGTGGAGTCACAGTAGCCACTGTTGCACATATTCTACTTTCTAAGTTGATCAAAAATTTCTAGAATTATTTTCTTCTCTCCCTGTCTCAGTGACTCATGGCTTGTGATTGTAAAGAAATAGTTTGCTGTTGAGAACCGTGTCCCCACCTGCTAAACCTAGACTGAAGAGCTTACATAGATGGGAAACCTTGATAAAAATATTTATGTATGGCTATCAATAATAAATGGCTAGATGATCAGATGCTATTGTATATCTTGCTTGGCTACATCTTAAGAATGTTTTAAACCCACATGCATTCTTAAAATTTTACTGCTTTTTGCTATAAACTCAACACAACACAAGATCTACTAATTTAAAAAATAAATCATTCAGTAGGCAGGGGAGTACAGAGAAAGAAGTACTATTCCCTAGCACTCCACTCTGGCAACAGCTGATACAAGTTTGATTTGATGACCAATTGATTGCTAGAGAGTTATGTTTACTAAAGGTTATAGAGTCTGGCAGACTTATAAATAGAAGCAGAAGATAGTTTGCCATCAGATATTACCAATGGATCCTCTCTTTGGCGAGTTAACATGGTCTTGCTTATAAAATTAATCTCCTGAACACGTCATTCTGTCGGTACTGTAATATTCATTGTACTAGGTAGGTTTTATGATCTTCTACCACAAAGTGGGAGTAAATCCACAGAACTCCCTTTTCTCCTTCCTAAAACTTTGGGTTTGCAGAAAGTGATACCAAGTTATAATTAGACGTTTGCAGCTGTTACTTCAAATGTGTGGCCTCCATCTCAATAGTGCTTGTATACCATTGATTAAAAATAGTAATAGCTGCGGTTGAAATAGTATTAGAAATTGTTTGGCTAGCATAAAAAGGTAGTATGGATGCAAAAGAATATTAGAGAAATGTAAAGTTAGTCTTAGGATACGGTTAAATTAGTGGAAACACATGTTTATTTAGGTGTGGGATGTCTGTGTAATGTGAACACAAAAAAAGTAGTGAAGTGGGACTGAATTCTGTGTTAGAATTTGGAATGCTTACCAAGAACTGGGGCAGTGGGGAAAGTGTTTCAGCCACGCTGAGATGAGATTTGTGTCATCAGAAAGGCAGTGGTTTTTTTCCTCCAGATAACTGGTTTTTTTTCAGCATATACTTATCTTCGCTAAAGAAATTACCGTAGAAAATACACTGGTGCTCTCCTTTGCTCAAGTATCTTGGTGCCGTGACTGCAGGAAAGGTGAAGGCTGCCGGACTGAGCCTGCCAGACGACTCCTATAAATCAATATAGGAACTAAGAGGAATTTTTAATACTGTTCCCCACTGCAGACTCTGTTTATGATTGAGCTGACTCCTGCTGGCTTAAAACCAGCTAGGAAGTGTAGAGGAGAAGCTATGGTTGGCTACTCATAACTTTTTTTTCCTGTTGAATAAATGCATGACTGAAAGTGTTTGTCCTAATCCTATTTTTCTTTTTTTTTTTTTTTTGTTTTTTTTTTTTTTATTTTATTTGATGATCTTTGAAACTAGTCACACAAGAAATCTCTGTGCCTTTGGAAAGTTCTTGCAATTAATTAATAGATAATTCATGACAAACATACTAGGTAGAGACATAAGTTTGAGTAACCTTCACTTATCCTGTTAGACCTTATTAAGACAGTATAAATAGGATTATCAGTCAAAGGTAAAAGGGAATTAAAAAAAATCTGGTGCTTGCACAAACTTAATACAGTCACTAGTGTGATTTACTGTAGTTTGACTTGGAACAATCCATCTGCCATATTGGACAAGGAGGGGGGATGAAATTGGCTATAAAATGGCAGTAAAGCAAAAGATTATCTGAGTCCTAATCTCAATTTACCTGGAATGTTGGTAGTCCAAGCAAAAACTATAAAATATACCTGACTTTATTGCTAGGAGATACAGAGAGACCAAGTAATAATATAAATTTAGAAAAGGGTTTATCACTGAAATTTTGCTTTCTGGAGGGAAGAAGGATTGTCTGTCCACTGTGGTTTTTAGCTGAAAACCTTGCCTAGGCTGACATTTCATGTCAGGAGTTCTCAAATTCTTATACACAGTGGTCCAGCACTGGTCTAATTTGCATTGCTTTGTCAAGGATTTTGAATAGATCTGTGTATTCAGATGTCAGTATTAAGTAGCTGGGCTTGTGCCTCAAGGTGGTCTTTGCTAGACATCAGCTTCCTACATGCATTAGAGTTTTTAGACCAGCAGATATATCTGTTGTTGCACACATTTTGAGATTTTGAATGAAAATAAAAATACCAGACTGCTTGTGTTTGTTATGATTTTTTTCTGGTCTTGAAAAGAATACTTAAAAAGACCATTCAAATCCCCAAAGAAAAATTACCTTTCTCCGTATTGTCTTCCCTGCAGTGGATATTCAAAATTGAGACTACAGCTTATTAAAGAACCCGGATAACATCAGCAAGGAGAGCTGTGTAGTATCAATAAGGATCATGGGGTTTCTGCCATATTGTCTTTGGAGACATTGAGATCAATTTTTCTTGCTTTGGAGTGTTGACTAGCAATTGTAGATGCATGCAACAGTTGCTGGTGGAGGTGTCCTATTGCCTACCATGGAAGAAGAAGAGAAACACCAGTAGCCTTTTGCAGTTCAGCAGCAAGTGTGGCAAACAAGCAGGAGGCAAGCTAGGAGACATGTTGAAAGGCCCATGAAGAGCGATGTTTAGGTTTACGATAGTGGCAAAGGCACAAGGTGATGAAAATGTGATTCCCTAGGCTAGGGTTCTCTGTTGGGAGTGGCCGACGGTGGTGTGGGTCTTCCAAATTTTTAATGCTGTTTAAAGCCCTGTAGGAAATAATTGAATGCCAGCTTGTTGAGAGAAACATGCAACTACAGTTTTGAAGTGAAAAAAAAAATAGCATTTGTTTGGACTAAGCTCTTTTCAGAAATGGGGTTAATATGTACCTTGCTGGTCTCCAGACAGTCTCAATTTTTCCAGTGTGACCCTTGCCCTAGCACTTGAACCTTTCTTCCACATCAGTGGAGTACGTTGCCACTAAGCTGTGAGGTCAGCTGAACCAATCAAATTTGAGTTTATAAATACTGATTAAGAAGTCAGCATTAAACAAAATCTCTAATTTTGAGACCTTTAATTGCCTAAGGGGAAAGATCTGGAATCAGTAAAAGAGCAAATATAAATTAGCCTTCTTCTGCAAAAGAGATACTGCTGTTGTCCGATGAAAGTGAAAAAGCTGTGCTTTGCTACGGCAGTTCCATGTGATTTTTTGAGGGGAAAGGTGAGTTATTTGTACTTTTCTTTCTAGCCTGCCCAAGATCTTCTTTTCACCCTTGTAAGTGAAGGACAGCTGCAGAGCTCAGGTCCATGAGTCCTAGAGTGGGCTTTATGGGTGTAAGAGTGCCTTGGCAGGACTTCTGTTACGCAATTCCTCTGATTAATGTGGCATAAAGCTTATTTGTAGCCTATTTTTCCCTTCAGTATTCATCTTCCCTTCCATCTGATGAACTGTAAATGCGTCAAAGCAAGGCCTGGGTTTTGCTAGTGGTAGTCAGTCCTGCAAAATGAGTAAATATGTTTGGCCTTTTCTAAGCCCCTTCTATCTTGTGCAAAATGACTAGCAAAAACTGTTGCAATCAAAGCCTAAATGTAGGCAAGTCTCTTTCATGCTGAAGGCAGGCTTAATCATTTTATTTTCTAGTCACTGATTTCAACCAAGTTTAGCAGTAGCTGCTGAACTTATTCGTTGGATGATACAAAACACTGTGTTATGCAAAACATGATCTGCAGATGGGAAAAGGAAGGCAACTAGACTCCTGTGGGCATAATCATCTCCAGCAACTGTGCTGTCAAGTGCCAAAGCCGTGTGCTGTGGTGTTGCTATGTATTTTTGCTTTTTAATTGTAGCCAAAGTTCTCTGTAGGTATACCCGTATAAAACCCACTGTTTTCTGTTTGGTGAAAGAATCTAGAGAATCAGACAGGACCTAGAGAAATCCTTGGCTTTAGTTGAAGTGTATTCAGGGTTTTTCAGTTCTGAAAAACTGTATTTATTCAGCTGAATAGTTATATCAGTAGCTGGGATGTGTGTCATATGTGATCTATTTATTTCCTTTTCCCTTCGTGTATGATAGCACTCTTGAATTCTAAAGATGGCAATACTCATCCGAACTTGGTAGGTTTAGTGTAGGTACTTCAAATGCTTTGCAGTCCATGTGTTTTCTCCATTAGGCATGTGGTGATGTTGTACTTTGCCAAGGGGTGAGATAGACTACAGTAGCAGGCCAGAGTAGAGCATGGATCTTACACTGTGTTAGATGAAATGATTTTGTGTACTTTGAGGTGCAAAGTTCATTCAGAATTTTCACACTTTTTTTGTTAAAGAAAAAATGGCTATTGATTGATTTTCAGAAAGTTGAGCTAAAAATACAAGATGGTAGGCAACAAACAAAACGTAAAGTAATATTTTTCTTCTGTATTTTATTAGAAAGTATTTGAAAGACTAGGCCACTGGAAAATGAATGCAAAGATTTACCGAGTTAGTGTTGGTCACTTTGCTCTCTTTCAGAAGAGTTTGTCCTTCTCAATAAACAAAGTTTTCACCTTTTGCTAGTTACAGTAGCTACTCTCGAAATAAACCATACTGCACTATTGTTGTAAGAAAGTGGAGTGGATGTCTTCTGCCACTGCTGCTTTTGGCTAAAAACTTGAGATATAGCAGAGATAATGTTATTAAGCATATTCTGAATAATTCTTAAGTGCCTTACTGTTTCTCGTTTGACAAACAGGTTACTGATATAGTGTTTGACTTTTTCTTTTTCGTTAGTTTGTTATGGCCCTGAAGCATTGAGTATTTATGGATTCAGTTGGTGTAAATTAGACATGTGAATAAGCTTATCTGGTTTTATTTTTAAATTGCCATTATTTCTCCTCATTTTCTGTGTTGATTATTCTTATTCCCATAAAGGGCATGTTTATAGCACTTTTGACTGTTTGGTTTTTTGTTTGGGTCTTTTTTTTCTTTTCCTGGCCAAGTCAATTTATAGTTTTTTCTCTTTCCAAGGTAGATAAAGAAATTGTACTCAATACTTCTTCCAGTCTGGCTCCTGTGTAGTATCCTCTCTTTTTAGAGAATAACTTTGACTACCAGGCATTAATTTAGACACTTGCTGTTGTCTCTGAAAAGAAATTGTTGTACTTTGTCTACTTAAAAAGCACAACAGAAAGGGTAGTTATATTGTGTGAATTTTGGTGCAGGAGTTCTCCTTCGATTTCTGTTAATTTATTTCAAAATTTGATTCAGAGTGTAATTTTTTTATTCTATCTCTTAATCAATTAATTATTTCTGAGCAAATACTTTTGGCTGCTAAATGTTATTACTGATCCCATAATTGGAAAGACTTCAAACTATGGTGTAGTTCATAAGAAAATCTTTACTGTTAATGCATGGAATCATTCTGAAATGTTTCATCTTCTTCCATAAGAATCAGTGGGTTTTAATGCTACAAAAGCGTTTCTAGTGTACTAGGCAAAGCAAAACATGTTTAGCTGCTGTTTACTTGGTTGAGTCGAGTCTATTATAAATGTATAATGTTGTGTCTGGTTCATCAATGGGAAGATACAAATAGATTATTTAAATTGGTTCTATATTTTACATGATAAGGCAATTGATTTCTTTTTATTGTATGTTTTTATATGTAGCCTGTTTGGCATTATTTTTGATACATTTAGTTTGCTTTTAGATTGATAATGTCTAGCTTTAAGTAGGCACCTGTGTATGCCTTTTATTTTACGTTTCAGAACACTTAGAGCTAACACACAGATATAGTTCTAATTTTAAAGATACAGTCAGCAGTGCTCGTAACAGAAACAGGGAATTTAACTGGGGAGGTAGAAATGAATTGCATAGAACACAGAATATTGAATTAGAGAAAGTATGACCTTTTTTTGGTTAAATCTGAGCTTAAATGCCTCTTTACTTTCCCTGTATATCCCCGGTTAAAACTGGTGAGTCTTCCCTGAGTAGCAGTAACTACCTTTCAGAGCTTGCCAATGCAGAAGTGGCAATTTTCGTTCATGAAAATGATAGAATCATAGAATGTTTGGGGTTGGAAGGGACTCTAGAGATCATTTAATCCAACCCCTCTGCCAGAGCAGGATACCCTCAGGCAGGTCACACAGGAACGCATCCAGGCGGGTTTTGAAAGTCTTCAGAGAAGGAGACTCCACAACCTCTCTGGGCAGCCTGTGCCAGTGCTCTGTCACCCTCACAGCATAAAAGTTTCTCCTCATGATGAGGTGGAACTTCTTATGTTCTAACACATTATTTCTTGTTCTATTGCTGGGCACCACTGAGAGAAGATTGTCTCCTTCCCCTTGACACCCACCCCTCAGATATTTATATACGTCAGTAAGGTCCCCTCTCAGCTGTCTCCTTTCAAGGCTAACCAGCCCCAGTTCTCTCAGTCTCTCTTCATAGGAGAGATGTTCAAGTCCCTTAATCATCCTTGTAGCTCTCTGTTGGACTCTCTCCAGTAGGTCCCTGTCTCTCTTGAATTGGGGACCCCAAAACTGGACACAGTATTCCAGGTGTGGTCTCACCAGGGCAGAGCAGAGGAGGAGGAGAACCTCCCTAGACCTGCTGGACACGCTTTCCTTAATGCACCCCAGGATCCCATTGGCCCTCTTGACCACAGGGGGACATTGCTGTCTCAGCAAATGGTTATGAAGAGATGACCTTTGGTTTAATTGGTGAGGGTACACACTAAGCAAAACATCTGGTAGACTGGAGGCTGTAACTAGATGACTGGAAAGAATATGAAAACCTTCAGCTGAAACTCAGAACATCAGACTTTACCGTAAGGCTTTAATAATACCTAGCTCCTTGGCAGGAAAGATGGCAATCTTGACTGGGACTTATGTTACTAGCAAAGAAGGTCTCAGCACAGTTTTCCTGAGAAAAGTGAATGTAGAGTTATATATTGGATGAACCATTTCGGACTAGATTTTTTTCTTTCTACTGTTTTTATTCTACTGTTAATATTACACAGAGGACCTGTTCATAATGCATTATGTTAAGATTTAACACGTTACCAGAAAGCCCTCAGATGTTTACAGCCTATGATGGATGGGTGGAGCAACACTGTAAAGAAAAAAAACAAAACAACCTCATATTTGTCTTATCACACAATGCTTCCACAGCTAAATAATGCGTTAGTGAAATTTGTCTTGGAAAGGTTCATTTTTTCAGACCGCTTCATGGAAAATTGGAAACTCTGGAAGATAAGACTTCTTGAATACTTTAACATTGCAATTGTTGTTGAAGGATGAGACAAATTTACTGTGGTTTTAAAATTAACCTATATTGACAATATTAGCTTATGAATATGTTGACTTTTCATTGATTCATTAAAATTGAACCCAGGAACAAGCAGTAAGTTAATAGCATGTTTTCTTCCTCCTGTGTAGGGGAGGAAAATCAATGTTTTAAATTTTCTGTAATTTAGTGGCAGCATGTAGAATGAATTAGATAAAGTTAATGTTTTCTAAGTCACCTCTGCTGTTTAAATCTTTTTATATAGTTTTGTTATTTAAACCGTGTTTCTAGTTAGGGAGATGAAAACTTTGACCCAGAATAAAGTTCAGTGTGCTTTATTCAGTCAGTCTATTTTATTATAAGGCTAGATATCTCTGGTGCATTGACTGAACTTGTCCATACTGAGGTGTCATATAGATGTGTAGAACCAGAGGAAGAATCATAATTACTGAAATAATCAAAAAGCATCTGTACTTGTAAAACTTGTTATTGATAGTAAAATGCATGGAGTATGGATGAATGATAACGGCAATTAATTCAGTCTTCACGCATCACAGCAATTTGGCATGGCTTCCACAGGTCTGTTAAACCTAAGGCAAGCTTTCATTATGTTTTCAGACCACATTTTCTGAGACGCAGAGGGCCTCAAGGGTGAGAGTCTGGTCCATTAAGTGTGCTTTGTGTTACTGGAGTGGAGTGAAACAGTCGAACTGGCCAGGGGAGGATTCCATGTAGGACAAGGGCAGAAGAGCAGCATAGAGTTGTCCTGTGGGGCGGAGCTAGTGCCTCAGAACCATGCAGAATACTGGTGAAGATGTGTTTTTCTCTTCTTAATGCTCCAGGGGCTTGCCTGCAAAGTACAGGATCTGAAGGTCTTGACACGGCCAAGTTTTTACCTTCAGCAGTCTGTATGTGTTGGATGCTGTGCAGCAGAGCCTGGGACAGCCAGTCTCTTGAATTTGTTTTGTTGAGACTTCCAGAAAGGAAACAGTGTAAATCTAGAGAATGGTGAAGTCGTTACAGGTCATTTGCGATGTAAGAGGTCTGAGCTAGAGAGTTGCAAGTTGAAGAATTCAGGGATTTTGTTATGGAATCGTGCAGTGCTTCCCTGTTTCCAGTGGCTGTGAGTGAAACAGCTGGGAGAAATGGGTTAAAATTTTACCTTTAGTTTTTGAGTTATATGGATGTTTCTTAGGAGGTAAATTATTTTTCTAAGCTATAGGGTAACCCCATGTAGAGCATGTTTCTACCTTTCCCACCTGCTTTTGTGTGGTCCTGCTGGAGCTCTACTCTACTGGTACAAAGCTAGCATAATGTTGATGAGCCTTGTCTGGAGTAAGAAAGTCTGTACTTACACAACTGATAATCTGATAATTGGGGTAGGTGAGTCCTATGTGACACTAAAAAATCATGTGGAATCTAAAAATTCAGCCTGATCTGAGACAGAAAAATAAGCTTCAGTTTACTACATTTTGGGTACGTTTTTTTTGTCTTGGAGATACTCAAGCTGGAGAAGCATAAGAGGAGTGACCTTGTATTTTAATGTCAATGCTGTGATATATAGGAAAAATGAGGATACAGATATTATCCAGAAAGTGTATTTGGTTTATTTAATTCCTTGCTTTGTTGATGTGCATACTGCTATAAAATCAAGCCTTACAAGTGCTTTGTTTGCAATCTTCTGTAAGTCTTCCTGTATGACTTACATGCCAATATTTTTGTTTAATTTTTTACTTTGTATGGGGAGATCTTGGCAGTTCTTAACATCTTTACCAGCAAGTTGTTACAGTGAATCATCTCTTAGTCTGTAATCAAAAGCAGTGCTTCAGGATGGCGTACAGGAGGGTAGGCCAAGAGATTAATGTGACTTCAAGTGTCTGCAGAAGGCAGAGTCTGTCATTTGCTGTGCTATTATAATGATAAACTATAACCAAAGCGTTCTAATTTGGGGGGGGGGGGGGGGGGGGGGGGGAAGGAAAAAAAAGGGAAAAAAAAAAGACCTGAAGCATAAGAAACAGGTTTAAAGTATGTATTGCAACTCTTAAATGAGATGCAAACTCAGGTATGATTCTTGCTCATATTTTTTGGCAATTTTTCCACAAGCATTGTCTGTTACAGTATGACAGTGCCTAGAATGATAAGTAAAGTTCTGTTAGAAATAGAACACAATGGCATTGTAAATATTAAAGAAAAAAAAACATACAAAGGGAAGTACATGGGTTCTAAATTGCAATTACATTTTGTCCATGATGAATGTGACATTTTAAATTTAGAGGAATTACTCAGCTTCATAATGCAATATTATATGCAGGTGTAACTGTTCTTTTGTATGTAAGCACATGTTATGCTAAAAGATGTTGTTTTAAATTGCAAATTCTGAACAGTTGCTGGAACTTCCTAGGAAGTGCTAGAGGTTGTTACCAAGGCCTCTAATTCTGCTCTCCTATGCCTTTGCATTATGATCTCTAATTACATTGTTTCACACTATTTTTTCCTGCCTTATTCAGTGGACAGGATGGGCGGTGTTCAGGAATTGAGCAGCTACTTGATATTTTAATCCTTATCATTCAGTTAGCAGCCTGGACTTTATTTACTGCACACCATTTAAAAGTCTCTAAAGAATACATAATTATTCATTCTCTTGCAGTCTTTTCTGAGGTGCCCGGCTGAGCTATTTTTATCCATTCGATTGTACTTTCATGTGCATTTTCTGGTCAATACCCATAACTTTACTTTATGCACTATGTGAAATAAACGTATGTGTGTACACATACACAGCATGTGTATGTATATATATTTACTTTTGGAAGAGAATTTTGTGACTATTCCCTTTGGTAACTTCAAGAATGGAAACTGAGTGTCTGTTAAATACTAAAGAACAGCCTTTTGTGAGAATATTGAAAATAAACAAAGAATAGTGCAATTAAGTGACTAAAGGTATCGATCCAATCATTGTGATATGCTGCCTTGTCTTTCATGGTTCTTTTCGACTTAAAATGTATCTGTCTGTATCCTCTAGGTCAGACAGGTTGTTCCTTTGTTGAAATGCAGGAGTTATTCTGTGTTGAACGTGATAGCAAAGACTTAATTAACGTGGCTTTCAGAATATGAGTTCATGGGAGAAATGGAAAGAAGTACAGGCGGTTGAACACTGGAACAGATTGCCTGGACCAGTTTTGGAGTCTCCATCTTTGCATATGTTCAAAATGCAACTCTATGTTGTCTCAAATAACCTGCTGTAACTGGTCCTGTTTGAGTAGGTTGCACCAGTGAGTCTCCAAAGGTCGCGTCCAGCCTCAGCTATCCCGTGATTTATACAATGTGAGCTAATCTTCTTTTGAGTGTATATATTACACTGATGGTCAAAACTTAATGGATCCTGGGAGTTTCTTCTACACTAAAATGCTAGTAAAATGTTTGTACGTGATTTCGACTTGGCTGGCAGGTTATTGTGTCAGTCTCATAAGCAGTAGATTGACTGTTCTCAGCAAAAGGTGTAGACATATTTGTACAACAGCGATTCTGTTGTTATGCTGGTACTTTGCAGAAAATTATAATAAACTATGATGTTTTATAACTGACCAAACTATTACATAGTTCATCTTTTTTGAGTTAAAAAACATAGTGTAGAAAGCTTTGTGGTGGTGGTGATCTATTTACATCCTCATCCTATTGTTATCAGCTTTTGCAAATGATGGTTGCTGGAAAGAACTTGGAGTGTCTTTGTCACTGACTCTGCAAATTTTAATACTGTTACCAGTGCATCACAGCTCTGACTTAAAGGCTTTTCTATAATCATCTGATGTTCACAATATTTTAATATTGCTGCTACAAAAAGGCTTCTACTTCTCCCATTACTGATGTTAATACATAAGATAAGAAAGAAAGGCAACAAGATGACAGAAGATGGTGGGTGTAAAAACTGTGTCATCTTTCATTGTAGTCCAAGTACACCAACTCTATCTGTCTGCTTCTGTTGGGATGGGAGGATTGCAGTACTCGCCTTAAAAAGGCCATTTCCACGTGAAATGTTTCATTACTAATATAATGTAACCTTTTTATGTTGCAGAAGGAGTTGAGCCTTCCAAGAAGAGGAAGTTTGTAAGTACATGAAGCTTCTTCTGTTGTGTTGACCGTATAGTATGTGAGTTTTTGCAGTTTTCTTAAGAAATTCTGTGGTCAGGCCCGTGGATGAAAAGGTAGGAACAAAGAATAGATGAGTCCTACTTAAATGTATAGGGTCGTTAAGCTGCTATTCTGATTCATGGAAGTAAACACTGCATATTCATATATAAATTGTTACGAAGGTAAAATAATGTGAACTCAGATACTGTGGTTTAATTTTGCTTTCCTCAGTTTTCTGTACATTGGCTTTGTTTTTCTAGTGGCTTTGAGTGGTTTGGTTTTAAAGCTTATATTTTTATCTGTATCTGGTTTATATCTCCTTCGTTATTAATTTATTGAGAAAATATTGAGGTAAGAATATAGCAACTTGTCTTAGGAAACAGACTGCTCACTTACTACCTTTCAAAAATTACCTTAGGACTATAAGGCTATCACTGTACTTGGGTGGGCTTGTGTTAATGTGACAACATCTTGCAGATAAGACCCTAAGCACTTGCACAAAAGGCCAGTTATTTGGTTTTATTTTTCCGTACTTGTTTTAAACTTGACAGTGCTGTGTAAGAACTGGTGATAGAACCTGTAATTGTTGGGAAAGTGCGGTAAAGTGCTCTATTCTGACTTCCTTCTGGCATACCAGAAGTCTGTACTTCCTGAGATATGTGCTGACTTGAAAAAAACTTGCTTGTTTTAGGTTCTGACACATGAAAAGTCTTATACTAAATAGTAAACAAACCCATTGTTTAAAAAAATAGTGAAGAAAATATAAAACTAATTCCACATCAAGTATTTGATGGTAGAGATGCCCAGTTTTGGTGCCCTTCATGCTTTATATTAACCTGAAACTGTTGTGTTGCTTCTGTTGAAGTTAATGGCTAAACTCCTGTTGACTTCAGCCAGAGTGGAAAGTGGCTCTTGAGGCTCTTTGTTTAGCTGTAGCCATGACCTTACTTACTCTTGCTATAATGTTTGACATTGAACGTTATTAGAAGTTTTTTTCCAAGTTCGAAAAATGGCTAGAAAGCAAGCACCTCACTAGCATTCATATTCATATTTTTATAGCTGATCACTGAGATAAAAGTGCACATTGTGTAACGTTGCTGAGAAAGTGTAGTAAAGGAATAACCCCTTGGCAGCAGAATCATGTAGTTATTAAGGTGCTTAGGCTTTTGCAGATGTTTTTTTAAAATATTTTCAATACTTGTGTCTTAGTTAACAGGGCTCGTAGTGTTGAGGAGAGCATAGGTCAGGTGTTGTGTGTTTGTGCACCATGTTGGCTGTTCTGTTTCCGTGTTATGTGCGTGTTGATATGAAGACTGAATTTCAAAATGTGAGAGGTTGTGGTTTTATTGCTACAAACTTCTAGAGGTCATGAGTGACTCCAGGTAGGCATATCACTGTCTTCTGGAGCTTCAGAGCCAGTGGCATGCTGAGGAGGCAGCTTTAAGTAGGACAGGGAGAGCTGGTTCAGGGATGATCAAATAGAGAAGCTTGGGAAGCAAGGTTTGTGTTGATGAATGACTGATACTGATTCTTCCTCCTCCACCCCCTCTTCTTTGAAATGATCTCTTATTCTTTTAGATGATACAGTCTGAGGAGGAAAGAAAAGAGGAATGTGTGAGGAAAGGTGTCTTGCTTATGGTTCACCATGTGTGTTTCAAAAAGCTAATGTGCAAAATATTTAAGCTTTTGTTTGTATCGGTTGCAGTATTTTTTATATCTGTTTTAGAAAGGCTTCTGGCTGGACCATACAGAATTGCCTTCCATATATATGCAGATAATTTTAAAATACATTTCCTGTGGCAACATAAAGGAGGGTTCTGATTCTAAGTCTTAGTAGGTTGGGGTATAATATGTGTAACATGGTTTTGTGGAGAGGTGGTTGTTTGGCAGGAAGTATGCTGAGTAATAGATCATTTGAAAAACAGTGATATTTGATTGATACTGAGTACCAGCCTTTCATTGTGCTGAACCAAGTGGAGCTTACTGTGTGTTCAACTTGATGCCAGAAGTGGTACTCATGTTTCTTTTACTAAGTTGTTCATATATGCAGTGAAAAAGGGCAATGCTACAGCAAAACCATAAGCAGTATACCTGTGCAGTGGCTGTTACCACAAGTTCATTAGCTGTGGCATCCATTGCAGCTCATTGTATTAGCTGCTGCAAGTCGGCAGTGCTTGTTTATTTGTTGAACCTTCTCTGCCATTCATCTGCCAGGGTGTCGTGGGTTGACCCTGGCCGATGAATGGCCAGGTACCCCCACAGCTGCTCTCTCACTCCCCCTTCACGGCTAGACAGGGGGAGAAAATATTTCCAAGGGTTCAGGGTTTGAGATAAGGACAGGGAGATCACCCTCATTTACCGTCCCGGGCAAAACAGACTCGATTTTGGGGAAATTAGGTACATTTATTAAGAGAACTAATCAGAGAGGAGTAGTGAGAAGTAAGAAAGAGCAAACAGATCTTAAACAGAACACCTTCCCCCCATCCCTCCCTTCTTCCCGGGCTTAACATCAATCCCGGTTTCTCCACCTCCTCCCCCCGAGCGGCTCAGGGGGACAGGGAATGGGGGCTACGGTCGGTTCATCCGACATTGGTTTCACCGCTTCTTCATTCTGAGGGAGGACTCTTCACTCTTCCCCAGGGCCACTGTGGGGTCCCTCTCACGGGAGACAAGCTTCACGCTCTCTTCTCCGCGTGAGTCGTCCCACAAAGGGCAATTCATCACAAACTGCCCAACGCGAGACACCTCACCAGGGGCAGCCCACCCCTCGTGAGTCTGAGGCGCAGTCCTTTGGGGGAAAACTGCTCCAGCGTGAGCCACCCGCAGCGCCCCAAAAGTCCCACCGGCCAACCTGCTCCAGCGTGGGCATTCCTCTCTTCCACGGGCTACAGGCTCCGGCAGCAACTTGCTCTGATGCGGGCTTCCCACGGGCTACAGTCCCCTTTCAGGTATCCACCCACACGGCGTGGAGTCCTCGGTGAACATCTACGCGGTGATCCTCACGGTGGACATCTGCACCTCGCCCATGGGCTGCAGGGGGACAACCCGCTTCACTATGGTCTTCACCACGGACCCGGGGGACTCCTTCTGCTCCGGCGCCTGGAGCTCATCCTCCCCCCCCCCCCCCCACTTCTTCACTGACCTTGGTTTCTGCACAGATTCTCACTCCTCCATCTCTGTGCCAGCTGTGGTGGCGCAGTTCTTTTCCCCGTTCTTAAATATGTTTTTCACAGAGGCGTTCCTCTGCTATCACCTTACTGATAGGCTCAGCCTTGGCCAGCGGCGGGTCCCTCTCTGGAGCCGGCTGGCATTGGCTCTATCAAACTTGGGGAGCTTCTAGCAGCTTCTTACAGAAGCCACCCTGCAGCTCCCCCCCTGCCACCGAAATCCGGCCAGGCCAAACCATACTCTGATTGTACCACGTATGTTCTTGCCGTGCGTGGAATTATTCCATCTGCTAGCTGACCTTCTGATCTCACTTTGTGGCTGTCAACCTACAAGCTAAACTGGCTTCAGTTAAAAAGCATGTTCTCTGTGTTCACTGATTGTGGGGACTGAAACAGGCAGGATGCAGGAACTACCATAGACCACAACTGAAATGCAAAGAGTAGATTTATTTTCACTACCTGGGAATGCTTGCAGCAGCACCTGGGTGAGGCACACAGGCAGCGATCACATGAGCATCCTGGCAAGCGGCAGAGCCGGCATAAGAAGATCTCTCCTTTCTAGAAAGTGTGGGGTATTTATCCCACTGCTTTGTTATGTCTCACTCGCTGCTCTGCCTGACTTCCCAGGACTCACAGGACAGCTTTGCAGGGCAAGGATGTGAGAGATGCCCCCGCATCTATCCCAGTCCTCTAAGTGTGGATGTGCTGCTGGTCAAGCACACAAGGCCAAGCAGTGATCCAGTGAGACAGAATCACAGAATCACAGAATGTTAGAGGTTGGAAGGGACCTTAAAGATCATCTAGTCCAACCCCCCTGCCAGAGCAGGATCACCTACAGTAGAGCGCACAGGAACGCGTCCAGGCAGGTTTTGAATGTCTCCAGAGAAGGAGATTCCACAACCTCCCTGGACAGCCTGTGCCAGTGCTCGGTCACCCTCACAGTAAAAAAGTTTTTCCTCATATTTTTCTGGAACCTCCTGTGTTCCAGCTTCCACCCATTGCCCCTTGTCTTGTCAGTGGACGATGCTGAAAAGAGCCTGGCTCCGTCCTCCTGACATTCCCCCTCGACATATTTATAAACGTTAATGAGGTCACCCCTCAGCCTCCTCTTCTCCAAGCTAAAGAGATCCAGCTCCTTCAGCCTTTCCTCATAAGGGAGATGCTCCACTCCCTTCACCATCTTTGTGGCTCTACACTGGACTCTCTCCAGCAGTTCCCTGTCCTTCTTGAACTGAGGGGCCCAGAACTGGACACAATATTCCAGATGTGGCCTCACCAGGGCAGAGTAGAGGGGCAGGAGGACCTCTCTCGACCTACTTGCTACTCCCCTTCTAATACACCCCAGGATGCCATTGGCCTTCTTGGCCACGAGGGCACATTACTGACTCACGGTCATCCTGCTGTCCACTAGAACCCCCAGGTCCCTGTCCCCTGCACTGCTCTCCAGCAGGGCAGTCCCCAACCTGTATTGGCACATGGGGTTATTCTTTCCCAAGTGCAAAACTCTACACTTGCCCTTATTAAACTTCATAAGATTTCTCCCCGCCCAGCCCTCCAGCCTGTCCAGGTCTCTCTGAATGGCTACACAGCCTTCTGGTGTGTCAACCACTCCTCCCAATTTTGTATCATCAGCAAACTTGCTGACAACATTCTCTAATCCCTCGTCCAGATCATTGATGAATATATTAAACAGCACCGGCCCAAGCACTGACCCCTGAGGGACCCCACTAGACGCAGGCATCCAGCCAGACTCTGCCCCATTGACCACAACCCTCTGGCTTCTTCCCTTCAACCAGTTCTCGACCCACCTCACTGCTTGGTCATCCAGACCACACTTCCTCAGTTTACCTATGAGGATGCTGTGGGAGACGGTGTCAAAGGCCTTGCTGATGTCCAGGTAGACCACGTCCACTGCATGGCCACCATCCATCCACCTGGTTATGTCTTCATAAAAGGCTATCAGGTTGGTCAAACATGACTTCCCCTTGGCAAAGCCATGCTGACTGCTCCTAATAACCTTCTTATCCTTGATATGCCTAGAGACAGCGTCAAGAATAAGATGTTCCATCACCTTTCCAAGGATGGAGGTGAGGCTGACCGGTCTGTAGTTACCCGGGTCATCCTTCCTGCCCTTCTTATAGACTGGAGTGACATTCGCTTTCCTCCAGTCTTCAGGCACCTCACCTGTTACCCATGACTTACCAAAGATGATGGAGAGTGGCCTAGCAATGACTCCCGCCAGCTCCCTCAGCACCCGTGGGTGCATCCTATCAGGGCCCATGGATTTATGGATGTTTAAGCGTCCATAAATGATCTCTAAACCCAGTCCTCCTCAACCAGGGCAGACTCCTCCTTTATCATGACTTCTTCTGGGGCCTCAGGGGACTGAGGCTCCTGAGGACGGTCTCCAATAGTGTAGGCAGAGGCAAAGAAGGCATTCAGCAACTCTGCCTTCTTTCTGTCCTCTGTCTCCAGGACACCCACCTCATTCAACAGAGGGCCTACATTGCCTCTAGTGTTAGTTTTGTCAGCAATGTATTTGAAGAAGCCCTTTCTGTTGTCTTTGACCTCCCTTGCAAGTTTTAACTCCAAGGAGACCTTAGCTTTTCTGATTGCCTCCCTACACTCCCTGACAGCTGCCCTGTACTCCACCCAAGTGGCCAGCCCTTCCTTCCACAATTTATACACCCTCCCTTTCCACCTGAGTCTGCCCAGCAGATCCCTGGTTAACCAAGCAGGTCTCCTGGATCTCTTTCTTGATTTCCTACCTGATGGGATGCACTGATCCTGAGCCTCGAAGAAGTGGTCTTTGAACGCCAACCAACTCCCTTGGGCCCCTTTACCTTGCAGCTCCCTGTCCCAAGAGCTATCCCCCAGCAATTGCTTGAAGAGGCCAAAGTTGGCCCTTCTGACGTCCAGAGTTGCGATCCTGCTTGCTATTCTGTTTTTACCGCACAGGATCCTGAACTCCACTATCTCATGGTCGCTGCAGCCAAGATTGCCCTCAGCCTTCATTGCTTCAACCAGACCTTCCTTGTTGGTGAACACAAGGTCCAGCAGCGCTCCTCTCCTGGTTGGCTCATCCACCATTTGCATCAAAAAGTTATCATCGATGCACTGGAGGAACCTCCTGGACTGAGGATGGCTGGCTGTGTGGGACTTCCAGCAAACATCTGGGTAGTTGAAATCCCCCATGAGACATGTGTGTTTTCCACCACCTCAGGTACAAGTCCCTTCAACGTACCTACAGTCCTCCTCACCAGTCTTCCATTCTACTCCTACACTGATCTGTTGCCATTGCTCAGCCCAAATACAGAGACTTCTCTGGAAACCAAGATTCCAACTTGTTGTTACAGGAGATTCAGCTGATTTAAGGGCAGGGTAGTATGAAACTCTCTTTCCCAGTTTTGAATTAGAAGACCAAAGATTAAGGGCATGGTGGTGACAGAAGTTGAGGAAGAATCTGGAGAGGTTGGAAAAGGAGGCATGGGGAATGTAGTGTGCTTTAGGGGGAACTGTGAGAGGGCAGTTAAGGACGTGAAGTGGGGAAAACTTTTTTACTCTTCCCCAATTTTCTGTGGCCATTGGGCCTCATGTTAAGCTTTCTGTGGGCCTCCTACAGTTAAATCCAGTTCTGATTCTATGTAGTTGTTTTACAGCAACTCCAAAACCACATTAAAAGGTTAGAGGGAACTTTAGCATAGTTAGCATAAGCTGAGATAAGGAGTACCAGTTGAGAAAGAAGTGAGCTTTTCCATCCTCAGAGCACCCCCTGGCTGTGCTGGCACAAGTGGTTGTGTGGACACCATCAGAACTGATCCGAGTTGCAACTAGTTTCATGCAGGTTCTTCTGTGTGTTTGACTGTCCAGCTGCACAGATGCCTGGCGGGCAGGAGGGTGTGGTGGCATGGAGGCAAAATGAATGACTGTGAACTTTCTCTAGGGCTGTCTGCAGCAGCAAACCAGACTTTATGTAAGTTTAACATGATTCTAAACCTGCATAGCTGTTATTATCCCACTCTGCAACTTTTCAGAAAATATCAGAATGTGTTTCTGCACTGGCACTAAAAGGATAGATTATTTTCACCAAACACTTCCAAATATTAAGGGAGACATTTATGCCTAATGTTGAGCCAGATCCAGAAATACAGTTGTAATATGATCAGAGTTAAGTGTTGCTAGCATCTGTATATGAAGCATGTATATACTCTGATGAACCAGAGAATACCTGACTGCGTCTAAAAAACCCTATCCTGTATGCATTCAGAGTGTGTCTAGCTGGAATAGGTAACCAGAGAAGATTTCTCAGTGTGTTCTGTTAACCAGGTAAGTTTCCATCACTGAATTTAAGGCATCAGTGTCTTTATCTTTGTTTCCTTCCCATAGCCACAGAGTACAGCAAAATGAGAACTACAGAGATGGGACGCAAACTCAAAAATTGCCCTCAGCTTTAAGTAGGTATATTCTGGTTTAAAATGCCATTCTTCTAAAAATGAATTAACAACGGGCTTCTTTGAGGTGAATAGGAGCCTTCAAAACCAGTAATACTTAAAAATAAGTGAGTTAGTAGGTAGAGGAGGTTCCTCCTTTTTTTAAAGCTTCAGTTATTAAAGCACCTGCCCTAGAAGTAAAACACCTGACTCTTCCAGAATAAATCAGGTCTCTTTCATTTTCTGTTATTTCATCTGTCAACTTCAATTTAATTCAGAGGTAGATAATTTTTATGTATTTATATTTGCTGCATCTGTCCTTGTCTTGACATTTCTGAAACTATTTTCAGTAATTATAAAATATGGACTCTAGTTCAGTAGCAGCAATTACATACTCTATTTGCACCTGTGGAAATGTCAAAGCTGGTCATGGAATTTTCATAAAATTCATTTATGCATTACAGTGAAGCAGCTGATATCCTTGGATAACAGCAACATAAAAATGTGACTAGCCAAGAATTCAAGAGAAACCCTTGTTAAAATCACTGCTTGCTTAGGGACTTAACTAAATAAGTTTCTAGAAAGTTAACATCAGTTCTGTATGAAAGTTTCTATCACTGACAAATACAGTTTATCACCTAATCTCAAGGGAAAAAAGTGAGATTGGGAAGTTTAATGGAATTACAAAATCATACCAACCCCTCTTTAAAAGAGAAACCCCACAAAAAACAGAAACTCTGGTGCTAGTATTGGGTAGGTGAACAGAACTGGAATTTGATTGACAGTGTCTGTATGCACATGTATACTTACAAATAGGTACATCTGTATAAAAATTGTCTGTGTATAAGTGACCTATATAAGGAAAAGTGTTAGATAAGGAAAAGTATTTAGATCAGATGCCAGAGCACTCAAAGGAAGCCTCAGAAGTGAAATACACTGATTGTGCAAGCCTGACTCTCTCCCAGCAGCCCCTGATGAGTTTTATCTCCCTAATTACAGAAGCTTCTTCATGGCTTGAAGGACACAACTGTCAAAGGCAGTTGAGAAAATTAATTTTAGGTAGCTATGAAGAACTGAAAAATGAGACAAGCAAAAACCTCCAAGCACCCAAAAATGTGTAAGAAAGATTGCTACTTGCTTTGTCTTAGGTATGTGTGTATGTTTCAGGACTTGTGTGTATGCTTCTACATGCAGCCTTGCAGCTTTTTTGATTTAATACCTTTTTTGCAGAAGGGCAAAAAAAGCAGTTTGTGCTCAAAGTGCTTGTGTCATGGTACATCATTTGCAAAGCACAGAAATCAAAATTTGAATCATTATAGCTGAAGACAGGAACTTGATTTAAGTTTTGGAAAGTAGTGATTAGTTTTGGAAAATGTTTTCTAAATAATTTTAGATCACTATAAATAATACTACATTTTTGAGAAATAAATTATATTCTATGTTAATTATAAAAGCGATTAAAATGCAGTCTTTAGATATTCAAGTTACTGTAAATTTACATTCCTAATTAAAATAAAATTCCTAATTAAAATAAAATGGAAGTTTTAGCGCTTGCTCAGATTTTTTTCTCTGAAAGTGCACAGCCTCTGCCATCTCATGATCATTCAGAGCAGTGGAGTCCCTTAATTTAAAATAATGTGCAATATCCCATTAAAATTATTACAGGAGAAGAGCTAATACATTGAGAGAACTTCCCACAGAGCATATATCAGCAGTTATGCTTGAATCTGAGCAGTGAATTCCTCATGCTGTGAAACAGTGTAGTACCGGCAATTTATATTGCTGTAGCTCTCTTCTGCATCTATACTGTTGTTTATACTGGTACTTATATTTGTGTAGAGATGAAATAAACAAGTTGACCTGAGGTGAGCTGTTTAGTAAGTACCATTGTTACACTGAAATTATAGGGATTTAGATCAGTTTGTTGAAGCATCTACCTCTGTAGCTGTGGCTCACATACCTTCCGTTGGCAGGAATTTTTAGTGCAGGTAAGTGTGTGCTGAAACTCTGCCTGATGGCAGTTTAAGGAATTTGATGTACCTGGACAAGGGATGTGGAGTGAGGTTGCCCTGTAGAAGTCCTTGTTGTGTGTCTCTAGTGTGCTGACACGCTAGAGACATGCAGGAACCAGAGGGAATAAAAACAGGTAAGCGAGAAGTCTTGTGAGCAAGGAATGGCAGGAGCTTTCTGTCTTCAGACTTGGACAGTTTGGGTACTCTGGGCACAGTTTATGCTTAGCTATGAATCCGCCACCTATTCATAACGTTTCCCTTTCATTACCTATACATCAGATGCTTTTATCACTTTGTTGGTGTGCTAGAGCAATTGACTTAGTTTACTGATCTAAATTGTATCTGAGTAACTTTCTTCAGTTGGGTTAGCCACGTCCCTATTTAGGGTTTTTCAGTCATAGTAGCAATAAAAATAAATTGGCTTTTTTGCTGGCACAGTCAAGAATAAGTGTTTTGATACCGGCACATGAGACAGTCTTGCTAAGTTGTATGTCACAGACAGAAAGCTTTTCTGGAAGGATTGGAAACTGTAGGTGGAGTTGAGAATGTCCTGCACTTTAGAGCCTTGAAAGTAGAATCAGCTGTATTTTTTCTTCCATTTAATTTTCATTTCCATTTTATTCACTTCTTCAGCTTCATCTGGATTTAACGTAAGCTGAAGGCCATAACTTTCAGTCTTTTTCTAATGTTGTCATTGAGGGAATTTTTTCCTGCAAGTCTAATTTTGTGTTGTTTTGCTCGTGCTACAGGTGTGTATAAAAATCTTGTCTTCCTTTTTATAGATCTGTTTTATTATGTCTTTCAGCACGCTTTGTCACAGCAGCACACTGGTAGAACAATGTTTTTTAAGCACCCCTATGTTATTTTTCTTAGTGGTGGCTTCCTAAGTGCAGCAGACACTTAAGTTTCTAGATGCTTAACATTGCATTTGTCATTAAAATCTGTTTTTGTTAAAGGAGCACAGACTACCAAGAGTTCCAGATTGCTTCATATGCAACAGCCCTGTCATCCTCAATATTTATAATTTCTTCAGTGTTTCACCTTTGAACTTAAAGCAGTGGCTTTAAATCTTATTTCCTTAACACTGATGAATAGCATCAAGGTAGATCATAAAATTTTATGAGCTCATTAAAAAAAAAAATACAAAGGAGATTCCTGCACTGACAACTTACTTTGAGATGTGTTAATGAATTCTAAATATATTTAATGTATGCTTTATTGAGATTTTGATGGAAATTCCGAACAATGAATTCAAATACTTTACAAAATCTATGTGTCTGGACAGGTCACTTGTGTATCACATGGGGGACAAGGGCTACCAGCTGTTGAATCCTCACCGCATCTGTTGGGGTTCCTTGTGGTTGATGATGAAAAACACAGTTTTAGACACCTTTTAAGGATGCTTTAGGGGCCAGCAGTTACCACAGCATGATCCTTTTATCTCAGTTTTTCTTGCTTCAGCTGCCATGAATTTTATTTGGGTCTGCTGCCCTTTGTGTTTTAAAGTTTTGTAGCACTGATGGGAGGAGTAACCGCACATTCAGCATTCTGTGTAGCCCTTTTGCCGTCTTCCTGTTCTCAGAACAGTCCTGCAGACAAGTCTTTTGTGCTATAGAGAGCACAGGCCTGATTTTGATGTAAATAACACTCTCTTTGGTATTTTTTTGGTTAGCTGTGTCCTCAGCTATTAGTGTAGACCATTCCATTTAATCACATTCCATTTTTTCCTTTGGTACTTTCACATGCACATTTGCATTCCTGCCTAATTTGCACCAATATTATTACATATCTCTGCTGACTTACACTTTACTAGTATATAAGTAGGTTTTACACAGCGACATCTTTTCTTTGTGACTTGCCACATCATGTTAGAGAAAGGAAGTATCTATTTTAACGTAATTCAATAATGTCCCTTTTCAGTGAAAGATGTATACAATGCTTGAGGATATTTTAAAGCTTTATGAAGCCTTGTTACTGGTAAATTCATGCTCATCTGTTTGTGTGTGCACATAGATGTCATCTTTATACATGCAAAAAAAAGTCAGGTAGCGATGACTGTATTTTAAAACTATTCTTTGTTGTATTAATGGGACATACGTTCATATAGCATTTAGTCACATAGGTATATTTACAAGGCTCAGAACATCGTAAGATTTATTGTAATAACATGGCTACCTAGAGGATTGATGTCCAGAAAATGAGGCATTCAAGTTTTAAAGCTCAATTGTGTAGTGTGATATTTATCTACTATTGTTCTGTGAGTGCTGTGGTGTCTAAGTAATTATCACCTGACTCACACTTCTCCACAGTGCTCTGGGTGTGCTGTACCCTGTTGGAATTTTGTTTCTGCTACTTAGGCAAGGATAGGATGGGGTCAAGAATGAAAAATAATCTTAAGTAATTCTTTATCAAAAGTGTGATCAGATTAAGCCACCGGGAAAAAGCAAAATGAAGTCAGCCACTAGGGTTAAGTCATGGTCCTGTAGGAATGTTAAAGAATTTCAAGATGGGGGAGTTACATGGTCCTCAGAGGGAGCAAAGAAAATCAAGTATTTGGGTGCCTCCATGCTTTGCCTAAATAAATAAATAAATAAATAAAGGTAATTAAAAATAAATAAAAGTAATTTAAAAAAGCATTTTTAAAAACATGTAATAATTTATTTTAAATAGTTATTTAAAATATTTCTATATGTGGAAATAATGCTTTTATAGTGCATGAAATTCAACTTAGACGTTTGAGGGCCAGATCTTATGGTTAATAAATTGCTGGCCATGTGAAGGCAGGTGCTGAGATGCTAAAATAATTGAATCTGTTAACCTAGCAATGCCGTGTTCACCACTAAAGTGCATGTCCTCAAGCACCGCATCCACATGTCTTTTAATACCTCCAGGGATGTTGACTCAACTGTTTCCCTGGGCACCCTGTTCCAATGCTTGACAACCCCTCTGGTCAATTCTTCCAAATATTCAATTTAAACCTCTCCTGACAGAGCTTGAGCCCATTTCCTCTCATCACTAGTTACTCCGGAGAAAAGACCAGCATTTACCTTGCTACAACCTCCTTTCAGGTGACTGTAGAGAGCTATAAAGTCTCCTCTGAGCCTACTCTTCTCCAGGCTAAACAGCCCCAGTTACCTCAGCCGGTCCTTGTAAGACTTGTTCTCCAGACCCTTCACCGGCTTTGATGCCCTTTTCTGGACATGCTCCAGCACCTCAATCATAGAAAATCATAGAATGTCAGAGGTTGGAAGGAACCTTGAAAAGTCAGCTAGTCCAACCCCCCTGCCAGAGCAGGATCACTTAGGGCAGGTCACACAAGAACGCATCCAGGCGGGTTTTGAAGGTCTCCAGAGAAGGAGATTCCACAACCTCCTTGGGCAGCCTGTGCCAGTGCTCTGTCACCCTCACAGTAAAGAAATTTCTCCTCATGGTGAGGTGGAACTTCCTATGTTCTAACTTAAACCCATTATTTCTTGTTCTATTGCTGGGCACCACTGAGAAAAGATTGTCTCCTTCCCCTTGACACCCACCCCTCAGATATTTATATACGTTAATAAGGTCCCCTCTCAGCGTCTCCTTTCAAGGCTAACCAGCCCCAGTTCTCTCAGTCTCTCTTCATAGGAGAGATGTTCAAGTCCCTTAATCATCCTCGTACCTCTCCGCTGGACTCTCCAGTAGGTCCCTGTCTCTCTTGAATTGGGGACCCCAAAACTGGACACAGTATTCCAGGTGTGGTCTCACCAGGACAGAGTAGAGGGGGAGGAGAACCTCCCTAGACCTGCTGGACACACTTTTCTTAATGCACCCCAGGATCCCATTGGTCCTCTTGGCCACAAGGGCACACTGCTGTCCCATGGACAACTCACTGTCCACTAGGACTCCAAGGTCTTTTCTCCACGGGGCTGCTGTCCAGCAGGATGTCCCCTAATCTGTACTGGTGCCTGGTGTTAATCCTCTCCAGATGCAGGACTCTGCACTTTTCCTAATTGAACTTCATGAGGTTCACCTTTGCCCAGCCCTCCAGCCTGTCCAGGTCTCTCTGAATGGCAGCACAGCCTTCCTGTGTGTCAACCACCCCTCCCAGTTTTGTATCATCAGCAAACTTGCTGAGGGCGCGTTCTGTCCCCTTGCCTAGGTCATTCTTGGAGTGAGAGGCTTAAAACTGAACACAGGATTTGAGGTGCAGCCTCACTAGTGCTGAGTACAGTGGAATGATCACTTCCCTGCTCCTGCTGGCCACACTATTTTTGATACAGGCCAGGATGCTGTTGGCCTTCTTGGCCGCGTGGGCACACTGCTGGCTCATGTTCAGCTGGCTGTCAGCCAACACCCCCAGGTCCTTCTCCACAGGGCAGCTTTCCAACCACTCTTCCTCAGGCCTGTAGTGCTGCCTGGGGTTGTAGTGACCGAAGTGCAGGACTCGGCACTTGGCCTTATTGAACCTCGTACAGTTGGCCTCAGGCCATGGATCCAGCCTGTCCAGATCCCTCTCTAGAGCCCCCTACGCTCCAGCAGATCGATCTAGCTTCACGTCATCTTTAAACTTGCTGAGGGTGCACTCAATACCCTCATCCAGATCATTGATAAAGATATTAAACTGACCTGACCCTGATACTGAGCCCTGGGGAACACCACTTGTGACTGGCCACCAACTGGATTTAAATCTGTTCGCCACCACCCTCTGGTCTTGGCCATCCAGCCAGTTTTTCATTCAGTAAAGAATACACCTGTCCAAGCCATGAGCAGTGAGTTTCTTCAGGAGAATGCTGTGGAAGATGGTGTCATGAAATCTAGGTAGCCAGTATCCACAGCCTTTCCCTCATCCACTAAACTGGTCATAGAAAGCAATCAGGTTATTCAGGCAAGACCTGCCTTTCATAAACCCATGCTGACTGGCCTGATCCCCTGTTGGTGCTGTGTGATGTCACTCAGGATGATCTGCTCCATGACCTTTGCTGGCACCGAGGTAAGGCTGACAGGCCTGTAGTTCCCTGGATCCTCTTTTCTGCACTTCATGTAGTTAAGTGTCACAGTTGCTAATCTCCAGTCCTCTAGGACCTCCCTGGTTAGCGAAGATTGCTGGTAAATGGTGGAAAGTGACTTGGTGAGCATTTCTGCCAGCTCCCTCAATACCCTTAGGTGGATCCCATCTGATCCCATAGACTTGTGCATATCTAAGTGGTGCAGGAGGTCACTAACCGTTTCCCCTTGGGTTATGGAGGCTTCATTCTGTTCCCCATCCCTGTACTCCAGTTCAAGGAGCTGGGTACCCAAAGAAAACTGATCTTACTATTAAAGACTGAGGCAAAGAGAGATTGGTGGAGATATCATTGGAGACTGATGTGTCATTATCTTTCCAGCTAAATAAGGCTAATGTGTCAACATAGAGCAGTGACACACTCACTTGTGCCACATGGGTCCAGTACCTTTGAGTTCATCTTTATCTAATGGTGTCCAGGTCAGCTCCTCCATAGCAGTTTCTTTCCCTCTCTAATTCTTAACACCTCTCTCAATAGTTGTCCACTTGTCTGGGTGGTATACAGTATTGTCTCTGAAGGGATGCCTGTTCCTCACACTCAACAGGAATCACCTCTGGAGAATGAGGGGCTGTGCCTCTTTTTCAAGACTCCTGTCAATAGCCACTTCTGTCACCATTGTTCCCAACTACTTGGCTTCTCTACACTCTGATTCCAAACCATTAATTCTGTTATCCCAACATTAGAGCAGCCAAGTAACAAGTTGCTTCATGACAACTGTAATCTTTTTGTTTATGTTGCAAATCACCTAGTGGTAGGAATCAAGTGATCACTTCTGATTCTTCTCTCTGTGGTGTTCCTGCAGGACCTGCTCTTTTTGTGTATTTCTTCTTGGGATTGTTCATCCTGGAGAAGACAGTGCTCCAGGTAGACTTTATAGTGGCTTTACAGTACCTGGAGGGGGCCTATGGGCCTATGATAGGCCAGGGGGTTACAGTTTCAAACTGAAGGAGGATAGATTCAGATTGGGTATTAGGAAGAAGTTCTTTTTTGTGAAGGTTTTGAGACACTGGAAGAAGTTGCCCAGCAGAGTTGTAGATACCCCTTCCCTGGAAGTGTTCAAGGCCAGGTTGGGTGGAGCTTTGAGTAATTGCTTGAAGGTGTTGCTGCACACAGCACGGAGGCTGGAACTAGATGATCTTTAACGTCTCTTCCAATCCAAACGATTCCATGATTCTCTACAGAGGCAACTGATAACTAGCACAGAATGAGCCTCTAGGTCAGCCAAATCACCAGGGACTGAGTAGCTGTGGTGCTTCTCATGGAGGCTGAGATAGCTGCAGTGCCCATTGCAGGGGTTGTAGCAGCTGCACAGTACCCACCTCTATACCAGTGTTCTACTCTAAGCAAGATCAAGAACTGAAATACTCTGACAATATGAGCAAGGTGATGGAAGCATCCCCAGGGTAGTCTAAATTCTCTTTTCCCACGACGATTCCATAGAAATCAGAAATCAGCATAATTACAAAGGAATTTATAATACCATAAGCTAACACCAAACAATATAGCAGAGCGGCATTTCTAAGCCCACACCCAAAAGCAATAAACTACACAAAACCATTAACAAACAGTAGTCAAGCCACCCACAGCTCCAAAAGCAACTCTAATAACAAATATGAGAGAATTCTGCCCAGGGCTGTCCTACCCACACCAACATAATGAATACTCATAATGACTTGGTCAAATCTGGTCAAACTTCAATCCTTCAAGACTCTCAAAGGTCTACAGTTTTCTCAGATAAGCTTGCTTAAGTTGTGTCCCAAACAAATGTTGGGAGCCAAACAATCTGTGTTTAGCCCATATGCGGGACTAAACTACAGCAGTTGTTTTATAGGCCAGTGACTGCTCCCCAGCTGAGAAGGGGAAGGGAAAGGACACTCGTGAGTTGAAATGAGAACAGATTTAATGAAACAGCAAAACTAGTGTTAATGCTAATACCAATATAGAAAAATACAAATATATACTCAGCCTAGAGAATGTATGGCAGTCACAATAAATAGGAAAGGAGTCCTTGGGACCAGAATGATAAGCAAGCCCCTCCAGGGATGAGGACACTTGAGAGGAGATAGAGAAGCCTCTGCCCTTTGCGAACTTTGCCTTTTACAACAAAGGTGATGTTTATCAGATACGCCTGTGAGCCAGGCTCCCCTGGCTTTTGTCCCTCCATCTTAAGCTTCTGGCTGACTGAATACTGCTACCAGCCTGCAAACCATGGCTGGCCTATGGTTCTGTCCTGGTGAAACCAAAACACATACACAAAAAAAGAACAACTGAACATATATAGACCCAAGAGAGTTGGTTGGCATTCAGAGACCACTTCTTCGAGGCTCAGGATCAGTGCATCCCGTCAGGTAGGAAATCAAGAAAGAGATCCAGGAGACCTGCTTGGTTAACCAGGGATCTGCTGGGCAGACTCAGGTGGAAAGGGAGGGTGTATAAATTGTGGAAGGAAGGGCTGGCCACTTGGGTGGAGTATAGGACAGCTGTCAGGGAGTGTAGGGAGGCAATCAGAAAAGCTAAGGCCTCCTTGGAGTTAAAACTTGCAAGGGAGGTCAAAGACATCAGAAGGGGCTTCTTCAAATACATTGCTGACAAAACTAACACTAGAGGCAATGTAGGCCCTCTTGTGAATGAGGTGAGTGTCCTGGAGACAGAGGACAGAAAGAAGGCAGAGTTGCTGAATGTCTTCTTTGCCTCTGTCTACACTATTGGAGACCGTCCTCAGGAGCCTCAGTCCCCTGAGGCCCCAGAAGAAGTCATGATAAAGGAGGAGTCTGCCCTGGTTGAGGAGGACTGGGTTTAGAGATCATTTATGGACGCTTAAACATCCATAAATCCATGGGCCCTGATGGGATGCACCCACGGGTGCTGAGGGAGCTGGCAGGAGTCATTGCTAGGCCACTCTCCATCATCTTTGGTAAGTCGTGGTCAACAGGTGAGTTACCTGAAGACTGGAGGAAAGCGAATGTCACTCCAGTCTATAAGAAGGGCAGGAAGGATGACCCGGGTAACTACAGACCGGTCAGCCTCACCTCCATCCTTGGAAAG